>JADLZN010002048.1:0-673223 GCA_018155175.1 Sinocyclocheilus anophthalmus | reverse complement strand
AACTGCCATTGTTCATGCGTGATGAATGTTTGGAATAATTATACTCAATGGCACCAGAGAACGGCAGCAAACCAGAATTTTACCATCTCATTATAGGTTGAAAACTGTGATATGAGGTTTACATTATGGGTATATTATATTTGAATGTATATTTTCATTCATAATTCATTAATAGTTAAGTCATCACTGTATTTTTTTAATCCATATAGGGTTTTCTAAATGCAGGCTTTTGTTTAAAGTTCTTGCTGAAATGTATCCTGTTGCCTCTCTTGTGGGATGCGGTCTCATTCAAATGGTTCCACTTTGAAATGGAGATGATTGTGCCCAGTGTGCATCTTACCCAGTTGGATCGGACATTTTCCTGTGAAAGGTGCACCAGCGTACAGTAAGCAGAGATGACAGCTGATCAATTGCCGCCCCCCCCTTGTGTTCCTAATTCCTAATCCCCCTTTCTCCCCCCTCTGTCCTATCCTGCTCTCACCTCATCACCCCCCGATGAAAGCCCATTACCGACCAAGTGGTTCTGACGGAGATTGGGGCACCTTCACGTAGAGATCCGCTGCTTTGATCCCTTCTTCATTCACAAAGAACAACAAAGGAGCTGATGTGTGTGTAGGAGGGCCCCTTAGGACAGGGTTGTGTGGGTCTTATGATGTTCTCCCAATGGATGGTTATTAGGGTTCATATGGAGCTGTTGAAATATGACAGCCACAGGCAGCACCTGAGGGCATCCAGCAGTCCTGTTCTACTGAAAGTGAAGCGTGATGCTGTTCATCTCTATCATCAATTTAATGCCACAGCCCATGATGTAGTATAGATTGCTGTATTGACTGTAATGTATGGTTGTGCTGTTGAGATCAGAGGTTGCGTTACCAATAATAATCATCTGTCACTTTGTAAATTATTTGTCCTGTTCTATTTATAAATATTAAAAAAGTTCATGCAGATCTATAGAACTAAAATGTTGGTTGACTTACATTTCCATTGAAAAGTTTAGTGTCAGTATGATAAAAAACATTTTTTTATTCAGCATTCAATTGACCACAATAGTGATATTAAAGCTGCAGTCTGCCACGTTTGTTCTGACCAACAGAGGAAAAAAAGCATTACCATAAATCACGCTACCAACAGTGATTAAATCTAAATGAGCTCATATCACACCAAACTGTGCAAATTATTATTATTATACTGTATTCTCAAATTGTTAATGTTAACAACAAAAGCATTGCGTGTCTATGTGTATATAGTGTGTATTAGCGAGTAGATTTCAATTTCTGCACAGTCTAATCTAATTGTCATACACAAATTTGATATTAAGAAATTCTTTTAACCCAAAAAACAAACTGCTTCTAACTGGTTGTCTTTAAAATACAAATACTGTGTAATCCCAGGCTATCTGTAATCAGAAGCACATTTAAAACTGGAATATAATTTAATTTCATTCACAGGTGTTTCATAAACACATAATCCTTTAAAGATTACAATCCAAAACCATTTACAAACCATTTAATTATTCTGGCTGCTGTGAGAAAATGCTATAAATGATCCGCCACCTGCAGGATCCTCACATGTGATAGCCTAGTAGCTGGACAACTTCTTTATGTTTACAGAAGTGATGTAATGACGCAGCAGAATGCTTGAATTTCCCGTGAAAACCTACCAGTACCACATTTAAATTAGAAAACATTATTATAAGCTAACCGTTGTGAATCTGGCTAAAGTAAGGCGATAGTTTCGAACACTGGCTGGTTATGCACTTGCTCAAATATTGATTTCAGATCATTTTAACCAGAAAAAGTTACGGACTGCAGCTTTAGGGCTTGGAATTTGGCCTATAAAGTTTCTATTTAAAATGCTGTTCTTTTAAACTTTGTTAGAATTAGAACAAATGTATCATGGTTTCCACAAAAATATAAAGCAGCACCAATGTTTTGAACATTGATAATAATGTTAAATGCTTCTTGAGCACCAAAGCGGCATATTAGAACGATTTCTGAAAGTGTTCATGTGACACTGAAGATTAGAGTAATAAAAACATTAAAAAAAATCTTACAGACCCCAAACCATTGAAAGGTAGTATAAATTTATTTTACAAATTTACATAAATGTAAATTTGGAGAAAGTGAGTTTTTGATTATAACTTAGCAACCCTCTACATTGCGAGTAAATCACTCGCATATGCAACTAAACCTTCACTCTGGGTGATTAAATGTCTAATATTAGCCACTGGCTAATAAATTCTCAGATTTTACTCGCTAGTGTGTGAGTTGGAGGCTGAGTATAAGTTAAGCACAGATCTATTTTCACTCACAAACACTCTGGACTGAGCGCTTCAGAGTTTCACATTCTCGTCAAGCGATACTGATATTTTCAGTTCATTCTGAATGGATGCGTGCGCACTGTGTTTGTGTATTTGGCGTAATGTGTTTCTAGTGTGATCAAGGGCGCACGATCGCAGTCGCTTTCTCTAACACGCGAAAAGAGCGAAGAGTCTCTACATAACATGAGCATGACGCGCGACATGTAAACGATATACTTGTGTATTTAGGTAAATAAATCACAGAGTTCCTTTGGAACTTATTCAGCTTTTTAGAACTGCCGGGTTTTCCTGAAGTCGGTCGGCGCTTCTGCGCAAACGACAAATCTAATTGGCTGCGTGCTCATCTATTACCGTCCATGTTTTGATTTCAGCTAATCAGTTCGAGAAAACGCACACAACCTGATTAATATTCATAAATCCAATAGCTCATTAATCCTTAGTGCGTTTTAATATTGTTCTTATTAGTAGAATTCGTAAAATAATAATATCTCATCAGTATTATTGTTCGTTTTTTTTTTTTTACCAGGAACAATTAATGACCAAAAAACAGCACCAGCACCAGTCATGTTACCAAAAGTTTTAATTCAATTACTAAAAATCTATTATTAAATTAATACTGCATGATATTAAGATGTACTTTCAGAGATTGTAAAAAAAGCTGTTTTACATTTTACAAACATTATATATGTTTGTAAAATGGCATCACTTTATACATACTATATATATATATACTATATATTATATATCTATATATATATATATATTAGTATAGGTATTTCACTATGGTTGAGTAAACGAAAAAAATATACAAGCAAATGGCGATTCAAATTGCCAACAAAGGGTCCTAGATTGGGGTGACTGTTATAAAAACAGTTGTGCTGCACTGTATTTGTTTGACCTATCGTATCGACTTCATATGTTGTTGCCTTATTTAAAAATATGCTATACATTTAAAATAAATGTATTTTAATTTTATAGTGTATACTTATATATAAATACATTCATGTATGTTTTTAATGAATGGATTTTATAATACAAATGGCATTGTGTAACATTTTACCATATTTAGTGCCACACTTTTATTTGTTCCCCACAAAATATTTTTTTTTCACTAAATGTTTGGATTTCTAAATTTATTGTGCACTGATTTTTCTAGAATAAATTTGGCTGCCGAATTATCCACTAACCTAGTTTATGATACATTTTTGTCATAGATTATAAAAATACATAGGCCAATATTTTTTCATATTTGTTTATTTTAGTTTTCTTTATAATGAAGTAGTCTGTATCTAGTAGATTGTGAAAGAACGATTATCAGTTCCACACACAGAGATGTATAAATTCTACATTTATTTAAATGATGGGCAAAAACACGTTCACTGTATCGGATCGGTATCGGCAATAAAGAACCTAGGGTAAGGAATCGCTAATCGGAAGGCAAAAAAGGCGGATCGGGAGCATCCTAAAAATGCTGAGAAAAACACACTCGTGTCACGTTCATGTATCTCATTGGACAGTGTAATCAGCGGCTCAGTGGCATTAGGTAGATAGAGAGCAGTGCCGTGCGCATAGCATACGATGATAGCCTTTTGCCGAACTCGCTTTTCTTCCTTTTCTCATCAAATATCACATTGGAAAAGTGGAAATCAATTGCCTAACGACTGTTTAATAGTGATGTATTAATTGGGTAGGTTTAGGGAGGGCTTTGTTGTCCCAATAAGGCAGCCTCACTTAAAATTTTTTATTAATAAAATCATTTACACTTATTATTGCATCCTGTTCATTTACAACAATACTGAGGTGCATATAGTATCTGTCACTATTTCTAAGTATAAATAGCATCTAATTACTATTTACACTTATTGCAAACATCTGCTATTTTTAAATAACGTAAATAGAATAGCTATTTTCACTTAGTGTAAACAGCAAATCTCTAAAAATGCTGCTGTTGCAAAAGCTATTGGCGATTTACCGTGCCCCAAACTTAAACCATACGGAGTTGCCATTATGTCTGTACAGTGGTACAGTCGTTTCTTTTATGGAGAAGGCATCACAAACCATAACAATAAGTAATAGCCAGGTACTTCATAAAAACAGAACCGAATCTAGTTGATCACGTCAGAAACAAAATACCATTCATTAGGTCTACTCCCTAGGACCAGCGGCCATGCAGACATTGATTGAAACGATTAAGATAACATGACACAATGGTTTATTTTTCAGCATTTTTTTCTAGGAAACACAACAACTTTATCTCAACATTATTAGACATTTTCTTGAATTAACGAGTTAATCTTGCATTATAATGACTTTAATCTCAAAATGGTTTTATTAAATTTTTTTATTGCTTGGCTCTAATACTCTTCTGTATTTAGTGCTGTGTTGCAGGTTCTTGGCTTTTTATTTAAATTTTTTTCTCAGGGTAAAATTAATAGTGTACAATTTTCAGCGAATAACAACTTACATTTAGTTTTTTCCTAAAAGCTATGGTCTGAACTAGTTGTGAAGTCCAGGACAGCTTAGTGCAAACAGCAGTGAGGGAGAAATGAGAGCTATCAGTGATTCCATGATATTATCTTTTTCTGTTTTTCACAGGGACATCTGCTTCTTACAGCTATCCTGCCTTATTACAGGCACTGTTGCCTATCAGCGGAGCTCCTGGGATGTTCTCTGTCTCTCCACCTCTCTCTCGCTCTTTCTCTCTCATGTTTGTTCTCCTCTCTATACCACTCATCTCTCATCGCTCGTGTCTCCTCTCCACACCTAAGCCTTTTATCAGGCTTTCTGCTCTCACCTATCAATCACTCTTTCCTGTCCTATCCTGTCCCATCCCTCTCTGTCCTTGGCACAGTTTTCTCTTGTTATCTTCACAGTATTTCACACTGGATCCATAGCACTCTCTCTTTCTCTCAGGAGGTTGATAAGTGTGAAGTCGGCAGGTTCGTAGGTTGTTTTTGTTATTGTTACTGTTGCCAGAGCTGCTGGTGTCATTATCCAATGAAAACTCAAACAGAGTAGGAGTAAAGAGAGTACACTTATGAGTAATGAAGAGGAAGAGCCCTTGGCTGACGAGTGACAAACCACTAGTCTATCGCTTTAAAAAAAGAATATATATATATACTGTATACACACAGTATCCTCACAGAAGGGAGGACACCCTCCTCACATTTTTGTAAATATTTTATTATATCTTTCATGTGACAACACTGAAGAAATTAACTTTGCTACAATGTAAAGTAGTGAGTGTACAGCTTGTATAACAGTGTAAATTGGCTGTCCCCTCAATGTCGAAAACCGTGGCCACAAAAGTGAGTACACCCTCAAGTGGAAAATGTCCAAATTGAGGCCAAGTGTCAATATTTGTGTGCGCCAACATTATTTTCCAGCAGTGACATTACCCTCTGGGATGGAGTCACCAGAGCTTCACAGGTTGAAAGGGTCATATGACATTGCCTTAAAAAAGAACAGTGTTTGTGTATTTGGTGTAATATAATGTGTTTATGCGTTTTAAGGTAAAAAAAAACCACATTATTTTCAACATACTGTACATTATTGTTTTTCCTCTATGCCCCTCTATGAAATGCGTCGATTTTTACAAAGCTCATCATTCTGAAAAGCGAGGTGTGCTCTGATTGGCCAACTATCCAGTGCGTTGTGATTGGCCGAGTACCTTAAGCGTGAGACGGAAATGTTATGCCCTTCACATACTGTTGATGCCGTGTCCCGGAGCGACAAGACAAAACAATAAAACCCATTACAAACAAAGCACTTGTTGCATCCAGTGGGGACATAACTACAAATTATAATGACTTATACTGTCTTTTACGCGTTGCGTTGCATCGCGCCGCGTAAACATAAAATCATGTCTGCATTTTTGATCGGAGAAATTACAAACTACAAGTGCTGTTCTACACTGCTCAAAACTCGCGTTTGAATCGTCAGTGGCAAATCCTTTAAATATGAAAACGTACTTACAGGCTGTGAGCCAGCATTATTTGTCAGAACACCGGCATTGTAGGCTACTCTCCTAGGTTCACAGAACTGTCATCCATAAAATGTGTTGCACAAATCTGAATAGTTGGTTTGAACTGTTCTGGACAGTGTTGTAAATACAACTTAACCACGGATTCTAGTTGTGTCCCCTTTTGGAATGCCAAACAAAGTAGGTTCGCTTTCACAACAAAACACACAGCATCTCCACGACATGGTGGCGGCGGCAACAACAATACTACATTGAGAATAAAAGTTACGCCTTCTTTTGTTGCGTATACATTTGGGCGGTGTTATGCAAATCTTCCCACACAGTGGCATAGACATGTGGGGGCGTGTTTGAACGAGGCGTTTTAGGAGGCCGTGGACTAGTCTTAACTTTTATAAAAATCTCTTTGGGTTTGAGACTTTAATCTCTGCAACTTTAGGGATCTTATCTACGCACAAACAGCTTGTAACACTCCAAAGAAAAAGGAAAACTTGAAATCGCATCATATGACCCCTTTAATTGTGAGAAAGGAGTATAAAGAGAGCAGAAATTCACACACATCCTCTGCTCTCCATCTACAGCCTGCTTTTTCACACCAGCCTAAACTGTTCGAATGTTACTGTGGTTCTGAATTCAAGACAGAGTTTAGCACGGTTTCATGACAAAAACAATTTCGCTGAACGAGTAAGATATCTCTGCTCTCTGGCCCTCAGACAGAATTGCTTTGTCTTCACGCGTACTTACAGGATTCGTGACGGGTCAAACTGAGATGACAGATTTTCATATCTTAAAAGTCACTTAAAATCAGCTGCCACATTTCTCCTCTGTAACTGCAGCACTGAGCGTTGAGTTTGGACAGCCTCTCCTCTGTCTTTCGCCCTCCACGTCTCGTACCATTCAAAACAAATTATCCTTGCTGTTCCATAAAGCACATCGGACGAGAGCTCTTCCTCTCAATCACACACGAGATATAAATGTCTGGAAATGACAGGAAGGGCATTAAACCAGAATGTTTATTAATACACACATTATCAATTTAACTGCTCTGCCGTGGAAACGGACAGTTTCAAGCTGTAATATTCATGCATTCTGATAATCTAATATTTAATAAATGCTTTCATATTCTAGCCAGTGGCCAAAAGGCAATGAGTTACAAAATCCTGCCGATCTTCCAGAAGAGCCACCTCTTTGCAATAAAAAAGTGCTCTTATTTAAATATCATCATTGTCAACCAGGAAATTATGAAACTGGTGGCACATTCCATGAATAGGCTACAAAATAAGGCCTGAATCTATCACAACACGAAGTACCATTTTCAACAAATGGCACAGTGAAAGGAGCAGTTTAACCTTCAGAATAGGGGTGTGCGATATTGACAAAATATATGTCAATATTTTTTTGGGATTTTATCGATAACGATAATTAGGCAATATTTTGCGGAGTGTGTTATTGTGCTGGTACCTTAGGGACTGCTGTGGACAGCTGACTCCTAAAATGTTTTATATTCTTCATATTCTGTGTGGTGGTCAGTTCATAATGATAGAAATTAATTTTCCAATAAGTTTAAACTGATTTTTTGCATTTTATGGGCATTTTTACCTTTTTATAAAGCCATTTTTTCTAAAAGTGTCAATTATCTTTTGAGTCAAATTCTTACAATTAATCAGGGAATTAGAATAATAAGACATTTGGGCTGTTACCAAGCAAATTCAATAACACAGAAGCGGCATCTGAAGTGGCATTTAGATGCATAATACAATACACTGTTTAATGCAGGACATGAATGAATTTAACCTGCAATTACAAATGGATAAATAATGTTTTGATATATTAAACAAAATGTTGAATACTGATATTTGAAATTATTTAAAACATGAAAAAAATCCAAAAAAAAAAACAAAAGAAAAGAAAGAAAAGACGAAATGGAAATTAAACCGCCAGCAAATCACTGCTAATAAGTGAGTCATTGCGACTGAACCGAATCATTTGAACGGTTGATTCATTCAAGAACGAAACACCATCATGTTGCCTTCAGGCACAACATTCTGTAGCGGTATCGGAATGATTTTGTGGCGACTAGAGCAAAACAAGCAAGATGGTGTCTAAAACGTAAGTCTTATAACTGATTGGTATTGAATTAAAGTGTCACCCCCCTTCCCCTCATTGTCATCATGGTAATTTGGAGGAAAAACGGCACTCTTGTGTGAATTAATAACATATGAAGTGGGTCATAAAGATAACATTTTCTCCTCATGTCTTGAATTTGGGATCAGTTCCACATGCATTTAATAGCTGACTCAGAGTGAAGAACGCTCCTAAATGTGCACACAACCTAGTAGAGACTTCACATTTAATATATGTGTGCTCTGTAGGGATGTTTGAATGGTTTGCAACAGATACTCGATAATGTCAACGCCACATCGTTATTTTTTTTCTTTTTTTAAAAACAACAATTAGGATTTTATTGTAGACGATATATATCGCACACCCCTACTTCAGAATATATGATTGTCAACCTCAGGAGAGGTCAGACTAAATATTACAAAAGTTGTTTTATTTTCTATTCATTTTGTATGAGTACTACAATTTTTGCAACCTTGTAACAAAAATTTGGAACATGTTTGATACAGTTTGTTAAATTTTATAGGACTAAACATTCAATAAACATCCAGCTTTAAATAAACACCCAAGGTTGCAGATTTACCTGAAATAATGTTATCACTCAGTTGGGGCTAGCTAGTCTAGGACAAAAAGTTTGCTTGCAGTTATTATTAAACTTGTGTGTCCCATGGAAATATTTTTTAATACATTTTTCTTACAATAACTTGAGTAACAGGGTTAAATGGTTGTGCTTGACAAATGCAGTCAGCACGGCAATATTCAGAAAGTTAAGTGAGATTATTTAGTTGTCCTCCTGTCCTGCTGTAGAAAGGGATGGGAACACATTATAAAATATAATATTAATAAAAAAAAAGGAATTTGGCCTCTAAAGCTTTTCAATCGTAATGAGATACCAAGGCACTGCATTTGTGGAAGACAAAAGTGCCCAGTATATATCATGCATTTAACTGCAATCCTCTCCCTCCATCTGTAAAACAAAAAAGGAAATTCTACAGTCCAGCAGGCTTCATTTACAAGATGCACAATCAATCAGACAATAAGAACGAATTCGCTTTCTCTCTATTAAAGAAAGTACATTCCCCTTTTGCAATGTATATCACATTACAATTAGGAGGCGATCCATACTCCTGCACAAAGGGCCCTGCTTTACTCTGTCAGACAGGAACGGAACTGGATTTGGAGTTTTGGGGTCAATGGTAACTGAATCAAACTAAAATCAGAAACTCCTGAGTGAGAGACGCATGACCGAATGATGAAAAAGCACTTTCAAGACTATAATTACAAATGATAAGATGAAAGGAAAAAGCTTGCACATTTGTATGTTTTGACTGATACTCACCCACGGAGCAGTCGTCACCGCTCCATCCCTGTTCACACACACACCCCCCTGTCTGGGCTTGGTACGTTCCATGACCTGAACATTGTTCTTTACAGGCAGGAAGTGCCGTCTCACAGCTCTCACCTCCCCAGCCTGCCGAGCACACACACTCACCGCGCACACACACACCGCGACCTGAGCACAAGGGGTCCACGCAATCCACTGTAGACACACACAACCATCACACACAGAAATAACAGGTTTGTCCATGAGCATTTAATTACAGGTGCATGTAGAGGTGCATATAAAGCCATATACAGACAGAACTAGTTTTCCCTAAGGAAGTTCGGAAAATTGGGGCTTCACCGACGTACTTCATGATTTTAATCCCGTTCGAATCAAGTTTTTCTTCAAACTAACTCGGGTAGAAATTGCGGTGCAAATTACCTCTGAGACATCTAATCCCATCCGGATCGGAAAGCGTGTGATTGCAGTATATTATTGTTTTCACAATGCATCTTCTCATATATTTTGACCTACGTCAAACACCGTAATTACATCTGAATTTCTTGTGCCGTCTAGTGCATCTGCATTATGGATTTGGACCAGTTTGCACTTGATCTGGATAGAGTAACACTTGAGTTTAGCATAATGGTTGTACTGGTAAGCGAGACAGAAAAGCTGATGATTATTGAATAAAACAAATCATTTAAATACTACTACAGTGTGTGTACAAAAATAATTGTATTTATTTTGGTGAAGATTACGTTTAGCACTATTATTAAATTATTACTGTTTTGTAACTGAGCGCAAAATGACGACCAAGATACACAGAAGAGGCACAATTAAATATCCAACATCAGTTGAAATATACCCTATATATAAAATGATAAAATACATTTTACATGTATAAAAATATGCATGCAATTTATTCCTGTTATTTATTATTGGTGCCCAATTATTAATGAGTGTTCTTATTGCTATCAATGTTTAAACAGTTTTTGCTGCTGAATGCTTTCGTAGAAACAGTCATGCAATTTGTTTCTAAATACAAATATTTTGTAACATTATAAATGTCTTTACTGCCTCTTTTGATTAATTTAATGCATCGTTGTTGACGAAATGCATCATTAGTTTTAAAATTTTTACCACACACATTTGAAAGGTAATGTATTATGATTTCCACAAGAATATTAAGCAGCAAAAACTGCAAAAACAATATTAATAATAATAATGATAATAATAATGTTTTTTTGAGCATCCGATCAGATATTAATCTGATTGTTGAAGGACCTGTGACAATGAAGCCCAAAGTAATAGCTGCTGAAAATTCAGCTGTGCAATCACAGGACTACAATTTACTATGAATACATTTACACAATTTACTAATTTGTTCCCTGTAGTAAATTGTGGCCACATTGTACTAATTCATTCTCTCGTTTTGATTTACTAAATTAAGGAAATTAACTAGCAAATCATGTTTTTTCCCGCATTTACGGGGCTCTGAACTGTGATACCTATTTATTGTACATCCCTCATAGCAATAATGAGCTTGTGAAACATTTCATCTGCTAAATGAATAGATGTAAATGTAGTAAAAGAATCAGGTATCAACTTATATGTTTTCCTCACTCATATATTTTATATTTAGATTAAATAATCTCTATTCGGTCCATCAGTACATGAAATCATGGGCGTCCTCTGTTAATAATCGTAACTCAAACGTTTTTTAGAAAATGTCTGAATAGTGCTTAAAGGAACACTCCACTATTTTTGAAAATAGGCTCATTTTCCAACTCCCCTAAGAGTTAAACAGTTGAGTTTTACCGTTTTCGAATCCATTCAGCCTATCTCTGGGTCTGGCGGTAGCACTTTAGCTTAGCTTAGCATAGATCATTGAATCTGTTTAGACCGTTAGCATCTCACTCAAAAATGACCAAAGAGTTTCGATATTTTCTATTTAAAACTTGACTCTGCTGTAGTTACATCGTGTACTAAGACCAAAGGAAAATGAAAAGTTGGATTTTCCCGTACTTTGGGTGCAGCAGGCGCAATGATATTACGCAGCGCCTGAAAATAGGCTTATTGAAAGTTACCTAGCTGGGGACTATTTTCAGGCGCTGGCGTAATATCATTGCGCCTGCTGCACCCATACGCCGGAATGAGAGTATAGTTCCTAGACATATTGGCCTAGAAAATCGCAACTTGTCATTTTCCGTCGGTTTCAGTACACGATGTAGCTACAGAGGAGTCAAGGTTTAAATAGGATAAATATAGAAACTTGGTCATTTTTGAGTGAGATGCTAACGGTCTAATCAGATTCAAAGATCTATGCTAAGCTACAGCTAAAAGTGCTACCGGCAGACACAGAGATCGGCTGAATGGATTCGAAAACGGTAAAACTCAACTGTTTAACTCAAGGGGAGTTGGAAAATTAGCCTATTTTCAAAAATAGGGGAGTGTTCCTTTAGACAGAGGGCCAAGAGAAGGTGAAACATGAAAACAGGCCCAGTCAGAGAGAGTGCCATACAAAAAAAAACAAGATACAAATACAGGTAAATTCCACTTACACTGCAACATTATGTGTGGTGTGTGTGTGTGTGTGATGTAGATGGGAAGGTGTCCTGATGGAAAAAGACGAATTGGTGCCACTTTACTGACGAGATGCGCTTGACAATTGCATGTGATTAATTGCACAGCCCTAGTCTGAAGCAGTATATGACAACTTCCTGACCCTTTTCTTCTTTGCAAGTCTGATTTGTCTTTGTCACAGTCAGCACAGCCAGACAGAGAGCCAGCTTTTGATCTTTCAATTAAACTGTACCTCATATCCTCACTCCTTGTCCCACTATTCCACCTTAACTCCTTTTGCCCTCATTTGACACTTCAATGTCTCCTCCTCTTCTTTGTTCCTCAGGAAGTCTCTAAATGTAACAGAGTCATGAACCGTCCTGCTACGGTTCAACTTTGTGGAGTGCACTTTCTGTTTGCAAAGTTTCTCTCCAGGCATATGGACAAGAAAGTAAGTCATATAGATCTGGAACAACATGATACGGAGTAAATTATTTTTATTTGGGGGGTGTGCTAATCCTGTAAAAGAAAAAAAAAACTCTATCAGCCTGTTTCACTTGTTCTGAACTTTGTGTTTAAATGCAAGCACAGCTCAAATTTGGTTTGGAAGTGTGAAAAAATGTGTTTTTTTCTGGAGATGTGCAAATACATTTTATTGCTTTGAACTAGAGGAATTTGCTATAGAAGTGAGTAATAAAGGCCTGCAATTGGCTGTTAGAGCTGTGGCCTAGTTACTGCACACGTTGAGATGTAGTGCTTGTGCAATCAATACGTTTTGCTTGAATTATAAATAAAATAAATAAATCTATTAAAGATATAATATATAAAAGTCATACTTGTGATAAAAATGTTGGGGTTTGTCCAGACTTTTTTAAATGTGCTTCACCAGGGCTGGTTAGATCAAAAATAATAGGATAAAAAAAAAAAAAAGTCAAAATGTGAATTATTATAAAAATTTAATTAACTTTATGTTTTAATGTTTTAAAATGACATTTATTCATGTGCTCAAGCACATTCTTCTATAAACCAGTTGATACAGGTTGTGCTGCTTATTTGTTATTTTTTATTTTTTATTTCTGTGAGGAATCTATGGTTCAATTTATTTGGAGGAATATTGATGAATAAAAAGTTATTTGAAAAAATAGCTGTTCTGTTGTGTACAACGCATGTACAAAGATTCAATTTATGTCGCTGTGTAGGAATAGAAATTATATAATAGATTAATATCTGTCTGGCATCACAACTTTTGGAAACAGTAGGGTGATCTATATAAAGTCAATCTAGTTGAAATAAAATCTATTACAAAACTTTATACGCCAATAATATTACATTGGTGTATTTTTGGTTATCATATACCATTAGCAGATAAAAAAGTGGAAAAGGTACTACAGATACGAGTCCCTACTTTGCCTTCTACTAGGTATTTTTCCCCTGTAGGTTTAGTGCTAATAGATTTGGTTTTAAGACAAATTATTGTCGGATGGACATCACATGACAGTGGCATTACCCCCCCCCCCCCCCAAACAAGGAAATGTCATCAGGCCATATGAAGACATCAATGCAGAACTCATTATAAGATAATCACGGAAAATCTAAAAACCTATCCAAGTCTGATGGCAGTTAGCAAAATTAAAGATGGCATTGTTCAAAATATAATATAGACTAATTACAGTGGCATCATAAATCCACATTTAATTAGATCCAAGCTTATTGGATTGGAACTTAAAAATTAGATTCAGTTTTGCGACTCTGCAACAGGCAAATTTCGCCATTTCAGCTGCCAAATCGCTAATGTTGGTGTTATCACATTTGTCAAATGATTGTTTCTCGCTTCGTCCAGAGTTACATGAGTGGCCCGTGTTGAGTTATTCAGGATCTCCAGGATTTCCATCCCATTTAAGATTAGCAGAGGCATTCTGTTTGGGATTAGGTGCTCCTCCACTCACAGGCCTCCTGACGCCGGCAGATAAGTTCCCTGCTGGAAAGCATGTGTCACATAAATAAAACAAATTGGGAAATTGCTTTTTTTGTTGATGTTGTTGTTGATTTTTCAGTGGAAGTTTCTATTGTACCACCTCAACTGCTCGGAGGATGGCTTTGATGGAGTGAATGTAAGAAGATGAGGAGAGACGAGGGTAGAGTTATGTGCACATTGTGTTGTGTGGATCCGCATACCCAGAGACTTTTTTTTTTTTTTTTTTTTTTTTTTCCTGGTGGTTACATCCAGAAAAGACATACTTTTCGTGCTGTGTTGAGAGACAATAGTACTTATACTCAGGCAGTAGTTTGAGTTCCTTTGTCACAACTCGTTGTCTCTGTATTTAAAGGAATAGTTCATCCAAAAATGAAAGTTTGCTCATAATTTACTCTCAGTCCATCCAAGATGTGGATAAGTCTGTTTCTTCATCAGAACAGATTTAGAAAAATTAAGCATTACATCACTTGCTCACCAATGGATACTCTGCAGTGAATGGGTGCCGTCAGAAATGAGAGTCCAACGAGCTAATATTAAAAAACAATCCACTATTTACAGGTATCCCATGATGCAGAAACCCCCCCAAAACAATCCAAAAAAACACACGAAACTACATGGATATAAGGCTCGTGAAGTGGAAAGCTTGTGTGTTTGTAAGAAACAAATCCATCCATCGTTCTAAGTTCTTCAGGCCAAAATAGTTAATATTGCATAAAAATGCAAAATAATGCTTCCTCCAGTTAAACTGACATTTGTTTAAAACTGTTTTGGACTGTTTTCACTTGTAAACAATGCTTGATCTGTGCAGATTTCTCTCCTGAGTCAGACCAGACCACTTTTTCACCGGAGAAAGCAATATTATGATTTTAGCCTGTAGCTATTGGTTAAAGTAAATATATTTTATGTGTTGATTTACAAACCACAGGTCTTCAGGTGTAACCTACTTTATTTTAAGGTGTTCTTGTTACAGTTGACTTGTACTTTACTATATAATAATAATAATAATAATAATTAATTATGCATAATTATATGCAAGTAACCCTAAATCAAACCCTAATCCTAACCCCAACCATATATTAAGTATATGTAGTTAATTAATATTACTGAGTACTTAAATGTATAATTACACTGTAACAAGGACACCTTAAAATAAGTGTAACCTTTTTCACTTCACAAGATGTAAATTGATGGTCTGGAGTCGTGACGATTACAAACTGTGGCAGCACTTTAAGTTCCAGTTTAAAAGGAAAAATATAAAGCAAGCATGCAGTGTTTTAAAATAGTGACAGGATGCAAGTTTGTTATAAATCAGCTTGTGGTTGGTGGTGATGTATCAGGAGGTCATTTTAAGTGAAACTTGCACTGGGTGTTCTGTATATAATTTGGAGAATATCAGACAGGATACTTTTCTTTTGTTTTGGCTTCTGCACAATTATTCTAAACAGGGCTTAAACTAATTAAGCAACTAGAAGAAAAGAGGAAAAGCACCAGGCATTGTGCATCTGAATACTGTCATTTAATTTTCCTCAAATGTTTGAACTCAAAAAACAAGCATATCTGAAATGGACAGTGTGCATGTTTGAAGATAGGTGTGCCGTATGTATTTGACTCTAAATACTGTTTTGTTTTGTTTTGTTTTATGAAATCATTGTCCCACAGAGCTTGAAAGAAGCCATAGCTTTCTCACCCAGACTTCTCCTAGCTGCCAGCAAAAGTCTCAACAAGAGGAATGGAGGATGGAGATAAATCTGTGCATGAGCTCAAAGACTTATGAACCAACACCATGCCCAGAAAACAAGAAATCAACAGCTTAAAGGTATATTTTGCTAATAGGATGCTGTTATAGTACCATCTTTCTTTGTTTTTGTTTTTTTCTGAAATCCCAATGAAAACTCAGATCACACTGTCTACAGGTGCATCTCAATAAATTAGAATGTCGTGGAAAAGTTCATTTATTTCAGTAATTCAACTCAAATTGTGAAACTCGTGTATTAAATAAATTCAATGCACACAGACTGAAGTAGTTTAAGTCTTTGGTTCTTTTAATTGTGATGATTTTGGCTCACATTTAACAAAAACCCACCAATTCACTATCTCAACAAAATAGAATACTTCACAAGACCAATAAAAAAAACATTTTTAGTGAATTGTTGGGCCTTCTGGAAAGTATGTTCATTTACGCTACATGTACTCAATACTTGGTAGGGGATCCTTTTGCTTTAATTACTGCATCAATTAGGCGTGGCATGGAGGTGATCAGTTTGTGGCACTGCTGAGGTGGTATGGAAGCCCAGGTTTCTTTGACAGTAGCCTTCAGCTCATCTGCATGTTTTGGTCTCTTGTTTCTAATTTTCCCCTTGACAATACCCCATAGATTCTCTATGAGGTTCAGGTCTGGTGGGTATGCTGGCCAGTCAAGCACACCAACACCTTGGTCATTTAACCAACTTTTGGTGCTTTGGCAGTGTGGGCAGGTGCCAAACTCCTGCGGAAAATGAACTCGATTTCAAAAAGTCTGGTCAGCAGAAGGGAAGCATGAAGTGCCCAAATGTCCTGGGTAAACGGCGTGCAGTGACGTGGTTTAAAAAGCACAAGGACCACACACCAAGCAGTGAACATTGACCCCAACTCATCACAGCCGGTGACATAACACTGGACTTCAAGCAACTTGCTATGAGCTTCTCCACCCTTCCTCCTGACTCTAGGTCCTTGGTTTCCAAATGAAATAGAAAACTTGCTCTCATCTGGAAAGAGGACTGTGGACCACTGGGCAACAGTCCAGTTCATCTTCTCCTTAGCACAGGTAAGACGCATCTGATGTTGTCTGTAGTTCAGGAGTGGCTTAACAAGGGGAATACGACAACTGTAGCCAAATTCCTTGACACGTGGTGGCTCTTGATGCCTTGACCCCAGCCTCACTCCATTCCTTGTGAAGTTCACTCAAAATTCTTGAATCGATTTTGCTTGACTTTCCTCATAAGGCTGCGGTTCTCTCGGTGGTTGTGCATCTTTTTCTTCCATACTTTTTCCTTCCACTCAACTTTCTGTTAAAATGCTTGAATACAGCACTCTGTGAACAACCAGCTTCCTTGGCAATGAATGTTTGTGGCTTACCATCCTTGTGAAGGGTGTCAATGATTGTCTTCTGACAACTGTCAGATCAGCAGTCTTCCACATGATCGTGTAGCCTAGTGAACCAAACTGAGATCGGAAGAGCCCATTGTGTAGGCTCAGGAAAACTTTGCAGTTGTTTTGAGTTGATTAGCTGATTGGCATGTCACCATATTTGTTGAGATAGTGAATTGATGGGTTTTGTTAAATGTGAGCCAAAATAATCACAATTAAAAGAACCAAAGACTTAAACTACTTCAGTCGTGTGCATTGATGTATAATGCACGAGTTTCACAATTTGAGTTGAATACTGAAATAAATGAACTTTTCCAAGACACTCTAATTTATTGAGATGCATCTGTATATAATTTAGCATGTATAGTCAAGTGCAGATGAGCAGTGCTCATTTTATTTATTTCAAACAAAGGAAAGAAAGAAAAGAATGGAATGCACCTTTATTCAAACAAGATACACATGAAATTGATACAAGTGACCAAAACTGACTGTGTAAATAGTCTATTGTAAAATGAATGTCCGTATTTTGAAATTCTGTTGATCCAAATACATCTAAAACGAAATGTATCACAGTTTCCAGGCTGCACAACTGTTAATCCTCCTAGTCCAGTTTTGACTAAAGTTAATGTAACGATATTTTTTCTAGGTTTTCTGAAGTATCATTTCGGACACTTGATATAAGGGGATTTAAGGACTACGGAATATTCAGCCTTTGCTATCACAGGAATACTTTTCCATCTTGTAGACATGTAGCAGACACTTTTATCTAAACGCGACTTACAAATGAGGACACTGGAGCCAATCAAAACAACAAATTAGAGCCAAGATATGCAGGGCTCTTACAAGTCTCAGTTGCTTAAGGCAGTACACGAGCACGGTTTTTTTTTTTTTTAATTATATAAAATTAAAAGAACACAGACAGAATAGAAAACGATAGAGCAACGCTAAGTTTAGAGCCTGTTTTTTTGTTTTTGAAGTCAGATAGATAGTAGAAACTGTCAGAATTACTTAATGTATTAATAAAAAAAAAGATAAAACCAATACGATGAGCTCTATTGCGCCAATCTCAAAGTTAAGCAGTCAAGCAAGTGTTAGTTATTTTTTTACGAAAAAAGCGTTAGCTAAACACTTGAGGGCAAGGATAGAAAAGGGCATTGTTTTTTTTATAAAGGAAATTAGAATTAGACTAGAGAGTTCTAGAGTTCTAGGTCAGATAAAGGGATGGAAGCAATGTGGTTTTTAGTAGATTGTGCCCACAGGAGGAAATTTAAATTTACAAGCAGAGGCAAAGTGATTTGGTCCTCACTGGGTTGGACGAGCGCACCATTAAACCGGCACTTTATCTCCCTTGCATGTAACTGAAGCTCCCTCATAGAGGGCACATAAGTCGTGTAGTAATGTATTATTTAGGCTAACCAGGGGTGCCAGCAGCCGTGGTGTTTTGTAGGCAACATGAATGCCTGGAATTTTATGCGAGCAGCTATGGTAAGTAGGGAAAATAATAAACAGAGGTGTACGTGCATTGCTTTTCGGTCGTAAAAGATTAATCTTGCAGCGGCATTTTGGTTTAATTGTAGAGGTTTGATAGAAGTGTCTGGAAGTCCTGCCAAGAGAGCATTGAAATAGTCCAGCCTGGACAGAACTTGAAAAGAGCTTGAAAAAGGAGTTGTGAAGCATGTTCCAAAAGAAAGGGCCTGAACTTCTTGATGTTGAATAAAGCAAATCTGCAGGAGCGGACACTTTTAGCAATGTGGTCTGAGAAAGTCAACTTATCATCAATCATAACTCCAAGGTTACTGGCTCTTTTTGAAGGAGTTATGGTTGATGTGACTAACTGGATGGTGAAATTGTGAAGAAACGATGGGTTTGATGGAACCACAAACCAAAAAGTTATAATTAGCATGCAAATTACTTTTGAACATAGATTCACAGTTCACATAACACGGCCTTCTCCCATATTAGAAACATTGCCATGTTAGAGAACATGTTTTCTGTTTCTGATGCAGAAAAGCTAGTTGCTTTGCATTCATGACCTCTAGACTGGACTCTTGTAATGCACTGCTAGGTGGTTGTCATGCATCCTCAATAAACAAGCTACAGGAAGTTCAAAATGCAGCGGCTAGAGTCCTTACAAGGTCAAGAAAATATCATATTACCCCAATTTTACAGTCTCTGCACTGGCTAGCTATTAAGTTCCATATCAGTTACAAAACATTATTACTTACCTACAAGGCACTTAATAGGTTAGCTCCTGCGTACCTAACTAGCCTTATACCATGCTACAATCCATCACGCTCCCTAAAGTCACAAAACTCTGGACTTTTGGTAGTACCTAGGATAGCAAAGTCCAATAAAGGAGGTAGAGCTTTTTCGCATTTGGCTCCCAAACTCGGGAATAGCCTTCCTGATAACGTTCGGACACACTCTCTCTGTTTAAATCTAGATTAAAGACACATCTCTTTGGCCAAGCATTCAAATAATGCATCTCATAATCTTCTCCTGCATTTATATATGATCAAATGCACATTATTATTCTTTAGTTTGAGTTAAACAAATCAATTTTGCTTGGTTAGAACAGCAGCTACACTAATTATGTCTATTTGTTTCTCTGTTTTTTGCCACGGAGACATACCGGTGGTATTAGGATTTACACAAGCTTCGTCGGATCAGCCACACCTGAGAAGAGATGATTCAAGCCCTCAGAGGACCTCAGATGATGCCCTGAACCCTGAAACAACAAACAGAACTACCTAATTTTGCTGTAAGTTTGATTGCATCATATAATGATTGCTGTTAATAGTGTTAATCGTCTGTTTTATTACGTCTTAAATTGATTTTTCCGTACATTTCTGCCAAATGCACATTAACTGACAGTCACCACTGATAAACTACCACTAAATATTGTAGAAACTTAATTTTCTGTAAAGTTGTTTTGCAATGATTTGTATGGTGAAAAGCGCTTTACAAATAAACTACACTTGAACATTTATCGCCCAAACTCTGGAATAACCAACCTAACATTGTTCGGGAGGCAGACAAACTCTTGCAGTTTAAATCTAGATTAAAAACCCATCTCTTCAACCTGGCTTACACATAACACACTAATACACTTCTAATATTCAAATCCGTTAAAGGCTTTTTAGGCTGCATTAATTAGGTCAAATGGAACCGCGAACACTTTTGTTGGCACTCCATCCGCTACTATTAGTTTGGTTCTTCTTCTCCGCGGTCCCGTTGCCCCCGCTCCGTCGTCTCCAGCTCCGCTGGCCCTGCCTCCTGCTCCCCGTCCTCTCCCCCCCCCCCCCCCCCCCTCCCCCCCCCCCCCCTCCCCCCCCCCCCCCCCCCCCCCCCCCCCCCCCCCCCCCCCCCCCCCCCCCGCCCCCCCCCCCCCCCCCCCCCCCCCCCCCCCCCCCCCCCCCCCCCCCCCCCCCCCCCGCCCCCCCTTTTCCCCCCCCCCCCCCCCCCCCCCCCCCCCCCCCCCCCCCCCCCCCCCCCCCCCCCCCCCCCCCCCCCCCCCCCGCCCCCCCCCCCCCCCCCCCCCCCCCCCCCCCCCCCCCCCCCCCCCCCCCCTCCCCCCCCCCCCCCCCCCCCCCCCCCCCCCCCCCCCCCCCCCCCCCCCCCCCCCCCCACCCCTGACCGATGGTGGATCAGCACTAGAAAGAAACCTCCACAGCCCTGAAAGACAGCGGAGACCATGACAACTAGATGAGCCCCAGATACAGAACCCCTGTAAAGACCTTGTCTCAGACGACCACGGGACAAGACCACAGGAACCAGATGAATCCTCTACACAATGTGACATTGCTGCAGCCTGGAACTGAACTGCTAGTTCGTCTGGTCAGAGGAAAACTGGCCCCCCCGACTGAGCCTGGTTTCTCAAGGTTTTTTCTCCATTCTGTCACCGATGAAGTTTTGGTTCCTTGCCGCTGTCGCCTCTGGCTTGCTAGTTGGGGACACTTCATTTCCAGCAATATCATTGACTTGATTGCAAATGATTGCAAAGATACTATTTAAACTGAACTGAGCTGGTTGATGACATCACTGAATTGAATTATGAACTGTCTTTAACTGAAAAATGAGTGTTTACGATTGTCATTTTGCATTATTGACATACTATTTAATACTGTAAAGTTGCTTTGACAAAATCTATATTGTTAAAAGCGCTATATAAATAAAATTGACTTGACTCGACTAAGCTGGTGTCTTGGTAGAGGTTGAGTTGAAGGTGAGGTCAGCACCTTAGAAAGAAATGTGTTAGACAAGCTGAGATGCGAGCAGTTATCGTCGGATCATCAGGATGGAATGCGAGGTAGAGTTGAGAGTTGTCATCAGCATAGCAGTGATATGAACAGCCATGTTTCTGGATTACAGAACCTAGTGATGCCATGTAGACGGAAAAGAGAAGTGGTACAAGAAATGAGCCCTGAGGCACCCCAGTAGTTAAATTTTGCTACTTGGACACCTCACCTCTCCAAGATAACTTGAAGGACCTATCTGAGAGGTAAGACTCAAACCACTGGAGTGTGGTTCCTGAGATAACCTTTGCCGATAGGGTTGACAGGCGGATCTGGTAGTTAACCGTGTCAAAAGCAGCGGACAAATCCAGCAAGATAAGTATAGAAGATTAGGAAGCCGCTCTTGCCAGTCTTAGGGCTTCAACAACCGAGAGCAAGGCAGTCTCAGTTGAATGTCCACTTCTGAAACCAGACTCGTTGCTGTCCAGGAGGTTGTTCTGTGAGAAAGGCTGAGACTTAATTGAACACAACTCGTTCAAGTGTTTTTGCAATGAAAGGAAGAAGGGAATCCGGTCTGTAGTTCTCTAAAAGAGATGGGTAAGGGTGGGTTTCTAAAGGTTGGGAGCGGGCAAAGTAGCATAACAAACTTGTAGCCAATCAGCAGTAATGGGCGTGTTTACTCATGATGTGGAGGAGAGAGCGCTCAGTGCACAAGACGGACATTAGCCGAGCCGAGAGACAGAAAGATAGAGATGGCAGATAAAAAAAAAAAACAAAAGTGGAAAACGTCTGCGGAAACAAAAGAAGGCTTACGATAAGGCAAAAAGTAGGACCCGTGTAAATATCGGATAAGCTTTCCAGCACTGGAGAGGAACTCGAGGAGCGGAGGCCTGCGATCAGACGCCGAGGTTGCTTTGTTTCATTTCGATAGGTGAGTAACACCGTGTCTATAACCGGAGCGCGCGCTAAAAACAGCTAAAGTTTGTCTACACTAGACGCGATAATAAAAATATTTGAAATTTTTGTCAATACGTCATGAATAGAACGCAGTAGTAGTTTTCTGTCGGGGATTTGTCGTGCAGCGCTGCATCCAGTGTAGACAGCATCACTGATTATAATGCGTTCCATAGTATTTTGTCGCGCCGCGCCACTAGCGTCCGGTGTAGACACGGTGTAACATAGGTTTTGCTTTGTTTCACAGAACTAATAGTTGCCTGGGTTGTGTACGTATGTGAGAGGCGGAGCTATCAAAATAGGGGCGAGAACCTTTTGGGGTAGAGGCGTGTTTGTTTTGGTGATTTCAAATATCAACATTGGCTACCAGACATCACTTACCCACAGTTATTTTTAAAAATTGACATTTTCAAAATTATAAAAATAATGAAAGGATTTTTGCAATTGTAGTAAATTCAGGACACAACTTTTTTTCACAGCCTTGGTGAACAAAACAGAGAGACCTTTTTTTTTAAAGGTATGTTTACCTATTCACACACACACACACACATATATTAACATTTACTATAGAGAACTGTTTTTGGGATGATCTGTGGCTTGTGATGAAAATCATAGGGATAAATTGTGTCACACAAAACTTTGAGAGTTGATTAATGAGTGTGTAGTGGGCTAAATGTTTAAAGTGGATTGTATATAAGAGACTATGTGATAGAGTGTGAGGCTCTGTAGCTATGGTCTAATTGGCACCATCCATATTAGGGATGACAGTCAGACTCTGGTCTGGTCCTGAGCAGAATTCCAATGCGACACTTACGTGCCACAAAAGCAGCTCCCCTGAGATATAAAGAAATAATGCTCAGCCCTCAGACAGACAATGGGCCAATTTAGCAAGGACTCAGAATTACATATCATTTGCCTTTAAACAAACATTATAATAGAGGTTGAAACCTGCAGAGGAAGTATTTCAACATGTATTGATTTATTATGATTAGCTTCATGTAATAAAATAAACAAATAATGTTTTTAAGGTACAGTATGTGCACTAGGAAGGCATATGTGAAATGGAGACAAGCCAAATCTAAATCCGTCCCTCTGAAACCACAAAAAAAGACTAAATTGCTTTGTGAACCATACATTTTTGATGCAAAATAATTTGTTTGTATCATGATATCAGTTTCCTCTCAATTATATTTCATAACGAATAAGGAACCGCTTTTTTCAAGAATGTTTTCTTGCTTCTAACAAAACACTGAAAAACATTTGCCATTATCTGGCTCTCATAGTGAAAGCAAATAGGCCTCGCTAGCAATTGCCATGTAATTGTGTCCTTTGACTTAAAATAATTCACACAACACACACACACACACACACACACACACACAGTCGAACACCTGTTTCATTATTATCAGGAGAACAAGGATATAATGGAGTATTTTTGGGGGAGGACTAGAGAATGCTTTGATTACCTTTCGCTCAGCCAATTTGGAATGCTAGTTCAATATCTATTACTCTGAACATTTTATAATGGCCCTTTAGTCGCTCTCACAGTAAAGGAAAGAGGTTAAAGAGGACAATAGCTGCAGATCTCGCCACTCCGTTCATACTTTTCTACTCTCATGCCTATCGATTTCAGTGGTGGTGAGCAGATTGACTACCTCGGGAAGCCACAAGTGCAGACGGGGAACAAGCAGTTACGTGGTGAACGAAGGCTGAATGTTAACGATTATACGCTCCCCTCTCTAAATATTAGCTTCGCTTGCTGTTTTCACAGCTAAAGGCCCCGGAGGGTTTGATTTTATTTTCTGCCCAAAAACTAAATAGCAACAAACAGCATCAGAGTACAGCATGAAATTTTCCTGATCCCTGAGGTTGTTGTGCGCAGTGACAGAAGATTGAATTTGGGGTTGTTTAATCTAACATTTAATGTATTTTAAAACCCTGGAGATTTATATAGGTAAAAAGAATCTCTGAATCCATCACATATATTTTTGGAGTAAAAGGCCCCCTTTGAAACTTTGTTAGGTAGTTATGAAATACCAAAAATTATTTTAATAAACCATAAATTGGTGTTTATTTTGAATAAGTCCCTAAATGTTATTTTAAAATATCTTGCTATACCAAAATTATTCAGATATAGTGATATTATGTTACCATATTAGGCCTGTTGCCCACCGTATCATTATATGGGCCCCATGTTATACACTATTTTATTATAATATAATTGTGTCTTAAAATAGATAATCAAACATAGTATGATAATACATAATATAATCTGTACCAAAATATAACAATAATAAACCATAAATCGTGTTTATTTTGAATAATATCTTTCTTTATTAAGTATATAAAATATTTGGATATAATGACATTATCAATCAATGTAAATACTTATACAGTATACAATACTTTATATAGTATATGATTTTATATAATTTTGTCGTAAAATAGACAACAAAATAAAGGCAAAAAGAGATTTAACTTAAAAACTTAAAAAGTTCAAAATTATTAAATGCCCATGAGAAGGATGCAATACTTTTTATATACTGTATGTACTGTATATACAGAGCCTAGCGTAAAAGTTATACAACTTGTAATGTGATAATTCAATTACACTGACAAAAATTGTAGTTGTAATGTAATCTCATTACATACATTTTTAGTACTATAACCAGGCTACTTTGGATTAGGCCTTCCTTCCCTTTAGCGTGAATTTTGACCTAACTTGTCTGTCACAGTGATCTTGTACTACATTACAGTTTTTTAAACTGCTTATCAACATCTTCCTATAAACTTCAAACTTGACAAAAATCCAAGAATGACACAACTAACAAGCAAACGCCTCACATTCTCTTGCCACCAATGATAGACGGCATTTCCAACGATCCCTAAATGCACAATTGCTCAAATAGCCACCTTTGCCATAATATTAATTCCTGGTAGATTTGTGTGTTACATAGAGAATTGCATGTTGTGTTTTGCAAAAAGTGTTTTATTAAATTGAAAACTGAGTCAAAGTCAGAGAATGTGTATGGTTTTGCAGATTTGGTGTGTGTGGTTCTGGTGTTTGAGTGTGAGGTTTCAGAAACTGTGTGACAAGTAAAGATTTTGTGTGTAGTTAGTTGAAAAAAATACCCCCCGTAATCGATGCAAGAAACATGAATACTTCCAATGTGTTGTTATTGACAACTCTCTGACGTGCAGTCAACTATTACCATCACATTTTGTCAAGGTTTCCGTAATGCAAGGGGTTTGTGAGTTTAATGAAAATATAAGCGGTAGGCTATTTTAGAACGGACATATTTAAACGATGATAAAGAGAAATTACAGATCATCCATAAAAGGATGAATAATGTCTTGGCGATTGAATAAGTATGTACATACAGAACAATGACTGTAGTCTGATCCAAGTATTTTAAAAATGTAATTAATCTAAGTACAAGTACTTATTTTGGGAATGGGATCCGTAATCAGATTGCATGTAATCGTTACTACCAGCTCTGTGTGGGTGTGGTGTGTTGTAGTCTATGTATATATTAATATTGTTTCCCTTGCCATTATTTTAGGGGGGCGGCCCGCCCACTTCTATCACAATAGAAGTAATTCAAAGTTACCTTTCTTATAGAACATGTCTATACCTTGTTCTTTCATTAAGCAAACTAAATAGCCTTATGTTACATATCTTATTTACACGACGGCATGTCAATTCAGTCTCTACGTTATGCTCGCGCTCGCGGAGTGCCGCCGATGCGCGCGATCACGCCCCAACACAAGTGAGCACATCCCACAGATTGTAATATACGCCGCCAAAACGAGTAATATTTTAAAATGAATCCTGCCGGTATCTATGGTAGTGAATGACGCAGCGCGCGGTTTTGTGTAGTACTCGTGACTGAAGCGCTGTTGACCGCTTCGGGGATATTATAATGAGGACATAAATACATGAACAACATCTCCAGAACTGCTCTGAGAGTCACTTCATCAGCATTTGACCGTTGCATTCAGTAAAATATCCTCATATACACACAGAAGTGTAAAGGTATCCACGGCAAACCCGTCAAAATAAAAGTTCGGTTTAACATGAGGGCATTGGCAGAAATATATTACTACTGTTGAGTAGAATGTACGTAACAGACTGCTACTACTACTGCTACTAAAATTATTAAAAACTCATTTTTAAGGAATAAGCATTCAATATTTATTCAATGTTTTAATTGTAATATTAAATGACCTTTATTTTCCAAAAAATTAAATTTGTTTAATTTTCATTACTTAAAAAATATAGATTAAATGAATGTTTTATGCCTTAAAACAAAATGTAAACACAAAACACAGAATTTCTGAGCAAAAAATCTTAAGGCTATTGTAAGAATAAATTAAACATGTTTTATGCTTTCAAATTAGACATGCTAAAACAGCATTTGATTACAATAAAACATAAGGTTGGAAAAAAAAAAAAATTCATAGGGCCCTAAACATGTAATTTATGTTAAACTTTTAATAAATTGATGTTAAATAGTTTGTTTAAGTTTCATGATTTTAATTAATAAGACATGCTTTTTAATTAATACAGTTTAATTTAACTATTAAAAAGGAGTCCAGAAAAAAAACGGAATCTACACCAAGCCGTAAACCTAGGGGAAACACTGAAATATAATTCATATATATATCTATATATTAGATATAAATATATAGTGCTCGCCAAATATATTAATCGCATCCAAATCCTTTTTTGTTAATAATGTGTGGTTGTGTGTGCATGTGTGTGGGTACTGTGTATATTTATTATGTATATATAAATACACAAAAATGCATGTATATATTTAAGAAAAAATATATTATGTTTATATATATTACATATATTTATATATAATATAAATTATGAATATAAATATATACATGTAAATATATGTAAATATTTTCCCTATATATATTGTATGTGTGTGTTTTTGAACATACGTAATAAATATACAGGTGCATCTCAATAAAATAGAATGTCACGGAAAAGTTCATTTATTTCAGTAATTAAACTAAAATTAAAACTCGTGCATTAAATAAATTCAATACACACAGACCGAAATAGTTTAAGTGTTTGGTTCTTTTAATTGTGATGATTTAACAAATTAGAATACTTCATAAGACCAACAAAAAAAAAATTTTTAGTGAATTGTTGGCCTTTTGGAAAGTACGTTCATGTACGTACATGTACTCAATACTTGGTAGGGGCTCCTTTGCTTTAATTACTGCCTCAATTCAACATGGCATGGAGGTGATCAGTTTGTGACACTGCCGAGATGTTATGGAAGCCCAGGTTTCTTTGACAGGGGCATTCAGCTTATCTGCATTTTTGGTCTTTTGTTTCTCATTTTCCTCTTGACAATACCAAATAGTATTCTATATGGGGTTCAGGTCTGGTGAGTTTGCTGGCCAGTCATTGTCATTTAACCAAATTTTGGTGCTTTTTGGCAGTGTGGGCAGGTGTCAAATCGTGCTGGAAAATGAAAGCAGCATCTTCAAAAAGATGGTCAGCAGAAGGAAGCATAAAGTGCTACAAAATTTCTTGTTAAACGGGTGCAGTGACTTTGGTTTTCAAAAAAAACAATGGACCAACACCAGCAGATGACAGTGCACCCCAAATCATCACAGACTGTGAAAACCTAACACTGGACTTCAAGCAACTTAGGATCTGAGCTTCTCCACCCTTCCTCCAGACTAGGACCTTGGTTTCCAAATGAAATACAAAACTTGCTCTAATCTGAAAAGAGGATTTTGGACCACTGGGCAACAGTCTAGTTCTTTTCCTTAGCCCAGGTAAGACGCCTTTGACGTTGTTTGTGGTTCAGGAGTGGGTTAACAAGAGGAATACGACAACTGTAACAAAATTCCTTGACACGTCTGTGTGTGATGGCTCTTGATGCCTTGACACCAGCCTCAGTCCATTCCTTGTGAAGTTTCTTGAAATCAAATTCTTGAATCGATTTTGCTTGAAAATCCTCAATGCATGTTGTTCTCTTGGTTGGTTGTGCATCTTTCTCTTCCACACTTTTTCCTTCCACTCAAATTTCTTTTAAGATGCTTGGATACAGCACTCTGTGAACAGACAGCTTCTTGAAATGAATGTTTGTGGCTTACCCTCCTTGTGAAGTGTTTCAATGATTGTCTTCTGGACAACTGTCGGATCAGAAGTCTTCCCCATGATTGTGTAGCCTTTTGAACCAAACTGAGAGACCATTTTGAACTGAGAGACCTATTTGTGTTTTGAGTTGATTAGCTGATTGGAATGTCACCATATTCTAAATTGTTGAGATAGTAAATTGGTGGGGTTTTGTTAAATGTGAACCAAAATCATCACAATTAACAGAACCAAAGACTTAAACTACTTCAAATCTGTGTGCATTGAATTTATTTAATAAAAACGAGTTCATGAATGTGATTTGGGGAAATTACTGAAATAAATGACCTTGCGACAACATTCATAACTTTATTGAGATGCAAGTGTACACAGCAAACCACACATATATTAAACAGAAAATTTATTTTGGATGCGATTAATAGGCAATTAACAGATTGACAGCAATAACTTGCGAAAGCTCATACCCCTTCATTTTGTTCACGTTTTATGTTTCTGCCTTATGTTAAACTGCTTTAAATCGCTTTTTTCCTCATCAATCTACACTCCATACAACATACTGACACATTACTTCGTAAATGTATTAAAAAATACAAAAACTGAAATAAGTACATTGCCGTATTCATACCCTTAACTAAATATTTAGATGTAGACATTAAGTCTTTTTTGTGTGATGCGATAGCTGTGTCATCCGCTTTGGAATTATCTGCAATTCTTCCATCAAACTCTTTCAAAGTCTGTCAGGTGGTGGTGGCATATGTCATTTTGCAGGTTTCTCAGAAAATATTGATGGGTTCAATCCCAGGGGTCTGGCGGGCACTCAAAGAATGCACAGAGGGTTCTTCCTGTGTGCTTAGGGTCATTGTCCTGTCGGAAGGTGAACCTTCCGGTCAGTCTGAGGTTCTGAATGCTCTGGATTAGGTTTTCATTAAGGCTGTCTCTATATATTGGTGCATTGGGCTTTTCTTAGACACTGACGAGTCCCTCAGTCCCTGCCGCTGAAAAAAAGCCCCACAGCATGAGGCTGCTACCACCACACTTTACTTTTTTGGATGGTACTCTGCAGGTGATGAGCAAAGCCGGTTTCCGTCAAAGATGATGCTTGGAATTGAGGTTAATTAGACCAGAGAATTTTGTTGCTAACCTGCCAAGGGTGTGTCATGCTGTTTTAACTGAAGAAGGATTGAGTATTGCCAATCTCCATAAAGGTTCCCGGATAGGTGGAGTGTGGCAGTGAGTATTGTCATTATTGAAGTTTTCGTTCACTTCACTCCTATATCCACATATGTTCATGGAGCTCAACTAGAGTGACTATCGTGTTCTTGGTCACCACTCTAACCAAGACACTTTTCCATCAATTGCTCAGTTTGGCCAGGAGGCCAGCTCTAGGAAGAGTCATGGTTGTTTCAAACTTCTTCCATTAAGGTAACGGAGACTACATGTTTCTGTGACCCTTCAATGAAGCAGAATTTTTTCTGAACTCTTCCCCAGATGTTTGGCTTGACACAAACCTGTTTCCGAGCTCTACAGGCAGTTCTTTTCGCCTCAGAGCTTGGTTTTTGCTCTGATATGGCAGGATACCAGTGTAGACTTTGTATGAGTATTTTTTTTTTTTTTTTGTTCCTATTGTGTCTTCCAAATCATGGAATGTCAAGGGAATTTGCCACAGGTTAACTTCACTTGAAGTATAGTAACATCTACAAGTAATATGAATGTTCTTGAGCTAAATTCCAACTGTCCCAGAAAAGGGTATGAATACTTATGCAATGGAATCATTTAAGTATTTTATTTTTAATAAATTTGCAAAGATGTTAAAAACCTGTTTTTTGCTTTACCATTATGGTGTATGGAGTGCAGATTGATATGGAAAAAAGTGATTTAAAACAGTTTAACATAAGGCTGTATAGTTATAGTTATACACACACTCACACACACACAAAACACTTTATATTTTAAGTTTTAATATTTACATCTTTCATTCTGTGCAGTCACAACATTTTCTACTTTCTGCAACATTTCCTACTTTCTGACATTGTATTGCTTATATCAGTGCTTCTCAAAGTTGTGCTGCATGCACACCAAAAACACACACAAAAAGAGCGAAGGAGCTAATTGTAAGCAGGAGAAAAAAACCCTCTTCGTATAGACATCAGCTTTCCTCCTACTTCAGTGTGTTGGTCTTTGATAAAGACCTGTTACCGGGGCAACACAGACCTAATTCACAGACTTGGAACTGTCATGCACTAACCTCTGGTGTAGAGGGGGGTGCAAGAACGGTGGAGAAGAAAGGGGTGGGGGGGAGCAGGAGAGACAGTTAATTACAGAATGCAAATTACGTTGTCAGAAGAGCCATTCAAAAAGGAGTCTGCTCCTGCCTTTCAGCTCCTCCCCTTTGGTGCAGGTTTAATAAGTGACTCTTTCAAACGCTCCTGCCTGTGGCTTTCAGAGACAACTGGAAATAATCTCAGAATGATGAACAGAATCGGATTGCCTCTTCCAGGCCTTGACAACCTAATTCATGCAAAATAGGGAGCTATTGGTAAAGCCATGGGCATGGGACTATCTTCTTACAAGCTGTTGAACAACATCTACCCCTGGGCTCCTTTGACATTTCTATTCCTCTTTCTCTGTCTTTTTCTCTCTAGCTCACTCTTTCTAACTTTAACTTATCTCCATTTTCCCCACATTGTTTCTTAGCCCTTGAAAATGTTCCCTCTAGTAATCCTATGATTTTATTTGACTTGTCACGGCTAAAGGAAACTTGCAAACTGCTGGATATTGAGTGGCAATCCCACTGCTTCATATATAGACAGACATAAATCAGCTTCAACATACTGAATAATAATAATGGTGGAAATGAAATATCGAATACTCAATATTGTAGCTATACCATAAATGTAAGGGCGGCTCTGAACAACGTCTCTATGTCGTCTCAATGACTTGCTCATTACTTCAGGTAGCCTTTGAAAAATCAATAGCAAGGGGTTCACATACTTTTTCTACCCTGCACTCTTAATGTTTACTTGATGTGTTCAATATAGACACAAAAATATCACAAAAATCCACCTTGATATAGTACATGAACACAATAATCTTTCATTTCCTATTATATTACCATCGGATACCATCATTGTATTGTACTGTAGTTGCACTCCTTTGCATCAGTTCTGAAATCCGTTGAACAGTACTTGACTATGAGCATATTTTATGTGGGGATACGCTATATATATATATCTATATAGATATAATATATATTATATAGTATCTATATATACGATATATACTTGGAGTAAATATACCCTTTTTACACAGATATCTGGTATGGTCGACTTCAGATCCAATTCCAATTGTGGAATCACGAATCTGATTTAAGATTATGTGATCTACTTCTTGGCCTAGGTAATGAAAAGGTGAGCAATGTAGAATATCAAATTTATGTGTAGAATTGGTATTAAAATATTTAAGAATTAGTTTTTTTTATAAAAAATTTATAATAATATAAATTATGTTAATGCTAAGTATTTATCGTGAAAATTTCATTACTAAAATGAAAAACAATATAATCTAAAATATAATATAATAAAGGGGAACATTTAAGCACATTACAAAAAGTTATTTCAGTATCTGAGAGGGATTTAAGTATATAAAAGATTTTCAGATAAAGGCAGTGAAGGATTTTTATCTTTTTTCTGTGTTATTGCCGTTCGATTATCACTGATAACATCATAAACACCAGCAAGTCTAATTCACACTAATGCACAGATCTGTTTTAACATATTAGTTGTTTTGTTCTGCTCTTTTCAGACTCGTTGAAAAGAGAATCGCGATGCATCGGACAATCACTTTTTTCCTCCCACCTCTACTAAAACGGTTAACATTACTGAAACTGTTCTTGAAGTGAAAGTGCTGTTTTCCTGACGGTTTTCTTTCCTTTTTTGCTGCAGCATTGGAGGAAAAAATGGCTCCTGTGAAGTCAGTTTTTGCTGACAAAGCACACTATATCGTAAGCTTGAGAGCTCTATTGTGAACGCATGCATGTCAAGTGCAGCTCTGACACTCATTTGAATACAATCAACTTCACTGTGATTTCAGTCAGAGGCGACAGCTGTTTTAGAGCAATGTTAAATTGTGTATTTACGTCTCGCTCTTATTCAGGGCGAAGCATTATTCGGCGGTTTAAGTGGATATGGATCCCTGTGTTTCACACACATTTCCTCTGAAGTGAAATCAATAGAATTACATGAGCACCGAGCTCCAAAAACCATTCATTGTGGATCCTCGCGATAGCCACACAGACTTCAATATGTGGCATGAACCAGTCACTGCTGGAGTATTCAGAAAGCACGGAAGACTTTAAAACAAAAAGAGATAACAGCTTAAAGAGGGAGGGAATTCCAATTACCCCCCTCTGCTGACGCCCATCACAAACCCCTGTTATCTTAATTGTACATGACGGGCTGCTCTGAACTAAAAGCGAATCAAAGAGATCAACACATTTATTTTAAATTAGAAACCCATGCAGGCACACATGAATTTGTAATTACTTATGCTGATACACTGTGATAGAGGGAGGACATTGAGAAGCGACAGCCTGACAGCGGTGGTACAGATGGATGGATGGATGGAAAGAGTGTGAATAGTAGCCTATCACACAAAAATAAAAATGCTGTCATTATTTAATCAACCTAATGTCATTCCAAACCTGGATATAATGAAAGTGAATGAGGACTGAGTTTGTCAAGCTTCAAAAAGCACCATAAAAGTAAAAATGTCAAGTCTTCTGGAGCCTTGTGTGGCAAACAGACTGAAATGTAAGTAATTGACTTAATGTATAAATCATTCTTTTAAACCAGATCTTTTTTCATGTTTATTTAAATGGCCGTTTTTACAATACATATTATTTCAAAGCAGCTTTACAGGAGGCGAGTTGCGAAATTACAATTAGCGTATTACTCGTATGAGAGGGTAAACCTACAGTATGTCCCCCCTTACGTCGGTTTGGTCCGGCCCTATGCCGTCGTCCCATCCATCTCTCCCCCCCACCAACTTGATTACGGCAGGATTCTATCTTATGTATACTGCTTGCGGGTCGCATACATGTCCCCCCCCTCCCCCCCGCCCCCCCCCCCCCCCCCCCCCCCCCCCCCCTCACCCCCTCTTTTCCCCCCCGCCCCCCCCCCCCCCCCCCCCCCCCCCCCCCCCCCCCCCGCCCATCTTTTGTTTTCCCCCCCCCCCCCCCCCCCCCCCCCCCCCTCCCCCCCCCCCCCCCCTGTTGAGGATTCATGACGAGCGGATGTGATCTAAAGTCTTCACAGGATTTGGTGGAACACATTTAACAGGTAGCAAGTCAGTTGATCAATTGATTTAGTTCAATGAACAATGATTCAGTCCCAATCCCGCTACGTGGGACCATTGTGGGCTGGCAGTTGGTACTTAGCCATGTAATTAAAGCTCTGTAAAATCTGCATTGTAGTGGTTTCTATTGGCGTATACCGAGTCCTCACTTCACACTTGTAGTCTTCACACCCACTTGAACACTAGAGCCATTATAGAAGATGTCAGTTTAAGTGAGATTAAGTGGGTCAAGAGTCACATGGATATGATGAGCTTATCAGTTTTTAACCACACAAAATATTGAAACAGTCAGAAAAATTAGCTCAATAGTGCATCCATCCTTAATGGTTTGTGGTGATTTATGCCCTTTTTACAGCTTGACAGCCCAACTCCTCATTCACTTTCTTTTTACTAAAAGTTGCAGCCAGGGTGTCCTACAAAAATGAACATTTAATACATTCCACCGAAGAAAGAAAGGAGAGTGAATAATGACAGAATTTACATTTTTGGGTGAGCTAACCCTTTAAATGAACTTAACACGCAGGCCTGGAGTCTCTCTCTGTGTGGCCCCTCTAGAGAACCAGAGCCATTGAGTGGTAATTACTGTTATCTGCCACTTGTTTTATTAACACGTGTCCTCCAAGAATGGAGTTCAACTGCGACGCCATGTGGGCTGATGCCCAGTTTGATAGGTCTGCAGGAAGAAATAATTATTATGAGGAAAGCTCTTGTTATGCCATATAAAGAGGGCTTTACATGGAAACACCCACACGGACCCTCACAATGAGCGAGGCAGTTTGGCTAATGGAAAAATAGAAACTATTAAACAGCACGAGAAGATGGAGAGGATATGTGGGGGAGGCGAAAAGGAAGAGTGAGAGAGAGAGATGACTTTGGGAAGAAGTTCTAAGTGCACACAGAGAGTTTTAAAAAAGGATCCACAATAAAAAGAAAGGCAGAGGAAGAAAAAAAATGAAGGCATACTGTGCCAACAGCTAGTAATTACACGCCAATCATCCACCCTGAGGACAGCATGGGAATTAACTAAGCAGAGAAATTGTGGGAAAAATTCAATTAAAAATTGAATTAATAAATGTGCTTTGACTTTCCGGACTGGTGTGAGTGGTTTTGAAGGAATTGGAGAGAATGAAATCCTTTACCTGTGAAACACGTTGAAAGTGCATTCAATTTGGTTCAGTTTTGTGCATACATACTCCTAACAAACATAAAAATATACATCATGATGATAAGCAATTTTGAAACAAAACTTTTGACAAGAAAAAAAGAACACTGCAAGATAGTAACAGTTTTTAAAAAAAAAAAAATCCAATTACACTATTTTGCACATAATGTTACACTTTTTATTACAGCATTTGCACAAACAATGAAACAAATGCACATGAACAAAGATAGGTGATAATGAGAATTCTTAATTTGCTTTTATAAATATGTTGTTGCTATAACAACATGCTTAGATAATAGTATATTAGCCCATACTAAAATCTATAAAACGCAAACAATTCATAAATAAAATTAACAATTAACTTATTATATTCTATTATTCCAGGAGATCAAGGCATATTTCTATTTGCTTTGCTTGACACATTCAAATGAATATTTATACATTTTATATAACCAAAAAGTACTGTAAAAATTAGCATTAGTTGATGAAAGAGTCAGTCGCATTAACCTGGTGTAATAGGCACCTCAATTACCTGCTGCAAGTGAACAGTAAAAAAAATAATAATAATAAAATATGCATTTGATGGCAGCAAGGGCCACCTTTCCACTGGAAAGCATTATTAACCACCTAATTGGCCGATAATTAAAGCATTGTTTGTTTGGCACTTTTGGTGAGTGCTAATACTGACCCAGTTTAATGATTAATGGCCCCATAATTTACATTCTACAAGTCTAATTATTTCCTCTCCACCTTCATTATTGCTGCCATGTTAATGGCATGCTTCTTGCCTGAGGGTGTTCCCTCAAAGAAAAGGGAGGTCCAGACTCATTTGGCATCAAGTGCTGCATCTGCATGTCCTTGACAAAGGCAACTTTCCTGTTTACCACATCATCTTAAATAAATATCTCCTAATCATCCACATTATTGTAGAATGTCCACCGGGACACTCTTTCCAGCGCCTTTAATTGTGAAAGTAGATTTGTAGATGTAATAACTGCTCTGTCATTCTGCTAATCCTGTGCCCCGAGTCTCTGTCGGCCCCCAGCAGTGGCTTGACAGAGAAATTAGTTGCTGCTGCACTGAATAAATGTTGAGTGTGTATTAAAGCATTTAAAATCAATGCTGACAGTTTAATCTCAGCATTTGATATATCTCCATTGCAAGAGACTGTGAAAATAATGATTTTGTGAATTTATGATTTTTACAGTGAGATATTGTGACACAAAACAGTTTTACCCAATTGCTTGTGTTGGGCTACATTGAAAAGCACTGCAGTAACCAGACATTTATGCAAAAACGCTCACTTTAACAGTGGGCACCTACTTGAATTTAAATTCTGTACAAAGATTATGCAAATAAATATTCTAATTAAATACAGCACTCATATTTAATTCCTCTGTACTTCTATTACACAAAATGTGCATAGTATTTAAGTAATGTAGCACCTTTAAATCTGTAAAAGAAGAATAAGAAAGACAGTAATTAAAAAATGTGGGAAGGATCTATATAAGAAATCTGGTTCTGTAAGAATTTAACAATGATCTGTATTTCTTTGTCCTGTTATATCCAGTTCTTCAAAATAACCTTGGTGAAGCAGCCAAATGAGAACATATTATGAGCATGTGCCTCAAAATAGAAATATCAATGTCTCTTCTTAATGTCAGGGGTTTTTTTTCTACATGTCCGTGTACTCAGGACCTGGACGAACACAAAGACCACTCTAATGACATGTCTGTCTAGCTTACAGCAAGTCTGCTTCACCCGTGTCAAAGTGCGCTTCACAAAGCCTGAGGTTTAACTACTCCAGTGATGACTAAGTGTATTGTCAAACACACATGAACGTCAGTGCAAGTGTGTTAAGTGTGTTAAGCTCAGGACAGACAGGAACATTTAAAAGGGTAGTTCAACCCAAAATTAAAATGAGTGGGACATAAAAAACAATTACCTATGGTATTATAAGGAGAAGGTGACTTTTCAGGACATTACCCCATGTCCCCACTTTTCAAAACACTTATAAATCACACAGAATGGAGTGTATTGAAAATCTGAAATAGCACAAAGTCTCCTGTAAAAACCATTACGCCTATGGGAAGTCCCCACTTTTCACAAAAACAGACCTGTGTGTGTGTGTGTGTGTGTGTGTGTGTGTGTGTGTGGTGTGTGTTTGTGGTGTGTGTGTGTGTGTGTGTGTGTGTGTGTGTGTGTGTGTGTGTGTGGATATATAGGTTGACATATATTTAGGATTGTGTTAATAAAGTCGTAACATTATGAGATTATGAGAATGTTTGACAATAGAGTATTTATAAGAATAAAGTTGTACAATTACGACTTTTTTCTTGAAATTACTTCTTTAATTTCATAACGGTATGACATTGATTTTTAAAACAGTGTATTCAAGATTATTCTCAAAACATACTGTATTTAAAAACAAAAATTATAATATAACTAATATAATAAATAAATAATAATGCTGTAATACATTATATTGCCTAGTTTTCTAGCTCCGATTTGCAGTATTGAGAAGTCTGTGGTTGCCAAATATCATAGCCCGTCTGCAGATTTATGCAGTCTTGACAGATTTCACAGAAATTATGTAGAGTATAATGGGCACAGACTCCATTTTATTTTTAGCTTCAGACTCTGAACACTTCTAGTCAAAGGATATCATATGTACAAAATTTCGAGGTGATTTTAGAACACATATTGTTTCCATTTGTCATGCGTCTCTGAGCAACAAGGCACATGTTCTGATTGTACAAATCCTCAGTTGTTTCGTTTTAAAATCTGTTCAGATTTTAAAAGTTGTGTATTACAGCCTTAAAACATTGTCACACTTTTCATACACGCTGTCAGCCTTCAAATCTGGAAATTGTGTGTTTGTTTGTTTTTTTGTTTTTTTTAAGAGTTTGAGTTTTCTTCTTCTTCTTCTTCTTCTTTTTAGACTTAAAGGAATAGTTCAACCAAAAAATGTAATTGCTTAAAGATTAATTATCCTCATGCCATCCAATTAGTTATTTTTTGTACTTTAACCCGTTGCTTCTGGTCAAAATCCATAATAAAGCTTCCTCCAGTGAAAAAGTTCATCCCCTGTTGTCTTCTCACATCAAAATCAACAGACATATATGTTTCGAATTGTTTTGGACAAGTTTCGCTTCTAAATTATGGTGGATCTATACATATTTCTCTCCTGATTCAGACGAGACAACTTTTTTAGTGGAGAAAGCAATATTATGGATAGATGACTCAAATTTAAGCAACGGCTTGAAGATAGAAACAGCTTGATGGATTTAATTCTTAACACAGTTTTTCCTTTCACACTACATTAACTGATGGACTGGAGTTGTGTGGATTATTGTGATGTTTTTATCAGCTGTTTGGACTCTCATTCTGACGGCACCCATTCACTGCAGGGGATGAGCAAGTGATGTAATGTTAAATTACATTAAATCTGTTCTAATGAAGAAACAAACAAACTCACCTACATCATGGATGGCCTGAGGGTGAGTTAATTTACATTTTTGGGTATACAGTGGATAATGGTTTTATGATTACCTGCAGTTGATAACCAGGGGAAGTCCTTCAGGTGGGCCATTTCTGAGATCATTCTTCACTGAAATCAGTTCCAGTGCTCCAGTTGCCTACATACCCTGTGCTTTCATGACAGAGCAGGAGCTCTGAATGGTAACTCTAATTATGCGATTCCTGCCCTGGGCTGTGCTGAAAGCATATTATTTTTGTCTGTATTCCTTTTAACTTAGAATCTGAACAGATTGTTCAGTTCTGATGCACCAGCTGATGTTCTCTTCATTCATTGAATCACTATGTTCTGTCATTGCTCTGCTGAGAAAGTGGTAGCAATGCAATTTTGCATTGAATCCAGTGATGTGCTGCAGGCATATCGACCTCGGCTCTGTTAATTTACCACTGGGGATGAGTTGAACAGGGAACGAATTTACATCGTGAACAAACTCCATGCAACAGACTGAAGATGATTCCTGTCAACACTAGCTGTTCACACTCTGTAACAGAGTCATCAATGATTTTGAGCAATTAATTAAAGAAAAACCCAGGCTTCAGATGTAATTGGAGTGCACAGAACGAGTTTTCAAGAGCTACAGCTCTTCAAATGTCATCAATATTTCTGCTTCATTCAACTCGAGGAATAACTAACACAATGTGCTCTATGTCAGATAAAATTTATTCCAGCTTTTTGAGTAAACATGAATTCAGAGTGTTGGTTCTGCTGTGGAAATACAACATTTTCTGTGCGGTTTAATTCGCAAGCAAAGCTCAGCAACTCTTTTTATGTGCAAGGCTTTTAACGTACAAATTCTGCTCAAATTGAGTTTATTTTCCTGCCTGCAACCAGTGTTACGAACAGGATGTTCAATAGAGACAAAGACACCCGAAAAGGTCCTTCTTAAGGGACTAAAAACACTTCATTAACTTGTATTTGCATGACTAACTCCTTTCATGTGCCGTCTGATTGTCACAAGGCCAACAGACTGTAGGCAGTTAATTCCTCACAATTACTTTCCATAAAGCCCCAGAGACATCAGAGGAGGAGTCTCCTCAAGAAATGGCCTTTAAATTGACATGGCTTCTTGAAATAAACATATTAAAATCATTACATAAGAACTGGCAAATTACTTTCTATGGAAGCTTGTTTCTGCCACTGAATAAAATATAAAAAAGGTATTTGCTATTTTTTTTATCTGACAATTCTGACTTTTTTCTCGCAATTACAGATTTACATCTCACATTTCTGACATTTTTTCTCAGAATTGTGTGATATAAACTAGCAATTACGAGTTATAAAGTCAGAATTGTGAGATATAAACTTAGAAAGAAGTCATATGCACCATTCTGACATTTTCTCACAATTGCGAGTTTATATCTTATAACTCTGACTTTATAACTCGCAATTGTTAGAAAATGTCATAAACTGACTTCATTATTCGCAATTATGAGTTTATATCTCGCAATTCTGACTATGTAACACAAACTGCTCTCGAATTAAAAAAAAAAATCTGAATTGAAAGTTTATATAATAAATTCTGACATTATAACTCACAATTGCGAGTTTTTATCTCACAGTTCTGAGAAAACAAGTCAGAATTGCAAGATATTTTTTCTTCAGAATTTATTGAATTGAAAAATATATCAATATTTATATAAATATTATTTAAAGACTTTATATTATTATTGCAAATGAGAGTTATGTATACAAAAAAAGTGTCTGTCAAAATGATTAAGTGTTAATTATTATATAACAAAATTACTTTTGACATTATTTTGCTGTTTTATTAGACTGAAATTCTGGAAGTGTTATATTTCTGTTATTTTTCTTACATTTGGACTGTAGTGATAAAACAGTGGAATAAACTTCATTTGAACAAAAATTACCTCACAATAAATGTTTTATTTACATGAGAGCCCCTGCGACCGACACATTAAACAGCCTCGGTGGAAGTTCTGCAACTAGTCAGTTCTTGCGTTTTGTAAACACACCCACCTTTGGGACAGACCAATCAAGCACCGCAGCTGGGGGCGGAGTTACCGGGTGAGGCATTTCTTCTGCCATCAGAGTCCTGTTTTTTCTTCCTCAACCAGCACCCCCCATTCTGTTCATGTGTGAAATGAGCAAGGGTCTTATCTCTTAGAAACACACCACTGAGCCAGAGGAGACACAAGCGAGAGAGAGACAGTACGGGAGGGGTGAGGGCAGAGAGCGAGGCAGAGGGAGTGTTTGAGAGTGTAGTTGCCCACGTGGGCTGCACACTAATAGGCCGCGTTTGGTATGCCACAGGCCACACGTTTATTTCCAACAGCGGGCAGCGCTAATCCAGCCGACTATGAGCTCCAAACTGCAGACACGAGCTGAACATACTGAAACATTAGAGTGAAGTCCCGAGACACCTCTTTTTTTTCCACCCCAGCACTGTTTTGTGATCATTTTTGTCCACGAGGTGGTAATTTTGATAGTTCAAGGGCTGGAACTAATCGAAGAGGGCATTCTTTTGCGCTTTCAGACCGAAATACATTCAATGGCAGAGTCCGCTGAGTGAGACGCAGAGAACTAGAAGAGGGAAAAGCAATAAGGGATCTGTGTGAAAAAGAAAATCGAGTGAACTGTAAGGGTCTCTGAGTGGGACATGCTTTTATTACCACAAATCTTTTCCGCTTCAGCCTCTGCTGTCCAGTGATGTCTGTCTACAATGTCTGGGTTGAGAAAATTGCTTCCTTTTTCATGACAAACTTGATTGCTTCTCAATAAAGGGCTATCAGAGGTGTTGCTACAGGAACAAAAACACAAACCCGGGCTGACTTCTGGGACTAAAAGCTTAAACGTTTGGGGGGGGACCCCTGAAAAAACAGCCAAGTGCTGTAGTGACTATTAGCAGTAATAAAGTGGCAAAATACAAGGTCAGACTGTATTTTGTAAGTGACATGGAGGTTGTTTTTTTTTGCAAAAGCCTAGAAACCAAAGCCAATGATATTGTGTTTCAGAAATCACTTTCCTAAGTAGCTAAATGTCAACATATCCCTAGTCCAAGATGGAAAATGTGCCTGAAAATAAAATAAAAAAAGAAAGCGAACTATCTGTTACAAAAGCTAAAAGTAATGCCCAGCTTTTATATGATGAACATATTGTATTAGAAACATTGTAATGTGACATCTAAGACTTGTTTTCCAGATGTATTTCCGCCAACAGAGAGCCAAGGCTCTTAATTCTATACAATGTATTTTTAGATATCTCATTTGAATTTTCTAGATACCAGTTATCTTTTCCTCCGCAGGTATTCTTAATGCAGGTGTTAGCACTCAGCCAGCAGACGTCATTGCTAACTTGTTTCTGCGTGGGAGATGCAAAGTTATACTACTATCGTCATTATGCGTTAGCATGGCATCAGGGCAGAACACCCACACTGGTTAGGAAGTGAATATGGAAACAGAAAAAAAAAACATCTACAGATAGCCCATGAAATGAGAGCGCATCATTATTACCATACCAACGTCTATATTTCAGGAGAAACAAAGGAGGAACGTTTCAAGGGGTCTTTTGGCTCATTCCTGACTCAGTATGCAGTCAGGTGTTGTAATGCCTAAAACACCTCAAGCATCTGATTCTTTAAGAAATCTTTCAAAGGAAGTTACTTAATTGCCACATGTACATCTCAAGGTTATTAAAAGAAGAAGAAAAAAACTGATTCATTCAGTTTGGCATAATTATGTTGATATGCTGTTGAATCTGAAGTCCTTCAAATAAATCCGGTCATTAGTGATTCACTGATGTCACATATTCAGAGAATGGAGAATGAATTGATACCACGCTTTTTTGCTTACTTTATAAAGTGAGTCATATTGTTAAACCAAAAGACTTCAATGAGAGTTATTTTGGACTAACAACGTAGGCAGTCTGATAGCCTTAATAATGGAGTCTGTCTCCATCAGTAAGCTACTATAAAACAATGTGGAACGTGTTTGCTCACTAAATGAAGATGTGCTGCTATCTGGTGGTCAACTCCAAGATTACAGTTCACTATGATAGTGTTGACTGTTGGGATTCAGTTAGAATTTCAGCATATTATTTACACACAAACACACAACAAGAACATGATGATTTTCTGTCTTCAGGTGAGAAATAAAGGCAGTTATACTATGAAGGAATAAACTGCTTTATCAGTCCATGGATTCATATTTATAATCTGCACTCTATAATCCACGCAGCTAATGATTTTTATTCAATTTGATAATGTTTTCACAAACAAATGCAGAAAGTATAGCCTATTTTTCGTTAAAAAAACATGTAGTTCATCGCACTTAAATTAAGATTTCATTTATTTTATTTCATAACATTTAACAATTAATCGACGAATAATTTGGTATAACTGTATATTTTTTTACTAGTTATTTTGTGTTTTCAAAGTATGAACAACTGAAAATCTTGATCAGTTTCATACCTGTCAACCCTCCCGTACTTCCCGGGATTCTCCCGTATTTTAATATTCTATCCCGCTATCATCCCGTTTAAATATTTTCCCATATTTCTCCCATATTTTTAATCTTTCTTTATAAAAATAATTCAATAGAAATACATTTAACAAATGCATAGATTGTGTATATAATACCACATTTCATTGTACTGTTTAATAACCTCCAACTCTTTCTGCAGTACTGACAGTCCTTGTTGTCCACGTCTTCCAAGCATTGTTTCTGCCATATTCTCTTTTGTCATGGTTTCTTCTTTCTTTCGGATAAAATAACTGCACAGACCAATTGAAGGGCCAGTTGACCATCCATGCTTGAAGATATGGCCTATAATCGCTGAAATTTCTCGCAAGAAGTTATGTGAGAAAACATATTTTCGCTGAGTGTTGGGAACGCCTCTTCACTGAATGTTTTGTAGTGTGCGCACCTCATTAGCGTTGTGTTGTGTAGTATGCGCACAGCTATGACAAGACGACGACAGATGAGAACAAATCTTGTTGTGTAGTGTGAGCAACACAGTGATTCGGCTAGTCTTTCAATCCTGTAGTGTGAACCCTCTAGTCTCTACCATTTTTTTCTTTAAGACTGGCAGAGAATGAAATGGCATTGTTTTCAAAATAAAGCCCTTTGCTCTTTGTTTTGAACCAACCAAAAGGGGACCCCTCATTTACTCAGAAAACACCGCTTAAATTGGTTGAACTGGTGGATCGACAAGAAGAAAGAATTATAAAACTCTAAAGATATAGGATACACTAAGATAGATTTCTGTTACTAAATGAATATAATTGTTTGATAATAATTGTTTAAATTAAAGGGGTCATATGATGCGATTTCAATTTTTCTTTTCTCTTTGTAGTGTTACAAGTTCTTGGTGCATAAATAAGATCTGTAATGTTGCAAAGACTAAGTCTCAAATCCAAAGAGATATTCTTCATAAAAGTTAAGACTCGTCCACGCCCTCTTAAAACGCCTCGTTCTAACACGCCCCCCCATATCTACGTCACGATGTGGGATGATTTGCATAACGCCGCCCAAATGTGTTCCACTGCAAAAAGAATCGTACTTTTTTTATTCCTCTCGTAGTATTGTTGCGGCCGCCCATGGTCAGTGAAGGTGCTGTGTGTTTCGTTTGTTGAAAGCTCCACTAAGCTTTGTTTGGCCTTCCAAAAGAGACAATATCGTCATCCGGAGCTGATCCGTGCTGGTATGGCTGAGGAATACCACCTTTGCGTGTGGATCGCCATCGGCTTCCAGCGTTGAGGAAACCGGTTCGTCACATGTGGTTGCCGCAAGCCCCCCGTACGCTCCTTTGTCGAATCTGCCGGCCGTGCCGTTCTCTAGCCCACCGGCCTCTGCTCACTCTAACCCTGCGGCCGTTCCTCACTCTAGCCCCCGGACTCTGCTCACTCTAGCCCTCCGGCCGCCGCCGCTCACTCTAGCCCTCCGTGTGTGACGCTGTGTGTTTCATTGTAAGCGACACTGCTTTGTTTGGTCTTCCAAAAGAGGACACAACTAAATCTAGTGGTTATTTTGTATTTACAACACTGTTCCAGAAAATTTTAACCCAAATTTCCAGATGTGTGCAGCACATTTTATGGAGACTTTCCTTGACCTGGTAGAGTAGACTACAATGCCGGCTGTTTCTGACTCACAGACTGTAAGTAAGTAAGTTTTTTATATTTAAAGAATTTGCAACTGCGATTCAAACGCGAGTATTTTAGCAGTGTAGAGTAGGGCTTGTTGTTTGTCATTTCCCGATCACAAATGCAGACATGGTTTTAATACGCAGCGCGATATGCAACGCAACGCGTAAAAATACAGTATAAGTCATTATAATCCATAATTTTGTCCCCACTGGATGCAACGAATGCCTCGTTTATAATGGGTTTTCATGTTTTTGAATCAACGCTCCGGCCTGACAGGGCATCATCACATTATGGTGAGGGGCGTAACATTTCTGTCACACGATTGAGGTTTTCGGCCAATCACAATGCTTTGGATAGCTGGCCAATCACAGCACACCCTGCTTTTCAGACCGATGAGCTTTGTAAAAATCGCGCGTTTCAGAAAGGCGGGGCACAGAGAAACAATAATGTACAGTATGTGGGAAATAATGTGGGGTTTTCTTTACCTTAAACTGCATAAACACGTTTCATTACACCCAATACACAAAATAATGTTCTTTTTAGCAACATCATATGACCCCTTTAATACAAAAATAATATATAAAAAATTGTTACTTTTGACATCGCTCTCTGACTCTTGAAAATTGACCACTAATAAAAATATTGTCAGTACGCAATTATAAAAACAAAATGTAGGGTGTTAAATACAACGTATTTTTATAGGATTTTGTTTAAGCAACTTGTTTGGGAAAAGAAAATATTTCCCATTCACTAGTCAATCCTATTCAAGTAATGTCTTCTAACAATTTCACATGAAACGTGTGTGATTTTTCACGGTTGTGGCAACCATAGTTCGAGGCTACGTCATTTCGAAGCGCCAACGAACACACACGAAGACAATCGCGAAACGAGACGCTTGTTTATGAGCACTCTTAATGTAAAATGTGTGAAACATCTTTCTCCTTGGGTTTGCAGGAGCTCACAGATTTCACGGAGAGTTGTCAAGCAGACCTAAAGGGTTTGTTTGAGGCGCTGGGATGGAGTCAGGAATTAGATTCACATGCATTTCAGGTTAGAAACAACAGCCAAACACATACAACTATAATGAGAATAGCTTATTTAACAGTGAATGAATTAGTGTAGTACTGTAAATTCATAATGAACTAATATGAAGTCTCATTTAAATAGTGGCAGAATCTTTTCATCTTTTGTTTACCGTGGTTTATGAGACCACTTTATTGTATTAATAATTTGTACACTCACTGATCAGGTCACTGAATCACTAGAATGTACCATTTGATTTGTTTTTCTTTTTGTGTTATTAAAATGGTCATATTCACTAACTACAGGTCAAATCGCCTGTCTTTACATTTAGTCATTTAGCAGACGCTTTTATCCAAAGCGACTTACAAATGAGGACAGTGGAAGCAATCAAAATCAACAAAAAGAGCAATGATATGCAAGTGCTATAACAAGTCTCAGTTAGCTTAACGCAGTCTTTAAATCTGTATACTTCATTTATATTAAAAGGCATACCCTAAATCTTTTAAGATATTTGGCACCTGCTATACTTTTCTTTTGCTTTGAAAGTTGAAAGACAAAATCCCTGTATTCTCTTCTGATTTGACAGATGGAAGTGTGTCCATACGATCCAAACCACACAGTCCCGCAGGACAGGATGGAGAAACACAAAGCCTCCTGTCAGCTCAGTAAGATGGGATACTCCAAAGAGGAACAGGTAAGTAAGGCACCACCTAAATGCCAGTGACAGCAAAAGGTCGTGTGATTTATTTAAAATGAGATTTCAAATTAGTTGTATTTTTTTTCTGCCATGTTTCTAGGCTGAAATGTTTGATCCTTCAGTGTACTATGAGAAAGCTAACATTCCTTCAGTTAACACGGGTGAGTTTTTTTTTTTTGACTTGGTGGAACACCTTTCCTTCAGTTCAGTCACTTGTAATAAGGTTTCTGTGGCCCTAATTTTGAAACTGGGTGCAGTTGTGTGACAGTAACTTATATCACTTACAGACAAAGATACATTTCATCAAGTGATTCTGCAGACCCCGGAAAGTGCCCCTCATGTGAAATCTACAGGACTTCACACACCTAGTAAGTTTTAAGATTCTCTCTCTAGACAGTGATTGGGACATGTCAGCATTTGTCAGGAAAACAAGCAATATGGCACATTTAAAATGGTGTGTGCCAGAATGTGTCTATCAATGCAAGTCTTGATTTAATTTTTCCAAATGTTTTCAACATTTATGTGTTCTTTGTTTTTTTCCAGTAACAGGGGTGAGTATTAAAGGAAGCCTGGTCTAGACAAATTTCCACATATACTTGCTGTATCCTTTGGCTCAATATCCTTTTAAAGGCTTTTTCCTTAATATTGTTTGATAAAAGATTTTATCTCACACATTAGTTGCACACATTCACAATAGATGTAAGAAAAAAACTCCAGAAACCTCAAGGTAAATTTGTCCCATTACGTGTTGGGAGTGTCTTTCTCTCTCACCAGTTTTGCACTGCATTTAGTTTTTGCTGACCAGTCAATTAATATTTTATTTGGAAACACATTTTTGAAATAAACCCTTTGATAATGAATTGTTTAGTTCAAATATGTTTTTTTTAGTCTAGGTATTTTTACAAATAATTGTGGTTTTGTGTAAAATCTGTTTTCATTTTTAGGTGACGCATCTACAGATCTTGACATACCTCAGAATCATAAGCGGGCATTATGTGACCTCACTGTGGCAGACCGATTGGCCCTCTATGATCATGTGATACAACAAGCCAGTCAGCAGAGTGCAAAGAGAGAATCCAACGAGGATCTTTATGTAGATCTTGTTGCAAAGCTTAAAAAAGGTACTTGGAATACACTCACAGACAACACGTTAGCTCTGATCATTGATAATGGATTAACTTAAGGGGAACTGAGCCCTGAGGCAGAGCTGCACCATGGAGCCCACTGAGCCCTGAGGCAGAGCTGCACCATGGAGCCCACTGATGCAGAGCTGCACCATGGAGCCCACTGAGCCCTGAGGCAGAGCTGTACCAATGCCCTAATTGCAGCTAATTCACATAAGACCTAAGTTGCACTAAACTTTGAAAATCTTATGAATGCCTTCACTTTCAAGGGCTTCGGTATCAATTTGATCCGTCTTCTGATTTTTTGACCTCACATATAATGGCCAAATACTGAGTACCAATTAATTGATAGTACTGATTGCTATAAGTAAAGAATGATGTTTTGTATAGATGAAGAACAGAGTGGGCCAAAGTCTCATCTGGAGGTCTTGGCAGAGATGAGGGACTACAGGAGGCGCAGACAGTCTTACAGAGCGAAAAATGTTCACATCACCAAGAAGTCTTACACTGAGGTATGTGATTTGTGGTAATCTTATCTACTTAACAACAAAACACTGTTTATGTCTCAGGTCACTATGTCTGGTCTTTCTCTTGGTTGCCTGGTATTTGGATTTAAATGGTCTCCATACTGTGGATGGTTTGAGAGCCATAGAGAATATTTTGTATAATTTTATGCATTTTCCTATCTTTTCCAGGTAATTCGGGAGGTGATTGACATCCACTCTGGAGAACTAGGCAGGATTTGGCAGGAAGTGAAGGATGAGGAGTTCAAAGCATCACAGCAGTCATCTCACAGGTCACATGTCTGATTTCAGTGTAGTGAATCTCCTTCCTCCCTGACAGAAGCAGCACAGAATGACTGATACTGATTTTATGATGGCATTTTACGATTTGAAACACATGATGTTTATTATTTGATGTTCACTAATTAAAAACAGTTAGTTGGCCCATTTTGAAGTATAAATTAAGACCGTTTAAAAGGTAGTTCATATCAATGCCTGTTCACACTAGCACTGATCTAAATAACTTGAAAGTAAAATAAAATATTTTACAAATTTTAACTCATCAGAAACTAATTTAATGAGTCCACCATTGTTTTAAAATTATCTTGTGCATGTTTTTTTTTTCTCCTCAATTTGAAGAATCTTTTATACTGTTATTAACATGATCATGTCTTTTGTTATTTTACACTCAAATTTCTCACTACACTTACTTTACTGCCAAAATAATATTGATACTTTGTGGTTATATAATTTTACGACCATTTGTGATAGACTGACTATATGGTTTTCTCCTTTTATTTAGTTTTGTCCTCAGAGATTCACACTCTCCAGACGTGGAGAGACATCATAAGAAAAAGAAGTCTTGAAGCCTAATTTAACAAATCAGGAATTCATGTGTTTAGATTTCAGATATTCTGAGCTTCAGTGTTTTCTCCTGTTTTGTGTGTTTGTTTGTTTTTTTGGACGGTATGCTATTAAAATTGCTATAATAAAATATTACAAATATTAATTTAATGTGCTTTTATTGCATTACTTATAGCATTATTCCATGCCATCATATATTTTCATGTACATTGGTGTTCAAAAGTTTGGGACTGGTGAATGTCATTTTAATATATTTTACAATGTAATTTATTCCTGTGATGGCAAGCTGCATTTTCATCACCATTACTCCAGTCTTTAGTTGTACTGCTTAATATTTAACCCCATGATAGTTTTTTTCCCCCTTTGAATAATAGAAAATTACTATGGAGTATGAAGTCTGTTCTTCTACTGTGAAGAACATAATTTAATTGTGATATAAATCTTTAGTGACACTGTAAATGTCTTTCAATTTCATGCATCCTTGCTAAATAGACGTATCCATTATATTATTGGTAGCCTGTTATATTCTATGCTACGTTCCACGGTGAGTGATGTAGCTATATAATTAGGGAGAACTCTAATGTTTACTAAGTTTTTCCACACGGTTTTAACCTGATTTTTATTCAAACTTTAGCTGTTCACTGGATATGTCCAACCATACCTTCTATTGCTAAGAGAGAGAAGAACCACCTAAAATGGATTTTGAGAAATCTGTTACCTCAATGGCACATTTTTCCAAGGAGGTCAAAAGGTCATCACAAAGCTTGCAATTCAGGTTTTCCTTTAGGCTTTACTAATTGTAGTAGTGAACCATGTATACTACAGAAAAATGAATTATAATTCAATATTTTGCAATAAAAATATTGTTTTGTGTAAAGAACAGTGATTTATATTTGATAGGAATATTATTTTTGCAGTGCCTTTATTCTTCATTACTCTCAGTCCAGTGGAGGAGTGTGTTTGTTTGGTGAAGGCTCAGGTATTTCTCACCCAGTTGAGGAGAGGTGGGAGCCTGGGAGATACTGGTGAGGGACCAGGAGGTCTGTTCATCTGTCTCAGCACAGGGGGACCAGCATCGCATACAAGGAGGGAGAATGCTTTGAGGACCACTGCAGCCCCTCATTGAAGCAGTGCTGCCAGTGTTCTCACAGACTCCCTGATTGTGTTGATTCAAGGGCTCAGAGCTGTGTGTCTGAACAGCGCCTGGAAACCTGAGCAGGAGGCTGCTGGCCATGGGTGCCTCCAGGGTGAAGGTAAGATGCAGGATGGGTAACTCAAATTTAAGGGGAATTCAGAAGGGAATTATATTCATATATGCAAAGCAGGAATCAAATCAACTTTATGTTTGTGTAGTTTCTCAGACGGTTTGCATTGGTCATGTACAGTGTTGTCAGTTTCATATGGGTTAAGTTGTCTTATTACAAAAAAGCAAACAAATTGTGGGTCGCTGAGGAGAATTCGATTATGTTTTCAACCAATGAACTGTTAATCTTAAACATTTTATGTTTGTTGTTAGGCATGATGTGCTTACTATTTTTATGTAAGACTGTCAAATGGTACCACATGCATAGTAAAGTTATTACCAGTTACAAAAGTAGTTTGACATGTTTTATGGGGGCCTTTAATGACCTGTTATTTTTGTTACTTGGCCTAAAAGACCATTATAAATCATGTTACATAAATACACTTTTTTGATTGGGTTTATGTAATTACTTTATTAGGCACTTGTAAAAAAAAATCTCACATTTGGGTTAAACTAGCCAGATTTTAGTACAATAATAATTGACAAGAGCCCCTAAAGGCCAGTTCCAGATTTGAAGCTGGTGGAGATTATGGAAATGTGTGCATTGCTCATGCTGCACCTCAGTGTCCCAGAGGACCTGTGGGTTGGTGAGGACCCAATGCTTTGGTTGTATGAGATATTAGTTCCGCCCCCTGCCCTCCTTAGGTTGTGGAGAATTAGAAGAAATTATATATACAGATATACACGCTGTTAAAATATGGCTTTCTTTGTGTTTCATTTGGTCTTTGTCTTCCTTATGGACTGTTTCTACTGTAAACTGTAATACTATAAACTGTTATACTGTTTCTGTTACTTAAGTTGACCATTAATATGTCATGGAGATATCCACTTAAAATAGTCCTGCAGTGTAGCAAATGCATTTTCAAAAGAACAAATATTCCATTTAGTTCCTTGGCTAATGTGAGCTCATATGAATTGTATGTAAATACCATTCAAATGTTTTTAAAATAAGTCTCGTATGTTCACCAGGGCTGCATTTATCTAATCAAAAATACAGTAATATATTTCTTTTAAAATTATTATTACAACTTAAAATAACTGTTTGCTACTCAAATATATTTTTTGGTGATCAAGAAATATTTCTTATTAATATGACAGTTGAAAACAGTTGTGCTAATCTCTCTCTCTCAGAGCAGCATTTAACAAAAATTCAAAAATTTGCAACAAAAGAATTCATTTGTAGCATTATAAATGTATTTACTGGCATGTTTGGTCTATTAAATGTGAATCTTACTGACCCTAAACTTCTAAAAGGTAGAGTATAATAACTATGCTAAAAATGTAACAATTTTTGCCTGTAACTTAATCTGAGATTGAACAAATGACCTGAAAAAAGTTCAGCTGACTTTTTACATAAGCATTTTGTATTTGTTGGAAAGGTTAAAGGTCACATGCTGTGTAAAGTGTATTGTGTGAACATTCAGTACTGCTGTCTCACAGAGAGAGGGAGATTTTACAAACTATTCAGGGTGAAAAGAAAACCAGCTTTCAGCAGTCTAGTCTGGAATGTGAGAGCAGCCTGAGAACTGTAATGCAGTGCAGCATTCAGATGCCCTGACTGAAATACCGCATTTACATGTATATTCTTGGTTGGCTATTTTACCAAACAAATTCTATTTAATAAGTGCACAAAGACATATCCCCATAAATAAATGCCAATTACCTTCAGCTAACAGTTGTACAGTCTTCAGCAGTGACAATACAGAACCCTATTGATACTAACAGATATAGTGTGTGATACAATTCTAGATAGCAGATTCATGTCTGTAATGTGAGGTGATTTTCTAGGGATTCCTGTACAAACTCCTCAGCAATGTGCAGCTCTGTTTAATAATGATCACTAGAGGGAGATCTACATCTACAAGCGCTTACTAAAATGACGCCATTTCCTGTTCATGTTTATTAGGGGGTTCATAAAGTTTCCCGCCTCGCATTTTTAATAAACCATTCTGTCAACATGATTTAATTACATTTTTACACATCACTGTGTGAAAAATCAATTATTTCTCCCATAGTAAAAAATAAGTTTATTGTTGCCTACTGATAACTGGTTTTGAAAATCTAGGCATATTCGATAAATTGGTCTTGATTTCTCTACATCATTCAAAGCTTTATTTATTTTTAGTTTTATATAAGATAGAACATGTTCCATTACCTCAGTGACATTTGAGCTAATCACATGAGGAAGTGTGAAACAGGAAGCACAGAGGCTTAAAAAAAACAGATCAGCTTCAATTACCTCATATTTATTTGTTCCAACAAAATAACAACTGAACAAGGAACTGAAGTAATGTAATATTTTTAAAATCAGCTTTATATTAAAATTACTTTTAACAAAGAGAAACATTTTTTTTGTAAATTAGGTGATAGTGGTAAGGGAAAACCCCCAGTTTAAAGAAGGAACTTTTTGAGAAACCACATCATAAAGTGGAGACCCCTTGTTGGTGAAATAACAGCTAAAAAGATTGTAAACAGATCTTCAGTATCTCTAATGAAGTTTGTGAATCCATTTACATTGAAGTTTTTCTGAACTTTAACTGACAGATGTAGAGTTTCCACCATGACGTTGCTGTAATAAGTTCCTCTGCGTGTGTTTGATGGTGTTTGTGTTTGTGCTGATGTCAGGTGTGGGCTGTGTCACTCAGCTCTGTGTTCCTGCTGTGCGTCTTGCGCTCTCAAGCCCAGCACTTTTATTCTGGTTTACAATCAGGTGAGACTATCACGTGTCCAACATGTTTACATTTGTTAGATATGTATAATTGGCAAATAAAACATTTTTAATTAGCCTTTCCCCCCTCTCTTTTACAATCACAGGAGAAGAACACATGTATGAAGGCTCCTTAGTCGATCGATATGATGAACAATCTGGATATACTCACAGCGGTAACTAAGATATTACTGCGACTACTACTACTACTTAAAAAAAAAAAAAGTTCAACCCTCTACTATTAGTGGAACATTAACTACTGTTGTTAAAATAAAGTGCAAATTAAAATGCATAAGTGCAAATTAAAATGTGTGTGTGTATATCGTTTATATGTAAACGATAAGAGATGTTTTATAATTAGACAATTTGTGAATCTCAAACTTGTGCAGTGTAGTATTTTTAGTACTATATTTAATTTATGCTTAATGATATTAAAATATAATTAATTGGTATTTATAATATAACTGTAATTAATTTAAAAGTAATATCATATATAAAGGTAATAGCACTATAAAAATATTTATTCAATTTGTTTTCAAATTTTATTGGATCATTAGAGTGATTTTGGTACTTCCAGTAACTCCGATATTTTCTTCAAAGATTTACACATTTATACACATAAATTTCTCTCTTTTATTACTCTTATGACACCGAACGCATTTGTTTGGCTTTTCCTAAAATATTATATTATATTATATTATATTATGTTTAGATTACAATACATTACATCATTTCCCAGATTTGTACATCTTTTAGACTGTTAGTCACCATGTCTTTTATATTAGTATATCCAGTCAGGATCAGTGGGCGCCTCTGTGTTTTTTTTATCTGTTTCCTCAGTTGAGTATCCTGCAGAATCCAAACGCAGCAGTGAAGATGAGCACTCAGCATCCGGCTTTGACCCCTATGCACCTGCGGCCACCGTAGTCACCATGATCACTGAGGAAACTTACCCGTACAACACAGCCGTGGAGTCTTTTGATTACGCCAAAGAAGATAAAACCTTGATAACACAGGTCCCTTATGGAGGGGACGCTGAGCTGGGGCAGGAGGGACCCACCGAATGCGACTGTGAAGCAGGAGAGCCCGGATTTGGAGGCTTTGCTGGACCCAAGGTTGATTATTGCCATGCCTTCGAATTATGTCAAGTTTGCTTTCTTTTAAAGTTGAATGCGTTCTTCAATTTGATTATTGCATTTTTATGCTTGCTCAAAGGGTTCTAAGGGTCTTCAAGGCAAACAGGGGTTTCCTGGGGTTCAAGGAAGGGAGGTATGAGCAAAGCATCGGGTTTTAATGTTCATAGTGTTAAACATCCAATGAAAAAGTTCACAAGATCAAACTGACTGTTACTTTATTAGGGTTACAAAGGAACCAAAGGAGTGAGAGGAAGAGGAGGAGACACCGGCCCTGAGGTAGGTGACAGGAAACACTTGTTAAACTTGCACATCCTGTTCCGACTACCAGGACTTCACTTGTTCACCTTACTAACCTCACTTGCCTTCTGTTTAGGGCGTTTCTGGGCCTGATGGAGAGGATGGTGCATCTGGTTTCTCTGGTGCAATTGTGAGCCAAGAATTTTGGAAAACTTTACTATTACCTATATTATTTTGTGTTTAATAGCTAGTTCCTGGAAAAGTCTCTACTATGTATTTTTCTTGCTCTTTTTCATAGGGCCTTCCCGGGTTACCAGGGGACCCTGGTGAAACTGGCCAATCTGGATTAAAGGTAATGGTTTTACCAAAAAAACAAAACAAGGGTTGATCTTTGTTGTTGCGGAGCTATATGGTGTTATTTTAAATGTGTATAAAGATTATGCAGAATTATGTTCAGCTTGCATTTATAATTTATTAGAATTTATTTGTGTCATGCAGGGTAATGTCGGAATCGAAGGCCCTCGTGGAGGAGTGGGTGTCACTGGAAAGACTGTGAGCAAAATAGCATCTTCAGTAACGCATATCACCACCAGCATTTCCTCTCCACATTTCTTTGAATGTTTTTCATTCCCATGTCAGTCAATAAAATAGGTCACATACAGTAGCTCCATCTGATATTTCAAAGCAGCATCTGTACAGTCATGCTGACTCCTGGTTTTAATAGATTCCTGCCAAAATTTCTGACTTGTCTATGAAATTCATCTGAGGTGCTATTTTTCTGACTGGCTACAGGGTCCTGTTGGTGCAAAAGGTAAAACTGGAAAACCAGGCGTTAAAGGTATTAAGGTAAGTTGCTTTACTCTACAAATGTTTACAATTGTTGTGTGGTGTACTTGCTGAAATGTAATGACCAGAAGGTTGCTGGTTTAAGGCCGGTCAACAGGTTTACTTACTTACTTACTTACTTTAATTATTTAGCTAGCTAGCTAATTTGATCCCAATTTCAGCTACCAATAAAAGTCTACAGATGTCAACATTGTGCCCTTGAGCAAGACGCTTAACCTAGTGTTTGCCTCCAAGGGGACTGTCCCTTCAATAAAGTTCTGTTAAATGACTATTAAGCAAACACCTATATTTACATATAGACATTCACAGACATTCACAAGAGAAGAAAACATTTTTTAATGTCAAATGCTTCCCCATTCTGATTAAATGTCAGTGTCATGAGTTTCATTTCTCATTTGCATGTGAGGGAGAGTTTTCTGTTAAGTTTTGTTTGTCTGTTTCTATCTCTTCTATTTCTTTTAATTAATAATATAATCTGTGATATGACCTTTCAAGTGGAGACTGCAGTGACCCGCAGTCTAATTATACATGTGATTTTATGAACTCCATTGCATTGAGAGATTATATGCCATGTCAAAGATTGAAATTATAGTGAAATTAATGGTTGAAATCAAATTTTGATGCTTGTTATCTCATAATTAGATTTTGAGACTTTAGCCTGGATTTCACAGAGAGGGTCACATATCCTATCATTAATTTTTGCTGGTTAGTTCACCCAAAAATTAAATTCTGTCATTTTACTCACCATTAAAGAGGTCATATAATGCTACATGCACTTTTACAAGTTGTTTAAACTGAAATGTGTGTTGACAGTGTATGTACACAACAACCCTATAATGATAAAAATCCACCCAATCCTTTTTTTTTAATCCCCATAAATAATAACCCCTTTCTCAGATCAACCCATTCGCAGATTCTTGGCTGTGTGACATCACACAGACCCAGGCCCCTCCCACGAAAGTTTGATTGACAGTAGCGTTTCAGCACAGACTGGATTGGCGTCTTACCTTAGCCCCACCCTGAGTGAGCTGTCATCAGTCTGCCATTGTTTTGACGCCGGAGCAGAAGTAGACAAGAATGTCTCCTAGGTGATTGAGGTGTTTTGTTGTTGGATTTAATAATGAACATAGCAGTCGTCATTTCCTCCCGACATCTGAGCCGCTGAAGACGCAGTTTATTATGTTTGTTTTTGAAGGGAATGCGCCCCCGATCTACATAAATGCGTCTATATGTTCACGCGAATCATTCGTGATCCAGCTTCACCTGCAGAAGAAGTGAGTGTAAGGTTTTTTTAACGAATCTTTGCAAATCGCCTTTCCTAATAATGTGCTAATTAGCAAGTTTCAATATGAATGCGGCTAAAGTAAACAGTCCTTCTGAGAGCAGCTCGGCAGAGAGGGGCGGTGTCAGCATAGCTCATTAACATTTAAAGGCAAATGCTACAAATGGTTTGCTCTGAAAATAGCCGTTTTTGACAGGGTAAAAAAGGGTTTTTACACTACCATTGAGAAATTTTAACCATGTTACAGACTTTTCATTAAGACCCTAAAGAATCATATCAACTTGTGGAAAATGGGCATCCTATGACCCCTTTAAGTTGTTCCAAACCTGTATGCATTCCTTTTGCTGAACACAAAAGAAGTTATTTTGTAGAACGTGGGGAACTGAACTGTTAATGGGTTGCCTTTGACTTCCATAGTATGGAAAAAAAAAAATACTATGGACGATGGTTTGGTGACGAAAAAAAATTCATACAGGTTTGTAACAACTTGAGGGTGAGTAAATGACAGGATTTTTATTTGTGGGTGAACTATCCCTTTAACCCTTCATTGCAAACAAGCTGAAAGTTATTAAAATGCTGGAGAAAACTCCATAGCTTACCAGTTACAGCACTTGTATAGACTTTCTGTAATACATTCACAAAGAAATTAACCTAAATATTTATATTAAATGGTGATGTCCATCTTATTTGTCAGCTTCTCGTGTAACTGATAAATTTCTAGTCGAGTCTTAAATTGTCCAGACTTGAAACTTTGAACTAAAAAAAAGAAATTCTGTGAAATCTCCCCATCTTTCAACAGGGTTCCATTGGCAAAACAGGAAAACGAGGTCCTGAGTCGAAGGGACAGAAGGTTGGCACTGGAAGGCTTACATACATAACTAATTTTAGTTTGACAATATTGTTTTTGTGTTTTTTGTTTTTTTTTTTTTTAAAAAATTTTTTTTTTGTTTTTTTTTTTTTGTTTTTTTGTTTTGTTTTTTTTTTTTTTTTTTTTTGTTTGTTTTTTTTTTTTGTTTTTTTTGTTTTTTTTGTTGTTGTTTTTTTTTTTGTTTTTTTTTTTTTTACATCTGCTGCTGACTAAACCTTCATTTTCTGCATAATTAGGGTCAGACAGGAGCACCTGGATTCACAGGAGACCGTGGCGAGCAGGGTTACTTGGTGATAAAATCACTCAGAAACTTTCTCTTTCCATTTCTCTAACTCATATTGTACCATCAGCAGAAAAATCCCTTTAGTAATCTCTCTATAATACTATCTTTTTCACCTACCGTGCTATCAGGGTTATTCAGGAGTTCCAGGAGATCGTGGGGTGACGGGACCGAAGGTCTGTTCTCATAAAATCACTTATCATTATTCTTACTCATAATGTTCTAGTGACACATACTATTTTACATAATTCCAATTAAAAGCTTTGCATTGAATCAGCACTTGGTGACTAACTTATGGTAGGCAAATTTCTTTCTTTTTGCTTTCATCTTCAGGGTTCTAAAGGTACAGGTGGCTTGCCAGGAAGTGATGGGGAGCCAGGAGAGGATGTGAGTAACAAATTATTTCTGATGCATTTGTCATTATTCAGGGAAGAAAAAGTACTGAAGTACTGTTTCTGGGTGGAAAAAATATTTTATAAAATATTTTCCAGGGTCCTCTGGGTATTCCGGGAGTTGTGGGGGTGCCTGGGCCTTTTGGATCTTGGTGGTTGCCTGGGCCTCCTTTGGATCTAAAGGTAAGAGGAATGTATATAATATATCCTATAATATATGTGTGTGTGTGTGCGTGTGTCTGTTTGTGTGTGTGCGTTTGTGCTTTAATATTAACTTCCAAGCGGAAAATGGTTTCAAGGAAATGTTTTACTCACAATTTGCAGCAAAAGGTTTTATAAATTTCCTTCTTCTCTTTTCTGCAGGGTTTTGAAGGTATTGGTGGGAGGGGGCAACCTGGAAGAGTAGGAACTGTGGTAAGCTGTGAATTTGGCCCTTTAGGGGGATATTATATTACACTTCCTTATTATTTCAAATGTGAATGACACACTTGTGATAGCGCGGGTGAAAGACAAACAAGGTTGATCTGTTGACTGACATGTGACACCTTTTCGAGATCAAAACAAAAGCCATATTATTACTCTGTGGTAAATCAACATTTTGTTAGGTTGGAAGTCACCAGAAATGTATACCAGATGATTGTTTATGAATCTTCCAGAGGGGAATGTCCCTAAATGTTGGGGATTTACCAGACTGTAACAGACCCAAGACTGAAAGTGAAACTACAACTTCTATTTATACCTACGGCAGTTTCACTACATTTAACCTGTTTCCTGAAACAGCAGTGTAGATAATTTACTTATCAGATTATTTGGATTTTCCCTTCATTTTTCCCCCTAAAGGAAATTATACTGTACTATACCATGCATAGCATAGTATAACCGTAGCATAAACAAGTAGTTTAGTCTAAACTATAAAAGGCGATATAAAAGTTTATTCATTTAAATGGGACAAACACTTAAATACTTGAAGGGCACCTATTATGCAAAATTCATTTTTACATGGTGTTTGAACATAAATGTGAGCTGGCAGTGTGTGAACACAAGTAGCCCCACTATAGTATACAATGTTCACCCACTCCTGAATCCCCAAAAATTAAGCATTGTGTAGAACAAGTGGTTCACAAAATCTGTAAAATGTGTCACATTTTACAGGCTCCGCCCACAACAGTTGACGGACACTGCCATATTAGCAGAGACCCCACCCTATTTTTTGCGTGCAGCCACACACAACACCCCGCCATCAGTGGATCTTCAAGGATAGATGTGTTTTAAAAGCAAAATTCAAATAAGAATAGTATTATTAAGGCTATAGAAATTTAGTCCAAAGCAGTGAGTGATTTTCTGTTTTTGTATTTTATTTTATGTTTTGGACCAGGTCAACAGCCGTAGACTAGCAGGTAATAGAGTACTGTATATCCGAGGCTGTCACTTAATACACAGATCTAATATAAACATGCCATTTTTTCCCAGCTGTTTAACTTCACAGACACAACCGTGTTATTGTAACGTATGTGTGTTTTTCATTTTTGGGTGGGGGGGGAAACTATCCCTTTTTTTAAAAATGGCAGAAATCACACCTAAGTAAAGTTTATGTAAAATACAAAACACCACATACGGTACAATAAACACGGGTGTATTGTGTCTGTGTGGATAGTTAAACAGCTGGGGGAAAAGGAAATGATGTTATAGTAGTCGTATATTTGCCATTTTTAAAGGATGTTTCACCCAAAAATGAAATGCTGTCATTAATTACTCACCCTCAAGTCGTTCCAAACCTGTAAGACCTGTTCTCAACACACCTAGATATTTTGATGAATTCGAAGCTCTCAGACCCTCCATGGGACCGCAGGATCCTTAACACGATCAAGTACAGTAAAGAAAAGGTAGTAAGGACTGAGGTTTTAAAATAATCCATGTGAACTCAGTGGTTCAAACCGTACTTTTACAAAGCTACGAGGAAAAACTTTGTAGTGCGCAAAAAAAAAAAAAGAACTGACTTACTCTTACAAAATTCTCTCCTCGCGTAAACCCTGGCGTTATTGGGAGTATCACATAGCAAAAATGTATGCGTTCGCGAGGTCAGAAAGCACCATAAGCAGAACGTAGTATTACATGTTTTAAGCTTTGATTGCCTGCAAACATGACACTTTATCCGCAACATCACTGTATACATTGGTTAGTATGTGATACCTCCAAAATGGTGCTTAAAAGATTTTCTTTTGTGAGTAATAATGACCGAATTTTTATTTTTGGGTGAACTATCCCTTTGAGCGCAATAAGACATGAAAGATAACTTAGTTTAGTACACGTGACGGCATCTTTCTGTGCTTCGGATGTGTGCTCTCAGAAAACTGTGTATCAGATGTTTCAACTGATATGGCTTTAAAACTCGTGATTTCAATGAGATAGACATAACAGATGTTTTTTTTGGCAGCGTGTCTGAGGCACAGCCCTATTCTGGAAAAGGGAGCTGGGAGCAGCAGCTCATTTGCATTTAAAGAGACATGCATGAAAGCAGCGTGTTTCTGCTTCTACTCAAAATAGGCATTTTCAAAATGATATAATAAATGATCTGTGGATTATTTTGAGCTGAAACTTCACAGACATATTCTGGGGACCCCTGGGACTAATATCTTGTAAAAATGGGCCTAATAGGTGCCCTTTAAAGCAGAACTGTTAACATGGTTTAATACTGTTTGTTTTGCAATATCAAGAACATCCACTTGGATATTTATTCCCTATTAAAAAGAGCAACAGATTTGGTGTTTTATTTGACTTTTTTTCATAGGGTCTACAAGGAGACAGTGGGGATGCAGGAGTTAATTCTGAGGGAGATGCAGGAAGCTTCGGGAAAACAAGGAAAACCTGGACTAAAAGGCTTGCCTGGGCCAACAGTATGCAACTGATTTTAGTCTGAATGATGAATCGATTAATTAATCAAATACTTTGTTTCACTGCTTGTTGATTTTAATTGATTTATTAATCAAATGTTGATTGTCTAATTGATGACACAATTGAAATGATACTGGAATAGAACAGTGTTTTTTTTTTTTTAAATCCAAAATGATGATACAGTGTTCTGATCTATAGGGTGCCAAAGGAGAAACAGGACCAGATGGTGAAAAGGTGATATCAAAAGCACATAATATCAGTACAATATTAGCCACAAACATTTGTGTAGGCATTACATAAAACAATTCTATCACCTATGAATTATTTTTTTCATGACTCTTCCAGGGCACATTAGGGCGTAAAGGAGGGAAGGACGGGAAGGGTGTTTTTTAAAGGAGGATAAGGTAGGCTTGCTAGAATGAATAGCCATCACGTTTAAGTCTTCATCTTTCCATACATAGCCACAGTTTTTTTTTATTTTTTTGACCCACCGTTTCGTTCATCTTTCACTTCACAGGAGGAGGTGATGGATCTGGTGGTGGCACCAAAGGGAGGTTTAGTGTCTCACTGAGAGTTTACATATATTTTACGTCAGTGTGGCAAAGCGGTAGTCCATGTGCTCATGACGCAGGTTTGACTCTGGGGCTAACAGAATTCTGAATTTACATCCTCAAAATCATATATACTGTCTTCAGTATCCCCTTAAGCATATTAATATATAATATTATAATTATAATAATAATTATTATTATTAATATAATATATAATTTAATTATATAGGTAAAGAAATTATAAAATATAAATTGTTGTATTTCTGTATCTGTTGTTCACGGCAAGATGTAAAGTAATGAGAATTTTCTTTTCTAGTGATGTAGGAAGTGGGGGGAAGGGGTCGTCGTTTCTGGTCTGTGATGGGCTTCCTGGTCCTAGGACCCCTCCTGGGCTTCCAAGGTCCCAGTGGGACAACGGGCCCTATAGGGCACAGGGGATGAATTGGGGAGGAGTGAAAGGACAGAGTGGGCCAAAAGGAGAACCAGGTGAACCTGTGCGTATCATCATGTTTATTATGAGCAAGAAATTAATTTTGAGTTTATGAATGTGGTTTAAGCTTGAATACAAATATCGATTTCTGTTGCAAAATATATTAGTTCATCTCACTCTGTGCAGGGTCCAGGACTGACGGATGAGCAGATATTGCAGCTGTGTCAAGGTGTGGTCACCGCTCACATCTCCCAGTATGCTTCATCTATACGTGCCAAATGCGTACAGGGCTGTCCGATCAACAACCGCACGCTCATCGGGCCCCCAGGAGTCACAGGACCCTCTGGAAGTCCAGGCAAACCTGTGAGTTGATATACGAGTCACCCCACCACTGGAATATTAAAAAAAACTCTTACTGTAAAAAAGAAAAAAAAAATAAAAAATAACACTTGACTTCATTCCGGGTTGTTTGGTAAAGAGGAAAGTTAGGTGTATAGGAGGAAAGGAGGGCTTCTAGGAAAAAAGGTATTGTAGAGGTAGAGGGCAGAAAGGGATACAAGGGGAAGACCCTTTCCCTGTCTGGTGGTTGAGACGGATTTATTATATAAAAAGAATATAATATTTAATGGGTATAAGTTATGAACAAAAAACATTTAATATTTCTGTCATTATTTACTGTCATCTCTACCAAGTATGACTTGGTTTCTTCTGTGAACACACAGACACAAAAGAGTAAACAAAGAGTTTAGGGTCCCTTTGACTTCATTAGTATGGACAAACAAACAAACTATGGAGAAAGGGTTTCCAAAAAAAATGGGGGACCCAAAACTGTTCACCAAAATGAAATCTCTCCATCATTTACTTTCGTTATGTTGTTCCAAACCTGTGTATTATTTTGTGAAAAAAAGAAGATATTTTTAAAAATATAACCAAACGGTTTCAGGTCCCATTGAAATATTATTTTTGCCAGGAGGAGTCCCTTCCTGAAACAGTAACAACCCCAAAAAATAAATATAAAATTTGTCAATTTTCTTCCCCTGATGTAATTCTAAACCTGTTTAGGAACTTGTTTGAGATGGGAGTGAGAAGCAAGAAAAAAACGTATGTTGGAGACTAGAGAGGGGAAGAAAGATGTATCAGAATGCACCGAGGGCAGCGACTTGACTTCCCTCGTTTTTTTTTTGAATGGAAACAAATACTATGGAAGTCAATGGGACCCAAAACTGTTTGGTTACCAACATTTTTCAAAATATCTTATTTTGGTTAGACTTTCCCTTTAACAAAAACAAAAGAAAAACAAAGAGTTTATACATACAAATGAGCTCTCTGTGTTTTTCTAAAGGCGCTAAAGGTCAGAAAGGACAGAGGGGTGATCCTGGAAAAGGTCTTCCAGGGCATGATGGTCACCAAGGCCTCAGAGGTAGGATCTTTTTCTGTCTGCTATTTCAATAACTGTGGATTAGATGTAGTTAAATCTGGTTTATTTCTCCAAACAGGACTGCCAGGCCATCCAGCAGAACCAAAAGATGGAACTGATGGGCCACAAGGACCCCGTGGTTTTCCCGGGCCTGTGGGTCAGCCTGGCATGGTTGGCGATGCAGGAATACCTGGCGTGTGCGAGGCACGAGACTGCAGCATTCATGCTCCTGTAGTGCGCAAAGAGATGGGATTGGTCAAAGGCCCTCTCAGCCAGGCCTGACAACAGAGACGAATGTGAGTGACCCACGACAGGAGATAATCTTCAGCAGAGACCATGAAAATAGTGCTGTCAGATGGAAGACATCACATACAGACAGACTGGAGTCAAGAGCTGGAGATCAAATCTCTAGAGATTTGTTTACCAATTTGAAGTCCGAAAATGAAACTATACAAATGAAAACTACCAGCACTTTTGGTTTCATTCATCAACGTTTTAGTTTCATTATAAATACAGTACAGACAATGTAAATAATTTTGTAAAGCATCTTACATTTACATTTACTGTGTCCTGAAATATCATGTTTTATTGTCTTGATTCATCAAGCTGAATTAAAGATCATTTTTTTGTAAACATGTTAAGCCGTGTTTGATTGTGTGGCATGAATATAGTGTAACCACACAATTTTATGATCATTGTTCAGGCCATTATCATACATTTTTGAATAACTGTAAAATCCGTTTAGGAATTTATTTTTTTTTTTTCTGAATAAATTAAGGACAAAACTAATTTGTTTATGACGGAAATATTTATGTCAATGTCAATAAACATGTAATCATTTATAGTGTACAAGAAAAGGAAGAGTTTAAAAAACATAAATTAAAGTAGTATTGGTACATAGATCTTGGCAGTGTGTTTGAGTTGACTCTTACGGCCTTTTTTATACAGTGACCTCAGAGTATTTGAAAGCAGCCACAAATAAAAACATTTCAATGTATTTTCAGTATATAGCAAAAACAATTACAAGTTATTTTAATGAAATATTGCACAAGCTCATTTTCAAAATGGAAAAAAAGGGATACAAAAAAAATCCACATTCAAAATATTTGCATCCTTTTGCACAAATAATACTTTAATTTGAATAGATTTGATAGGCTTTATATATCATCATTGAACCTAGATGTTTTCCCCCCCCAAAAGACTTAAACAATTACTTAACACATTCATTCATCAGAGGTAGATTCAAAAATATTTATAAAAAGTGCGAAATCATATCTAATTGCACCATGCAAAAAAGGGTCAGAGGATGGGGAACATCCCCTCTACAAGTCTGGACTCGAAGTGGGCGAGTATCATTGGTATACAATGACAGGAGGGGAACACAAATAACAATTTTCAGAACATTTTCGTTCACCATTCCTGGCTGGTGGAATTATCTTCCCACCTCCATCCGGAATTGATGAACCATGAGAATTTTAATTAGCGACGCTTATAAAAACAAATAAACAAAAAACGACATGCTTTCATTACCATTTGACCTCATCCTAACATAATAATAATAGAAACAAATCTTTGCTTTCTCTTTCCTTAATCCCCCATCTAGCTTGTACTAACCAGAACAATGCCTGAAACTTGTATTACGAGCGCTTCTCGTGTTTATTTGCCTCTTTATGATGAATCGCTTGTTGTATTCCTCAATTATAAGTTGCTTTCGATAAAAGGGTCTGCTTAATGAATAAATGTAAATGACATCAAACCCCTATGTTTTCATTTGTCTCCATGTACACTTACTATTCCTATGTTATCCTATACCATTTCTAACCGTAAAGTATATAAGATGTACTATTCGGAGGATGGGAGACATCAAACCCCATGTTTTCATGTGTCTCCATGTACTGTACACTTACTATTCCTATGCTATCCTATACCATTTCTAACCGTACAATATATAAGATGTACTATTCCTATGCTCTAAACTAATAAAATGGAGCCCTGTTATAAAGCTATTTCTAGAAACAAAAATCTACAGAATTAAAAAGAATCTGTTGAACACTCTCTTTATCCCATATCACTGTAAGTGGCTTGAACGTTGCTTCTGTTGTTTTTGTATACATATGCAACACACAGCAGACACACCACAATGGCTATGACCACCAAGGTAATGGGCAGAAAAACACCTAAAAATCCTCTGAAATTAAACTAATTTCTGTTCTGAAGAATATTATATATTTTACGCGCACACACACACACACAGTGTTTGTTTTATATTACCAGTGTGACCTCTGTTCACAGGGTTGATCAGTGATTGAGGGACTCTCGCCTTAAAACGGAAAAAAAGAAGAAGAAAAGAAAAGAAAAACAAAGGCCTTCTGTAGCGATTAGATGCCGTTTTTGAAGAGAAAAAATATCATATTAAACATGTAAGTATTAGTAATCACTTTAATGTAGGCTGCGTCACTGGTGTACCTGGAAGCGAGTTTTCAGGCAGATGACATGCTTAATGTTCAAAAAACACATTATTTTTCAAATACTGTACATTATGCACAATGGCGCCGACGCTGATGGCTGCCTCCGTGGCGTGCTCCACAATTGTTTTTATGTTTTTGTTAGTTTGTACTGTCTTTAGTTATATCCCTGCAATCAATTTCACCAAAGATGAATTGCTTGACATTCTGAAGTACACACCACCCGATATTTCACAGTTTTTTCGATTATTCTGATGTTTTGCTGGACATTGTTGTCGGGGGCGCTGTGGCGCTGATCAAGCGCTTCAGGACGCGAAGACGGGGGAAGAGAGCCGGCGCGCTTGTGAAGCTCAGGCAGCACGGATTCAGAACTCTGTTGCCTAGCATCCATCTGGTGAACCTCCACTCTTTACCCAACAAAACAGACGAACTACTTCTGCTCTCCCAGACAAATAAGGATTTTTCAAACTCTGCTGCTCTGTGTTTCACGGAAACTGGCTGAATAACGCCATTCCGGACAGCGCGTTGGGTCTTCCAGGGGGTTGGTTTTTCAGCTGTTCAGAGCAGTCGCGAGCCCCACGAAATCACCGGGGGATGGAAATCACGCGGCGGTGGCGGGACATGCTTTTACATCAATGAGAGGTGGTTTACAGATGTAACTGTGTTAAAGAAGATGTGCTTTTCAGATCTAGAAGTGCTTTTCATTAACTGTAAGCTGTTCTATTCGCTGCGGGAGTTTTGCTTGTTCATTCTCGTGAGTGTCTACATTCCTCCGCAAGCGCACGTGAGCTCCGCTTTACAGCAACTCGCTGATCTGATCACAGACACTGAACAACAACACCCTGACTCTGTTTTAATAATTCTCGGGGATTTTAATAAAGCCAATCTCTCCCGTGAAATGCCAAAATACAAGCAGCACATTACGTGTACCACCAGAGACAGCACTATTTTGGATCACTGATACACAGCAATAAAGGATGCATATCACTCTGTCCCACGAGCAGCTTTGGGGCTCTCTGATCACTGCTTGGTTCATTTTATACCGACCTACAGGCAGAAACTGTAATCAGCTAAACCTGTATTAAGGACTTTAAAAAGATGGACTAATGAAGCAGAGCGGATTAAACGTTTGACCTTCACTGATTGGAGCGTTTTTTTGAATCTGCAGAGGATGCGCGCAAGGACATCGTAGGACGGTCAAGCTCGGAGGGCATCAGACTGCCCGCTACGATGAGCGAGCCCTCTGGTACGTCACGGCTGGGAAGCAGCGGCGGGCGGTAGAGTCAGTGTGACTTACCCCCGGGCAAGGGCGATAGTACATTATACCTACCTCAAGGTTTCTTTGAAGACATGTGCATTCCTACCAGGACGCACTTAACTTACAACAATGACAAACCATGGTTTACTGCTAAACTCAGACAGCTCCGTCAGGCCAAAGAAGATGCTCACAGGAAGGGGGCTAATGTCTTGTATAAACAGGCTAAATAAACACTGGAAAAGGAGATCAGCGTAGTGGACCAACGAGGAAGTTCGCAAAGAGGAATTTATTCTGGAAAAATAAGGACCTCAGTTCATCCAGGGACTCGGCACAGTGGGAAAAGTCTAAAAGAAATCACAAATACAAGAAAACATCCCCCCGCACTGTGGAGATCAAAACATGGCCAGCCAGATTTGAACGAGGTTCTACGCAGGTTTGAAAGATAATAAAGACACCCACACGCCTATCTGAACACCTCTCCACACAACCATTCCCACCTCCAGCAACCCCCCCCCCCCCCACACCTGCAATTCAGATCAGCGAAGACGAGCTGTTGCGACAGGTTCTTCCGGACAGCGGCAGAAGAACAGGAGGCAATGAAAGGGGGGGGGGGAGAGAGGACACACGACAGGCCAGAACTGTGGAACCAGCAATGTTGAAATCCTGTGTTGTGACCCAGATGGGCCCATCTTTACACAGATCTTCCACAGAATTACTGGAGCTGTTGGCGAGTCCCTTCATTTGCTTCAACGATCCACATATTACCCGTCCCAAGACCCCAAAATTACTGGAATTAATGAACTACAGACATGTGGCCTCTAAGTCTGTGGTCAGAAAGTATTTTTGAAAGAAGGTGATGGGCCCACCCTGAAGGACATCACTGGTCCCTTGTTGGATCCTCTTCAGTTTGCCTACAGACCAAACAGGTCTGTGGACGATGCAGTAAAAATGGGACTGCATTATGTTCTGCAACATATAGACAGACCAGGGACTTATGTGAGGATCCTGTTTGTGGACTTCAGCTCGGCCTTTAACACTATCATCCCAAACATCCTCCTGCCCAAACTATCTCAGCTATCCGTGCCCACCTCCGTCTGTCAGTGAATCAACAGCTTCCTGACAGACAGGCAACAGCTATTGAGGCTGGGGGAAACGGGGAAAAATACAATCCAGAACACGTACGTCGTTTCATGGAGCTCCTCAGGGTTGTGTTCTCTCCCCACTGCTCTTCTCCTTCTACACCAATGACTGCACTTCTACTGACCCCTCTGTCAAGCTCCTTAAGTTTGCAGACGACACCACACTCATGGCCTCATTCAGGACGGTGAAGAGTCTGCTTACAGACAGGAAGTCAAGCAGCTGGCTGTCTGGTGCAGTCACAAAAACCTGGCGCCCAAACACGCAAAAACGGTGGATGGAAGAGGATGAACGTGGGATGGATTCAGGAGAGGAAACCCTTGCACTCCCCCACCTCACCATCATGGAACAGCACTGTGACGCAGTGGATGGACGTCATTCAGGTTGAATGGGACCACATTCCAGGACCTGAAGGGGACACCACATTGAGCCATTGTGAAAAACGGTCCCCAGCAGAGGTTTGTATTCCTTGCCGCCTGAGGAGACAGTTCAAACCTGACCAGGAGCGTGCATGAAACAGTTTCTACTCCCGCCATTATTGACATAATAGTCCTCTGCACATTTAAATAAACGGTCTGGGTTCAGCTCAGCTACCAAATTCTGACTTCAGAGATACATGAGGGTTTAAGTCGGGAATGTGAGGCGCATCATTGATACAAACCCTCCCTTCTCTCCAAGAAAACTTGTAATCGTCCAGAGGTGAGAAAAGGGCTGGCCAGACAGAATCCTCTGGAACACTATCCAGCCACACTAACTCTTGAACACTTGTGACCATTGGTCGACGCTACAGAGCTTGAGACCAGAGACGACCAGACACACGGAAACAGGTTCTTCCATAGAGGCAATCCATCTCATGAAGACTTGACAATAATTGTGGAACACACAGTATTTATTCACTCATAAACTTATTTTTCTAACACACATACTCAGTTCATTTCAATTTGCACATAATATACTGTACATACAACTGTCTATTGTTATGTACCTTTACATACAATTGTCGATTTGTATATTCCAGTAAATTCCTAATTTTACTTGTTCTATTTTTTTTTTATTATCTGTGTTTTTTTTCTGTCACTGTCATTTTGTTACACTGTGGAAGCTTCTGTCACGAAAAAAAAAATCCTCGTATGTGTACAACATACTGGCAATTAAAAAACTCCTTTGATTTGATATGATTTTTGTAGGTCCTCTATGCCCCGCCTCTCGCAAACACGTCGTTTTCTACAAAGTCCCTCCTTCCAAAAGCGCAGTCTGCTCTGATTGGCCAGCAGACCCAGTGCATTGTGATTGGCCGCTTCCCCGAAAACACATCCATAGCCGGGAAGTCACCGTCCCTACCATAATCGTGAGCTTCATCTTTCAAAAATAAATGTAAAGACAGAGCCCGATAGGGGAACCCGAAAGCCGCCGTGACGTCTGTGCTCTGGGCTCGTGACAGCCGTGGTGAAGTGGTATGGGCTGCAGTAATACCCTACCACAAGCCCCGGGGAAAGACAAGTGATATCCACGGTGGATGGGGTTCGCGTTTTGTATGTTGAGCCCCACCCCCCCCCCCCCCCCCCCCCCCCCCCCCCCCCCTCGCCACCGCCCAACCCCCCCCCCCCCCCCCCCCCCCCCCCCCCCCCCCCCCCCCCCCCCCCCCCCCCCCCCCCCCCCCCCCCCCCCCCCCCCCCCCCCCCCCCCCCCCCCCCCCCTCCCCCCCCCCCCCCCCCCCCCCCCCCCCCCCCCCCCCCCCCCCCCCCCCCCGCCCCCCCCCCCCCCCCCCCCCCCCCCCCCCCCCCCCCCCCCCCCCCCCTCCCCACCCCCCCCCCCCCCCCCCCCCCCCCCCCCCCCCCCCTCCCCCCCCCCCCCCCCCCCCCCCCCCCCCCCCCCCCCCCCCCCCCCCCCCCCCCCCCCCCCCCCCCACACCCCCCCCCCGCCCCCTCCCCCCCCCCCCCCCCCCCCCCCCCCCCCCCCCCCCCCCCCCCCCCCCCCCCCTCCCCCCCCCCCGCCCCCCCCCCCCCCCCCCCCCCCCCCCCCCCCCCCCCCCCCCCCCCCCCCCCCCTCCCCCCCCCCCCCCCCCCCCCCCCCCCCCCCCCCCCCCCCCCCCCCCCCCCCCCCCCCCCCCCCCCCCCCCCCCACCCCCTCCCCCCCCCCCCCCCCCCTCCCCCCCCCCCCCCCCCCCCCCCCCCCCTCCCCCCCCCCCCCCCCCCCCCCCCCCCCCCCCCCCCCCCCCCCCCCCCCCCCCCCCCCCCCCCCCCCCCCCCCCCCCCCCCCCCCCCCCCCCCACACCCCCCCCCCCCCCACCCCCCCCCCCCTCTCTCTCTCTCTCTCCCCCCTCCCCCTCCCCCCCCCCCCCCCCCCCCTCCCCCCCCCCCCCCCTCCCCCCCCCCCCCCCCCCCCCCCCCCCCTCCCCCCCCCCCCCCCCCCCCCCCCCCCCCCCCCCCCCCCCCCCCCCCCCCCCCCCCCCCCCCCCCCCCCCCCCCCCCCCCCCCCCCTCCCGCCCCCCCCCCCCCCCCCCCCCCCCCCCCCCCCCCCCCCCCCCCCCCCCCCCCCCCCCCCCCCCCCCCCCCCCCCCCCCCCCCCCCCCCCCCCCCCCCCCCCCCCCCCCCCCCCCCCCCCCCCCCCCCCCCCCCCCCCCCCCCCCCCCCCCCCCCCCCCCCCCCCCCCCCCCCCCCCCCCCCCCCCCCCCCCCCCCCCCCCCCCCCCCCCCCCCCCCCCCCCCCCCCCCCCCCCCCCCCCCCCCCCCCCCCCCCCCCCCCCCCCCCCCCCCCCCCCCCCCCCTCCCCCCCCCCCCCCCCCCCGCCCCTACCCCCCCCCCCCCCCCCCCCCCCCCCCCCCCCCCCCCCCCCCCCCCACCCCCCCCCCCCCCACCCCCCCCCCCTCCCCCCTCCCCCCCCCCCCCCCCCCCCCGCCCCCCCCCCCCCCCCCCGACCCCCCCCCACAACCTCCCCCCCCCCCCCCCCCCCCCCCCCACCCCAACCCCCACACCCACCCCCCCCCCCCCCCCCCCCCCCCCCCCCCCCCCCCACCACCCACACCCACCCCCCCACAATTGTATGTTCCCCCCCACAAAATACTATACCCCCCCCCCCCACCAACCCCCACCCCCCCCCCCCCCCCCCCCCCCCCCCCCCCCCCCCCCCCCCCCCCCCTTTTTTTTTTCCCCCCCCCCCCCCCCCCCCCCATTCCCCCCCCCCCCCCTCCCCCCCCCCCTCCCCCCCCCCCCCCCCCCCCCCCCCCCCGCCCCCCCCCCCCCCCCCCCCCCCCCCCCCCCCCCCCCCCCCCCCCCCCCCCCCCCCCCCCCCCCCCCCCCACCCCCCCCCCCCCCCCCCCCCCCCCCCCCCCTCCCCCCCCCCCTCCCCCCCCCCCCCCCCCCCCCCCCCCCCCCCCCCCCCCCCCCCCCCCCCCCCCCCCCCCCCGCCCCCCCCCCCCCCCCCCCCCCCCCCCCCCCCCCCCCCCCCCCCCCCCCCCCCCCCCCCCCCCCCCCCCCCTCCCCCCCCCCCCCCCCCCCTCCCCCCCCCCCCCCCCCCCCCCCCCCCCCCCCCCCCCCCCCCCCCCCCCCCCCCCCCCCCCCCACCCCTTCCACCCCCCCCCCCCCCCCCCCCCCCACCCCCCCCCCCCCCCCCCCCCCCCCCCCCCCCCCCCCCCCCCCCCCCCCCCCCCCCCCCCCTCCCCCCCCCCCCCCCCCCCCCCCCCCCCCCCCCCCCCCCCCCCCCCCCCCCCCCCCCCCCCCCCCCCCCCCCCCCCCCGCCCCCCCCCCCCCCCCCCCCCCCCCCCCCCCCCCCCCCCCCCCCCCCCCCCCCCCCCCCCCCCCCTCCCCCCCTTTCCCCCCCCCCCCCCCCCCCCCCCCCCCCCCCCACCCCCCCCCCCCCCCCCCCCCCCCCCCCCCCCCCCCCCCCCTCCCCCTCCCCCCCCCCCCCCCCCCCCACCCCCCCCATCCCCCCCCCCCCCCCCCCCCCCCCCTCCCCCCCCCCCCCCCCCCCCCCCCCCCCCCCCCCCCCCCCCCTCCCCCCCCCCCCCACCCCCCCCCCCCCCCCCCCCCCCCCCCCCCCCCCCCCCCCCCCCCCCCCCCCCCCCCCCCCCCCCCCCCCCCCGCCCCCCCCCCCCCCCCCCCCCCCCCCCCCCCCCCCCCCCCCCCCCCCCCCCCCCCCCCCCCCCCCCCCCCCCCCGCCCCTCCCCCCCCCCCCCCCCCCCCCCCCCCCCCCCCCCCCCCCCCACCCCCCCCCCCCCCCCCCCACCCCCCACCCCCCCCCCCCCCCCCCCCCCCCCCACCCCCCCCCCCCACCCCCCCGCCCCCCCCCCCCCCCCCCCCCCCCCCCCCCCCCCCCCCCCCCCCCCCCCCCCCCCCCCCCCCCCCCACCCCCCCCCCCCCCCCCCCCCCCCCCCCCCCCCCCCCCCCCCCCCCCCCCCCCCTCCCCCCCCCCCCCCCCCCCACCCCCCCCCCCCACCCCCCCCCCACCCCCCACATCTTTTCTCTCTCTCTCTCCTCTCTCTCTCTCTCTCTATCTCTCTCTCTCTCGCTCTCTCGCGCGCACACACACACACACAACCTACACTGTGCAAAACTCATTTATTAATTTGAGACGAGGGCAAGGCATCAGATTAGATTTGGCCATACTGCTCTTAATAGCAGTTGAAGCTGAAGTGGTACGCAGATGGCCACTGCGAACTCCGGTGAATGTGGTGTGATTATGGAGGAAAATGTAGAGATGTTTATAATGAGTGTCCAGATACGGACAGGAAAGAAAGATACTGATTGAGTCCTCAAGGAAAATTAAAGAAAAACTTAATTTGATGAACAATTTGGGGAATAAATCAGGGGATAAAAACTTAAAATTTTTAATGCGTTATTTAAAGGACACTGGATTATATAATAGAATTTAGTGAAGAGTACGATCCTGATCCACACTCCTAATCAGTAGGTGGCGGTAATGCACCTAAAAGTTGTATGCCATCCGCCATTAAAAACCAAGAAGAAGAAGAAGGCATCAGATTAAAACTACCGCGTAAAAACGTGCTCAGCAACAATTACGTAATGGGGGAATCCCGAGATACCAAAGGGAGTTTTTTTTTCAAGTGTCAGTTATTTTCTCTACCAAACATCTTTTTAAATGAACTGAATGCGGCTCCGGGTTCACGACTGTGACGCGTTCGCCCTTGCTTGCACTTGCTAGGGAATCCCCCACTTCCTCAAAACAGTGAACTGTATAAAAGGCAAAGAGTCGACATCAAGCTACAGTCAAAGCCATGCATTACTTCTCGGAATTAGTCGCTTGTCTTGTAATTTTAGGTAAGACTCCACCTGTATTTCTGGGAGCATTTTCACGCAGACACTGTTGATCCAGGTTGACATGAGGTGTTTTATTCACAGCTGTGGCGGAGGGAGTGCGGCGGGAGGTTCGCTTCTTCAGTGGTGAGGACGCAGTCTTGAGTTGTGCGGCGAAATCAAAGCCCGACGTCCAGTACCGTTCCGTCATTTGGTACAAGGTAAAGTTCAAAATCCCTTTTTTATTTTTATTTATTTTATTTTCCTAGAACCTTGAGTTTTTTTGCCTCACATGTTCATGTTTTGTACTAGATGTTGAAATCTGCCCCTATATGTTTTTGAGAAATGTATTGTTTCAAATGAATATGCCATTAAACTTTAAGCTAAACCTCTGTTCTGCAGGTTTCTGAAGAGCCTTCCCAGCTGTTATCTGGACTTGTAAGGAAGAGACTAACCGAAAACAATGGCACAGTGCAAAAATATAAAGCTGTCGAACGAGAGGTCGAGCTACTTGAGAGCTCAATGAGCCTTCTTCTGTCTAATGTAACTGCAGAGGACAGTGGGATATACAAATGTTTTCTGTCTGCTCCCCTTGGCCATCAGAACCAAGAAGGTGAAATCGTTCTGAAAGTCGATGGTAAGTAGGGCCTAAGGGGATTTATAATGGCCACAAAAAGTATTTGAACACATACTTAAGCCACACTTAAAATATACTAATGTTTTTTAGACAACATCGTGTTTCTTTTAGAATCAAAATCAAGTTTACTAGGGTGATCTAGTAGGCTACATTAACCAAAGGTGTAGTAGTTCATCTCAATGCAATAATATCCATACAGTTTTAAGTGTGGCTTCCAAATACTTTTAAGGCCACTGTATAGTTCAACTGTGAGCAATGGCTCACAAACTAACAATCTGATCTTCATGTGTGTTTTTGTTTTCTTTCTTTCTCATTTTTAGAGTATGGTACAGATGAGAAAATGATATTTAATATAAGTGATACAATTTATGGCGTTCTGGCTATCCCAGTACTCATTATTGCATTCCTGATGTTCTGCATAAGCTATGTAAGTACTTAAATACTTAAAGTCAAGATATTATTTAAATACTTTGAGTCAAGATGTTATGCATGTATTTTAAAGTTATTGACCAGAGTTATATTTACCACAGGTTTGTTTAAGGAATGTATTTCAAAGCAACAAGAAGCTTTTAAAAGACTCTTTGCTGAAAATGCAACATCAAGGGAAAAACTTGATCGTCCCCAATCATTTGATTTGCAAGACAATGCCTGAAGTGTATGTGTGATGGTAACCAGAGTACATGGAGTAGTGCTCGGTAGAAGTCAAATGAAGCTTTGTGCACAGGACATGGAGAGTCCACAGAGCTTGTCCTGAAGAGGACCATCGGCTGACGCACAGGAAGTGGCAACCTACTTGATAAGTTAGTCAAGGTGCAAAGAGTGACAGATGCATGCACAAAGGTTTCAACATCATCAACATTATCTTTTGAAAACTGCATTTTTACACCATGAAAACAGTAAGACCAAGAGAAAAATGGCTTTTTTCTGTGTTAAAATTGTGCATGCTTCATTATGGTTGCTTGGTGGTGAACACTGTGGAAGTGGAGAAGGACTGTGTTTGGATGTTAACGTTTGTCAGGCACGCCTACAGGTTTTCCACCAAAGAAATTAGATAGTTCTCAGTCTATATAGGCAAATAAAACGCTTTCAAATTATTTTTGAAATTATTTTTTCAATGTTGACATTCTTATAGAAATACAAACAACAAAAAACTACCTCATAAAATATTTTCCTGTTGATAAAAATATACATTAAATGGATTTGATTTTTTTTTATGACGGGGTTGTATATTGTATGTTACAGTTTATTGAATAAAGTGGATACAAATTATAAAAGTTATTGCTACGTTTTGTGTTCTGTTAAGACTGCACATATAAATGTTTCATGTAACTATAATCTAGAAGCTTAGTACAGGTCACAAATAATGTAGTTTTAATATGACCTATTCATTTTGAATGATTATTAGTTCAAGAGATTATTGTCAGTAATATTTTATAAATTGACTGGTGAAACTAAAAGTACAATTAATTTAGAATTTAATATTCTAGATTCTAGATTAAAGTAACAGATCTTAGACAGTTTCATATTTTTTCTGTCATTTATTAAAACAGACTCTTTGCTATTTTTGTCTTGACTATTTTGAGCCTACTATTTCATTAAAACATACTGTGGTGAAGTTCATGCAAAAAAATTAATCTGGTCATTGATTTTTTTGATTCATCTTCATGAATATAATTTAATAATTTTCTTTTAAATCATCATTTTGGATTCACTTTGGAAACTGAGCAATCAAGTATATGTTTGGTGTTCCAATTTTGAAATTCTAACCCTTTTAGAAGAACCATCATCACCTACGTTTTTTTTTTTATCAAAACCAGTCAAGAAGAGAAGAAATGACAAATTGACAAAGCAACATGTTATGAAGAAAAACAGAAAAGGATACATGGCGCTCAAATCACGAACACTACTTTCTCATATCTTTTCTTAGTTGAGCAGAAGTTGAGCAGTTAATTGTGTCCACATATGACACCTGTGCACTGCTGTAGAAAAACGTATTTGTATGTCATCATAGTAAAAGACCTCTATAAAAAAAAAAGTACACTTAATTTTTAAGGGGGTCCTTAGAAAAACTCTCGACTGTGAGATTGCAGGTCATTTCAAGTAGGTCTCTGAAGGAAAGTAAGGCAAGGCAAGTTTATATCGCCCATTTCACTCACCATGGTAATTGCAAAGTGCTGACATAAAAGATAAGAAAAAAAAATAATCACAACCAATTTAAACAAGGAGTTTAAAAACTTCGAAATGATTAAAAAATTGATTTCAGAGGTTTAAAATGGAATTTAGAAAATGATTTTACATAAAATACAATCAGTTTGACATTGCACAGTGCTCATTCAATAAATGCACAGCTAAACAGATGAGTTTTGAGTCTGCATTTAAATGTGACTAATGTTTTAGCACATCTGATCTCTTCTGGAAGCTGATTCCAACTGCGGGTGGCAAAATAGCTAAAAGCAGATCCCCTTGTTTTGTGTGAACCCTTGGAATTTCTAACTAATTTGATCCTAATGATCTGAGTGGTCTGATAGGTTTATATTCAGTGAACATATCTGCTATGTATTTAGGCCCTAGGCCATTGAGTGATTTATAAACAAATAAAAGTACTTTAAAATCAATCCTAAAAATAACTGGAAGCCAGTGTAAGGACCTAAGGACTGGTGTAATATGCTCAGATTTCTGGTTCTAGTCAGAATTCTGGCAGCGTTCTGGATGAGCTGCAGCTGTCTCATGGTCTTCTTGGGAAGGCCGGTGAGAAGACCATAACAATAGTCCACCCTGCTGGTGATAAAAGCACAGACAAGTTTCTCTAAGTCTTGACTGGAAAAAACATCTAATTCTTGCAATGTTTTTTAGATGATAGTATGCTGATTTAGTTACTGCTTTGACATGACTACTAAAACTAAGGTCTTTCTCCAGAATCACACCAAGATTCCTGACCTGATTTTTAGTTGTTAGACCCCTAGAATCAAGGTATGCATTCACCTTGAGAACTTATCTTTGTTTCCAAATGCAATGACTTCAGTTATCTCCTTGTTTAACTGAAGAACATTTTAGCACATCCAAACTGATAATTTCATCAATGCATCGGCATAGGGAGTCAATAGGGCTGTAGTCATTTGAAGATAAGGCTAGGTAAATCTGGGTATAATCAGCATAGCTGTGATAGGCAATTTGGTTCTTTCTCATTATTTGAATTAGTGGGAGCATATACAGGCTAAACAAAAGCGGTGCAAGAATTGAGCCTTGTGGGACTCCGCATGTCATGGACGTCCACTTAGACTTATGCTATCCTATACTCACATAATAACCTAGCCCTTCTCAGTATGACCTGAACCATTTGATTACCATACCAGTAAGCCTGACCCAGTTTTCCAGTCTCTCAAGAAGTATGTTATGATCGACAGTGTCAAACGCAGCACTGAGATCTAGTAGTACCAGCACGGATATTTTGCCAGATTCAGAATTTAAGCGAATATCATTCATTATCCTAATGAGCGCTGTCTCTGTACTGTGACGAGGTCGGAAACCAGATTGAAAATTGTCCAGGTATCCATTTGAGTTTAAGTATTTGTTCAGCTGATTAAAGACTACCTTTTCAATAATCTTGCCTATAAAAGGAAGATTTGATATAGGTCTATAGTTGCTCAATATGGTTTTTATCAAGATTGCTCTTTTTCAGAAGGGGTTAAAAAACTGCAGTTTTCAGGGAGTTTGGAAAGTCCCAGAAAGAAGTGAGGCGTTCACCACTTCTAAGAAATCTGCTTCCAAACAGTTAAGCACCCTTTTGAAAAAAAAAATATGTGGGAAGTGTGTCAAGACAGCAGGCTGACGATTTAAGGTGCTGTACTATTTCTTCCAAAATTTTGCTATCAATTTCTTCAAAAGCAGACATAGTATCATCTTTTTGGTATTGTGGTCGAATCTGTCTGACCTCTGCATAACTTGGGGATGTGCTAATCGCCTTCCTGATATTATTGATCTTCTCAGAAAAGAAGGAAGCAAACTCATTGAATTTGCTGTCAGAGAGCGTTTCACTGGGAATCTGACTTGGGGGGATGGTCAGTCTCTCAACAGTAGCAAAAAGTTACTGTTTATAAGGTTTGAGAAGAAGAGACGACTGGTAGCTTTGCCTAGTTCCACATTGAAAGCACGAAGGTTGTCTTTATATATGCTATAGTGAATTTCAAGTTTCGTTCTTCTGCCACATCCGCTCAGCTTTTCTGCATTTTCTTTTCATACTCTGAACTGCTGTTGTTTTTCTCCAAGCTGATTTCTGTCTGCTAGTCTTCCTGCTGACTTTCAAAGGAGCAGTGTCATTAATAACATTCTTAACTTTTGGGTTAAAGGAATCAAGGAGAAGATCAACAGAGTCTGCAGAAATGATTGGTGTTAAAAATATAGCCTCCACAAATAGCACACTAGTGTTCTCGTTAAAGCATCTCTTTCTGACAGAGACAGATCTAAATTCAGTGGTAACAGAGATCAATATAACAAAGAAAATACAGAAGTGATCAGATAGTGCTAAATCCTTAATAACAATGGATGAAATGTTTAGACCTCTACTGATGAGTAAATCTCGAGTATGTCTACGATTGTGTATGGGTTCATGCACATGCTGAATCAGGCCAAAAGTGTTTAAAACAGTTATAATTTATTTTGTGGTTTTGTTTTCTGCATTATCTATGTGAATATTAAAATCCTCTGTAATAGCAAAACAGTCAAACTCTGAGGCAATCATTGATAGATTTCTGTGAACTCTTCAGCAGAGCAGGAGGAGTATTTTGGGAGGCCTGAAATAATGATAAACAGAATGCGTGGAGCACTTTTCAACACAATCCCTAGATATTCAAAAGAAAAGTACTGACCAAATGACACTTGCTTGCATTGATAGATATCTTTAAATAGAGCAGCTACACTTCCACCTCTCCTAACAGTCCTGCAAAAACTCATGAAAGTGAAGTTAGGAGGGGTTGTTTCATTGAGGACCGTTGCACTGCAACTGTCTTCTAGCCACGTTTATTTTAGAAACATAAAATCCAGGTTGTTAGTGGTTATTAAGTCATTGATTAGAAATGATTTATGTTTTAGTGAGCGAATGTTTAAAAATGATAACTTGATGGCATTGCATTTTGTCTCAAAAGCAATATTAGTTTGATGCATAACAGTCCACAGATTAGATAAGTCAGCCGTACAGCTTAAGAAGCCCTTAGACTTTCTATCACGTGATAAAACACAGAAATAGAGAAAGCTACAGGCACACCGGGTTCCCGCTTGTTCTGTAAACATTTGTGAATGTTGCTGCTATTATAGTGGGACCCGACACATATCACTGAGAGCTGCTATCAGTTTTTTTTGGTTCACCTACAGCAGATGGAGAGTTTGGGTCCTGGTGTTGTGGCAGCGGCCGGAGGGCTCTCACAGGAGGAGGAGGACGAGCTTGGTCCACTGGTTTTGGTGGTTGTGGGGCCCGCCGTTTTTTATTTGATATCTGGGGGCTTGCAGCAAAAAGAGTGGGAGAGTCTGGTCCCAGAATAAACCAGTTCCTCCATTTTCTGTGAAAAACTTAGAAGTGGAGATGCTGGAGAGAGAGATAATGTGTCTGGTGAGCGAGGCTGTGGCTCTGTTGTAGGGTGGACTGTGATATGCTTTTCCTGGCTTCTGGCTGTTTTCCCAGAAAGTGGCATGGAGCGACTCTTGAGCTGTTACTCGATATGTCACGGCTCTTTCTGGATGAGCTATGAGGCCGGCTCAGCCGTGATGGCTGTACAGAGCAGTGCTTGTGTGGCCTGCGAGGGTGTTACAGTGTCTTGTGTGGAGTGTCAACCACATGATGACGCGGAAGTGATATGAAGTCCTGTGGCAATCATACTCTGTTAGGTGTGTGTGCCATTTCAGGGGAGTAGTTGGCACCTACACTATGAAGGAGGAGGATGGGGAAAAGTAGATGTTGTCCATAGCAGTCTTGCACACGTTTGTTGAGGTGAAGCCATCAAGTTAAACCAGTTGTCTATTGCCCAGAAAGATTGAAGTTATCGATGACATTGACTCTTTGAAGCTGCAGATTATTTGTAGCAATGTGCTGCAAGCCCAACGCAAACGTGAAAACCTTAGTTCTCTTTGCTGGGATCAGCTGGCCCACTGAGGAACGATGAACTTTAAGTCTTTGAGTGTTTCAAAGCGTTCAAGGAAGTCCTTCTTAAGGGAGTTTTAAGAAGGAATGGGAGTTAACCAAGATCAAAGGCGTTTTGCCCTGTACCTGATTGGCTGACATCATCGTGATGGTAGGTTTAGGGGTGGGGTTAGATAAGGGGGGTCATTTGGATTGCATGATTTAGAAACCCCCTGCAGTTTGAAAACACCTGCAAAGTCAGACATCTCCATCATTTGCCTAGTACCTGTGCGAATCAGTGGCGGGGTTTAGCCACACGATTACGTCATAAAGTGGCACATTCCACAAGCTGTCCTTTTGGCAGACTGGCTTCAATATAAGCTGTTTTTAGACTAACGAGAAAGTTTTAGATTCTGAAATGTACATAATGTTTTATAACAATGACCTCTTGTGTCAAAAGATCAAGAGAATTGATTTCTTGTTCATGCCCCTTGAAACATTATATTTTTTATTAGTTGGAATGTTCATTATTGATTTTCCAAACATTCTTTTATTTTCCTGTTCTTGATGCAAGGTGGTGAGGAACCAAAACCAAACCACCGTCATTTGTCAGACAAACTCCTCAGGTTTTAACTCCAATGGCTGTAAATTCAATAATTTGAAATTGTCTTGAGCATAACCAGTCCTGTCTGGCCATTTATCAAGCTCACAAATGAGCTCATAAACCTGTGTGACATATCGTTATTATAAATTATACAAACACAGAACTTGTGGATGTTATTGATGGTGGTGATGATGGGGCTCCTCGGCCATCTGACTGCAATAGTAAGCGTGCTTGGATATGAAAAAATAAGACAAACTACTTTGCCACAACCACTGACCCACAACATAAGAAATGACTTTCACCTCAAACACTCAGTTAGCATTCTAGATCTTATTTTTTCAAGCTTAAATGGAGTGTTTCATTTTTAAACTCATGTTGGGTCTGACATACTTTTATGGAACAGTAACACAAACCAAACCGCATTTTACATAATGCTCCAATGAAAACCTGGCACTATGGGAAAATTCTAAATGAAGTCCTCATGATTTACATAAACCTTGACTTATAATCGTCAATGAGTCACTTACTGGATTTGATAATATGACTGGCGCTCAATCAAGTTATTCACCACACCAGTCAGTTATGATATCAAATGGTTTGGCTGATATTATTAAGTATGTGTTATGTAAAAAATGTGATTCTTATCCAGTCAAGCACAGATGTGAAGGAGCGGGTAAACACAAGTTGATAAATAATTTTTTTCTCCTTCATCATCCCTTTCTCTGACTTCTTTTCTAAACATGCTTGTAGAAATTACAGAATATAGCCTTATAAAAATGGTTGTTCAGAAGTGTTTCAATGAGTGCATAGTTTTCTTAACTAGCTTAACTAAGTAAAACTGTGTTGATTACAGTACCAATAGGTCACCCAAACAATCTTTTTCTTAATTGTTCCTTACAGTTGATCTGAAATGCTAATCAATAAATAATTAACCATTAATATTGCTTACTGTTTTGAAAGAATATTTCCGCCGGTTTGATTTTTTTTTTTATTTAACTAATTATTTTTTTATTCAACTAATGTGTTTTGAAAGAATAGTTCCGCCTATTTTTAATTAATTAATTAATTAATTCTGTAATTCAACCTTACAATTAACCAATAATACTTTTTTTGTAAAATATTTGCATGTTTAAAGAAAATTATTAGCTACCACTCTATTACTAAACGATGTTGTGAATGTGTATATTTAATAATACGTTGTCATATAAACAATGAGTGAGTCATTTAGGCATCGGACATAACTGAGAAATGTGTCGCAGTTTAGAACGATTCTAATTGAATCTGAATTCAATTTAAACCGTCAACTCTCCTGAATCTTTTCGACTGACCCGTTCAAAAGAACCGACGAATAAGAGTCATTTGTTGTCCAATTTGAAACGTGTTTGCTGTTCGAGGTTGTGTGCAGGAAACTGGCGCGCACTTTAATGAGACATATTTCTGTAGTAAATGGCAACAAAAAGACAACAAAATAGGCCAAAATGGTACTCTACATTCCGTAATAGTGTCTTAAAGTAGACTCAAAAGCTTCTGTGATCTTTCCACATCCATCTCCGGATTAAACATCATCTGCTTCATTAAGCCAGAAGAAGCCCACCATTGTGTGAGGAGCAGTCTGGGTGTAATCCCTGGATACTGCTGCTGTCTGTCCTTTAGGTTGGCCATGACAGAGAGTCCAGTGTTTGACTGACCGGAGAGAGACAGCAGTGTGGTTTTCTGCTTACTGAGAATGCATAATAATGTGGAGACATTATTGTGAGTCTGCTACTGTAGGCCTAATGTGCTGGAGACACTGTGGCTTTGGTTGAAGAGGATTTATCAGACAGAGGCTTTGCCAGGCTCCCAAAGGACTCCTCTAATTAACTACCATGAGTTTTGAGCAGGACCACAGTCTAACAACGATGCTCCAACTCCAGTGACTGTGAGGAAATAAAGGTGTCCATCTGCTGAACATCTATGTCTTTGACTCACAGATACGCGTGTGATTGTGGATATCTATTTTTAAACTCTTGACATGAAATATTGCTATATTTACCACATCTGCAATACTTCTTCACAAGACTAAGGTTCTTTAGATGTTATGTCAAGATGTTATGGTGTTGTTGCCAGGGTTTTGTATGTGGCTGCTAAGAGTAAGTGATTCTAGGGTGTTGACAGGTGGCAGCTTACTGGCAAAAAAGACAACACCAAAGTTTGTATGATATTCTGGCAACTAGATGTAGATTAATTTATTACTTTGTTGGAACAGAAAAGATTTGGAGCAATTTAGCATTACATAACTTGCTCACAAATTGATCCTCTGCACTGAATGGGTGCCATCAGAATAGAGTTCAAAACACTAGCTGATAAAATAAACATCACAATTATCCACAGGTTGATCCCGTCCTTCATATGTTCTTTGTTGAAGTGAAGCAATGTCTTGATGGATTTGTTTCTTACAAGCACAACACTTTTCACTTCACACGCCATTAATTTATGGACTGGACCTGTCTGATGCGGCCATATACTTGGCTCTGTCTATTCTGCTGTTTTCGCAGCCACTGTGGTGGACACCTCTCTATACTCTTGCAGGACTCCAGGGCCTCTCTAGACGCTTCACGAGCCCGGAGATCCCTGGTGGGGCCACAGTGGTGTAACAAGCTCCCTATTTTCCCCCCAGTAAGAAGAAACCTGCTCTGGGTATGGCACTTGAAGGTGAAGCACATGTTTATTGTTGGTCGAGTGAAAATATTCTTACCACACTATTTGAAAAGAAGTATAGCTATAACAATAAAATGGTCACGCGAGACCTTACATGAGAGGCAATAGCCCCGATGATTAACCTCTCCAGTCACAAGATGGCAGATTGTCTTATTAAAGCAGAGATACACCAAAGGCGGCATCTAGAAATAACCGACACTAGAACAGTGTTTTATATATTTTGCTGACTTGTGTGCTTACATTATCACAAATGTTTCGAAGGATGTTTAAATCCAGAGAAAGAAGCAATTTTAACTAGTGACACATAGACTGCCATGTTGTAAGCTTGTGGCTCTATGTACGCCCCCTGCCAATGACGTCCTAACCCCACTCTGCTTGTCCCTGGCGTTTTGTTAACTTGAGGCGAACCATGTATCCCACAGTCCGGACCAAGACACTTTAATATGCTATGGATTTATTAGAAGGTGATGAACGAACAGAGAGTAGCATTATAACAGAACTTTCAAATGTTTCAAGTTAGTATGATAAAACAGCGCTGCTTTTTTCCCCCACATACACACGACCGGAAGGAGCGGAAGCGGTCGACTGTGGCATAATAAAAGCTCCGCTGCTTTCGAGCCGTACGTGTGTCACGCCGTCAAGCGGCCTTCGTTTCGCGTCGACGGCTTTCAGCTCAAGCGCTTCTTCTACTACGTTAATACATATTAGCTCATCCATGAACATGATTTCTGCCCGAGTCCGGTCGGATTGCTTCGGCTGTGGAGATGACAACTCCCATGATTCCACACTCAGTCACAGCCTCATCTAACTACGCCTTTGTCTATTTGTTGATTTTGAATACGTGCCCTCCAGCGGCGAAAATTACATATTGTGCCTTTAAATTGTGTCAGAACAAGAGAAATAGGCAATTCTAGTTTCTCCACTTAACAGAACGGTTGAGCTCACTTTCACCACACGATGGTGCTGTCTGTTTAGTTTGACTAGATAGACGACCACAAGCCCTATAGCAAGGGAAATACTGAATAAAACGAGGCCATTTGCTATCAGTGTTAATAATATAGTCAATACAAAGTAAAACGCACCAGCTTTGATTCACTGTCATGAGGCAGCAATTGATGGACGATTATCTTAGAACAAGACCAAGAAAGCGTCTGAAAGCAGTGCTATCCAAGAAGAAAATGTGAGGAGTTTAGTTAAAGCCGTCACAGGCAGTCTTTCAGTAGTCACTTTGTTTTTCGCGCTACATACTAAAAGTTACTTCTATTTACGTTATTGCAAAAGTACACAGCCGCACCTTGCTCTTTTTTTCTGGCAACATTCTACCCATGTATTTCTCATTAATTGTATATATTAACATGACATTTCACTTATTAATTAGCACATGGAGATATGTAGAAAAGTCTCCGCGATACAATTCACGTTTGCATATTAGAAACCATAGTTTGACTATGCTAATAATATGTGAAAGTAGGTCATACGGATATGCAATGACGGTGAGTAAATATTTATTATTATTTTAATTCTAAGTCGTTTCAAATACCCATTAAAGCTGATTTCACATAATAATCATTTTACAATATATATAGTAGCTACACACATCTACAGTAGCATGATAAGTGCTTTGACCCGTGCATTGACTAGAACTTTGTTCACATGGAAAATTGAGGTTCAGTAATAGTGCTGAGGAAGACATACAGTAGCGCCGTGACTCTCAGCTTAAACATGCACCATAATTCTTCAGATCAACGTTTGTTTTTCTTGGGTTTCTTTCTCCTCACGCACATCTCCCCTCTGCAAACTTCTCTGCCCACTTTTTTCCTTTTGGAGGACGGCTGATGTGGATGGTGCCGTGGCTGTCATCCTTCAAAGCTGCTTTGTTGCAGGTCGGGGGTCCGGGCTCTTCCTCAAGCCTTCAATCCCTCATTTCCACAAGCTGAAAGCAGGAAATATAGAGCCTCTGGAAGGAACCGCCACTGGAAGCTCATAACCATAAATATACCCACATTATTTATGTTGTTGCTTTTCTCATCAATTTAAGTTTTTTTTTTTTTTTTATCAAGAGACGGTTGAGGTTACAGTGTTCTGTCAGGGAAAGCAGCCTACAAAATTTGGAACAATCTTTACCACCCACATTTTTATCAATGCCTATACCATGATGGTATTAAACTATGTCAAACACACAGTCCTAATACATGAATAAATACATATTATAATAGCTGAAACTGAAGACTCTATAACAAATCTAACATGACGTTGATGATGCACTTCTGATCATGGCCAATGAAAACACTGTTTTCTTTCGCAAGCCAGATACCAAAAGTCATCCAAGATACACGTCAAAACTTTCTGATGCTGTCAAGTTTCTGAAGACTTGCTTTATCATCACTGGAAGTTTGCAGAAACACTGCATTCAACACAATGCTCCTTTCAGTATATAGTAGGTCATGTAGCTTTAAACCTCTGTTCTTGGGTCCAGGCTGGAACCAGAGCCTCGAACATGATTCACTGGGACTTGTCCATGCAGCCCAACATAAGGAATGTTAATTTACAGTAATCCTTTGAAGCGAAGAACTGATGGAAGCCTGCTCATTCGACATGCCGTGTGACACGTTTGACTCTGGGAAGGAAACAAGGAATGCAGGTTACCAGGTATGCACCAAAGAGAAGGACATGCACGGAAACATGGTCCAGCGTTAGGCAAGACTTCTATAAAATACCTTCTGCACATTTTTGAAAGCATTAGTCCGAGGCAAATTAAAAAGCAGAGTGCAATTAAAAGAAATCACTGTGTAAATGTTAGCATGTGGAAATTTTCCTTTTGCTCTTTTTTTTAATGTAAGGAAAAGCCCCAAGGCAGAGTTATGCAGCTGCCAATTATTACTACATACATCTGGTTTTGATAAGACCCTATTACAATCAAAATCATAAAAAAGGTAATGTGGTCCTCTTGAACATTTAAATATAAGAAACACTATACATACAAAGTTCATCTGTTCATGCCCCCTCTCAGTTCCATGAATGAAAAAAAGGAAGGAATCACTTTAAAGTCTATAACTTAGAGTAATTTGCACTTGGTGGAGCCTGACCATGTTACGACCTACTCTCTAAATGAACAAGAACTGTGAATATGATTATGTGTCTGCTTATGCGTTCAAGTTTTATCATTAGCCTTGATGATTAGTTATATAATTTGATTTACATTAACTGTCTAATTTCTGTCAGCTTGTGTTTAATGGATTTAATATCACTTAGTAGATACTCTTGTGCAAGCCCTTAGCCAAGGATTTTTCAACCTTTTTGGCACACAACCCATATTCCATTTTGAGTTTCAAAATCCGTGTGACCCACCCACGTAACAGAATTAAGATAAAAACTTTAGGAACTCACATTTTAAGCAGCAAATTACGTAACACTGTTACTATTGTAGTTTTTGGTCAATTGCAGTATAATTGAGTCACTTTTCATTGCGTGTGGGTTTTGTTTTTCTTTTTTCCCCCTTTTTTTCAAGCTTAAGTGGCACTATAATCCTATATGAAGGACTAGTTAACCCAATCAAAGTTTCCAGAAACTATTAATGAATACAGTAAGCCTAAACTACAAAAAAAAAAAAAACTCAAAGCCTATTTGTTTAGTTTGTTAAGTTTTTGTGACTTTGTTAAGTAGCGGGACAGCAGCTCGGCTCTTATCAAAATAATATACAGTCGTTTTTTTGTTTTTTCCCCAGTAGCAAGCAACGTTTTCTAAACATCAGCTGTGTAGCAAACAAGAGATTGCTATTTTATTGTCACATTTGTATTGTGCATACAATTTTACTGCCGAACGAGATGAGAAAGTGCTAGAAAGTTTGATTCATTCTAGTGAATCGATTCTTCCTCATTCTTTCTCCCTTTTATGTATTTTTAGAAAGTCTGATTCATTGTTTTGAATCAGTTTGTTCACACGATTTCTGAAAATGAACAGATTCCAGAAGATTTGAGTATGTGGCATTTTTTCTTTTTTTTAATCAGTATGCATTTGGCTGATGCAAAATTATGGATCATATGAATTAAGGAGTGTGCATCTCATCTCTGCCATTATATTATATATGGATCAGTATGTAGATAATGCAAAGAAGAGCTGAGTCTTACTGAGAAAAATAAGTGCAAACAGTAGCATTTGTAGGATGCCCAGTCAGTGACAATTCTGCATATTCACCTGTTTGCATCCAAGTCACCCTTACATTCTAGCAACTTCACATAATAGCTTAAGCACTAGAGAAAATATGTTTAATATATAGGTCTAGCTTACATCTGTGCTCAACTTTAAAAAATATTCCCTGCAACCCCATGGTTGACAACATCTGAGTTAAAGCTAACTAAACTAAAGCCACTATGTTTCGAGTGAGAAATATGAGGGTGACTGCTTATTTATACACAGCCATTGTGGGGGTGTCTGGAGCTAAACTAAAGAGCATTTATTTGAAATGAGGAATAGGATCATCAATATACCAGTGTGAAACATTTGTATTATTTTAAGACAAAATTCATGGAGAGAAGTTTGATCGGCACACTTTACTGTTGAAAGGTCCCTTCACCTATAAATGTGTTTGGATAGCAGGTTTCATCTGTATAACCTGGCAAACAGTTTAATCTATGGCAATTGCTCAGCAATTCCTGACAGGTTGATTTGACAGCTGTAGCTTCGTTTTGGAGGGACCACGGGCTGTCGAGTTTCCACTAACCAAGAGATGAAATTGTCTGTCCAGACCTACTTTCCCCAGTATTAAAAATGAATATTTCTCTACTGTGAGAGGGTAAAGTCTGGGTTTTGTGAATGTTTCATTGGCAGGACATGTAATTTCCTCTATATATTCTTTATTCAGAGACCTCCTCCTGTGTGGTGGATGTGGATTCTCTGCAACTCAACACTTCGACAAAGCTCATAATGCTATTCTAGTATTCCAGCTGAGCAAATATATTAGATGCTCAATATGTAAAAGCTGCCATGTTAAATTATGAAAGCTGGTTGTCATGCAGGATGTATAAAACAAGCACAATTTTAGGTATGTCTATTCAAGCTACTCGTAGAAAGAGGAAGATCAAACAATGTATTTGTGCTCTAAAACTACTCAAATTAATTCCATTTCAAATGCCAATGTAAATACATGTTAAAGAAATCATTCACATAAAAATTTAAATTCTATCATCATTTATTCAGCCTCATGTAATTTAAAACAAGAATGTAAAAAAATATATTTTGAAAAATGGCATGGTCCAAACAACACTGGACCCATTTACTTTTAAAGAATTAGTTTACTTCCAGAATAAACATTTCATGATAATTTACTCACACTCATTCAAGATGTTCATGTTTTTCTTTCTTCAGTCAAAAAGAAATTAAGGTTTTTGAGGAAAACATTCCAGGATTGTTCTCCATAAAAAAAGAAAAAAAAATATGTGAACGTCAATTGAGCCAGCGATCATTTTTGGCTAAAAAGTATATACCTTTTATTTTATTTTTTTTTAGAAAGAGCCCTTTGAAGCTGCACTGAAACTGCAATTTGGATCTTCAACCTGTTGGCTCCAACTGAAATCCACTATATGGAGAAAAATTGTCTCAGGTTACGTATGTAACCATGGTTCCCTGAGTAGGGAACGACACACTGCGTCCTCTAGGTGTCGCTATGGGGAACGCCTCGTCGTGACCCGTGTCTGAAGCATACATTGAAAAAACACCAACAACACGTTGGCTGGTGACAGCCATGACGTCACTACCGTGCGACTATAGTATAAAATAGGCGCCGGGAGAACACATCATCCACTTTTTCGTCTGAAGCTTGCATCCGAAGCATGGCAAGAAACCTAGAAGACGCAGTGTCTCGTTCCCTTCTGGAACGAGGGTTACCTACGTAACCGAGACGTTCCCTTTCAAAGGAACTTCGAACTGCATCCTCTAGGGTCGCTATGGGGAACGGTCTACCCACGCCACCATGCTGAGGGGAGAGCAAGCCAGAACCATGGCGAGCACTAAGTACCACTCTACCATAGCCATTGGAGTTGCCCCTGGGACGTTAGACGGCTGTCAGTTACATTATTCCCTACGTCCAAAGGCCTAGGCTACATACCCCAAAAACTTACCTGTTAGGGCCAGACTCCTGGGTAGAGCTCAAGGCTTGGAATCAGGAATAGATTAATTTAAGGGAATACGACCAAGAGCCTTGAATCATACTAGTCTTTGCCTGTCACACAGGGGCTACCACATGCTCTGCATATGTTGAAGGAACTGTCTCAACAGACCCATAGTAGCAACACCCTGTTAAAGTAGATATCCAGAGGATACATAGGTGGAGTGGTGCCCAAGGCGGAACCAGGATTTTAAACCACTCAGAAAGAGCACAAGGCTGCTGCGCGTAGCTCTTACCATACAGGAATTTTAGAAAACGCAGGGTACGAGGTGGTGCGAACTTTCCACAGTGGTGGATTTAGAAAGTGTCCAAAGCCTAACTGCACACTCCCATAACATGGATTTAAAACCCTTTAAGGGGCCCTTGTGGCACTCTGAAATAGCAGCCCATAGATGGAAATGGTGCATCCCAAAACACTATGTTTGAGAAGTCATCAACTCGATCTAAGGTATACTGCTGGAGTGGCTAGCAGTAAATCTCTAGCTGAGGGAGCAAACACCCAGCTCTCAACGAGAGGGGCTCGACCTACAGCACGATCGTTAGAAATCAGAAGGGTAAGCGTACTGCAAGCTAGCCAAAAACTCAGTGCATCAGAGAGGCGGAGGAAGGGCCTAGTTCGCCTGATGCTGCTGGTTCCAGGTGCTCTGGGAAAACAGTGATCTCAACTCTCACGTGAGAGGAGAACTTCCGAACTCAGAAAAAATAGCGCGCTAATAGGCAACCCTTTGGTATAGGGGAGCACTGGTAATACTACCACGAGAACAGCCCACGGAGCTAGGAATCCAACTCCTCAGAAGGGAGATAATTCAAACGCTCGAAAGAAAGCACCATGCTCACAATAACCCTCAATGGTGAGGGGAGTGATGCTTCCAAAGTGTGTCGACAGAGACACACTAGTTGAGTGGAGCCCAAGGAATCGGGGTCTAAACCAACTCAGAGAAAGGGAACGAGGCTAATACCTAGAAAAGTGGGCAAAGCATAACGTGCACACTTACCACTATGTGGATTTTAGAAAGTGCGCAAAGCGTTCAACGTGCACACTTACCAATTAAATTCAATATTTTTTCAAGCATCTGCTCACAGATTCCCGGAAGTACTGAGCCAAACGGGAGAGGCAAGCTCAAATACAACCCTCTAAGGTGAGGGGAGCACTGCCTGAGACAGCATTACACAAGAAGGTTCTCACAAATGCCACCTATACTTCCCGCTCGATGCCTCAGCAAGAAGGGATATCCTGGTGACTAGGACGCCCCTCAGGGCGACCTAGATACGGTATAGCAGACAGGGCAGCCTGAAAGCATAAGCCCAGCCCGGACGTCCAGGAAATTTTGCAGTGCCGTGCCGGGGGCCTGATGATCAAGAAGGCTCCCGCAGAAGCCTCTGATCTGGCGCATGATCCAGGAAGCATGAAGCCGAAACCAGTCTATCATACCGGCTGGACATCATATCGACGAGTGAAGTAAACACTACAAGTCAAGCACCCAGTTTCTGAATCCAACAGAGAGGGTGCTCACCGAGGACCTACCCTAGAACTGTGCCATCTGGGTCGGACTCTTACATGGCACATGAAGCACCCAGAATACTCAGAACATAGGAACAGTTTCTTCCCTCAGGGCTCAGGCAATCCATCTCATGAACACTTAACAGTAACTGTGGAACACACACTATTTATATACTCATACACTTATTTATCTAACATGCATACTTAGTCTACACTTCAAATTTGCACATAATATACATGTACATACAAAATTGTCTATTGTATTATACCTGCACATACAATTGTCAATTATATATTGTTATTCCTTATTTACTTGTTCTAATTTTTTTTTTTTATTATGTGGTTTTGTTCTTTCACTGTCATTCTATTACGCTGTGCGAAGCTTCTGTCACGATCTTGCTGATTCTTGAAAAGGCAGAACACACAGGTCCCCGAAAACCTGTAAGAAATCTAGCAATGATTATACACACAACCACCATCGCATTAAATACTTATATATATTATATATATATATACTATATATATATTATATATATATATATATTATATATATATATATATATATTAGAAATGGATCGTACTCACCCACCATGGTTCCTGCGCCTGGAGCCCTGTCCGAAGAAGCCTCTAGTCCGTACCATCAGTAAGGTGGTCACTATGAATCCATAGAACCAACCAAACATCATAGGTCCAGTATAGGAGACTGTAATGCAGGAAGTTCCCACCTAACCTCAATCAGGTGGAGAGATGGTGGTTACAGGAGAAATAGGAAGGGGAAGATAAGGGCAGATGCAAGACCCCAGAAGGAAATGAGTTGATACTGAGGTATCACTCTGATCCGGACAAAAGCACTGACGCCCTGTCTTGATCACATCCCTTTGGTCTTGCCTACCTCCCTTTGACCCACGATTCCTCTTAGCCCTACCCGCAGGTGGGGGAGGAGCGTGAGCTGTGACACTAGCCTTCTGTGCCCGTCTCTCATCCTTAAACCGAGACGGGTCAGGACCCCTGGGTTGTGCCTTCGGAGGGCTTTGGGCCATAGAAAGCCCTCGGCCCTTAATCCAGGTTCTTTCACAGGTCAGCCTGATATGCCTGGAGCACCACCATCGTGTGCAATGAAGCGATAGCCCGACCTGCTGCTGCTGCGTATGCCATGGCATCTGAGCGAGATGTCAAGGAGGGGAGTTTTAGAGGACGTCTCACCCATAGAGAGATAGCTGGCCAGCGTCTCTCTATAGGGGTATCTTCTCATAGCCGTTTTCGCGCATCGCCTCGATGTTGGCATAACTCGTATGCTAGAATCGATGGATGCGTGAGGAAAATGGCCTCTTCCATTCCTTCTCAATCTCTGTATGGAAAACAGGAAGATAAGAAGGCTCACCTGAGCTGGAGGGTTATGGCCAGAAAGATAACGTTCATCGAGATGACCTCGCGACGTCACTTTCTTTTCCCGCTTTCACGGCAAGTTAAGCCTCGCCGTGGCGCGATCCATAACTTTCAAAAAGCTCATCATACGCAAGGCAGGAGGATTGGGAAGGCTCAGCCTCAGCTTCTTCGCCCTCCTCAGACATTTCCTGCTCTTCCTGGGCTAAAATCAGCAGAGCACTGGCCCCTGGTTCATACGATGTTAATGAAATAACTTCATCCTCCAGCAGCTCACTCATATCCACAGCCAACGATCGCGAGAGAGAAAACCCCTCTTTAAACTCATCGGCCAGATCCACCTGCGATCCCCACGAGCTCATTCTCCTCCATGCCTCAGCAGCGGCGGGTCCTGAATCGCGGGAGGGGAAAAGCGATGGCTGCCCCTCTTTTCCCTCGAAAAAATAGAGAGAAATTAGAGCGAGCTTTTTCACTTGGAAAACCTCAGCAAGCAGAGACGCAGATTTCCCCCTCGAGGACATCGCGTGCGTGCTTTTCGCCCAAACAAACAACGCATAGATTGTGTGTGTCATCGGGTGTCAAATAGTGATGACGCGGATGCACACATCCTCTGAACGCTTTGCTAGTGTTTGCCATAATGAATGAATAGAGATCGCTCTTACCATGGAATGCACGCTTCAAACTAAACAGTCAGTGAAGACGAAGAAGAGTATGATGTGTGCTCCCGGCGCCTATTTTTACTATAGTAGCACCGGTAGTGTATTCATGGCTGTCGCCGGCCAACGAGTTTGTGTTTTTTTCAATGTATGCTTCAGACACGGGTCACAACGAGGCGTTCCCCATAGCAACCCCTAGAGGACGCAGTTCAAAGTTCCCTTGAAAGGGAACCTAGAATTTTTTTTTTCTCAAAACCTTTATTTCGTTTTGACTGAAGAAAAAAAGGCATGAACATCTTTAGGGTGAGAACATTTTTGAGTAATTTTTTTTTTCTGTAAGTGAACTAATTCTTTAACTGTGTGTGGAAAAAAAATATTTCTTTCTTTTTTCTCAAAAAATTGTGTTCCAAAGAAGAAAGAAAGTCATAAACGTTTGAAATTGCATGAGGGAATGGATTCGTCTCGGCTACGTATGTAACCCTCGTTCCCTGAAGGGGGGAACGGAGACGTCACGTCGGAGGACCGACGAATTGGGATCTAGCTTAGAGGGACCAATCTACTTCGATTGTAAACTAAACGAGCCAATGCACATTATTGATTATTGATTATTGCATCCAGCTGCCGCTGATAACAGCGTTAGTATAAGTAGGCAGCAGGTGCAGCGTATATTCAGGTTTTCGCTGAGGATCCGAGCCGGTGACCCGGCCGCTCAGCAGCGGTACAGGAGCTGTGGCGACGGGACGTGACGTCTCCGTTCCCTCCTTCAGGGAACTAGGGTTACATACGTAACCGAGATGTTCCCTTTTAGTCGGTCACTCTCGACGTCACATCGGAGGACCGACAAAATTGGGATCCTACCAAAAGGCCACAGCTACTGCCCGTTCCAGTGTCCTGTGGAAGCCACCTGCTCCCCTATTTTTTGGCGTAGGCCAGGGCTTCTTCACAAGAGGACCAGCTACTGCTGCTATGGCACAACCCAATGAGTAAGACTGGATAACACTGGGAAAACGTACCCGTTCTACTTGGAACAGGGGCGTTACGGAAGCTCGAACCTTCCCGAAGGAGGTTTCGGAAGCAATACACATATGGACATCCCTTAGGTGCCTATGGAAGAATGGAGGTGATTGAACCCGCTTGGAATGGCAGAATTCTGCCGGGGAAACACGGGCTCAAGGCTATACCGGGAACTTTACACATATGGGATCCACTTAGATCTCTACATATGGAACCCAGCCCTCTACCAGTTCTCAAGGATTCAGCGAGTGAAGGCCTGGCGCCGGACGCTCCTCCACGTCTGGCTGCCGAGGGGACGGATGAACTCAACAGGGTCTGCTGTATGGACTCTCTGGCGTGGTTTTTGCAAGCCGACCCGAAGCTGGGGCCTCTCAGTGCTTCTACCCGTTTGAGGTGAGAACACAGGAGGATACCGGCTCCACACGAAGGCTATAGAATCTAGCGAATGTGTTAGGGGTCGCCCAGCCCGCAGCCCTACAGATATCTGTCCGCGAGCCGCCACGAGCCAGCGCCCAGGAGGATAAAACACTTCTAGTAGAATGAGCTCACAACCTGAACGGGCAGGGCACAACCTGTGCCTGATAAGCCAGGGTGATGGCATCCACTATCCAGGGGGCCATCCTCTGCTTTGAGACGGCATTCCACTTCTGCCGGCCTCCGTGACAGACAAAGGTCCTTTCTGAGGTCCTGAAGCTTTGCGTCCGGAACCTTAAGGCTCGGACGGGACAGAGCAAAGCTAGGGCTGGGTCTGCCTCCTCCGAGGGCAGCGCTTGGAGGTTCACCACCTGATCCCTGAAGGGAGTAGCGGGAACCTTGGGCACGTAGCCGGGCCGGGCCTCAGGGGGGGGGGGGGTGGTTACCTGGGAAGCACCGTCCCGAACTTCAGGCACGAATCGTTGACCGAAAATGCGTGCAGGTCCCCTACCCTCTTGATAGAGGCCAATGCCAGCAGGAGCAATGTCTTCATCGAGAGGAACTTCAGCTCCACTGCCTGTAAAGGCTCAAATGGGGCCTGCTGTAGTGCTGTGAGCACTAGAGTCAGGTTCCAAGAGGGTATAGAGGGGGGTCGTGGAGGATTTAATCTTCTCGCCCCCCGAAGGAACCTGACGATCAAGTGGGGGGTTTCCCCCCAAGCTTCCCCACGCCCTCTCCCTTCTAAGGGGTCGTGGTTCGCAGCGATCGCCGAGACATAAACTTTAAGGGTGGAGGGAGACAGCCTTCGCTCCAGCCCTTGCTGCAAGAAGGACAGCACAACTCCGATCGGGCATCTCCGGGGGTCTTCTCGGCGAGAAGAACACCACTCAACGAACAGGTTCCACTTCAAAGCGTAGGCGCGTCTCGTAGACGGCGCTCTCGCTGAAGTGATGGTGTCAACTACCTCTTGAGGTAGGTCACTCAGAAACTCTGTGTCCTGTCCAGGGACCAGACATGAAGTTTCCAGAGGTCTGGACGCGGGTGCCAAAGGGTCCCCGTCTCTGAGTCAGTAGATCCTTCCTTAGAGGAATCGGCCAAGGAGGGGCTGTCGCGAGGAGCATTAGTTCCGGGAACCAGGTCCGGGTAGGCCAATAGGGTGCCACCAACAGGACCTGCTCCTCGTCCTCCCTGACTTTGCACAGGAACTGTGCCAGAAGGCTCACTGGGGGAAAAGCATACTTGCGAAGGCCCCGCGGCCAGCTGTGTGCCAGAGCGTCCGTGCCGAGTGTTCCGTCGGTCAGGGCGAAGAACAACTGGCAGTGGGAGGTTTCTGGAGAGGCAAACAGGTCTACCTGAGCGGCTCCGAAACGTCCCAAACCAGCTGGACCGTCTGGGGATGGAGTTGCCATTCTCCCGGGCGCACAGCTCGGGACAGCTCGTCGGCTGCCCGGTTGAGCAGCCCAGGAATGTGAACAGCACGAAGCGACCTCAGATGCTTCTGACTCCAGAGGAGGAGGTGGCGGGCGAGTTGCGACAAGCGACGGGAGCGCAGACCACCTTGTCGGTTGATGTACGCAACGGTCGCTGTGTTGTCTGTTCGGACCAGTACGTGCTTGCCTCGTTAGCGCCCTTTGAGACGGCTCAGGGCAAGGTGCACTGTCAGCAACTCGAGGCAGTTGATGTGCCAGTGCAGTTGGGGCCCCGTCCAAACCCCTGACACTGCAAGCCCTGTACGTGGACCCCCAGCCTGGTGGTTGCGGCATCTGTGGCAACCACCGCATGCCTTGTATACCTGCTCCATGGGCACTCCTGCCGCGAGGAAGCAATGTCTGACCACGGGGGGGGGGGGGGGGTGGGGTGGAGTTTGGCGGCAGCCGGTGTCACTTCTGACCGGAAGTGTGCCGCGTTGCCACGCCTACCTCGGGTCTCGGCCATGGAGCCAGTGCTGCAGCGATTTCATATGTAGCAGCCCCAGCGGTGTGACTGCCGCCGTGGCTGCCATATGCCCCAGTAGCCTCTGAACTGTTTCAGTGGGACCACCATCCTGATCTTGAATGTATTTAAGCAGTTCAACACCGACTGAGCACGTTCCTGCGTGAGGCTTGCTGTCTGTTCGACCGAGTCCAACTCCATACCGAGAAAAGAGATCCTCTGCGTCGGGGCGAGTTTGCTCTTTTCCCAGTTGACCTGAAAGCCCAACAGGCTGAGGTGTGAAAGCACCAAGTCCCTGTGCTCGCACAACTGCCCCTGAGACTGGGCAAGTATGAGCCAATCGTCGAGGTAGTTGAGAATGCGAATGCCCTGTTCTCTCATGGTAACAAGGGCTGCCTCCGTAACTTTCGTGAAGACACGGGATGACAGGGACAGCCCAAAGGGCAGGACATTGTACTGATATGCACGTCCTTCGAACACAAACCGCAGAAATGGTCTATGGCACGGAAGAATCGACACATGAAAGTACGACCCCGTGAAACTCTGTGGTTACGTCCTTGCACAGGTTCGATCGCATGCGAACCAGGCTTGGGACCGTATACACCTGAAGAATTCATTTCGTGCGTGAGCATCTTGACCCTGGACCGGTGAGGGCCCGTTTCACGACGGCAGGTCCAGGATAGTCTCAACCCACCGCCTGTCTCTGTACAATGAAGTCATGCTGTAAAACCCCGACCTCATATCTGCTGGAGGAACCGGCTCTATCGCGTCCTTCGCTCAGTAGGACTGCGATCTCTGCCCGTAAGACAGGGGCATCTGCTGCTTTCACTGACGTAAATTGGACGCCCCTGAACTTGGGAGGGTGCCGGGCGAATTGAATCGCATAGCCGAGCCTGACGTTTCGAAGGAGCCATCGAGACGGGCTGGTAGCTCTAGCCAGGCTCCCAGACGCCGCGCAAGTGGCATCAATGGAACTACAGGCGTACCCGCAGTAGGGCAGTGCGGAAGAACGTAGGGACCCGGCCCGGGCGTCTCGTAGTCGGTCCGAGGCGGGGTCTGGTGTGTGCAACACTGACCTGCGTTCGAGCAGAGGATGCGTGGGTAGTCCGTTGGTTCGTCCTCCCGATCCGCCCACTGCTGCTCACTGGCGAGAGTGGAGGGTGAGTGTGATACGGCTCTGGACAGTCCACAGTCCCCCCGTCCCCTCAGGGGACCCAGAGAAGGGAGAAATTGCTCTTTCGTCGATAATTTGTCTTGGAAAAAAAAGATTCTCCGCCCGGCCTTCCTCCGGGGGAGGGAGTGGTGCATTCACCTTCTCCCGAAGAGCAACTCCCTCCATCTCTGGGTCGCCCGTCTCAGGGCCTCTTGCACCTTCGCTTACCACCATGTCTGGCGGGGGCCTGGACGGGCGGGACGGCTGCCCTGCGACCGTCTTCCTCGACCGTTCTTGCTGGCTGCTGCGGACGCTGCGCGGGAGCGGGGGCGGTGGCAGGGGGCCGCCCTCGGCGACGAGCTGGCTGAGGCGCTGCCGCCGGCGGCCGGGCAGCCGCTGCACGCCGGGGCAGGATGTACTTGATGGCCTCAGTCTGCTTTTTTTTTGGGTTGTTTTTCTTTGGGCGGCGGAGAACTGCTGGTCAACAAGTTCTCCCACCGGGGGGGGGGTGTTTTTCGCCGAAGAGGCCGGTCTGGGACACAGGGGCATTGAGGAACCGATCTTTGTCGGCGTCCCTCATGTCGGCCAGAAACAGCCAGAGATTGCGCTCCTGGACCACCATAGTGGACATGGCACGACCCAGAGACGGCGCCGTAACCTTCGTCGCTCGTGGCGCGAGGTCCGCCGCGGTGCGGAGTTCTCTCTGTACTTCCAGGTCGTGACCACCCTCGTGCCAGTCCCTCAGTGCCTTGGCCTGGTGCACTTGCAACAACGCTGTAGCGTGTAAGGTGGAGGCAGCTTTTCCACAGGTCGTATAGGCATCTCTGGCCAGTTGAGTACCTACAGACCCGGGAGGGGAGTCACGGTTCGCCCTGCCGGGTGGAGGCGTTTTTTGGACACAATTGCATCGCAACCGACCCCTCCACCTGGGGAACTCCCACGTAACCCCTCGCTGGACCCCCATCGAGGGTGGTGAGCGAGGATGAGCCACTGGGCCGGTTTCTGGAAGTAAAAGGTGCCGTCCATGACCCAGCGATCTCATCATGCACCTCCGGTAAGAAAGGCACTGGGGTGGGGCCCTGAAAACCAGCGCGTGCCACCCCGACAAAAAACAATCGTCCAACCTTGAGGGTTCGGGAAGCGGTGGAAGATTCCACTCAAGCCCGACACTCTCGGCGGCCCGGGAAAACATAGCCATCATTTCGTGTCCTACGTTGTCATCCTCCCACCGCTGACCGCCCAGAGGGTGCGGCAGCGCTGACGGATCTTCATCCCTGGAAAAGTCCGGCTCCCCCTCCGATGCTGCAACCGACATCCGATAGTCGGGGGGAGCCTCGAAAGAAACAGGTGGTACCCCCCGGAAGAGTCCAGCCTGCTCTACTGAAAGCTCCGCTGGTTTCGCAGAGTGCCGTCGGGTTCGGGAATCCCCGGAGGGGAATTCCTCACCGTGACCGTAAGACGAGTCCGCCCACCGCTAGAAGAAGGACTTCCCCGGCTGCCACCAGAGGGAACCCCTGATCTAGGCAGTGGCACGGGCACTCCCGCCCCCTTGCAGGTAACGGAGTCTGGTCCACAACTCCGAGATGGTCATGCCCCCGCAATGGGAGCATGAGCCATCCACGGAAGCCACCTCAGCGTGCTTCATGCCCTGGCATGAGAGGCAGCGATCGTGACCATCTCCCGGCGCCAGGTAACGACCGCACCCAGAAACGCACGGATGGTATGGCATCTTTAAAAAGACGCGTCTTTAAAAAGACGTTCCACCCGTGAAGCTCTTTTAGTATGGAATTTGCTCTTTTAGTGTGCCGAAGCGCACAGGGGAGATGGCCGTCTGCAACACAGACAGGGGGTAGTGCAGCCTGATGTGTGTAACCCACTCGACACGGAAACCACCACCGCTGAAGCGCCGTAATGCCAACATGAAGAGCTCTCCAAGAGCGTGCTGGCCTGTATGTTATCACTACTTCAGAGGTCAGGATCAAAGCGATAGAACCGCTCGGCTCCTCAGCGAAAACCTGAATATTCGCTGCACCTGCTGCCTACTTATACTCAAGCTGTGATCAGCAGCATCTGGATGCAATAATCACATGCCAATGTACATTGGCTCGTTTAGTTTACACTCGAAGTAGATTGGTCCCTCTAAGCGAGATCCCAATTCGTCGGTCCTCCGACGTGACGTCGAGAGTGACCGACTGAGAGGGAACAACTGTTCATTATAATTAAATTGTCTGTTTAAAAGGAAATCAATGATTTTCTGATCTGTTATACAGACAATTTAATTACGCTGGTTATAAATTCAAAATGTATTATTATTTTTCACATTTTCCATGATAAAAGAGTTCAGAATCAGAATCGAATGAGCTTTATTGCCAGGTATGTTTACACATACAAGGAATTTGTTTTCGTGACAAAAGCTTCCACAGTGCAACAGAATGACAATGACAGAACAAAAAACACAGATAATAAAAAATAGAACAAGTAAAGGAAGAAAATATATCAAGTTGACAGGTTGTATGTGCCGTATATTACATATACAGTTTTTGTATGTACGTAGCTGAATATTTGTCAAATTTGAGGTTAGATACCTGAGTTAATTGTGTGTTAGATAAATAAATGTATGATGAGTAAATATGTGGGTTTCCACCGTCTTGTTAAGTGTCCTGGATGGATGGCCTGAGGGAAGGAAAACCTGGGTTTTTCCTGGTCTGGTCATTCTGGTGCTCAGCAGCTCTTAGCGTCCGACCAGATGGCAACAGTAGCGTTAGTGTTAAGACGGTTTTCAAAGAGGGGAGTGTGCTGGATGTGAGGGGTCCAGAGGGATTTTGCCAGCCCTTTTGCTCACTCTGGATAAGTACAGTTCTTGGAGAGAAGGGAGGGTTGTACCAATCCTGTACCAATGTCACGCTTAAAATAAATATTTGTTACTTTCCAAAAAATGTGCATTAGTGATGTTTGGCTTTGCGATCATGACTAATGAGAAATCCTGGAAAATAACAGGCAAAGATGGTTTTACCACAAAAGCTTTTACACATTTGGCTGTCCATTTTATTTTTAGTGTAGCTCACACAGGTCTTCTATAAGTGTAAATTGTCTCAATCGTCAATTATGGCTTGTGTCTAAGTGAAGAGTCCTTTTGGGGTGATATGAAGCACCTCAAGGGGCATTTTCACTTGACAAACGGACATTTTTACAGCTTTGATAGCCAAGTAACCCAGCAGGCCAAGGTTCACAGTTCCTTCCAAAGCAACCACCTCAGAGTGGCATGCCAGACTGCTAAATATAACCGTCCCAATCAAAATAACCAGGCAGTTGTTTCTGGTTTGGTTTTCAGGATTAATTAACCATCCCAGGACACAGTCTGTGCAAATTACAGAGCAATGTAAGCTACTGTAGGAGGTTGGATATACAGTATACACATGGAGGCCATAATGCATTGCAAATGCAAACATCAGGTTACCTGTCTGGCTCTCCAATTTAATCTTATTTGCTCTCGCTGGGGCCTAACCCGAATTTTAGCCTACCTACCTGTAAGCATCATTCATGTGGCAATGATTTGGTCTGCCAGCAACTAGTGGTGTATGAATTCCTGACCCACACCGTGCCACTATTTATTCCCCCAACACTCTTTGAATAACCACATCTTTAATAATAAAAGCTTGGGGGAATGCGATATGGCGGCCCCAGGGCCATTAAAGAGGGCCAATCGGGTCCTATTCTGCGGCCAAATCGAATAATGAGCCAGACTCCTCAGCACCACATCAAACCAAAAACACACCACCTTCTCTACCAGTTTATTCTGCAACAGCAGCAGGCGCGTTTTAACTGACCTTGCGCAAAATGTTTCAAACATTACCATAACGTTGTCAAACTGATATGCTTTACCAGTGACATTCGCTCAGAGCCTCATTTATATATCTTTAATCAGGATTTATATGCTCATAAATTGGGTTTGAATTAAACAAAATCCTCACAAATTTTCTAACATCTGTCGATTATAGAACAAAAAAAGCACAGTTCCACATTTCCTTCTTCCTTAGAAGCAAAAACATTTTTTTTGTTAGAGCTTGAGCTCCCGTTAAATTGTTTCATTGCTACGCTAAAGACGCCCTTTGACTCTGAGTAGAAGACATCGTTCGCGTACAAGGTCTCACAATGAAAGCCATGCGCGCTGCAATAAGCCCTGCTTTGTTTCCAATACATCCATGGTAAAACATTTATTAGTCTAATTACAGCAGGCTCCTGTTGAATTTTCTTCCTGTGTTACAGATGCGTTGGCGGAGTTCCCATGTCCTGTCACAATGTCGTTTTATTCAGCACCGTGCCACTGGGAAGAAATTTTGGCGGGGTTTGGTGTAACTAACAAAAGTCTCAAATGACCTTCCGCACCGTTTAGCTTTATAATTGTTAGTGCGTCACTTGTTGGCGCGGGAAGTTTTGCGTTGTGTTTTTTGGATCTTTGGGGAGCTAGTTAATGAGGAATAGGATTAAGATTAAACAAGTTTTGTATAATGGCTTTGCAGTTTCCATGGGGTAGTCTAAGATTAAACTGGTTTGCTGTGGCTGTAAGCGTGTGTAGCTGCACTGTACACTGTAGCTACACTGTTGCTGCAGTGTGTGGTGTGAGAGAAAGCTGCCCTCACCATGTCATCTGCCTCAGCGCTACTGTCTTTGTGTGTGGGCACAACTCTCGTTTAAACTATGGTCTATATAATCCTGTTTTGATTGGAGCTTAAGTCTTCCCTGCAGAGACTGGTGCCTCGTAGCCGCTCTCTCAGACAGGGAGGCCCCCGAGCGGTGGGCCATCCCCAGAAAACAGTCTATTTAAGCAGCATGGTAGATCTCGGCTTCATGCCATGCCTTGCGCCTAGACTCATTTTACACTACAGCTCAAACCACAGACAGATAGCAGGGGAGGAGACCATGAGCTTCACTTTATCTCTCACAGACAGTGCATCCAGCAATCAATGAATCGTTCTTTCTTTCTGTAATGTTTTTGCTACAGAAATGAATTATATTGATTTATATTATATTATGGTTTGATTATTTATATTAATTTTTTTAATACTTTTAACTTATACAATAAGAATTTTGCATTTAGGATCATATAAAATTGAAATAAAAAATAAAGAATTATTTTTTTTAATGTACCAAACCAGGGTGTTTATGATAGTAAATTAATGATTAATAATAAGATAACAAATGCCAGTTTGCAATATCAAGCAGCATAAAAGACTGTTGACATAAGTTAAAAATGGCCAAGCCCACTGTTACTATAAAAATAGTTGAATAGTGTAACTTCAGAATATTTTTCATGAGGAAACAGTTCTTTTCTAAAGCTGACGTGTTACAAATAACCACTTAAGAACCATTTATTAACCTTTGCAGCAAACAACCACCTAGAACACCCTAACAACCAGTATCCATGCCTTAGCAACTACCCATAACATCCTACCCATGTCTTGGCAACCACCCACAACACAGTTTCTTCAGAAAATGTACAATCTTGTTCAGTTCACAAGATGTAAAAACAAGAAAAGTAAATATGACTCATACTGGCTCAAGCTGGTAGACAGACGTACACACAGGCAAACATGGACAGAAGATACATGGGAGGTTGCATAAAGCTTACAAACATTCTGTGAAAAGGTTAAAGGCTAAACACATACTGTAGTAAAAGGTTTTGAATTAAAGGCTTGCAAAGAACACTAGCCATTCATTTAGAGGCCGGTGATAGCATGTATTCAGTCGGTATTCCACTCCAACAAACTGCCTGTCATTGCTTCAGACATGCTGATGAGAGGAGAGCGTAATGAACGTGTAATGTGGGGATAAAGAGCAGACTGATGAAGAAAACAGATAACGACTCAGAATAAACTCACCTGGACCCTGATTTTCTATTTCAGTCAGCCGCATAGATGCCACACAGCTGAATAATATTTATGACACCTCCCAGGATCTAAAAATGATAAACTGTACTCCATACATCACTAAGGAGATAAACAGCTTCATTCAATATAGCAGATCTTAGTAGTAGAATATCTGGGAATTTGAAACATAACCATAGGAACATTGTGTCTTCTTGTAACTCAAATGTTTTCTGTTAGTGCTTTCTATTTGCAATTTGCACATTTGTCCTCCATTTGTCAGCACAGGACTTTTTTTCACGTGTTAATCTAATATTGTTTTTGCCTTGTAAATAAATGTAAATAAACTTTTAACAGCAACTTAAAAATGGTAATATTAAAATATACCAAATTTAAATAAACTTTTATTTGGCTAATTAAAAAAATATCCATACCATTAACAATTAATAATTGTTGGCCACAAGATTTTTTTATCTTGGTGCAAATGACTGTGTGTGAGTTTGACTGAGGTTCTGAATAAAATGGCAAATATGCTCAATATTTTTCAATAAAATCTGGTCGGATGCATATGCCAAGTATTTTTAAGCAGATTAAAAAAAATTTGTTACACAAAATCAAGAATTCTGTAAATAATGACAGAATTAAAGTTCAGTGAACTACAGTATTAACAAATGGCCTGGTAGAGGCCGAGTTGGGTGTTAGACTGAGTGTTATGGCACAAGAAAAGTGTGAATAGCAGATACCGTAGAGTGGCCACCTCTTTCTGCACAAAAAAAAACTGTCAATAATAGTTAATAAACCAGCATTATTTTAAAATCTACGTGTGCAGTACTTTGTGTTTCCTTTTGTAATCTGTGATTATGTTAAGAGTGATTTTTTATCAGAGACCTGTAAGTGTGAGTGCATGTGGGAGGTGTGATTTTGCCAACTACTCAAAGAACTGCTATGTGGAAAAAATATTTAGGTTTTACACCTTCAGCCACTTCCTGTACGCAGTTTCACCTCACAGTTCCACAGTTTCAAACCTAGGCTGGAACAGTCCATAACACCTTCGAATCATTATTGGCAAATTATTTCTCAATCCGATCCATTTTCTGTACACCAGTTTTCCTCCAGGCCAGTTTTTGTTTAATCCACGACAAAAGTTCATTATATTAAGCATTACGTAACATTAATTTAGTAATACATTTTGTACCACCTTTTGGAGGTTCCTCACATCCAAAATAGCAATTTAACTCCCGGTTATGTCCCTTATGTCCAAAGCAAAACAGTATCCCTCATTCCTCACAGTTATTTGTGTCAGCTATGGGATTGATATCACCCTTCTGGGTCCTTGCTGGTAATTCTATAGGCAGCAGTCTTTCTATTATGGTTTAAAAGGGGCTGTTTTGTATTAATCCCTTGAAACTGTTAGCTAATGTAGCTACTAGACCCCTATAAAATTCAACAAATGGAGAGCTGTTGCCAAACAAAAAGGAGAACGCAGAATCACGATGGAGGTTTTAATTCCGTCCACAGAAACAGGCATGGAAGCTTGGCCAAAAGTGACTTTTGTCTCCACATACCGCTGTCTGGCCATAAAGGGAGCTCAGAGCTCTAGCTAATGTCTTTTAAATATATGTAACTGTACTCAGCGGCGCTGATAAAGAACATATGTTAAAGATCCTTCTGGTAAGACCTGGAGTCCAGAGGAAGGTGGTGACGGTGCGGTCGACTCACGGCTTTGACCTATCATGTGATTACGAGACCTCAAGGCCTCAGCGGAAGACGCAAGGTCTTGTGCGGTTGTCTGACTGAAATAAAACAGCTGACTTAGTGTGGCGGTGTACTGGTCACTTGCAAGGAAACTAGCCACGGCGAGGGAAAAGACGCTAAGAATAATGTTGTATGCCCCATAATAATTTCACATCCCATGCCAGACCTGCCAAGAAATTCTCCTTCCAGTGGGAATCATATCGAGCCCATTTCCACCGCTGCACCTGCCATAATGAAACCAAGATGACCAGGCTCAAAAATTAGGCCATAAATATTATTTTACTCCCTCATGACTCAAAGGCTGAAAGTAAACATTAAATGGGCCAGACCTTTCGAGTGACAGAAGCACAAAAGAAGGAATTCTCAAATTCTGATAAACCCCTATAATGAATCAAAACACCAAAATGACATAATTCACATGTACAGTATGCAGATAAAGTTACATTAAAACCATTGGATAGAGCTATATGTTTCCCTGTGACAGATAGACAGAGTCTTTCAAAACCATTACTGAATGAACACAATGGTGCCTCTTAAACACTTCAGGCCTCTAAAAGACGGCATCATTACCTGATATTACATCATAACACCCAAAGGAATATTAAACTCTTGGGAGACCTCCAGTTAAACCCACTACTAAATATATATATATATATATATTATTATATATATACGATATATAGGGCTGTGCAAAAATCGAATGCGATTTTCATGCGCATATCATAAGTAAAACTGCTCCTGTGATTAGTAGTAAATCTCCACCACCTGCTTTCAAATGGAGCGGCATTCACTACACAGAGCCATAGTTCACTGACAAGCTACACAAAATCGCAGGCGATTCATTGCCGATTTTTTTTAATTTAATTTTTTTTTCTGGTAGCCTACTAGTTCGGAGGTCTCTTTTGGCCCGTTTTTAATGAAATAAAAATAACTGCTTTATTTATTTAGAAGGCAGGGTAATTTTAAATTTCATTTTTTTATAATTTTACTTTTGATTAATCAAAAATACAACGCCCACAAATATATATTCAGTGTTGGGTTGCCGAAACTTAAAAAAATCTGTAAAAAATATTGCACTGAAATGTGCGCTGAAGGAATTTGCTTATTTTAAATAAATACGCAACATCACAAACCTGTCATGTTTGTGGTTTTTCATCATTATGCAGTCTGTTTAAATAAATATTCAGAAACACATGCAGTGCTACTTTTTGTCTTTTTTCTGTTACATTTTTTATTAAACTGCAGATCAAAATAAGATTAGAATAGGCCCCTAAACCCTAAATAAGGATAAATTATATAGGAACACATCTCCAATCGCATACACAGATGCACGTTGCCATACAAGTCGTCGCGCCGAACAACAGGCAAATAAAATATAAACTGAGGTTACAAAAGTGATGCAGGCAAGATCAGTGAGATCAGTTGCATGACAGTGGCCGTCGATTGGGGAAGACATTTAACAGTTACAGCGGGTGCTGTCAATGCACGGATCCAATACACCCTTGTTTTCTTTCTCAACTCTTTACATTCACACATTTTGATATAATTCTGTGTGTATTTGTCCTTTCGAGTGCAGAAAGAGAGCTCAGTCCAGTGTTCGCGTATATAAGAGGCGGTTTTTGTGCGTGCGCTTTGTGTGTGCGCGCAGAGCGGAAAACAGGGCGCGAGTGCAGAACTGAGTTCTGTTTCATCTTCTTGCAGTTGAATCTTTAAATCGACGAGCAGAATCGAAATGTAATTTTATAACAAGTAATTTGATTCCTGACCTTACGCATCTGATTTTTTTTTAATCTGATTTCCGAATAGTTGGGAATCGAAAAGCTATTCCAATTCCCAACCCTCCTACTAAATTATTTAATTCTTGCATGCAAAAAGACCTGTATGGTGACTATGGGGCTATGTAAAATATTTTTTTGCAACTTACTGGAGTTGTCATTTGTCATTTTTTTTCCGATAATTGTCTGTTACCTAACTGTTGACATCGACATCGCGATACTTACGAGACATCGTCGATATACGATAATATCGTCATATCGCCCAGCCCTAATGGCAATATGCTGATATACAGCCATATCACACTTCTACGAGTGTGATATTGCTTTTACAACAGTTCGACGCCACGAGGTGGTAAATAACATAAGAAACAATAACGGAGTGTCTTTAAAAACCCTCTTTTCTCAAGTTGACAGTTTAACAGTTGAGCCCAAGCCTTCCTTACTAAATACAAAAACGTCACTGAAAGAACAAACAGCCATCATAAAAAGTTGCTAGACAATTCAGTCAGAAGTACAAAGGCAGTGCTCTGATATACAGCATTAAATGTATATAAAATATAATGTTATGAGATTTTGCCCTTAGCCAATACGATTTTCTCTGGAACAAATAATAGATTAATGAGAGGCCCTGAAGCTCACGTCTCTAGACGTTGAACCAAATAGTCAAAGAGGCGTTATCTCTAATTAACAAACCGAGATATTTGAGTCTAAACAACTAGGACAATTCCTTGACCAAACATAGATTATTTAATATTTAAAATCATATTATTAAAATTATAGTGGATTTGGCGTCTGACACGACACTCGCTGTAAGAAATATGCAAGCGGAGAGATTTCAAACAGTGAAACGTGGGCTCTTTTTCACAGAATTGCTCTCCTGGAAAAGTATTAGACAATCAGATTCGAACCAGAAAAACAACGTTGTATGAATTCTCTTTCTTAGCAATTTTGGTTTTGGGCATTGCCATATGGTAAAGTTACTGTAAAAAATAAGTGTAATTTTAACTGTAAAAATTTGTAAAAATGCTATGGAAAAAACTGTTAATAGGTTAACAGTAAGTTCCCTTACTATATACAGGAAAAAACTGTAAAATATCTAACCAGACATTATGTAATTTTACAGTAAAATGCTGTTAATTTTAAAAGTATTCGTTTTTAGAAGTAAAAATAACAAATCAATGCATAATTTACTGTCAAAAACTGTAAACTGATATTCCCAGAATTCCCTACATGACACTCCACATTTGAAAGTATTTTGTTTAAATAATCATGTTTTTTAATAGTTTTTGTTATTAGTTATGTATATTTGGGCTTTATGTTACATCTTCTGTTGTTTAATGAAAGTTTAATGCATTATTTAGGTATAATGTGTGTTGCCATGATGGTGTTTTGTGTTTGCATGAATGAATCTGTGCACCTTTTATATATTAGTATATACTTCTGCTTGAGACGAAGCTACTTGTGATGAGCTTTGATTCATCAAGTGACTTTCTCATCACCACCTGCATTATCTATGGTGGTTGTCAGTATATGTTAAAGGTATAAAACTGATTTTAGTAGCAGTGTGCGTTGTTGAATTTATTGGTTTACATTCAAATTTTCTTGTTTGTAAATTAGTTTTATACTGTAAAATTTACAGTTTTTGGCCCGTAAACTGGGTTTAAGCTTTTTTTTTTTTTTTTTACTGTATTTTGATCAAAAGATTCTGGCAACCACCGCTGCCAAAATTATTTTGTAAAAACTACAAAAACATTTTTACAGTGTGCTCTACACCGGCATACAATGGTGGCCTGTAATATCGGAGCATACACATCTACGCAGGATGTCTCGCCAAAAATGTCATTTTCATTGAGAGGGCTAATGATCCCAGATTTCCTTTGCCTCGATGGGCAACCAATGCACCATTACACAGTTATTGAAAACAGCAAATTATTTCAAGGTTTATTGTCCCAGAAAAGTTATTAATCTGGCGATGCGATGTCATAACTTCCATCTCCGGCATCTGCTTTGGAACAAATGTGTCATTCAGGCTGCAAACACTCTGTACATGACAGAGTGATGAGAGAGAAATCGTGCTGAGAATGAGGACCACTAGCACTCAGGCCTCACAAACAGCATTTCCTGTTTGTGGTTCCACTTGTTCAGTCTTTGAAGTGTGCCATAATAATAGAACCAAATGGAGCTAATGAAAACGCACTCCGTCAGATTAAAAGGAAGCCATAGACTCAACTAAACCAGAACCTCTTACCACAGATACACACACCAGTAAAATACAGACTATAGGCTAGCTGCCTTTAAGGCGCTGCCACGTAGTTTACAGAAGTGGTTTTGTGATGAAAAGAGAATCGCAAAATGGCAAGAGGAAACGGGCAACACAATCGTCTGATGTGTGGACAGACATTACTTTAACATTAGCATGTGCTTTGTGTCCTGGTCCTGGATATAAAAGATTACTTTCCCCAAAAATAAAAAAAAGCATGTCATCATTTAGTCACCCTTACGTCGATTCAAACCGGACTTTCTTCTGTGGAACACAACAGGATGCTCCCCCCCCCCATTTCATTTACGGTTGGGAACTTCAAACCTGAAAAAGGACGCAGATGTTCCATAAAAGCACCATACAATTTAGTGAATTAAATTCATATGATAGGTTTGTGTGAGGAACAAAGTGATTTAAGTTGTTATGTAATGATAATCATTTGCTCTAGTCAAGTTGAATCAGTGAGTTGAACTTGACAACCGGATCTGTCCAATTAGCAAATGAATCATTCAGAATGCTTTTGTTAGCCAACGGACTCATATTGAAAAGATTTGATTCAAAAGAACGACTAACTCAAAAATCGGATATTTGGAGCGATATGATGGTGAGTAAACAGTGATAAACTGGTAGTTTGGATTAACTATTCATAGAAAATAATGTTGCGTTGCTGGTGGCCTTCTCTTTAATGAATCACTTAAGTGTGCCACTTTCTTGACTATGATTTTACAGTTTGGTTTGGTGATTGTGTGGCCCTCGAGGTGACATCTGTGTGCAGTTCATTAGCTTGTAACCCACAGCAGATGGGTGTTTAAATAGTTCATTTTACATATACATTCACTACATGGTTTATAATCCTACCTCAAAGATGGGCAACATTTTTGTCTCATAATTCATTTAACAGTTTTTTTCCAAGTGTCTTTCAAAATAATTAGGAGGATAAAGCATAAAATCCTAAAGTAACTGCAAAAAGATCTTTCATATTTCTCTCTTGCAAATGTAACAAGGTTGGATAAAATGCCCCAATTTCCCTCCCACTTACATCCTGTAAAATTAGCAAAAATTTTATGATTGCATATAAATGTTCAAACAGTCAATTTATTTATGTATTCATTTATTTACGCAGTTCAACCACTCTAAACTGTACGTAATTTATTTATTATATTTATTCTCTTCTGGAAATAATTTCTAGGTTTACAGGTGGATCTGGATGTTTACTGTCTGACTTTTTATACATGATAAATGGAGACTGTTTGTAAGATTAGGCTTTTTTTCTCTCTCTCTCCAGAGGCAATGATTATACAGAACATAGCACTAGGTTAACTGTGCGTGACTCAAATAAAACCGTTTTGGCAGAACCTACCTGAAGAAAATGTTTATTCATTTTCATTCTGAGAGGTTTTGTGAAGTGGTTTCAGTGTCTGTAGCGATAGACAGATTGATGCCATTTGCACCTGTCAGAAAGACTTACAGCTGCTCCGAATGATGTTGCATTCCAATAAGAGCCCCATTCTCTGCTGCCAATTGGGCATATCTGTTGGTGTGCTGTGAAATGACAAACGTTACGTAATAGAGCTTAGGGACTTGACGGGAGGTTGGCGAAGTTCTGAAAATATACAACGGCACCATGAAGTGCAACATGAACTGCGTTTTATTAGCACACAATATACACATTATCAATCAGTTGACGATATACTTCAGCTGCTGCAGGATGTGTGATCAACAAAGTACAAGATGCTAAACCAGGTTTACACAAGGAATTTCTGAAGGAAATGTATCGGCAAATCAGACACAATCGCTTTCCACTGTTGGAGATATTTTGTATTGTTATAAGTGGTTGAAAAAATACTTCAGCACTGAGGAGTATCAGGTACAGAGACATAATTTTCACCAAACATAAAAATAATAATAATAAAAAAGATCAATAAATAAATCAATTATATACCATATAAATGTAATAGCTATGTGGAGGCTATGCTTTTTATTTAGCTTTTTGTTCTTTTTAAAGTCATTTAACTGTAGCTGGTATTATAACCCTTTACACATTTAAACTCTGAAGGTGTCAATACTGAAAATACAGTAATTTGTTTTATATTTATCATCAATGTTACCGTTATTAGATAAACTCACCAACTATGTACACATGAGTTTGTGGCCATGCTAGTTGAACAACTAAGATTCTTACCCACAATATACAGTCAAAGCATAAAGCGGTCTGGACGTAAACATCTTGAGATGAGATGTGCTGAGAATAATAATTTCGCAACTATGCATGGTTTGCAACATTGCTATGAAAAACAAAGTACCTATTGGACAAGAAAGGCAATTCATGACACACTCTGCCTTGATTTCGTAGGGGAGGGGATGGTGTAAATTGTACATAAATACAGATAAGTCTCTCTCTTGTTTTTCAGGGCATCATTATCAGTCAATCACGTTTCTAATCCCTTCTGCTCCTTTCGCCACTCTGTGCTTGTTCTACTCCTCCAGGTCTCCAGGCCCAAGCTTTCGGTGCTTCCAGCTCAGTCTCTCTCTTCTTCCTCCTCAGATAGGACGAGATATGAGCTATATGAACAGCTGCTATAGTGTTCCATGATATCACAGTGGGGTCACGGGTCGGGGGCTACGTGAAGCAGCAGGAGGCACAGAGAAACACAGTGTGACCACATGAGTGTGAATAATACCGTTTGGATGCGTGAGTGTGTTTTCATCAGGTTAGGTGTGTTTGGAGCATGGGTTAGCAGCTTTGTGGTCTTTGTTCCATCGAAAAGTCTCTCTCTCTCTCTCTCTCTTTTTTTTACTGGCTTGCTCGAAGAGAGGCGAGGTGGTCGCTGTGTTGGTTCTGAGCCCGGAAGCGCAGCCTCTGCTTGTTGGACTTCTTCTTCTGGTCTTTGGTCCGGTGGCCCTTCCCCGAACCGCCTATAACAAAACAGACAGAAAAAGCTAATTATTCCTTGAAACTGTTTGTCTCGAATGATTGGTAGCAGAAAACAAGCAAGAAACACTGTAAATAATCGGCACTGCAACCATTATGACGTCACACCCATTTCTAAAAGCCTTTTTAAATAATAATCAAGAAAAGAAATGTTTTCAGTTGCAGAATATTCATGATTAGGAACAAAATTAAGCCAGGTTAATCAAATTCCCATCCTCCGTATCATTAAGCAAGCACCAGCTTTTAAACTTATACTAAATTATACTTAGTAAGTATAAGTATAATTTAGTATAAGTTTAAAAAATGTACTTACATTAAAAACAATATTATGCAGTGCACAACAATAACGATGTCGTTGAACCGAATGTACGAAGACAACTCTTAAAATAACCACAGCATTAACAACAACCTTGAATTAAGAGCGCGAGGTTTATCTGATAATCAGATGCATGAAAGTAGCGTTTGTTGCTATAGCAAACCGACATCGGGTGCGTTTTCTTTCAGCATCGGCATTCGCCGATGGAGAGGAAACGTTAAATACTATAGGATTTTATTTTATGAAAATGAGATAAAGAAGTTTTCGCACTGAAAGAGAAGTGATCTCGCACTCATAGACATGCAAGGCTATATCTGCAGCTAAACTGTATTAAAAGCAGAATGAACTGAAACGTTAAGACAATAAACACAATAAATAAATACAATTTATGAATGATGCAGTGCCAATTGACATATAATTTTTTTCAGTAGCCTACAGAAACTATAAAGTCGCCTATTTTTTTTTTTTTTTAACCATTCATTCTGGGCAGAATTGAAATTATTGTTTGTAGTATAAAAACAATCAAAATGCCATTAGGAAAAAATTGTCCGCATTGTTGCTTTCTTATGCAATTCAAAGTAAGAGAGAAAAAAAAAATTATTCTTTTTAAAAAAAAAATAATATAATAATACCTACACATACATCATATACATACACGTAGTGTATTGAAACATTTCTGTCACTTCTGAAATGATGTATAAGTATAAGTGGCCCCTGGTTTGTCAAAATGTTAGCTTATATAATACTTTTAAAACTCTTTTTTAAACTCTTGCTTTCATACATTCTACATATGCCGTCATGCCCTAGCATTCATTAAACTAGCATCTAACATAGACACAAGTGTTTAGTTTTTTTCTGTAACCATAAAGGCTTCTGTGTAATTTGCACCCTGAGCTTTTAAAGAATTTAGGGGAAGCATTTAAATAATCCTGTGAATGCACTTAAAGAATGCAGAATCGAATCGTTAATCGAATCGAATTTAATTGTGAACCGAATCGAATTGAATCGTTGTGAATTTGCAAAAATCGTTCTTGAATCGAATCGAAAACCTATGAATCGTGAATCGAATCGATTCGCTGTCTACCCAAAGATTCACAGCCCTATTATGCACATTAACATTGCAAAGTTTGGGGTCGGTAAGGTTTTTAAATGTTTTCTGAAGGAAGTCTCTATATGGTCACCAAGCCTGCATTTATTTGATCAAAAATACAGTAAAATACAATAATATTGTGAAACATTATTACAATTTAAAGTAACTGTCTTCTATTTGAATATACTTTAAAATGTCATTTATACCTCTGATGGCAAAGCTGAATTTTTAGTTTCTTTAAAAAAAAAATCTTACTGACCCCAGACTTTTGAGGCTGACCCTGCGTCCCAGTGTGCATACTATCCCCCCTATCTGCCCTAAATAGTATTGAAAATTACTACCATCACATAGAATTTAGGATGGATAGCATAGTATGCACATTGGGACGTGGGCTGAGGTAAATATTTTTTCTTTTTCATTAAAGCTGAAAATGAAAACAAGTACAATAACGTGTTATTTTACTCGATGAGAAAATATATTCTTCCCCTTAACCATTTCTTGGAGTTTCTTAAAGGGTTAAAACAGCAAGCGAGACCTTCAGCTGCCTGTGAATGATATTTTTTATGATTTAAACCCCAGCAGAACCCCAAACCAAATGAACCTTTCCTCGCCCCTTCTCCCCTTCTCACACTCCAGCTCAAAAAACAGTGGAGCAAAGTGCATAACACTCGTTCACTTCTCAGCCAGGCTTCTCAGACCAGAATTAATGCAAGCCAGGTGTCACAGGCAAAGCATTCTGGGAAAGGCTGTGTGGCATATCGCACACAACGAAGGGTGGCTTGCTAAATTCAACAGTGGCAAATAAGATAACGAGGTGCGTATGATTGAGTGTGTGTGCGAGTTTGTGAACGTTCGAAGGAGAAAGTGTGACTGAGAGGCACAGAAAATTTGTCAGCAAGGGAAAAACGAGTCAGACTTGGATGCAGGGTGGTATCTGGATCCCGATCTGGCACACATTCTCCGCTAGCTGTGCTACAGTTCACGTACAGGCTGAAGAAAATAATCTTTCTATAGTTGTATTTCAAGGCCTGGCTCACAGTCTTATTATTGCACTTGTTCAGGCCATTTAGCACCACAAAATGAGGCAAGGCAGCATAATGTGTGGTGACTTTATCTCAAGTGGGCCTCTCTCTCAAACGTGGTCCCAGTGCTTGGCTCGCTCGCAGCTGCCCGATTGCCATTCCCAGCCCCACAATGTGAATTCTGAGAAAATGATTTTCTTAAGTGGAAACAACCCTGAGAAAATGCTCTCTTTTGGTGGCACGAGAGAGAAAAAAAATGTAACAATTTCACTTAATCTTCCACCAGCAATTTCCTGCAATTAATACAATCGTTCTATTTTAGCACTGATTTCTTGCGGTTTTGCAATTTGGCACAATGCAAACATGTTGTCTTTACACAACGGCTCGTTATGCCTTCAAAACGCCTCGAAAAGCCCTCGGGGTCCATTTTACTCAGTTTTCATTGAACCGAATCTCCATGCGCCTCACATAAAAACAACAGCAACAGCGAAGCCGTTGAACCTCTTCGATAAATGTCGCTTCCAATTGCTTCAAGTGAGCTATAACGGATTTACTCAGGCACAACATCCAAGTCCATAATGACCACAGGTAATTTTTTTCATTTTCCGTTTTAAGAGGCCATTTTGATTCAAAACCGTGTGCTTTATAAACATAGTCTGCAATATGATAAATTTAGGGGCTCAGATTGATGGCAGTAAAGAGCAGAGGTCTACATTAAAAAGACCTGTGTTGAAGGCCAGAGCACATGTGTGCTTTCCTCCCAACCATTAGAACAATATCCTGTTTCATTAAGTTCTGTTTATAGTAGTGGAGAGCAGTGTGATTAACTAAGAGAGAACTAAACTTCAGGCTATTGCTGATCAAATCGTTCCAAAGACATCAGTCAAAAAGACATTAAAGGACAGGTTTTTCTAAAAGCCTATAGTTGGAAATATTTGTCAAGGGAATTACAAGTTACCAGATGGTACCTGCGTACCAGGTTTTGGTGGCTTTTTCTGGCTGGAAGTGTCTTGGTTTTTAAAAATGGAAGTCATTATCAATTTAGACGTCATTGTTATTCAACTAGCATTAATTTGAAGACAAAATGATGTCAAGTTATCATTACTCTCATTATAGTTCATAAGTGTAATTTACAGTAGTATGACAAAGTAATCTGATATATCGTGATAGTACTACAGTAAAATATGGTTGTCTAGCTTTTTTTCTTTAAAATCATAGATGATAACATTTCAGATTTGACTGTTGGACCTGTCCCTAATTTTATTTCAGAAATCCGTCTCATGAAACAGGGTCGAGTAAAAGTTCCTATAAGTAACAGCTTTCATTTACACGCTCAAATCATCACTCATTTGTGAATTCTGAGAAAATGCTGATGGACATTTTATTACATTTCATAACTGACAGCTAGAGGGCAACCAAAACTAACTGAAAGCCTTATGTCTGTGCAGGTCAAAACAACGCCTGAAATGGAAAATCATATCAAGATGTCGGCAACTATTTAATGTGTCTCAACCTGAATTGATGTCAGGCATAAGATTGTTTGAATTAGGGCCGTGTTTGCAGTTTTGATCTAATATTTACAATTAATTGCCAAGTCCAATTAGCAAGGTTCACAGAGTGAGGTCAAGACAACGCTGCCTTTCGCTACAATCTTACAGTCTGAATTACAGCGGAGAAACGTGAGGGGAAAAAATGATGTGTTTTTAGCATCTCTGATTGGGAAAGCTGAAAGCAACCATATGCCAGAATGGTTTTTATCTATAAACATTGGTTTATTTTTCTTTCTTTCTTACTTTTTTTTAGTGGAATAAAAAAAAGAAATCTTTCCGACACTGATTGCTTTCCTTTTGTAGATAAAACAAGCATCTGCCAAAAGACACTCAGTTTTACATGACTTTCAGCATCAAACAAATAAACAAGTTAGTGTTAATCAAAAACAGTGTGCTTGTGTGTGCTCTAATGCTCCGATATCTGCACGGAAAATTGATTACTACTCCTTGGCAACAAAAGAGAGAGTTTTCCCCTGAGTGAATGAGTGTCAAGAAAGAAAAGCAAAGAAAAGAGAACACAGGTGTAAGTTGAAACACATTCTGTACTGTACGTCCGCGTGATTTCCTCATAACTTTTTTTCTTCTCCTGGTTTCTGCCACACGCATGGATATGATCTGCTGAAACACCTGGCAATGTGAAATGAAGCCCACGGTAAACCGCTTGGGTGGAAGTTCCACTCCCGGCCACAAATTCCTTCAGCACATGATTTGACATATTATTCTTTCAATCTTCTACCTGGCTCTAACTGCACTGGATGCCATCAAAATAACCATCAGTATAACATATCAGTGTTATTATATAAATGTACAATACCATATAAATGTTAGTTTTTGATGATTTCATCAAGGTGAACATCTCTAATCATGTGCTTATGAAGCTAGCACCATAGGTTTGATTCCCAGGAAATACATGAATTGAAAAAAATACAGTATATACCTTGAATGCAATGTAAGTCACTTTGGATCAAAAGTTCATGTGCAAATTAGTAAAGTAAATATGAATATTTTAAAAGATAAATTAAATGAATATAATGTAACATTATTTATTATTCTATACCAAATGCATATAAATCAATCAATAATCATATTTAAATATGTAAATATTCATTAAAATTGATCAATTAATATATTTACACTAAATGCACTTAAATAAATAATAATAATAAAACAAATAAATATTGTGTAATATTCGAGTTTATTTGTATAGCGCTTTCCACAATACAAATCGTTGCAAAGCAGCTTTAAAGAAAATGTAAGTTTCTATTGTTACACGTTTCTACATATATTTTAGTATAGCTACATGATATTCATTTTGTAATAATGCATGTACAAATGAATATTGATATTTAAATATACACATATTTATTATATTATATTGAAACAGTAAAAAAACATTGCTCTTATGTCTTAAGTTATTGTAAAAGGCTTCTACAATTAAAAAAATAAAAGTGCTTTCCAACCAAAACAGTGACAAAATGCATAAAAAGTCCACCCATTCTATCTAGTCCTGGCAGTGACCCGCTGTCAGAGAGGCCGTGACCAAATGAAAAGACGTCCATCCAGCCTTAAAATCCAACCCAAAGTGACTTCATCTGCATGACTCAAGTAGTTCAGGAATCGAAAGGCCTAATCTTATCAGCACAGCATGTGGTTTAAGGAAATCGATGCCTGACCTCAGGAAAGCATTACAAGCGAGCGGTAAATGGGCCTCTCTGTGAAGGCTCTTCTTCTGTTCAGAACATTCTCATCTTTCAAGGGATCAACAATTAATAATTGCCTTCTCTGCTGCTCCTTAATCTCATCCACTCCTCCCACCGCCCGCTCAAAACGGCAAGAGATAAAGAGAGAATGAGGAGGAAAGACGCAAAATGGAAAACAGGGTATGAGGACTCGAGATGATATAAAGCTGCAGTTTTGGTGGTTCATCATTTTCACAAAGACACCAAACGCAAAGTCATTATTTGTGAGCAAAGGAGAGGACCGCTGGCGCCAGCAAGATTTGATTTCAGTGGCAGAAATTGGATTAGCAGCCATTAAGGGCCTCCTAACACATACATTTATAATGCTGTGAAGAGATGCGTAACTGCAGCCAGCTTCCCTTGACTTACAGCGTGGACAATGTGTCTGGAAGGAGATCCAGTGAACCTGGCAGAGCACAGAGGGGGAATTCACTAAACCGTTGAGTCAGTTTTACACACAGCATTTCAGTGCTAACCCCTGTATATTCATCACCGCTGCAATCCAGTTTTACTGGTCTAATAGCAGCTAGTTTCTATATAAATTAAGGTAATTATAGATCATGCCTTTTTGTTCAAAGGTGAGAACTAATTTCTTGGTGTAATTAATGTTGTAATTTTCTGAATTTTCAGAGGGAGATGAGAAATTTCAAAAAAGCAAATAAAGAAACATATAAAATAAATTATAGAAAGATTAATTGATTTGAGACCCTACACTTTTTTTTATTGTGGAATATTAATTCCTTTTTGCACTATATTGTAATATCTCAAATAAAATTGCCAATTTTTTATTTGCTTTAATTTGTCATTTATTATTTTCCAACAGGCATGTACTTAAATCACATATACATTCATAAATTCATACAAATTCAACAAATAATAAATGCATATAAACATAACAAATAATCATTTGAATAATCATTTAAATATAAAATAATATGGTGATAACACCAACTTCTAAATCATTACATTATCATGAAGAATAATACAAGTGAAATACAATTACAGTATTTTAATTATAATTTGTCATACTTAAAAATACTGCCATCTTGAATGATCAATTCAGTAAGTTACTTTTTATTAGCAGCTCATTGTGTAGCTAAACACTTAGAACTACTTTAAATTATGATTAGCATGTAGCTTAAGTTACAGAATTAAAGCAGTTTCCCCAACACTGCCCCGAGAAGACGATCCTTTATAGGTAGAAGTCCATCTTGCTAACCAGCTGACAAGAAGCTTCTCTGCACAGTGTCACTTAGCCTAACAAGGTTACTCTGGATCATACCTCTCTCCCCTCCTCTCTCGCTCCCTCTGAAGCTCTGCTTACTATCAGGAGGAATGATTTAAAACACATGCATTCCGAACTCAAAGCTGAAGTTGAGATTAGGTGGGTCATTACTGTCTTAATTCTGAGCAACTGTAGAATTGAAGAGAGATTCAGGAGCAGGTGAGTGCCTTGTGTCGGTTCTTTGAAGATGTCCGTAAAGATCATGATTTGTATCACAAAAACACGCAATGACTGGTGCAGTGATTAATCTGGTGGTTACTATTGGACTGTCTTCAGGTCATGGGCCAGAGCTGAACTAGAAAAGACTGAACACATGATTTTTAATGTAATGCAAATAATGCATTCAGAGTTTTCAAGCTCAGATCGGGTTATTATTTAAGACTGATGAATTTTAAAATGTATTTTTTATTTACTGTAAATGATCGACTCAACTGGCCCTTCGAAAATATCCCACCCCCCATCACGGAGCAAAGAGGAAACTGACAATGCACCGACAGACAAGACACAGCAGCTTAATTTTGGTATGAAACAAAGTCTTAGCTGTCAAATTTTGTCATTTCTGAAGAAATTCAATCAATAAATACTGTTTTGTGGCTCTTTAATGTGTCGTGACAGATCGCTGTAGTGCCTTAGTTTAAGCGGCATTTGAAATGATCATTAGAGGTCGACCGATATGGGTTTTTCACTGGCCGATGCCAATATTTAGAAATCAGGGCAGCCGCTGGCCGATATATGATGCCGATTTTTTTGACCGATATGTTTTGCCGATTTTCTTCTTTTTTTTCACCCCTTCATCTCATAAAAGTGAGTTTGAGTAAATGATTATTGCAGGGTACAAGATAGTAATAGTAGTAGCCTAATTCATAGTAATAATACATGGCTCAAAACTTAGCCCCTTCTCAAAACACAGTTCTGGCAAGCGCTTTTTGGGGGGTATGTTTGCTGAAAGACACCAGTGTTTCCCACAGACTTGCAAATGCAAATTCATTCTATGCCAGCAGGAGATATAGCGGTTTCCCGCTAATGGCTGTAATCTAATAAGCACTGTGACTGCGCTCACGACACAAACGCTACTTTATCAGGCATTACAGGAAAGACGAAATGAAAATGACACCGAAGCTTTTCTGAAGATAGTCGGTTCTTTTCAAAGATACATTCATATAAAAACACCCGCGCTGCATTTTAATTTGAAATGTGGGTGATCAGTTTTATTTCCTAATATCTCAATGTATGGGAAACACTGGACACTGCTATAAGTCAAATGGCCAAGTGATAACAAAAATAAAAGAGTTCAAACATATTACACAGCCTGCTGCTCATAACTGCTTAAGAGTGCACTGGCCACGAGCGATGACATCGTGGATGCTATTGTCGGACCCACACACACATTTCATGAGGAAAGTTAATGTGCACGTTATAATCAGCCCAGAAGTTTCGTCTGAACTGAATGTGTTTCTACTTTCACATGCAAATGACTTGTTGCACTTATGAATATGATAACTTTCTGGCATCAATTCTAGTAGGGTAAAATGTAATTACGCTTTCGAAACGGTCTGTTTTGCCCTGCCATCATTAGCTGAAACTGTGCGTGAACAAGAAGCGGCTGCAGAGTGTGAGTTGCTCCGTCTCTCACGCAGCCAGAGAGAGATTCTCCTCTCCGGCGTTCCGCAACAACGCTTAGCTGCCCGCAGATGCGCCTGCCTATAAATCGGCCTAATTTGCAGCACAATCGGCCGATGCCGATTAATTAAAAAATTACCAGAAATCACCGGCCGATGCAATCTGTCCTACCTCTACTAACCGATCATCTCTTCCTTTTTAACTAGTTATAACAGACATAAACAGGAAATGACCCTCAGAAGACTCAACACTTTGCAGAATTCGCACTATATGTCATAAAACCTGTCCCTGCAAACTCGCAATGCATGGGTCTTGGGGCCCCATGACACTTGCAATCCCACATGTTGTAGGCCTCTATTTAACACAAGACCGTAGTCTTGCCTGCATTTAATCAATAAATGAGGATGATTTTCAAAAATGCAACTGCTATTAAAATTGTCTTTATAAAATAAAATAAACTGTAATATTAGATGAAACAATTAAGGAAAAATAGAAATTGTAATACTAACTTACTAAACCTAAAAAAAATACACAGCTAAATATAAAAATCATAAAATAATAAAAATTTACAAAAAAATCTAAAAAATTCAGTGTGATTAATTTCTTTGTTTTATGATTTTAGTAAAACTATCAAAGCATCCCAAAAATAGGATACATTTATTTTGGGAGCATAATTGCAGAAGGCAGACATTTTCAGAGAATATATACTGAATATATGTTTGTAAGGGTATTTTTTTTAACCCATTGCCCAGTGTGTATGTGTGTGTGTGTGTTACGTATAAATACATTTATAGAATAAAGTAAAAAAGACAAACAAATAAATTATGCTTTAAACAAGAAAAAACTATTTTCCAATGGTTTAATTTTTAAACAACTGTTAAATATTAAAGCAAAAATCTAAATTTCAAAAACACATATTAAGAAAATAATATATGGAGATATGAATCTATTCATAAATCACCTGCAGATGTGAGTGTTGTCCACTATGAGTTACCACACTGATGCCAGGTGCCGTCTATGCCACACACAGAAGCTGATATGCCTGCCACCACAAACCCATAGAGAAGGCTGCAAAACAGCTTCTGTGGTCTCCTATCTCCCTGCCTGACTCACTCCCACATCTGGGCTTAAGTACATAGAGCTGTAGTTTTGTGTCCCTCAGAAAATGAGGCATAATTAGCTTTAGTTTCATTTAATTACTGCCTAAATGTTATGTTACATTTCTGACGAGCGACATAAAAAGCTTCCACAGCTTTATCAAAGAGAACCTCTGCGCTATTTTAGTGAGCATCCAACGCTATTACCAACCAGCACAGAGAAAATGGCAATAGGATGATAAAAAACATCAAGGGAATACCACATATTCATAATTTGTGTCATATGTTACAATTTCTCAAACGCATCGTTTCTGATAAGGCAAATGATGGCTACAGCCGAGGTAAAAGTATTTCATTTTTCTGGAGTCGCTTAAGTATATTTAAACCTCAGCGCGGCGCTTTGATCTGTCAGATTTACGTAAACATCTGTTTCGTGCTGATAGAACGGAGGAATGATATACTAGCGGTGGTTCTTATCAATTCAGCTATCATCAGAGGGAAGTAGCTGATGTGTTGCATTACACGCCCAGCATTTTACGATGAACATCTCGGAATGTTTAGTGTATTAAGAACATCTTTTGTTTACAGTACCAAAAAGGCGGTTGCTAGAATTAACTTATGATTAAGGCTTCTGTCTTCACTGCCTTAAAAACCAGCAGGAAAATATCTTGTCCCTGGAATCCATCACTTTTCGCTTGCTCCGGCAGTGCGCAATGTTTAACTGTACAATTACTGAATGTTTAAAAGCACATTTTTATGTTTGCCCTGAAAATGGAGAGGAAGAAGAAAAATTTCAACAGCTTTGCCAAGGATGTGACCTCGTCACACTACAATTACACAAACTATTTGATGGAACATTTGTTTTCCATTTTACTCCTGAAGCTGCATTTCCTGCGAGTGCTGTGGGCGATGGGAAGTACGCCTGTAAGTGTGTGCGTCACGGCAAATGAGAACATCGTAGCCCCCCTATTTAGGGGCCAAGCCTCAGATTTTGTCATGTACACTCTTAAAAATAAAGGTGCTTCAAAAGGTTCTTCACAGCGATGCCATAGAAGAACCATTTTTGGTTCCACAAAGAACCATTCAGTCAAAGGTTCTTTAAAGAACCATCTCTTTCTTACCTTTTTGTAATCTGAAGAACCTTTTTTCACCACAAAGAACCTTTTGTGAAACAGAAAGGTTCTTCAGATGTTAAAGGTTCTTTATGGAACCATTTAGACAAAAAGGTTCTTCTATGGCATCGTGAAGCACCTTTATTTTTAAGAGTGTACTGTACATCGATGCAGAGGTAATACTATTTTACACCACGATGTGCAGTTTTGTTGGCAGGAGAGTGAACGTTCATTGTGAATTTATGGGAAACATTTGGGGCTGAGGTCCATGTTAAATTCATACAATCTAATCTGTTCCGTATATAAATACACTCCGAGGCGCAGCCATACTATAAAGCAAACCTGTAGGTTACATCTTGAGCTGAGAACATATCTGTCGTAGCCCCGTCTGGGCCATATGTGTATGCCCGGGGGGGGCCCCGCCCCAAAAAAAAAAAAAGTTTTTGTTTCAGATCTGTTTGCTCCTTTGTTCCCCAAGGGTACTTCTGGAGGATGTAAGAGGAAATTGTGCGGCATGATGTGTTCTTTATATCTCATTTCAGAAACAAGGCCTTCAGTCTTCATCTCCAATGGGGAACGGAGAGGAAATCTGCCTCGTGTCTCAAGGAACCGAGCAGGTTTCTACATAAAGAGGAAGTGCCCATGAGGCAGACGGGCTGTGCCAAATCAGACAGGCTTATACACTAAAACTGAAGACAGTAGTGTGTGAGCGTGTGTCTTTAGGAGAGGAGGGGCCCTCTGTGAAATATTTGAAGTCAAGGGCATCACGCCTGCTCGCATTTCCTCAATTCATAAAATTACCTTCAAAGACCTTTCATCTGTTTTCCCCCCCCCCCCCCCCCCCCCCCCCCCCCCCCTTTTAAAAAAAAACGGGTGCCTGTATCCTTTCGAGACGACTTAACTTTAAAAAAGAGCAATACAAAACTTCTGTACTTGCATCTGTGAGCCTGCGGGGCTGTAAGGTGTGTTTTGAGGATCTAGGTGCAAAGGTTCCTGTCAAACCAAAACCACTCACCTGAGTGAAACAGACAGCTTTTATCATCTACCTATGGAGCCCCCCTCAACTCAAACGCCCCGGTGCCAGTAATTCCCCTCAGTTCTGCTAAAGTACTTCTGCTAAGCTCTTTCAATGCCCAACAAGGTCAGGGGTTTCACACCACAGCAATGGTAAGAAAAACAGGAACATGTCAGGGAAAAGATCCAAAAGTAACTAGAAGGTAGCAGGGATTTGTTCTACATCCAGGTATTAAGTATAAATACTGGGATATGGAGTCTTGGGAACTAGATAAACATTGAAAGGCAAACAAACCAGCTAAAAAAAAGGGGAAAACATTGGGGATTTATTTCATTGCCGTAAAGCAACTATACTGAAATTACAGTACTGAATAAAATCTGCATACATTTAGCAAAAAGAAAACTAGAGTTTCTAGGAAGAGCAACTGCACCATTTAGACTTGAAATTTGGGGTAGATTTTTAACTTAAAGCCAGGTTTGGGCAAAATTCTAAATTGAAATGTTGGCTCCCTTTCCATTTATTAGTGTGAATTTCAGTCAGTCAGTCAGCCAGTCAATCAATCAATCAATCAGTCAGTATCTATCTATCAGAATCAGATCTATCTATCTACTATCTATCTATCTATCTATCTATCTATCTATCTATCTATCTATCTATCTATCTATCTATCTACTATCTAAATAAGTATAAAACTTTTTATATTGAAATACACCAATTTACAAATAAAAGACTTGAAACAAAATTTGAAATGTTGCCTAAAACAGAATGTTTTGAAGTTCACCATCATCATCAATTTTTTAAATTTTATCTTTTTTTGTTTTTTTTTTTTTTTACTTTTTAATTTAACCTTTACCTTAAATCTAAATTCGTCCATCCAGTTTGGTGCTATATTAATTCAAATTCTGAATTTACTGGAATCTCAGTTCGTCTTCTGAACATGCACATCCCCGTTTACAACCCGCGTGTTTATTTTGGTGCATTTACACAATTGTAAATCGACACAGTCTCTTTTGGTTATTCCCTGCTGTGTGTATGCAAGCTTGGATGTCCAAACACCTAAAACACAGGAATCTATCAGCAAACGACACTTTGTTTTGTCTGGGTGTCTGTTTCGTTGGTCCAAGCCTCTGGATGTGAGCGGGTCAGAAGCCACAGCTTCCCTCAGTATCGCGAGGCTCTGATTACAAGCTGTGATGTCTCAATAAAAATGCCAGAGAGAGAGAGAGGACAAAAGATTTTAGCGGTGGAGTTGGTGCAACTGTGCACCAGATGTTGAAAATCATACCCTGCTCCCAGCTAGCCCCGAAGAGGGGGTGGTCTAGGCCTAGCTAGCGTCCCACTGATATTGCGGGCACATGAAACGGAACCTCAGCATACACACTATCAAAAGTGGAGCTTATATTAATGCTTATGTGGAATGTATGAATGCATGTTTATTGAAGGCTGTGTGGAGGAAGTGTCTTGCCTGTCATGTGTGATGTGTGTACGCCTGTTGTGTGTGTCTGTGGAGATGAAAGCATGTGTGGGGCCTTGCGGAAGGGCATGCAGTGGGCTACACAGAGGCCTGGAGGACAGAAGGGCCACATTCAAATGGCAAACACTGAGTGATTGCAGCCTAATTAGAGTGATGATAAACGTATGATGCTATCATGAGACAGAATAACTGTTGAAAGTCATGGTTGCTATACATTATATGTGAAATACAACATGAACTGCCTTAGTTTTGTCTGTAGCTCAGCCTGAAGAAGGAAAGAAGAAAGAAAGAAAAATAACTTCCCATTTATACCGTGTGATTTTTAAGTTATAGTGTATTTGAAAAAGAAAAAGAAAAAATGAATGTTATGTCAAAAGAATGAAATAACAAAAATTAATCTTATGATTTCTGACTGAAATCAGAATGCAGCCGTAATATTAGGTGGATGTGATTTTTTAATCATTACAGCAAACATTTAATATCTTCAAATACACGCTAACATTGAATGCTGAAAAGAACAGGAAAACCCCCAGACAGACAGACAGACATACAGCCAGACAGACAGACAGACAGACGACAGACAGACGGACAGACGGATAGACTGCATAGACGTATTAGATGATAGATGGATAGATGGTATATGGCCTATAATAGATAGATAGATAGAACAGAATGACAGTACCAGACCGACAACAGACAATAGATAGATAGATAGATAGATAGATAGATAGATAGATAGACAGAATGACAGACAGACAGACAGACAGACAGACAGATGACAAGATAGATAGATAGATAGATAGATAGATAATATATAGCTAGATCGAGTCGCTTCGATCGATCGATCGATCCCACTAAGCCCAATCCTGTCTCACCAGACTCCATTTTTAAGGTTCAATGCTGTGTTTTTTTTTTTTTTTTATGACGACGGATTCTCCATATAAAAGTCAGCGGGATCATGGGGTGTTTCAAATATTGCTCTCTGAAGACAGCTGCTGACAGAATGACAGGGGCCGTATTTATTTTGGTCAGGGAGCAGGGCACATTGTGGGGAGTTAATCAGAGACTCCCCTCTCCCCCCTACAAGGAATGTAACTGTGAAGAAATAAAAAAGTGAAAAAGATGAACAGGGACTAGTAATGACTTTCGCTCCCTGTGGAAGATTTACCACTGGCAGAACTCCTCAGAGACCACAAGAATTTAGGCAGAGGGTGCGACACAAACTGTAAAGCAGGTGAGAAGTTGCTTGAATTGATGTGCTCCCTGACTGACAGTTATTACTTTTACATGGTTTTTAGATGTCTTCAGTGACCTGGTCTCTCTAGTAGGGAACATAAAGTTGTCATTCTAAAAGCTGCAATTTTTTGCTATCAGGGGGGCAATCAAAGTAACTTTCAAGTTAGAGGGTGCCTCTCGATGTAAACACAGTGCTAAGCATCCAGCTGATTTTAGAGTGAGATCGAGACTGCTTATGACACTCAAGCTAAACATGTGCTTATCAAGTTAGCAAAATTACCTAGGCAGATTGCTTTGATTATTTCTTACTCTCCAAAGTCTTAAAATCTTGTAGATGTCAAAACTATAATACTATAACTATTATTATTATAGAATTCAAGACACTGTTATGTTTTATTTTTGGCTTCCATGCAAAAGTTATATGTTATCACTTAATCAATAGGAAATTATTGCTCAAGCCACTTTGGGTCAGGTAAAATAGACAGAGGATTGATTTTAAATTATAAAAGAAATTCTTTCTTGCAATCAAGCACCATTAGAAAAGCCAACACAAAATTGCAAAAGCTGCAATCGGTGGACTCAATATCTCAACAACTTGTTATAAATAATTCAATACGAATCATTAAGGATCAAAAACTATTGACAAACAGCATTTACTGTTGACCTCACACCAGATGCCCATTCTCAGACACTTCATCTTCAGTCGGACATTTACTTTTTGGCAGACACTTCAATCCAAAGTGACCTACAAATGACAAATGGAGAACTGAAAGAAGTGAGCAATTAATTATACAGAACCAATAACATTAGCAATTGGTGCAACGCAAAGTTTAAAAAGAAGACCAAAAGGGTACAAATGGATGTAGAGGGAGGATATATGGAGCTGCTGTGTGAATGCAGAAAAGCATGTTGGCTGCGAAACAACGGCCTCCTGCTCCCGTGTCAGTCCTGCAGAGTTAGCTAATTAAAGAAAGATTAGTCCGTTGGCACACCAGTCACAACAGACCTGGGCGCAAGGCACGGATAATCACCCAACATGCCAGCCAGTTAGTGAGCTCCACTTGCCCTGGGAAAGCAGCGCACACTGCGCTCCTGCTCTATCCAATGATAGCCCGCAATATTACCCAGATGTAATTCACCATTTATCATTCCTGAATTTCAACACCGAGTCAGGATCTCATCGGGAGTCGTCATCTGCGGATCACTTTCTCCTGTGAGAGACCCAAGTTTTAGTGGGAAGCGCGAGGCAGCCTGACAGTTATTAAATAAATAAGTGCAAACACACACTTTCGCGCTCGGCAGTGGTGGCGAGAGGCGTCCGCTATTTGTTTTGGAGGGGCACTCGGCACAGTACAAGCGTAAGAGACTCACATAAGAAGTGAATTAGTTGTCTGTGGAAGCTCGCATCTGTAGCAGGAATGTTTGACACTCAAAAGACATTCAAGTATGGATTTGGATTTTGGTTTTCCAAACTAAACACAGGCCCCGAGTCAGATCACGGCACGTAATTAAAATGCTCGGAGGACAAGGTTATCCTGCCAAGCCCCCAAATTCAGTCAGCTAAGTAACCATAAACACACCAGTGCCGCGCAAAGCCGCGCACACATTAAAACGATACTCCGCCAGTGTTTTCTCTGTGGCACAGAGGGGCATGCCTTGCTGCGGGTCTCGTCCTGCTTCCCTCAATAACAGATTAAAGACAATTACTCCTCTGTGGGCATCACTTTACCATAGTCTCCATCTGGCTCCCAGACTGGCCTGGACTGACAAGCAGAGGATTTGGGGGGTGGGGGTGGGTGGAGCTCTTTCACAGTACTACTGGTGGCTGGATATCCGTCCATCAAACAGCGCCTCTGCAATCACTGATCTCTCCACAACTTCTAAAGGGAGTATTAGATTCATGATACAGGAGGGCTAGCCATACTGTACACATGTATACAGAGGGGGTGAAATATTGTTCCTTTAAGGCCCCGTGATACAAGTGCAAATACCAAGACAACATATACAATAAATTAAAAGAATAGTTCACCCAAAACCTATGCGTTCCAAACTTTTTGAAACACAAAAGATGAACTGTTTTTGTCCATACATTGAAAGCTGATGGGGTCCAAAATCGAGGTCTGCGCAGATAAATTTTTCAGTCCCGCTCCAGAAAGATTCTACGCTGCTCCTGCTAAAAATAAGTTTGATTTCTTTCCATTTCACAACTTTTTGTTTTGTCCTGCTCCTACCCACAAAATCCTGCTGGTCGAGATTGACACGGATTTTTCAGTTTCGTTTCAGTATGAAAACGAAATCGAAACCACTGTCCGTAGGCTATTTTTAGCCTCACACATCACCACTTCTGACCTCATCTTGTTGCATTAGTCGCAGTAGGAAAAAGGAAGGTGCTTATTCAGAATATCCAACCCTGCACTTGTAAACCGCTTATTTTTTGCTATGCAGTTGATGAGTAATTTTCTACCTTAAAACATAAAATGGTCCCACTTTATATTAGGTGACCCTAACTACTATATACTTACATCAAAAATAAGTACAATGTACTTATTGTGTACATACATGTTTTACATATATGCAAACCGGTGCTGCTATTGAGGAGGATATGGGTAGGTTTCGGGACATTTTTGGTGAGGTTAGGGACAGGGTTGTAAGGGATGGGTCAACAGTGTAAATTAATTACAGATGTAATTATATGCAGGTATTTTTTTTAAATATAAGTACAATGTAAAAACATGTATGCACACAATAAGTGCATTGTATCAAATGATTAATTTAAATATAAGTACAAAGTAGTTAAGATCACCTAATATAAAGTGGGACCCATAAAATAAATTTGGGTAACTTAATATTTTGTGGGAGTCCCAAAAGTTACTTCTTTTCCAACTTCCTGCTCACACATCAGTATCTTCCCCCCACACTCAGAAATCCAGTTGCCTCAGGACTCCTGAGGGAATGCAGACCTCTAGTACAAAACAATACTGGGCCCCAATGACCCCACTGTGAGAACAAAAACAGACATTTTTCAAGATACCTGGAAAAGAAAGTCATAAAGGTTTGGACCACACAGGTTTACAGTCAATTTAATTTTAAGTTCGAATTGCAAAACTGTTTGCCACCTGTTTGCTACCTCAATTAAAAAATTCACAAATTCACCTCTTGCAAGAAGCCAAAATGGCAGGATGTTACATTTAAAAATGACAAAGGATCATCAGTTACCTAAGAAGGACATAGAACTGTCACAGATATCAGGGCTTATAGGAAAAACTATATGTTTCTCCTGTTTCAGAAATGGGAAATCAATTACACCATGCAAGGCTCTTTGGCCCTGAGCTATAGAATCTAGAAACCACAGAAAATCGTTATGAGAAGTCAAGCATGCATATCACAGTGCTAAGCAGTCTCACTTGTTCCTGAAGTAACATTTTTTCCCCATAGAGCCACTCGTAAGTGGCGCAGACGTGGTTATGAATGCACCAATATGCCATTCAATACACCATTCCTAGCTGTCTGAGAATCTAAAAGCTGCTTTGCCACGAACAGCAAAATTATCCAATAAGTCTCAATGTCGTGTTTGTGTCTGAACCTCAGTCACACTAAATCCAATGTTAGGGAATTACTACTAGGATTAAGGAGATGATTGGAGGCAATAACAGTCTGAGTTGTTTACACAACATTTAATACAATTGACACTAAGTAACCTGCTGCTAGTTGGTCGCAGAAAGGCAGAGGGCTTTGTGGAAAACCTTTGGGCAAGGAAGGAAGAAAAATCTATCCTCAGAACAGCGATACTACTTGACAGACACTCCCTGCTGGAATATCACTCTACAGAGCACTTTCATGGCAAAATAGCATTGTTCTTTGTCTAGCGTGGCTGGTCAGTCAATCGATTTGAAGACAGGGGCTGGGTTAGGTGCAAGCTGGAGCTCAGCAGGCATTTCATTTTTACAAACAGCCGTGTGACTATTAATAAATTGTGTTTACAGCCCACTCTGTGCACCACCTTGAGGAGTCCCATCACACTGCCAGAAAGAGGCTGTCTAGCCTGTATTTTGCTGAGTTAGATGTATTCCTAGGTCAACATATTTTGTTGACCCTGGAACAACATTTTAATCCAAATATTTAGTCTTGACCATATCCCAACACCTAAACCTAACCTTAACCATGAGTAATCCCTAAAATCAGAGGAAATGATAGATGAATGACACTGATGTACAAGCACCAATCTCTGATTGTAAGCCTAAACTTCACAAAAACTGTAAACTGTTTTTTCAAATCTGATTGGTTTATCACAGTGTTGTTCCAGGGTCAACAAAGATGTTGATACAGGAAAATCTTGGTAAAATCAGGTTCTGCGCTGGGAGAGAGCGTTGGCCTGGCAACCGACTCTCAGATCCTAAGTAGATAAGTGAACAATGGTGATAATCAACAATAGTTAGCAACAATACTGATTTAAAGGCAGCGTAGATGATTTGGTTCAAAAACATTCCGATAACAATCACTAAGTTAAGTGGTCTAAATGTATTGATATGTAGGCTATTTATATTGTCTGTGGAAGGAGTAGGACCATAAAATGTTCATCCAATCTTATCCTTCGGTCTGAGGGCTATGATAGTCTATTCTACCTGCCTGTCAATGTATGTATTTGCATACCTCTGCGCAACCTGTTGCAGACCGAGCAAGAATGAAAGGTGTCATTATTGTAATATTATGTGCTTTGTATTGTAATGTTTTCTCACCGGTGAATGTGATATTAGCAATCTGTCAGTTCTGCATTCAAACCTCCACTAATGCCGTCTCTCATCTTGTCGCTGGTTAGCCTCTGGTCTGCCTGTGTGCGTTCATGTGCTTTGTTGGAGGTGTGGCTTTGGAGAGTGATTTGCAGAGAGGATGGGATCTTATGCCTTCAAAGCTAGCTTGCTATTGCTAGCCTCTACGAAATCTATTCCTTCCCTACCTTTAAGTTTCACTATCCTCAAGTCAACAAAACATTTCTTGAGTTGAACATGACTGAAAGACATTCACTCGAAACTCATTTTAGCTGATTCATTCAAACCAATAAAGTGAGTTTTTTTTTTTTTCAGTATTGATTTTATTGGTAAAAAAAGTGATTCATTAAAAGAACCGTTTTCATAGAGTCCTTTGTTTTGTGTTTTGTCCTGCATATACATTTATTGTTCATATTTATGAAATAATTGTTTTTAACTACCATTTTGGATTTTGGTAAACACTACAAGTTCATTCACATTATTTAATGCTTAGTCATCAAACTAACCATTTTTTTTATTATTATTATTATTATTCATCATATATTATTTATTTAAAGCGGCTGCTAAATGTAAATGTAAATTTATTTATCTGAAATAAATGTAGTAAAATATATTTTTTTCATGTTAGCTATTGCATTATTTAATGTTAACATGGATTTCAACAGAGTCATTAAGTAAAGAATCGCAATGAATCAAATTCTCCCAACCCTAGTAATACTTGAGGCTCTTAAGTAATACTAAACGTCAATCTAAAATAACTGTAAATATCTACAGAAAAAATGGCGTACTACTTATTGTTGCACTGGTGCATGTGAGTAATTTAAACGACTGGTGTCCAGATGTTTTCATCTTTTCTTAAGTCGCATCTGCATCAAGTTCAAGCTAGGGCTAAAGGTCTGTAAATGATGTCCAGTGACATTTAAGCTCATAGAAATGGAAGCTGGATGATCAGATAAACAATGCCAGAAATACATTCACATGTAGAATTCCTCTCATGTTATTTACCTTCTCGTATTTCCTGCCTATGTCTAATCCATAGCAATCTGCAAGGTCTGCTGTTACGTAATCTTATACCTATTTCAACAGGCGGGTGTCTATCTGATGTTATGTGCATTATGGTAACGGGGTCGTATTCTAGCACACTCCCCCACAGTCACCTTTTGCTTCATTTTTCTTCTTATGTACAGTAGAGCAATTTGCCCGGCAGCAGGGCAGTAACATAAACTTACACATGCATACAAGTTTATAGTCTGGCTGTAATCCTATTTATGTCTCACAAAGTAATTTGTTATACTGCAGAGCAAAGCTGTCGTATTAGGTAGCATTCAGGGACTTATTCGCAAAGTCTTTGGAATCCAGTGTAATGTCGGGGGCTATGTTATACTGACCTTTCGTTTAATGAAGACTCTAGATCAAGCACCCTTATCCTTATCTAGTGGCTTTGGCTACTTCCTGGTCACTCGTGCACAATAATTTCTCTGACATAGTACCTACACTGGGATGTAAGACAATGACTGTAAAAACATTATTTCTATAGAATATCATAGAATATCTATAGAAATTAGCAGTATTTTCTAGTAAGTTCACTAGTAGTCCCTAAACACCAGTACTAGTGCACTGCCTTAAATACAACATACAACATGATCAGTGTAGTCAGATTTACAGTCAGATTGTTTAGTGAATCAAAAACATACAGTGTGACCGGGGGGCTGTTTCATAAAAGACGCTAAGAAAAGCGGGGATTAAAGTCCAAAACCTGACTTGAAATAACCTAACAAATCAATCAGGGTTAAAGCGGTTTCATAAACGACAATTTAAAGGGTTAGTTCACCCAAAAATGAACACGAGCGTGTGGCGGCGCTGACCCTGATACCAGCCGGAAACATGACCATGCTTGCATCCCCCCATGGTACTGTCGTGAACGCGCGTCCACAAGTGACGCAGTAGAGACGAAAATATGGAATTAAATTCCTTATTTGTTTTCTTTGTGCAAAAAAGTATTCTCGAAGCTTCGTAACTTTACAGTTGAACCACTGATGTCACACGGACTACTACTATTTGTGCTGTTTAATGCATTTGAGACATGTGTGTTTTCCTCAGTGCATAACCTGACCATCCAGTTATATTTTTACCTGTAAATGTTAAAAGTCTGCAAAAATATCCAATTTTGTTGTCAGGAGTGGGCGAGGCTTACGTGAGTGAACGAGCCTGCTCTAAACAGATGAGGCAATAAGATACTGCACATAATTCTAAATAAATATGCATTCTGCTAAAATATTTTTTGTTGGACATTAAATGTGACATGTAAAATTGTAATCCTACATATAAGTGTATTTTTTTATGATAGCAGTAACTGTAAATCAAATGTAAGCTGGCTAATACAGCCCTACTATCTCAAATGAGTTATGGTGTTCGCTTATTCGAAATGTAGTCTAATTTCTATAATTTATTTTCATTTTTCATTCAGTGGTTTTAACTTTTAATTCAGTGTTTTAAATGCTTTAATGCTTTAAAGACAAATTTTAGATTGGAATGTTTTAATGTTCTACTAATAACCATAAAAGGTACAGCTGTCATAAAACAATAGAGAAATGCTTAGCATGGCTAGAAACTGCTGATCAAATTGTATTCATATATCTTTAAAAAAAGGTCTTTACATTTTGGGCATGACACATTAAATACAGTTGGTTGTAGCCTATTTTTTATTTATTTGATTATTTAAGTAGCATTTTCTGTATGCTTTTATTTTTGGACTAATAATAAAGTCAACTAATTGTAAGTGAGAGAGTCAGTGGTAATATCAATGCATTCCTATTGGTCAGTGTTATAGGAGCTCAGCTTAACCTGACAGTTAGCCTGCTCCGGACCAGGTTAGTTTCCCGGCATAAGTTGCCACAGTGACTGAGCTTGAGCTATGTTCAATTTGTTTTATGGAACCAAATCATTTGACAATTAGTCAGAATAACTGAAATAAGCCTGGCTTATTTGGTAAACTAGTTTTATGAAACAGCCTCCAGTGTAGCATGATTCATTAACAAATGACTTTTATGATTCTGTTTTAGTGAATCATAAACATGCTGCACAACCAGTGTAGTTCGATTAATGAACAAACAACTCTTCTTTTTGTGGATCAAAAACATACAGTGTGACCAGAGTAGCCTGATTCACTAACACAGAACTCTTATGAATCAGTTCTTTTTAGAGAATGAAAAATATGATGCACGATCAGGGTAGTCCAAGTCACAAACAAATGATCCTCACGAGCTTGTTCTTTTTAACGAATCAAAAACATGCAGTGCTACCTGTGTAGCCTGCTTCATTAATAAATTACTCTTTTGAACTGGTTCTTTTAAGTGAATCAAAAACATAGCAAGAAAAGTTAAGTCTGATTCCCATACTAATGAATCTTAAAGAGAGAGTTCTTTTAATGGATTGTTCAAAAATATAAGCTACCACTTTGAATAAGTCGGACAAATGACACATTCTGAAGTGCAAGTTACCTTATATTATATTCACTGATATCTGTATCGAAAGTATTATGTCAGTATCATTACTGACTGATTGTCCATGTGACAACTTGCCGTTAAACATTTCTTGGCAAGTTCAAATGCTATGTACTGTAAATATTTCCTCAAAGAGGTAAACTCTGTTAGTGACTCATACTGACCATATTACCAAGTAGGACTTCCATAAGCTTACTTGCAAGGTGATTTCTAAAGGTAACAAAGGAACAGCTTCACTCCATGTTCAGTTAAGACAATGGCTCACTGACCTCAGATGAGATCATTGAGACCAGTAACCATGAATCACAATGCCAGTTTTTAATTAAAGATGACTATAAAATACTCTTGGAAAAGGTCAAGAGGAGCTAAATTAGGGAGGGAAAAATTCCTGTGGAGAGAGCCAACGTAGGGTACAGAAGGAAGACGTGCAAGAAAATCACTATTTCCAACCTTCCTTCCCCACCTTACAACCACTGGATGGGGAAAAGGGCCATGTGACATGTCTGAAACATATTAACTCCATCAGCGCCTCTCTAAAGCAACTGTCAGGGTGTCTATGTACAAATGTAGGCCATTTTTTAAGTCTTACAAATGATTTGAGTGAAAATGAATGGATTCCGTTTTAATGATGCACTTTTCAAAACTGGTAATAGCTCATAGAGCAAAATTCAGTGGCTGTGACCTGATACTGAAGTGGACTTCATGGAAATTTAGATATAGTACAAGACTGAGGTACCTAAATAAACAGTGGAAACTGAGTAAGTTCAACTTTGTATTGCCTCAGGTCTCTGGGTTGACAATTAACCTTTCCATAATCAGTCAAAAATACGTTCTCAATGTGAATGTGCTGTCCTTTACTGACCTACGAAATTGAAATTACATGTGTACTCGGTGTGACAGTATCATAAGTCTGTGACCGCAAAAGATTTAAGTTTGTTCAGGTGAGCAGAACGAAAAAAGCTGTGAGGAAACGTCTCTCTTAATTATCATCGTGAGTTTTCCCTGATAAGCCCTCCTGAATACGGTAATTATTTCCACGAGTAAACTTGGCCCATATCTTTTCAAACTAAACACTTTATAAAATATGTTTCCTTGGCTCTATTTACTCAAAAAATATTTTCCCTCCGATTTCACTTCTCGTTTTAGTGGTAAAATACATGCACCACCTACCGCAAATAACTCTCTTATAGAGAAAGGAAACAGAGTACCATTGAGGAAACCTGCACTTCATACTTTAAGGAATTCCACTGGGAGGAGAGGAGAATAAGTGAGAGAACACATACGCTCTCAAGAAAAGAGAGAGAAAAAAACCTAAGGCGAGCTGGCTAAAGTGAGCATGGAAAAATACTAATAAATCATGAATGAAAATGCCAGTCGACACTGAAAACCCAAATCGAGGGGTTGAGGTTAGGCGGTCGACTTTTTAGTCCAGAAAAACAGAACTCAAGATTAAACAGGTGAGATGCAGACGAAAAGGCCGCAGTGCTATTTCCTTCTTTGAGTGAAGGAGGTTTGGAAATCTCATGAAATTGACGATTTGCAGATGGAATGGATGAATTGTCTCTTAAACAAGGGCTTGTACTGAAAGCATGAGCACATATGCTGGTTCAATTACACACACTCACCTTTTCTGCAATGTCGCATAGCCATTTTGCATCTCCTGGACTCGGCGATGGTCGGACATGGTATCGTGTCCTTTGGTGGCTTCTTCACAATATGCCGTGTTCGGGTTTCCAGACCCCACTTGAAACCACAGGTTTTGTTTCTTCTGGTGCAGGTCCCCCACTCACTCCACTGGCCCACCTCACAACCCTCTATTGGGTGAAACACAACTAGAATTTAGATTTAAATTTTAAATGTATTTTTTTAACTAGATGATGATGATGATGATGAAAACCATTGATAAAGGCTATGAAAGTTTGGATATGATAAGATACAATACAGTAATATTAGACCTAATGAACAATATCTTTAATCAGATATGTTTAAGGTTTTCAAAATTGAGATTTTAAATGTCTTTTGTGGACTGAGGAACTGAATATTAGAGATAGACAATGTCTAAAATCTATCTTAAACTGGTAGTTGTGTTTGGGAACTTAGTAACTGGTTCTAGCTGATCAGAAAAAGTTATTAACTCTTTCAAGCTGATTGATCAGCCACTATATGTCCCAAAAGCCAGCTTTACCTTCTTAAACTGGTTTGACCAGTTGGTCGCTGGTATTAAAGATGGTCTATCTAATGACAATGACCAGTTTGGAACAACTAATGACCATCTTAGATCGATTACAAACCAGTTATCATGTTCCAGAACAGCTAGCAGCTTCATCTGGATTCTCCAGTAGGCTTGTATAAAAAAGTTGACTTACCTCCACACTCCATGCTGTCCTCCAGAGGAGCAAAGCCCTCTGGACACTTTTCGAAGCAACGACCCTTGTGCAAGTAAAAACCAGGCTTGCACTTTGTGCAGAAGTCTTTGCTGAAGCAGGCCTCACAGTTATCTATCCTACACCCTGTGAAGAAACAAGAGAGATAGACGTCAGTCGGGACAGCAGACAAAACCTCCTCATCTGGAGCAGACTGAAAGGTGGGGAAGGGGATCGGCGTGAGAGAGGGATTATGGGTTGGGAAAAAGGCATTTTGATGCCTTGTGAAGCTTTTCTCTTTAAGGGAGTGAGATATTCCAGTGCAACTTCTTCTGACATGCATGTTGAGCCAGGGAGTGTTTTTAGGGCTGCATAGAACTCCAAAGATGTGATGACATCCGGAATGAGAAATTACCTCATCATGACCCTTTCACAGAAAGAAAGGAAAGCAGAACATCTCCAAGCATTCAAGAATACAGAGTTAGAAGGAAAGTTCTGTTCTCATTCGCTCTCTTGACCGAGCAAGCGGTAGCATACTTTATTTGCATAAAAGCATTACTAACATAAAATCTTTGCAAATTTTTATCAAGAATGTAACATGATATTTTTATTTGTGTACGATCTCAGCAAAAAAAACTATGATGAAATCATTATTAACATACAATTTTAGCAATTAATGAACAAGAATATAGCATGAAATAAATTAACAATAATTAACAATTATTAGCAATAATGTGGCATAAAATCATTATTAGCATAACACTTAATAAATTATAAAAATAACTTAGCATAGCATTATTATTAAAATAAAATCTTAGCAACTAGGCATTAAAATTAACATAAAATTTAAGCAAAGTTTTAACAAGAATTTAGCACAAAAAAAATAGTATTAGCATCAAATTTAGCATTTTTTTTAGCAATAAATTAGTCTCAGCTAATGATGTCTGATGCATATTGCACACAAAATTGGAAACATTTCAGAAGTTTCAAAGTTGTCATTGGATTGGTTGAATTATACAGGATTTCCAGGAGAAGTGTGTGTTTCGCTTGGAAACAAAGATGCCGTGATGCCAAACCCCCTCAATTAAGAAGAAAGCTGTCGTGTTTACAAGTGTGACGATGAGCGCTTATCAGAATGAACTAAAGACTGGATTTTCAAAAGAATGTGAAATATGTAAAGTTTGCGGCATAGAATCTTTAAAATATGTCTAAGAGTTTTACACACCGGTCTGATATTGTGTCAACATTTCCACGCCCCTAAACATGACGCGGCACAAAATGAAATGTGATTGGTTGCTTTACCTTTCAGTTATATGGCCTCTTGGGCAGGCCTTGGCCATTCAAAGCGGCCAAGGTTCCCAGACCTTCTGCTGTCAGTCTGAAGGTCTGGCTATGCGAGACTAGCCAGAACTTAGCATAAACCATTATTGTCATAAAATCTGAGCAAATTTTCAGCAAGAACACAACATAAAATCATTAAAAAAATCTGAACAAATTATTAACAAAAATATAGCATTATATCAGTATTAGCATAAAACCTGAGCAAATGAAAAAATAATTTAACATACAGTCATTATTAGTATAAGAATTTGACAAATTATAAGCATAAACTCAGGATAAAATCACATTTAGCAAAAAATATTTGCAAAGTTTCAGCAGGAACTTATCTTAAAATCATTAATCATTAGGATACAATTTGAGCAAATTTTCAGCAAGGCCTCAGCATAAAATCACGATTGGCATTAAAATCTTAAAAGGTCACAGTCTAGGCCTATGTGAACAGATTTAGTCTGGAACATGATGAAGTTCTTCTGTGTTAACATCAGAGTTGGGTGGAAGGGAAAGTGGGGTCAAGACACTGTGAAAGAGGCAATACCGCCGCACCGATCCTCCCATGCCCCGCCTTGCCACAGCATATCAAGGGCAGTGTGCCAGCATTTCATCAAGTTGTGGCTCTGCAAATAGCACGTCAGGCAGAGCGAAATTACATGAGCCACACCAACAGGGCGATGCGCTGGCCTCCATAATTAAAAGGAGCCACTGAGAGCTGTCTAATTTATGGCACTTCTTAAAAGCTTCTTCAGAGGCCCGATTGCCTGATAGGCACTGGATCGTTGCAGGTTCCACTCAGGTACATCAAGGCACCCTGTTTGTGGATCTTTAGCGGGAAGTTGGTAACTTTTACCGGTCTACAGGTAAGCATGCATTTAAAAGAGAAAATCTGGCACATTACAAAGAGATAAGGCTTGTGATTTAATCTCTGACCCTCTCTGGGTTTCGTGAAGGTTCTCACCATCACACCCCCCTAATTAGACCATCTCCAGCAGACCAGCCTGTCTCCTCAACTACATTCCTTCCCAACAAACGAGTCCTTCCCCTTCTTCCTTTGAACCCCTGAAGCCTCCGCCCACTTTTCCTGATCTCTCACACTTTCTTTAACCAGTCCAAACAATCTCATGCAGAGAAAATAACACACACCTATTGCATCCAACACCATAATCACCATCATTATCACCCCAGGCCAATGACGGTGATACGCATTTGTTTTGACATTTCGCAAATTCAAAACCACTATTTATAGTCTGTATGTCCTGCATGTCGCACCACTCCTTAAGCATAATTACATGCACAATAGGTTCAACCTTAATATTTCATTGCTTAATTATTAACAGAGAGATGACAGGAAATCACAGGAGAAATTATGCAGGCATTTTTCAGCCAGTCGTGTTCTAATTCTGCTTTGCCATGCCAAATTTTTCACTGGACCCACTAAATGTTTTATGTATTTTTATTAGTTTTCATTGTTATTATTATTTATTTTTCCTTTCATTGTTCTTTATTTTTTAAATTTTTTTAAATATTTTTCTTCAAAAACATTTCACAATGTCTTTCTTTAAAAAGGTATATGTTTCGTCTTTACAAAAAAAACAGCAGACCTCATTTTTGTTAAACCCTAATATGGAGACTAGACTCGAACTTGTGGTGCCCATGTGAGCACCACTGCTCATGTTCACATGCATTCTAACTGCTAAGCCATGGTTGCAGCAAATATAACGCACACTTAGACTGAACCGATGAGATTAAAGAGTCTCGTAGTTTTGCTGCAGGGCAAGAATGTAAAGCATGCTATTCAAACAAAAAATAAAAAGTACATCTTCATCATGTCATTGTCTTTAACACCCTTGTCTTTACATCAGCCAAGACACCGGGGCAGAACTGCATCTTTTGTTTGATAAACACGTGCTCTGGCTGGTCAAGTTACACTGTGCTGTAGAGATCTTGGCACGGAGTCTGAGGAGAAGAAGAAGGCCACACAGATGGATCCACTCACTTTTGTTCACAAAGTAATCAGAGCTCTGGGAGTCTCTATGTCCCTACATGTCCAATCTATGACAGGGAGCAACAGCTAATAAATGAGCTTTGTAACAGAAAAGCCGCCTCTGTCCTCCGCCTGATATATTGCAGTCATAGGGAGGCTGTCATCACCTTTTGGATCGCTTACGTCAACAGGGAATTGAGGAGGAAAACGCAAAAGAGTAACTATTGGCACACGACTCAGACAGTGACTGGACTGACTCGTCATGAAATGTCATTTGTCATCCATGATCATGTGCAGATGCTGCAATATCAAAATCGCTGCGTTGGAATATCAGATAGAAATTAGTAATGCTATACGTATCTAAAGGTGAGTTAGGGTTCAAAAGCCTCATTCGTATCAGTGAGAAGGTCTAGATCAGGGCTCTCAAACCATATAAAATATAATTAGAAATGATTTTAAATAATGTATTCATTTCAAAACTGTAGATAGAGTTTGAGACCCCTGGGCTACAAAAAAGTTCTTCCATTGAGGTGAGATGCAATGAAGGTGGTCTTCTATTCCAATAGGATTAACCTTGGTGCCACTTTTGAAGGCCTAGATGATAACAGGAGACTAATATGACATAATTAGATCACTTGTTCTCGTACAGACATGGGAATAAGGACAGACGGTGGGAATCTGATGAAACCCAATGCAAGAGGGGCAAAAATAAGCCTAGACAGAACATTAGAAGAAGCTGAAATTGCCTACTCTGCTGCAAACTGTTGCTTGAGATTTATGTTTGTCCTTTTTTTCCACTTGGCTTTCAGTGTGGTTTTCAAGTCAAGTGCATGTTGAGTTGAATCATCAAGCTTAGGGGTGATCTAATCCTGAAAGACTTGTGGTAGGAATGCCTCTCTGCTGTGGTCTGGATGAAACAAAAAAAACAATAAAGCAAATTATACTGTGGACATTCGAGCCAGTGTCATATGCAAGCAGCTGTGAACCACGTTGGCCAGGGCTGTTGAAAGTTTAAACATGTAACAGTAACTTCTTTTTCTACTAAAAATCGACTTTTAATCCTGTATGGCAGTGCCTTGTAAACAAGGGGTAAATTTGGTAGCCGGTCCTGAGGTCACAGTAACCAATGCATAGCATTTGGCAGCCATCTGCGGTGCAAAAGGGATGCCCATGCTTGGGGAGTGCTAAATCCGGCCACATTTTTCCATTTCTCGTACTGAAAGTGCCTCGCTGAAAGAGCCTGTCCCATCTGACCTGCTTTGTTTATGGTGAGCACATCATGTGGTTGACTTTCTCACACCCAAAAATGTCATTTTGCTGCGCCAGTGGGTACAACAAGCCCTCTGGGTTTTTCTTAAGGACCTTGGAGCATCTATTTGCAGCTTCATGCAAGAGAGGAAGCTACATACAAATTTATTTAGATACTTAACTGTAAGTTTACCAATTTTCACCAGCTTTGTGACTTCTTTGGAAGTCTAAGAACCATAAAATGTCAGTGCAATCATTGCATTCAGTCCAGTGAAAAAGAAATTCAGATTCTATTACAGAACTGTAAGCCAAAATTCAAAGACTTGCCAAAATACACGGAGACAGACAACGGGGTAAAACAAGGGTAAACAATGGCAGTGTTTTTACAAGATGGAGGAATTTGATGGAATGTTTGGGTTTCAGTTGATCCAACTGACCTTGCAAAGATTCTTCTCGACAGGTAAGCTAAACTTTAAGTTAAAAGTATTCGTAATATGTTCAACCTTTGACTGAAAGTAACATAATTTCACCTGTTTACTTTTATAGACCTGTTATAGCTGTGTTTGTGATGTTTAAGTTGGGGGAAGGCATGATGTGCAAAATGGGTGTTTTTGCAAAGGTTGTCTGAAAACATGCTTTATTTTTGTAGTTCGGCTAAGTGACATTGACAGCTCAAAAATGGCATATTCCACCTTTAAAATTGTATAAATGTAATTGCATTAGCATGTCATTCCATCAAACTAAGTGGCTAAATAAATAAATAAATGACAGTAATTTACATAAAAACATATTGTGGTTGTCAAACATCAGTGGTTAAAAGTTAAATTGGTTGGAAAGTCATTCTAAAAGCGGATGAGAAAAAGTCTAACATCAATTGTTTACAGATGTCACTTGGTTTGATGTTTTGTTTTTAAATGCAATGATGTTCATTCATTTTAAGTGTGGCAAAAAACTAATTTTCTTTTGTAGACCACTATAATCATAACAAAAATGACAACTATTAAATTCTCTATAAATGTTTGGTATATTAAATTCAACTTTACAAGAGCCATCTAAACTCTCGATGACCAAACTGACCTATAAAACTCTCTGGGTTAAGGATAGGTGTACCACTTACACAGTCTGGCAAATCGAATTCTCTGGTGTGAGAGAAAGGCCAACGGCAACTGTTCTTTTGCAGGTCCCAAATGACATCACTTTAACTGCAGCCCATTCTTTCCCAGACGGCACAGGACTCATTACCTCATTGGAAGGACATATTGTGGAATTGCGTTGATTCTTTAACTACATTTGGGTACCAATTTAGGCAGCTAAAGTCCTTTCGTGTGGCTGAGGTCCACCTCGGTCCCACTGGATTATCAAAACTACCCATAAAACTCAAAAGCTTAGGAAGGTTTCGAACAGACTTACTGAAATGCCCATTTAAAATAGTGACAAAGTGGGAATACTTACAACAACAGAACAATAGGAACAGATTTTACAACACCAGGGACGATAAAACATAGTATAAAATTGGATGAAACAATTATCCTTGACATGGGGGCTCTCATGTGGCACATATACTAGTCCTGGATGAACTGTGATACTTGAACTACACGTCTAGGATATTGGCCATCAGAAAGCTCTAAAAAGGGTTTCCATATGAGTAAAGAGAGAACAGGGAACTTCACATGCGGACAAACAGGAGGTCATCTGGGGCCAATATATTTCATTCAGTGGAAGGCTGCTTACTAACATAGGCTATCAATCATGTGAAAGATATTTCATAAAGTCATGAAGTCAGCATTAAAACTCCCAGCCCTGCCTCCATGAGGAGAAGTATCAGTAAGCTGGTAAGTACCTTGATGGCTGCTGTAAAGATTATGGTTGAAACTAGTCTCTGCTTACAAGTTTTATCCTAATTCTCAGTCTGGAACCTTTTCATGTATCTGCTTATGCATCCGTGAGAAAGAGGGCGTGGGGGGTTTCGTTGTGGAGACACTGAAAGTCTTCAAATGTAAAAGGAGAAAAGGAGGGTTCAAGACGGATGAGGAAGAGAGCTTTCACTTGACAAACTGTGGAAAAACTGATGGTACCATCGCACCATTTCTCTCTACAGTCAGAGTCTTTTTTTCTAGCATTTATTCATCCTTCATCCTTCCCACACTTTCTTTTTATCTGGTTAGTTTCAGTGGTAGGCTGCAGCAGTGTTTGGGAGCAACTAACCAACAGCAGAGAGGCTACTAATTTATGTCATATTTTATCGCACACACAGTCAAACAATCAGGTAATGATTAAACACACTCTCCAATTAAGTTTCTCTCAAATAACACCATGAAGACCGATTTATTTTATAAGTCGCTTCATTTGGATGGTTCATTCTAACAAACTGGAACTCCCTGCTGGTTTACATTCATTTTTTTTTTTTTTTTTTTTTTTTTGTTTGTTTTTTTTTCTTTTCAATGTAGAATAAAAACTATAATCCAGCTTTTTGTTACAGTTTTTTAATGAGTTATATAATTGCGTTTTGCTTGTTTGTTCGTTTGTTTTATTTAATTGCATTTACTGCAAATTTAGGTGTATTAATAAAGGTATGATGTTGTTAAAACTACTTGATACCCTAATGTGTTTTTGTGCTAAAGAAATTCTGCTCTTAAAGGGATAGTCACCCAAAAAATGAAAATTGTCATCATTTATTCACCTTCATGTTGTTCTAAACCTGTATGAGTTATTATTTTATTATTATTTATATACTATCATAGTATTTATTAGTAATTTGAATTTGCTTTTATTTTTTGTATTTTCTGTTTTCTTTTTAATTTTAAGTTTTAGCCATTTTAGCCATGTGCTTTTGTCATTTTTACTACTTTTTTTATTTGTTCTATTTATTATTTAAATTTTAGTAATTTTAGCACTAAAACTTATTTCAGTTAGTTGCCAGCGTAAAATTCTAGTTTAAAGTTTTTCAGGTGATATGAATGTTATTTAATTGCAAATTTATTTTAATTAACAAAAATATTTTAATAGTTTTAGTTAACAATAAAACACTGCTATGGAACTAAAATAAATAAATAAATAAAAAATACAATGACGACACCCATTAATTTTTTGGTCCCACTTTATATTAAGTGGCCTAAACTGCTATGTACTTGCATTTAAATTAATCATTTGATGCAATGCACTTATAGTGTAGATACATGTTTTACATTGTACTTATAACGATGTTAGTATTTTAAAAAATACTGCATCTCATTACATCTGAAATAATTATGTAAATACATTTATTATCACTGTTGACCCATCCCTTACCCACTTAACCCACCTTAATCTACCTATACCACCAAACCGTATCCCACCTAAATAGCAGCAAAAGTGTTTTGTAATATGAACACAATAAGTACATTGTATTTATTTTTGATGTAAGTACATAGTAGTTAAGGGCACTTAATATAAAGTGGGACCAAAGAAAGTCATTGACATAAGCGTGAGTAAATTATGACAGAATTTACATTTTGGGGTGAACTATCCCTTTAAAGGGGTCCTATTATGCTCTTTTACAAAGTATTGATTTTGTTTTGGGGGTGTACTAGAACATGCTCTCATGCTGGGTGGTTCGAAAAGCTTATTTTTCCCATAATTACATTATTACAATACCTTTATCCCCAGCCTGGCACAAACGGCTCGATTAGTTCCGGCTTTGATGAAGGTCCGCCTTCCGAAAAACAAAATGTGTTGTGATTGGTTAGCTGTCCCAGTGCATTGTGATTGGAGAACAGCTTAGACGGTGTTTCAGTACAGCCACTCTCCTTGCTCCGTCTTTCAACAAAAGCTTTTGGCGAATCCGGCACTTCTCACTCGTGTTGTGGAAGCTGTCCTCATTAAAATGCGCAGCACACAATAGCAAATTGGGGTTATAATGCTCAGGGACAGAGTTAAAAAGTAAATTGCAACCACTGTTTCCTGACATAATCCGTTTTTGGAAGTGAAAAAAAAAACAGAGTTTCGGTGGTCGCCCAACCGGACGAGAAGCACAGCGTCGAGCCCACGTCTTTAAAATTTGAACACATATTTTCTATGAGTGTGGCACACAGGCGGCCCGTTCGGGTCTGTCCGGCGGCGCCCAGCTACCTCATGTTATATTGTAAGAATTGTTCTAGACCAGGCGGTTCTCAATTCCAGTCCTCGCGCACCCCCGCTCTGCATGTTTTGCACGTCTCTCTTTGTTAACACACCTGATTCAGATCATCTCGTTAGAAGTGAGCTCCGTGTATGAACTGTGTACCGATTGACATGGTCCCTACACAGTGTCCATTGCTCCCTACTCCCTGAGCAGGGGAAATCCGTTGAAGTTTACTTCACTTCGGAATATTCATTTACAAATTTGCGCTGCGCCGCTGCCTGCAGCGTCTTCACACACAAACAAAACTTACTAGAGAAACGTGAAGTGGGACATAATATACCTATGTAAATAAATACAATATCAATTCACATCTTGCGCACTTTAATGCCCTTTGTATGGAACATATACACTCCCTTCAAACTGGAATCATGGAGGAATATCCGGTAATGTCCACTTCGCAGGGCACTTACAGTCAAATATAACAAACGTATGAAGCAATAAGAGAAACATACAAAATGTGCAGAGCGGGGGTACGCGAGGACTGGAATTGAGAACCGCTGTTCTAGACATGCCAAAAATTTGACGCTACAGCACAGCTCTTCTTCTTGGTTTTCTCTGATGCACTAACTCTACAGCAGCTCTTCTTCTTCGTCGTCTGGTCTGATGCACTCACTCAACCAAGCTCTCTAACCACGACCTTGTCCCTCCCCACCCCCCAACCATTCGTATTTCTGTAGGCGGGAATTCTTTGTAATGAGCCGCTTTGTGATATCACAAAGCCCGGAAACCAAACGCTGTAGTCCAAACGAGCCGTTTGCTGTAGTTCTTGAAAATGGATTTTTAAAAAACAAAATATCTCCCTTTGGAGTGGACTTTGAGATTTGTAACTTTCTAGATCTTTTTTATGCCCAAACATACACACTACACACTGACTAAAATTAAAAAAGTGAAAAAGCATAATAGGACCCCTTTAAGTAAATTATACAGTCTTATAAATATATATTTAAAGGGGTCTTGTGATGCGATTTTAAGTTTTCCTTTCTCTTTGGAGTGTTACAAGCTGTTCTTGAATAGATAAGATCCTAAAGTTGCAAAGACTAAAGTCTCAAACCTAAAGAGATATTCTTTAAAAAAGTTAAGACTCGTCCACGCCCTCCTAAAACACCTCGTTCAAACACACCCCCACATGTCTACATCAATATGTGGGAAGATTTGCATAACACCGACCAAATGTTAATGCAAAGAAAGAAGGCATAACTTTTAATCTCGCTGTAGTATTGTTGCCGCCACCGTCATGTCGTGGAGATGCTGTGTGTTTCGTTGAGAAAGCAAAACTACTTCGGTTGGCCTTCCAAAAGAGGACATAATAATAATCAGTCCAGTGTGGTCTAAGTTGTCTGATAAGTTGTATTTAAAAAACACACTGTTCCAAACAGTTTTTACCAATATTCTGTTGTGGTTTTGCCAGTTTAGATATGGATCACCCGTTTCTGTACAAGCAGGATGAGGATTGTTTCCTGGGAGAGTATAGCCTACAAAGCCGGTTTTATAGCAAAATAATGTGTGCGTGGGGGGTGGCGTGGGGGTGGGGGGTTGGGGAGTTTGGGGTGGAGGTAGTGGGGGTGGGTGGGGGGGGGATGCGGGGGCGTGGAGGATGTGGGGCGGTTGGGTGAGTTGGGTGTGGGTCGTGAGTTGGGGTGGACCTCCACCAGCCTGTAAACGATAACGTTTTCATATTCTAAAGGATTGCCACTGATGATTCTTCAAAACGCGAGTTATGGGCAGTTTGTAGAGTAGCTCGGGGTTGTTCTGTATTTGTCATTTCTCCAATGAACGATATCAACAAATGCAGACCTAGGGGTTTTTTATGTTTATGTGGCACGTGCAGGCAATTGAGAGTCGCTCTGTAAAAAAAAAAGTTTTTTTTAAAAAGATAGGTTCTAATTTAAGTCATTATAATCAGTAATTATTGTCCCCACTGGATGCAACAAATGCCAAGATTATAATGGGTTTTATTGGTTTTGTCACGTCGCGCCGGGACACGGCATCACAGTATGTTAGCAGCCGTAACATTTCTGTCACACGCTTGAGGTATTCGTCCAATCATAACACACTGGATAGCTGGTCAATCAGTGCATACCTTGCTTTTCAGACCGATGAGCTTGTAAAAATCGACACGTTTCAGAAGGCGGGCATAGAGGATAAACAATAATGTACAGTATGAGGAAAACAATGTGTTTTTTAACCTTAACGGGGTCATATGATGTTGCTAAAAAGAACATTTATTTGGTGTGTTTGGTGTATGAATGTGTTTATGCGGTTTAAGGTTAAAACTTTTTTTTTTTCACATACTGTACATTATTGTTTCTTCATCTATGCCCCGCCTTTCTGAAACGAGGCGATTTTTACAAAGCTCATCGGTCTGAAAAGCAAGGTGTGCTGTGATTGGCCAGCTATCCAGTGCGTTATGATTGGCCGAATACCTCAAGCGTGAGACGGAAATGTTACGCCCCTACCATATTGTGATGATGCCTTGTCAGGCCGGAGCGTTGATTCAAAACATGAAAACCCATTATAAACGAGGCATTCTTGCATCCAGTGGGGACATAATTACGGATTATAATGACTTATACTGTCTTTTTACACGTTGCGTTGCATTGCGCCGTGTAAACATAAAACCATGTCTGCATTTGTGATCGGAGAAATTACAAACAACAAGCCCTACTCTATACTACCCAAAAAACTCGCTTTAAATATAAAACATATAAATTATATAAAACTATATAAAATATAAAAAACGTACTTACAATCTCTGAGTCAGAACAGTCGGCATTATAGTCTACTCTACCAGGATCAGTAAACAGTCCTCCATAAAATGTGCTGCACACATCTGAATATTTGGGTGACAGTGTTCTGGAACAGAGTTGTAAATACAATTTAACCACTGATTTTTAGTCGTGTCCATTTTTGGAAAGCCAAACAAAGTAGTTTCGCTTTCACAAAGAAACACAACGTCGCACACGGCGGCCTAGAGTGAGCGGCGGCGACCTATAGTGAGCAGAGGCCGGGGGCTAGTGTGAGGAACAGCCGGAGGGCTAGAGTGAGCCGAGGCGGCGGGCTTGAAAACGGCGCGCCCGGCGGATTCGACGAAGGAGGCTTGCGGCAACCACATGTGAAGACCCCGGGCTGGACTCCGCTTCGTCCACGGTGAAAGCCGATCCAGGCGATCCACAGCGCAAAGTTGTTGTATTTCCTCAGCAACCAGCACGGATCAGCTCTAGGCATGACGAAGCAGCTATCATCCTCTTTTGAAAGACCAAACAAAGTAGTTTCGCTTTCACAACGAAACACACAGCGCCTTCACGACATGGCGGCCGCAACAATACTACAGCGAGAATAAAAGTTACACCTTCTTTCTTTGCGTGAACATTTGGGCAGCGTTATGCAAATCTTCCAGATAGTGACGTAGGTATGTGGGGGCGTGTTAGAACGAGCCATTTTAGGTAGGTGTGGCTGACTCTTAACTTTTATAAAGAATATGTCTTTGGATTTGAGACTTTAGACTTTGCAACTTTACAGATCTTTTTTCTGCACAAGAGATTGTAACACTCCAAAGAGAAAGGACAAATTTACTCGCTCATATGACCTTTTTTAGCAACGTCATATGACCCCTTTAAATATATAAAATATATCATTTAATTTACAAGCAGCTTTGCTTGGCAACAAAGTAAACTTCTCCATGTAGGTTCAGAACATCATCTAACAGAAGAGAAAAACAAGTTTAGCCTTTCTTCTACTCATTCGAGATGCTTGGGTCACGCACATGATGCTCGCCAGAGGTAGGTCAGAGCGTTCGATCTGGTGAGAGGATTTCAAAAGTGTGGGACCCCACCCCACGGCTCCAGCGGAAGAGTCTGCACTGATGTAACACAAACCTGTCTCCTCTTTGCCTTTGTTTTCACTCAGGCCCGACGATTCTGCAAAGCATTCTTAAACGAGATAGGATCACACACACACTTAGGGTCTAATGATAAGCAGCTGCTGCTTAAGTGATTTCAGCGCTTGTGTTTTAAAAACATGGTCAACTCCAATGTAATCCACCGTTCCACGCTCTTGGAAGAGCATAGTTGCACTGAAAACCTGGACAAGAGAGAAAACGGAGAGACTTTGAATGGCTGTCGTGTGTTCGAAATTGTTCCCAGTGACCTGACGATTAGTTCTTGCACTAACCCTGATAGAACATCGCATTATGACTGACAGACATGAAGAGCTTAGCGAAGACGACAGAAAAAGCATAACTTAAGGAGGAGGGTCAAATGCGAAGCTGGATTACAAAGTCATGACTGAAACAGTGATCACATCAAAGTAGGCTTTGCGCGGAGATTTGATGCTACGTGACAATGTAAGGTTTTGTTCTAGGAGAAGTTCTCCATGAAAGGAATCCAGATTAACTGGCCACATATCAGTATCATTTAAAATCAAAATTCACCCAGGACAGCGAACGGTTGGAGGACACAGTCTCAGAAAACAACATGTCTTTTTCCTTTCTCCACAGCTGAAGAACTTACAAAATGTAGGTTGATGAATTTGATTAGCGGTCGAGAATGGGACAACTCTGTAATGCTAAGTAGCCTCAACTGGAACACCCAGTTTATGGTAAATTAGGCATTTAAACGTTTCCCCTCCTCCTCTTTTGATAAAATTGGCAGATAAATCTGTATCAAGTTTGTTGAGTGAGAAAGGACGCATTTTTATGCAAGGGTGTCTGTACAGGCATCTGGGTTGATTAGCAGTGTAGGTCCTGACACACTTCCCTGAGGTTTTAAGGCTGTCTGTCGGAGTTGGCTAACAATCCAAAGAGTAGAGTTGTGTTCCTTTTTTTTTTTTTTTTTTTTTTTTTTTTTTCGCAAAACACAAAGCCAACACCTCAGGCTTTTCACTTAACCTCAAAGGTCCAGAGTGTCTCAGGCCTGGCGCAAATGTTAAAATAAGGTTATAAAATACAGGGCATGGAAGGAAAGCGATACACAATTCCAATAGGACTATTATATTGCTCTTTGCAGACAAATATAAGAATTTCGTTTTTCTATTTTGCTATTGTTTCTAGGCATGGGTGACATCCAACAGCTAACTAGTCAGTTGATGAAATCGTATAAACGTCCTCCTGTGTTTATTTAGAGAAATCACATACACATAGACAACACATCAACACAATGTTGCAACGTAGATGATACAACTAGAACTGCTGGATGCTGTTGTTTTGGCACATTTAATTTTTATATGGCACCATGTTCTCCTTGTGTGTCTGAATGACTAGTTGATTTTGGAAATGTGTAGTTTTGCACATCCCTAATTTTTGCTTTCACAATGCAATGTAAGTTTGCGAAGAGTGCTGTTTTAAGGCACTCACATGATCTAAGTACACTCTTAAAAATAAAGGTGCTACAAAAGGTTCTTCAAGCGATGCCATAGAAGAACCCTTTTTGGTTCCACAAAGAACCATTCAGTCAAAAGGTTCTTTAAAGAACCATCTCTTAACTTTTTGTAATCTGAAGAACCTTCTTTCGCCACAAAGAACCTTTTGTCAAACAGAAAGGTTCTTCAGATGTTAAAGGTTCTTTATGGAACCATTTAGACAAAAAGGTTATTCTATGGCATCGTGAAGCACCTTTATTTTTAAGAGTGTATGTCAGAAAGCCTTTAAACCACTAATGGCACATGGAAAATCTGGGGAAAAGTCCAAAGGCAAAGTCAGAACTTTCAAATTAACAGATTTGTCAGTTCCACTCAAAACAAATTTAACAAGCTACATAAGCGTTTTGCACATCAATACATGGCAGTATTCTTACTTAAGTATTCACAGTACGTGACCAATACAGTGATCAATCAAATCCATGCTAACCAGCCATGTCTGTGCATTCGCATCTACAAACATACGGACAGGTGTGTGTGTAGGGCGCGGGACAGTGTAGGATCTACTGGAGCACATGTTGATCTCTTCCCACGCACACCATAGTAGCCTGACGGACAGGCATGGAGACACTCGCCATACTGCCTCATCCTCTCCCTCCTCAGGAACAGGAAGAGCTTGGGTTGGCAGTTCATACACCCGTTGTCCTTGGAACACACCGAGCAGCCTTTACAGATGGGATAAGCTCCATAGGTAGCTGCAATGAAGCAAGACACAAAACAGATACTTTTACCAGCTAATAACACCAAGTAACATCTTGACTTGCCAACATTCTTAATTTCTTTACCACATGTCACTTGCTATTTCAGTGAAACATTGGTGATAATTGATCACAAAGTAAAAATAAAATACTGCATTCAGCTATTTATGTGCATATACTGTAAAAGAAATGAAGTGCTAAAATGCATTTAAGATGCAAGTTTACTGACTTCATTGCATTTGTTGTAAAATATATGCATTTAATAACTTACAGTAGAAACTGTCAGATTGGCTGTATTTGCCCTTGCATGCAATCTGCTTTCCATTCTAATATGCAATAGTTAAACACTGACACTTGTGCAAATGTGTATTGAATAGTAAACCAATCAAAATTCTGAAGCTTTCCTAAGAGTTTGGTGGAAGATGCTGAAATACATGAAGACTGCATCCCATATGAATTTAATATTAAATGCTAGTTTGTTTGCTTAAATACAGGACTATTGGCAACTCTAATCTTGACCTACTGTAGTAAGGATACACAGAATGTACAACGCAAAAGAACATTTTTACCCAAAACAACTTACTGTACACTTTCACTTACTGAGGTTAAGTGCCTCGCTCAAGGGAACATGGTGATAGCTCATGACTTGTGTCTTGCAACCGAACCAGCAACGTTAAGTTGTAAACCACTACACCACAGAGCAAGCTAACTGCAAAGTGCTTTGTTGAACGGTTAAACGTGTGCCACTATAGAACTGTCACAGACATTTTCATTGACACATAAAACTTTCACTGACTAAAGAAACTGTCATTACTGTGACACTAGCGAGGCCTGACGTTTTTGCAGAGGAAACCATTTTCAATGTGAGCAGCACAGTGATATGATTCAATGCTCAACTCCTGTATGTAGAGTTCAGACAGCCGCTGAAAGCCCAAAACCGCATTGACTCTGAGCAGGATCATGTTGCTGGTAGAAGACAAAAGAGCTAGTAACGACCATACTGTTTCACAATAAAGGTCTCTTAATGTAAGTTCCTTAGCGTCCTCTTTACAGGAAAATGTCCTTGGGCGCACACAATAGCTGCAAACCAGAGACATTGCTATTGATTGAAGCCAAGTTTTAAATATCACAAACCGAGATAGAGTAACAGTCCGAACTGGACGACCCACCACAATGCTTTATAAAATATCATGCACTTCGCTGACCTTTTTCCCCATTCCCTTTTTTCCCATCATTTTTTCTTCAGGCTGAATAAGTAATTGAGCATGCAATTTCAGCATGGCTTCTAAAAAAAAATTTTTTTCATGTAATAAGTGCCATTTATAAACATTTTCCACAAAATTACACAAGAGAAATCTTCGAGAGAGATGGACAAACCACACAAGAGGAGTAAAGGTTTGCTATTTAACACAATTCTTAACATTCTCATCTTTATCATTGTGTCTCAATCCGCTTCTTAACTGAGCAATTTCTAGTCAATATCTCGTTGTCCTAAAAAGTTTGCTCAATGGAAATTCCCAGAATGCACCTTAAAATCAGTAAGCACTGGCAGCTCCCTGTTCCCTTAATGCAAATATTGTCGTGTTTATGTCAATGTTCAGGTGAATGAGGTCCTTCCTAGTGCTCAAAACTGTATTAATGATATACTTGGGGGCGAAATGAGACACAACCTCATGCTTTAATGCTAATGTACCATTTCAAATTTTCAAATTCGATAAAGGCCTGAAAATGTTACTTAAAAACAACTGACTGCTTAAGAGCAGAGCCCTAAATATTTTCTGTTTTATACAATATACAATTACTTTTTTATCTGTTGTAGTGGAGGTAGTTCTTTAAAAAAAATCAGTGATGTCAAATTATAAAAATACGTTTGTAATCATCAGATAACATTTATGTTATTTATATCCCACACAGGCAGTACTGTGCTATACACACAGTCAAATTTACATTGTAACAATGTAATGTTGCCAATCATCTGGTCTGCAAAAAAAGTCCAAGAACTGATTAGGATGTCTACATCAAGAGGAAATATGTACAGTATTTTTTTTTTGTATGTAGAGTATCATGCTGTTTTCATGGTAACAAAAAATAGACAACTTTATTGTGTAGCTTGTTTCATGCCACGTGACCTCAGTGTTTTTGTGATGAGGAAATGAGCTGGACACATTTTTTCCCAAACCACACGTAAAGACATATGGTATACAGTTTGAACATGTTTATAGAAACCTGACATTCACCGTAAATTGGTAAAAATCTCCTCGACTCAGCCCACACATTTCAGACCTGATTGCGATCGTAGCGCAGAGAACGGCCGGAAACTGGGACTGGCGTGAGGTTGGAACATCAAAAAGCTGAGAACTATCAGAGTGTTTCCCTTATTGAATTTCCCTAATTGAGGGTGGTATGGCAATATCACAAACCGTTTCCCCTGTTCCTTAATCATAGGGGTGTTATTTCTTTCATCCCACTGTTAGAGCTGTTTCAGCAAAGCCTTGCGGCAGTTAAATGATTTCTTTAACTGCTGCTGTCAACATGAGTTTGAACAACATTATCGACCTTGAATGATCGAATCAGCGCATCGATCGGCCGGCACGATCATGCCGTTTCCCTCGTTGCCTTGCGTTTGGTTGTTATCAACTATATTGCATGACATTCAGACCTGTATTGATGGGATTGTGCTCTCACTGGTCTAGCAATTATCAATGGAAAGAATAAGAGACGTAAGACGTTTTTTACCTCATTCGAGATTTTTGGATCAGCAGCATGTCTGAGGACGGCTTTCCCAGATCTGACCACAGGCATGTCAAAAAGGAGGCTGGGATCTGGTGCGTCTAGGGCAAGGGTGTCCAAGAGCCACCCTTGAGGGCCCAGTGCTTCCACATTTTACGGAAATCTTTTTACCGCCAGCTGATTTATACCTGAAGCTATGACTGGAGTCTTCCATTCCGCATCGTATTTTCGTCAATTCATGGAGGGGATCAAATTCAAGCTCTAAGCCAGAAAATTTGATGGCTTTCCAATATCACTGTCAAATCAGGTTTTAAAGAGACACTGGGTCCCAAGAGGGGAAACAAACAAGAAATAGTGCCTCGGTCGGACCCTATTCATATTCTGCATTCAACTCTATTTATGCTTAAACTTGAGCTAAATAGTTAAAGTTATGCCAAAATTATTATGTGGCATTTATGCACCTTATTTGTGCAGCAATTTGCCCGTCGTCGTTTAAATGAAAAAAGTCATGCAAGAAAAGCTGAACGATCCAAGTGGCTTTCATACATGTAAACAACATCTCCAGCTATGTTTTTAAGTTACTCTAGAACACTAATTATCTAAGTGTGTCGGTCTGGCAGAATTTTGAGTTATATGTAAATTACAGTGGATAAGCCAAATTTGGCTGCTAAGAGTGCTTTTTGTTCCAAGAATCATACCAGCATGAGCTTTAAACTTTACCATAAGTCTGTCATGTTAACCTGCTGAAGTGTAACTTACACTGGCAAGCATGTATTATGGAACTAAAGAAGAATTATTTCTTGTTGATTTTTTTTTAAAAGAAAGAGGAACACATTTCTTGTTATAGCATAGCACAAATCCACCCCTAAATTCAGGCTTGCACTCATAGTCTCGATTTCTCACCCAAATTTAAATTTGTGTATCATTATTAATAATCCAATTAAAGGAAAGGATAATATCCCTTCAGCAAACTAATACAAACAGACGTTAAAGGAATACTTCACTCAAAAATGAAATTTCTGTACGCCTTCTTTCACAACATTGGACCTCACTGAATTTTAATGTACGCACAAAAAAATGCAGAGACATTTTTCAAAATATCTCCATTTGTGTTCGAGGAACAAAAGTCATACAAGTTTCAAACAATGAGGGTAAATCAAAAATGTTTAGGTGAATTATTCATTTACGTAAACTGTTGATACGCGTATTAGATGTGCACATCAATGGCAGACAATTTACTGAACTTAATATACACAATTGATCATTAACATTTGTAAATTAACAAATAATCATTATAGGTCAAGGCAAATTAAAGCACATTTTCAATATACGTAAAAAATAAAAGAATCAAAATCACAACTTGTGAAGAAAACAACAACAGTTAACATACTTTGCTGAAACTGATGCATGCAATTATTAATAATAATAATGCTGAAATACAAATTCTGCAGCAAGAACTTTCTTCATTTAACTAGAGCATTTGTCAACCTCTGTTGCAAGTGCATGTAGGTACAGTAATATGAGATGGCCTGTGTAACACATTGTATATTATAATGGATTATTACATTTCATAATCGATGTAATTATGTAGCTTTACATCCATATTCAGTAAGAAAATGGGTTGCAAATGCATTTTGACCTGACAACCTGTGCACTCTTTGAACTGCCCTTTCCCATAACAAAGTGAATGAGTTTACACTGAGAGCGCAGGACAAATGTTTCACAAAGTAAAATATGCAAGTGCCTTCTTTCATCATGCATTAAATGATCCATCTACAACCTAAACAACTGCTTTTACTAAGGCCTAGTCCTCTTTGAACATCTGTGCTAAAGACACCACAACAACTCCAGTTTACTGCAGTCTGATCAGAAGACAACACAATTTCTGCAAATTGTATAGAGTGTGACATTGTTTTGTGTAAAAGAGCCAACAAACAGTTCGGTCATACGGTCTCCACCATTTCTGTCAGCCAAGCATGAGGTTATATGAGGGAACTCAAAAGCAGCAGTACAAATGGATTAGAGGTGAATGTCTTGATTTGTCGTTCCTCTTTTGAAGATGCTATTTTGTTCTTAGCTGCGTTTTCATTTCTTTACCTCATTCTCTCAATTGTTCGCCACACTTTTCTGGGCACTTACTTTTCTCTCTCATCTATAATCGGCACATCACTGTTGACATCAGCTCTCAGGAACATCAAATGACAGGTAAGGCATCCATCTGCTGACAAATATTCATCTGCGGACAATAGTGCAATGAAATGTAACTTAAAAGGAGTGAAATATCTGTCCAACAATAATCTGTGCTAGTTTCACTGTGCCCAGTTTCTGTGGGGAGACTGTGGTTTATTCAGGTAAACGCAAAATTCTTGGGCCTTCATTCATGCGAATCACAAGCTCATAACACAACATATGACGGCATTGTTAGAGTGTGTTGCCTTCATTCAGCTTTGGCTGGCTTTGTTTTGAATCCTGATCAACAGTAATTACAGTGTGAGTGAGATCCAACAGAAAAAAAGAAAAAAAAAACTCTCTAAGGTATGTTTAAAGACTCTCAAACAACCGTGACGTTCATCGCCTTGGGCCAGCAGAGCTGGGAAGAAATGGCAAACCCCCACCTCAGACAAACACTGCCAACAACTTCCAGTGATCTCTCTTTCTCACACTAACAAATGCCTATGACAGCATCCCATGACATCATCCCCTGTCCCTACAATCTCGATGATATCATGCGTCATATGATATGTCAAGATTCAAAAAAGCTGTAAAAAGTTTAAAAATACAAAAAAAAAAAAAAACTCAAAGGGACGAGGAACCATTAAGATCATTGTAATCGCAACAGCTTGAGGCCTAATCTGATGTCCGTCCAACTAGTGAGAATTGTTTGACAAATAGAAGATTATTCTCTGTACCTCTTCGCACGTGGCATAACACTACTACTAAGTTAAGTGAATGGGATGCATTTATACAGATAGTCGGATTCTATTAATAGACCATAGATTACAGAGAGTTACATACATGTTAAAGGACTCAAAGATTTTTGGAGGTCTTAGCTTGGTGTTTTAAAGTTGAAGGCACCAACTGAAATTGCCAAATTAATGATTTGTTGAGCCATAAGTTGACATTTCAGACCAATCGAATAAACAAGAGAATGAAGGCTCTTGCTTCATGCATGGATACCATTTTTATTATTATTTATTTAATGTTAAAAGGTTAAACACTTTACTTTTTTATTTTATTATTATTTATATTCTATCATAGTATTTATTAAAATTTTAATTAGCTTTATTTTTATATTTTCACCTTTTGTTTTAATTTTACTAACTATCATTTTATTGTCCATATTTTTTATAGTTTTTGTATTTTTTATATATATTTAGCTTTCTTTATTTTTATTTCAGCTGTTTTCATTTTTAGTACTTCACTCAACTTCATTTTGTCCGTTATTGCCAAGACTACATTTCTACAAATGTTTTTCAGTTTATGTTTCTTCTAATATCTATATTTTAATTTATTTCAGCTTTATTTCAATTAGCAACAGATTTCAAAAATTTTAGGGGGACAATAACAACACTGCTTTAAACCACCAATCAAAATCCACCACACTGATCTATCAGAGCACAAAGTAATAAAATACGATCCAATATACTAAGACCATTCAAAGTTCAAAGTTGTTATTGAGCAATAAGCGTCCCATTACTGGGAATGAAGTCAGTCTTCATCGCCTGGATCATTTTGAAATTATGTCATTATTTACTCATTGTGCCATTCCAAACCTGTATGAACCTTCTTCAGTGGAACACAAAAGGAGATGTTAGGCTGAATGACAGCCTCAGTCACAATTCACTATTCAATTGTAATCTCCACTTGTGGAAGGAAGAAAGCCATATGGCTTTGGAACAACATTGGGTGAGTATTTTTGGGTGAACCATGCATTTGGAATCAGAAACGCTTGTCTCTTATAATGGAAAAGAAACTGGTAGTATGCAATAAAACTTTCAGATCATCCACTAAAAGTGTGCCAGTCCCCACATTGTTCCACATGGTTGAAGACAGTACATGGAAAACTGCATCAATCCGCCGGCATTTGTTGCATGTGACTTTATTTGTCATGGTCATGGGTATGGAAATCACACTTTGCTGAAGATTAATACACCAGAGCCAGAATGGTGGTATATGGCAAGAGTACGTTTTACTCTACAGGCACATTTCTCCTCCAATTTAGCAGAAAATATGCTGGACTTCACCTCCGACTAGTTTGCAGCTGGAAATAGTCAGGATTTAGGCATCCATGTCCCCCCCCCAACTCCAGTTTACTTTAACAGATTGTACTGTATGCATATGTTTACAATTTAGGGCAATCCCATTACTTATAATGATTCTGCACCATGTGTCTGAGCAAACACATTTGTTTCACTGCACTGGCTTATTAGCTTAGTGAGAGTGTTCCTGTGATACAGGCCCGGGAGACATGGCAAGCACCGATAGGTTTGTTGATTGGATCACTGCGATTGAATCGGTGGACTTGATATCCAAACATACCTTGTAAGCTCGGGCAGCTGGTACTGGTGTTAGTGTTTGCTTGCAGTTGGCGCAGGACAAAAAGGGATTCAGAGGACCTGAGGGCAAACCTGCTGACGTGTATGCTAATACCCTGGCATGGCTTTTTAGTCCGCAGAGAAATTGTAGAGCACACACACATGGACTGATTATTGTTGACTTGTCTTACTCATTCAAGTAGTAATAAATATGTTTTTTTTAAGGTAGCCAATAATTTAAACTCTGTCTCTAACACTGAGCTATAGTGTTTCCTCATTGATAAAACATTTATTAATTTATTTACTTGATTAAAAGTCTTTAAAGTTTGGTGTTCATAACCAAAAGGTTGCTGGTTCTATCCCTGCGAGGGATGATACATGAAGAAAAGAGTTTAAAGAAACAGATTTAAAAAAGGAATTGATTAATTAATTAATTAATTAATAGAGTGTCGCGCAGTTTTGAAAAGTAGGTTTTGTGTTTTACAAAGACACACTTAATTGTGAATAAGAATTTATATATATAAATATATATATATATATATTCTACAAATCTTTGTTTATCTTTGTAATCTTAATCAAAAAGCAATATAGTTAAACAATAATAAATCAAATAAAATAAGGCATATTTTCTTGTTGGATATCCTGATTAACTCTGAATTATATAACATTAATGGGTAGTGAAAAGTGATTTGCATTCAATTCAAGTAGGCTGCAATTAAGTATGAAAGAGTTGTCATATTGTAAAGTCCATTTGAAAATTCCCATTAAAAACTAATACAATTTTAAAATACAATGAATAGTTGTTCATATGCTGCAAGCCTACCCAGACACCCTTTGAAAATGCCTTTAGCTCTCAAAGGAACAATGGGTGTTTTGAATGAGAGATGAAATAGCACTTTGCCTGCTATGCATCTCGTAAACACTAAAAAAGACTGCTTTATGTGTGGACCAAAGATGTGCAGGTGCTGTAAGGTGCAAAAGGCAATCTGTCATGACGGGCTGTGTGAGAAGATATGTTTTATGTTTCTGCACAGCTCACTATTTTTTTGGAATGGAATTTGGAAGTCAGCAACTTTTTCCACTCCATAAATTCTTCTCAGAGTGAGATGTTCTGTTATGTTCTCAGATCTGTAGAGAAGAGGTGAGGTGTGGGTCTGAGGAAAAAAAAAGATAAAAGAAAGATATACACCAAAAAAAAGACCAGATTGCATCCTGAATATGAACTGAATTTTATTATTTTCTTCTTCCTTTAGCATCATTAATTAGTTAATGATTATATTTACATTTATTAAAATTAATTAATTTATATTAAACTCTTTAATTTATGCTTTAAAAGACCTTAAAATGATAGCAGTGTAAAGAAAGTGGTACAGAAGCAGACAGGAGGGTGGTGGTGGAGAGGGTGGCAAGTGGAACGGCTAAAATTAGCACACCTGTTGGCAATTTATCACACATAAACCTCACACCTAATTTTCACACCTGTGGCACAATGGGTTCCGAATCCCGCAATTCAGTCACACATGCTGTTCTACACACATGCTAAGGAGTTAGCAGTGAGTTCCCTGCATGGAGAAAGAGCAACGTCACGGCCAAAGATCAGAGAAACAGCGTGCCTGGGATTTTTTCACACCATTGAGCATTAGTGGACCTAACGAGACCCTCCTTTTGCACCTGCCAGTGATCCAATCTCATGCCACTTCATAATAATACCACCGCAATCCTACAATCCAATACAAAGTTATGCAAGAGTGATGATTCACCCAAAAATAAATATTCCGTCATTTACTGACTCTTATGTCATTCCAAATCTGTATGACTTACTTTCTTCTGTGAAACACAAAAGAAGATATGTTGAAGAACTTTGGAAATTCATACAAGTTTAGAAGAACAAGAGGGTAAATGACAGAATTGTTTTGAGTGAACTATCCCTTTATGATCAAAGGTATTGCCCCAGGTTAAGGCTAGAAGGGAGACAGCTGTGGCTACTGGGCATGCACACATCAATATAGTGTAATTTTTGTCACACGGTACAACACTAATTACTATTTTTGCATTATTGTAAGGTGTAGGTTTAGGGTTGTGGTAGGTGTAGATGATAATAAACACAATCTAATAGGTAGAAAATTAAATTTCATTGTTAGTTTCCGGTCTGAGATGTATCCCTTCTAGCCACAACCCATTGCCCATGATGCACTTTACCACCACTGACACAGGAAGTAGAACTACATTCATTTTAAGATGAAAAAAATCTACACTTAGGAAGTAGTTCTCAAGGGGGCCTTGGAAAACTTTCAAGGGGCCCTCAAGATGCCTTAAAATTATTTCAAATATAACAGAACAAACAATGAAAAGCTAAAACAACTACAACTCAAGATATGTCTTAATTTACTTTGTCAGTAACTGTTTATTATTTGAAGAACCAGGATTCCCACAGTTCCCCAAACATTTATGAGGAAGTTTAATTTTAAAAGTGATTTCCAGACTTGGAAAAGTAAAGTAAATTAATAAAACTCTTCACACCATAGAATATATGTTCTTCTAAAAATGCCAAGCTCTAAAATTCCTTCAAATATTGTAGGTCTTGGAGTCAAAAAGGTTGAGAACTAATGCACATGGGTGGTATTGGTGGGTTTTGGTGTGTTTCTGTGCGGTTGCCACCCACCAGTCTAAATGATATTCTGCTAGATATGAGTCGGTTCTGGGTTTTTTCCCTATCATTTTATCATCTGTCAGCAAGTTAAGAATGTGAATGATTCCTCAAACTGTGTAGCTTGAGAAATCATTCACATTCTTAAGTTGTAAAAATGAATTACATGATAAGTTTAATACTAACATTTAAGGGATTGTTCGAATCTCTGTTCGAGCATTAGTAACTGTAAACACCTCTAAACTAACCTTTAAACTAAGTTTAAAACTATGAATGCACATAAAACTCACCCACACATACATATGCGGACACACTACCCAGCAGACCTCCCTCTAAAACTGCATTGTTTGCCTTCACGCCTAAATCTGTGCTATGCTAGGAACATGAAAGGTATTACCTCATTAACCCTTTAACGAGACCTCTTCTCCACCTCCCTGGCTAAACCCTTCCCTACCAGGCCAGATCAGAAGTGATCCATAGGGTCAAAAGTGGAGAGCACCACAGGGGTGGCAGGCAGAAACATGCCGAGGAACCTCATATGGTCCCAACCACTGAGAGGGGACTTCAAAGCCTGATGCCCAAGACTGAGTCTTCTACTCCATAAATAGCTGCAGCAGACCCTCCATAACTTCTATTGAGCCAATTAAGAAAAAATTCAACAGGATACCACGCAACACCCATGCCATCGACTTCAAAAACGGCACGCATACGACCAGAATAAGCCTGAAAATAACAAAAACAGGTTCTACAGTTGCGGTTTCCTGCACACATGGGTGGCACAATGTATAAAATCTGCGTGTATTGTTACAAATTTGTCAAATCCCTGTGAAAACCTGGCAAGCAAGGACATGCCAGAACACTTCCAGATACAAATGAACACCAGGGCAGGGTTTTATGTAATGGCCGCTCGTCTCATCTGCTCCCCAGGGCAAAGCTTACACTAAAGAGCTCTGTGATAATCACTCAACTTCAACCTCTTCTTGCTCTTACCAAAACAGACCTGTCTGGCAGCCAGATACATCTCAGATACGGCCCCTGTACGGCCCCGTACTCCCATAAACACGTTGCCCACATCATGCAACTTTCTCCTTTTGCCTTTGACACATGAAAGCGGTGTTGATCTCGACAAAGAAGTTTTATGCTAAAAATGTTTATTGACAAAATGATAATGCAACATTGTAATCATTGTAAAGATAAATGAACTATATACACAACATTAACATAATATTAAAACTTACTGTTTGAAGTCAGTGTTTTTTTTGTTTTGTTTTTTTGGGGAGAAATCTGTAAATTGATCTAAATTGATCAAAAAATCGGTCACTTTTAGACTTTTATAATGTTACAAAATTTCCTTTTTCAAATACATTCTGTTCCTTTAAACGTTCTGTTCATAAAAGAAAAAAAAATCACGGTTTCCACAGAAATATTAAGCAGCATAATGGTTAATAATAAGCATATTAAAATGATTTCTGAATAATCATGTGATGCTGAAGACTGGAGTAATGGTCTGCTGAAAATTCAGCTTTGGCATCACAGGAATACATTACATTTTGAAATATATTCAAATAGAAAACAGTCGTTTTAAATTGTAATAATGTTTTTACTGCATTTTTGCTCAAGTAACTTCAGCCCTTGTAAGCAGATAAGAGACTTCTAGCAAAAATATAGAAAGAACCTTACAGACTCCAAACTTTTTAATGGCAATATACATTTTCATTGAAAATTAAACAAATACACAAATGAACTTGAACTATACATGCTAGTTAGAATGTGTAACTCATTTACGTAAATTACTTTGTTCGTAAAGAAATATCCAGTCTCTAAAGGAAAGTAATTGTTTATGCTGATAAACAACAGTTCTTTGATTTTTCAGAACGTTAAAGAAATTGTTTACATGAAGAAATTGTTGACAAAATGCGCTTATATACTAAGATTAAAACTGATTGAATTTTAATTGACTTGATTGAATTTGCTGACTAAATAAAAAAATTTAAAAAAGAATGTGCAAAAACAAAGACAGACTCTTGTGCATGTTAATTACAATGCCAAACTAGTAGTGTCTATTACTGGAGTGTCGCCACCAAATCCATTATTAGCACATGAACATGAAAACTACATGTGACCCCTGCCTGCGGATACCTCCAACGTAACGTCCTCTCCGTGACAGCTGTTTACACAAGAGAAGACGGTGTGCTTCTGAGGTCTGGCTCTGGTTCAGATAAAATAATACACAGTTGAAGTCAGCCAAGATGTAACACAAGTGGATAACTGAGAGGATGAAAAAAGGAGGCATTTGTGAAATGTACAAGGATATTTTCTCTTTCCCTTCCTCCCTAAACTTTTCTTTACCATTCTCCCCCGCCTTTGGCCTGACCCCCTCTGAATATCTACTACTCAGTCGGTAGTTAAAGATAAATGGAAAATAAAGGGACAAAAATAGAGATATACTGAAGTCGCACAATGCATAAACTCACCACAATTGAAGTCCTCTGTGTTCTGAAACTGAAGAGTCTGAGGAATGCGTTTCAAGGCCACATGCACATTAAAATCATAACTCTAGCTTGTGAATTTCCCCAAATTACGCGCAACAGATTATAAAGCACAAAACAGGGCTTTTCTTCCTCAGTTGTTTCCTATTTAGGTGGCACAATGCCAGACTACAGAGCATTAATGCACACGAACCGGCATCACCAAAGACAACACAAAAAAACAGACTACAATAACTGCTGCAGTACTAGACTGAAACTTCCTGTTATCACACAGCTCGTTGGAAAACTTGATTCTGATTCATCAATCATTTTTTTTATAATGACCATGTAACTGTATATATCATGATACAATGATTTGAACTCAAATCAATATTGAACTCCTTACATATTTAACTGCAAGTATTTAACATCAATACATCAAATTAAATAAAAAGAGAATGATATTTTGGGGTTGGTAAGGATTTTTTATGTTTTTGAATAAAGACTTTCATGCGTACCGAGGGTGTATTTATTTAATATTTTAAAATACAGTAAAAACTGAAATATTGTGAAATACTTTAGTACAATTTAAAATAACCATTTCTAATTTAATATATTTTAAAATGAAATGCATTTCTGTGATGGCAAAGCTTTTTTGGCAGTCCATTAGTGTGACTTATCCTTAATCATGCCTACATAGCGTTTGCTGCTCATAGCATTTCTTATCATTATTAATGTTGAAAACCTTGTGCTGCTTAATATTTTTGTGGAACCGTGATAAATTTTTCAGGATTAAAACTTAACTTAATTTCTTTATTTAAAAAAAAAACAACAACAAAAAAAAACTTACTGACCCCAACCTTTTGAACGGTATAGTGTAAGCTTAGTAAATATTTTCCTGACATCACTGTGCACATATAGAGATATATATATATATTAGTAAAAGTTAATTTTTTCTCTTGAGGGAACAAATACCTCAGTCTGTGAGAGAGAACTTATAAACCATTTTAGTGATGGCATGATAGTAATGAAGTAAACTGAGCATTTTATACTCCTATCCATAACAAATTCATAAGATTGACACAGAATCGCCCATTCATTTCCCATTTCCCACTGCAAAAAGCACACAGCTTATTATATAATAGAGAACAGAATGTTTTGAAGACCTTTTTGTTTAGTTCTGTTGCATTAAGCGAGGTCGCATATGACTCACGACTCCGAACAAATACGCTGATTACAGATACATGTTGGCTACTGCTCACAAACCGCTGACACTCACTTTCTCATCAATGGCTAGTGACCCTTGAAGACCTCTTCACATCTGAGATGCATGCTGAATCCTCACAGAAAGAGAGTGAGGGCGGGAGAGAGACAAAGAAAGACAATGAGCTTAGCGCCAGGGCACTATAATGACTACCATGCCTGGCCTTGATTAAAACCACACCAGGGCTTCTGGGTTCCACAGGCAGGCAGGCAGCAGGCAGGGTGTCTACCTCCCTTCCAAGTTCTTAGAAAGTCCAGACGTCCTCGACCCAGACCCACAATGAAGACGGGCACAATGACAGGGCAAAGGGGATGAGACCCAAGCTCAATCCATGGACAAATTACAAGCAAGTGGTGTAGCTTTATTGCCCCTGACCGTCTCACTTCCGCACCATACTGAAAGCAAGGCGTGTGGAAGGCTGGTTTGATGTGGTGTGGATGCGTAATTAGAGGTCCTATCAAGCGCAGGGGAACAGAGGAGGCCTGTCCATCTGTCGAGTGTTACTGGGATGGGGAGGGGGAAACGGCAGCCCATTGCTCCCCCTTGTTGTTGTTCCAGCGATTTGTGTAGGCGTGGATGTAAATATCCATCAGAGCTGGAGACAGACCTCACACGCCTGCATATGTATGTGTGTTTCTGTCTGAGGAAGCCTCTAGAGCTCATGTTACAACAAGGCTTCAGCGATCGATTCAGACTAGGTACAATAGGAGGCCTGCACACACACGGACCGATGTTCTCGCAAAGGGCGAACATAAATGCCGTACGGAATAGAACCTGGCAAGGCCTGGGAACACAAAGAGCCTACTCAAGGCAGTTCGATTTCTACAACCCTTCCAAAGCACTTTGAACCACCAATTAAATTCTTCAAAATGTCCAGCACACTCAACTGACACTCCATTACCCTGTCTGTGCTCTCCCGTCCTTTCTCATATAGCTGGATCAGGATGGGAGGGGAGGGTGATTCATAGGGAAGTGAATGGTACAAGAACTTCCTCACTGCCTACTTATCTACATAGGCAGCTACATTCTAGAACAGCATTCTATCTAAAACATAACCTCCAAATGATCAGTGATTTGGAACGCTCTACAGAAGGCAAGAATTTGTTAAAAACCTCTCAATTTTAATGCAACACTATGGATTCACGTGCATACAAGTATATTTACCAATTTTCTTGTTGCAATCCATTCTACAATTGGCTTCTACATGAAGGCCAAAAGCAATGCAGTCTTGTAAAATAGGCAAAAAATTAGACATCTCAGAAGGAAGCATAATCAAGATGCACATTTTTCAGAAAAGACATGTTGGAAATTCACTTTTGATGTCTTAAAATGCTGGCTATGGAAGAAGCTCGCTAGGTTTTGGAACAGAGCGAATATCTGTCACAGAACAGGCAAAACGATGTCCGTGACATGCACAATGTTTGTCTCACTTCATCAAGTGTCCAGATGATACCAAGTAAAACCAGTACTTGATGTAAAAAGCAATGCTTTTGAATAACACGCATGGTACAGATGTGCGAATGTACATTACACGTTCTTGCATTCAAAACCAAAAAGACAGGGTGAAACAGAATGCAGGGGGCTACTTTCAACTGGACATGCCATCCTAAAATGGTGACAAATTGAGACAATGGAAAGGCCAAATACAAATTAAAAGGTACACAAATAAACAATTAAAAATAGCTCTGATGAAATTTAAAAATGCATTCAGTGTGAACAGCCCCAATGAATTCGTATTGTTATTCAACAAACACCTTTCAATACTATTTAGTTGTCATTGTATGACTCAAGTTACTATTTTAAACCATTTGTTCAATGTTAAAACAACTTGTGTTATGTTTACATCTTAGAAACAAGTCCAGTATTCAACAGTTTTACTGCTCAATAACCTCAAGAGAATCAAACTCAACAGGCCTGCCATATTTAGTAGCCTTATAAGAAATGCATTAAAGTAAAATTACTTCAGGGGGCTGGCTGTTGAGGAAATAACAGAGGTGAACATATAAAAAACATCTCCCTGGAATTTAAAAGGCACACTGGACCTTTTGTCTGTGGCACCACGGTTTTCAATCACCATCGGGAAATATGGAGCGTATTATAATACGATTCATATAATAAGTCTATTTTATTTCACATTTCCGAAAATGAACTTTTACAGTGTGGTAAATTGTAGCCTGAGAGGAAACCATCTGTTTGGCATTTAGCTTTGCCAACATATGGGATCTTCTGATGACAACGATTGAGGCCAGTGGTGAGGATCCCCATGTGTACGTTACAATAAAAAAAAAAATTATATGAACGCACAATGGGTATTTCTCTGTTGCGACATGACGAATGAAGGCGTGGAAAGTGTTACAAAACCTTTCTCAGCTGCACGCATTCAATGCTCATCAGTTCTCTGCTTGGAACATGAGGCAGCACCCTGGTGACGAGGAAAGCATTTGGACACAAGACGCCTGGTTTTGTGCAAAACTTTGGACCTGTTTAAATGAATTATATTAGTTAATTGAGTTAATAGTAAAGAGGATGTGGACAGTCTTTTATTACTTTTCTATGCAATCCGACTTACCATTTCTAATGAAAAAAAGAGTGGGCCCCACTTGTATCGATATAAACAAGCAGCACATTGTGCAGACACACTCTTAAAAGATTCCAAAACGGGTTTTCGCAGTGATGCCATAAAAGAACCATTTTGGCTCCCAAAAGAACCTTTCAGTGAATAGTTCTTAAAAGAACCATTTTTTCTTTGAAGAACTTTTTTTCTCTTTAAAGAACCTTTTGTGGAATGGAACGTTTCCATTGATGTTAAAAGCTCTTCATGGAACCATCAATGGCAATAAAAAAACTTTTATTAAGAGTATACAGGATAGCTGAAAGGGGAAAGTGAGTAACAAAAAGAGAGAAGGAAGTCTCAGCATATATTTGTTCCCTCAGAACACCAAAATATTTTATCCGTCTCAGGTGATGGTGCTCCAACCATCTCTGATCTCCTCAAATATGCCATCCATCCCTCCCTCAGTATAAACTCTTCGTCTAATGATGTTCTCTCTCACGCACACTCAGTTCTCAGAGATTCACCAAAGTGATCATGCCACAGATCGACGGAAGGCGACAGGAGAGGGACACAGTGGGGCACAACCAACTCTGTCTAACCTGCTGGAATAAAAAAGTCACTCCTGGCCATAGGAGAATGAATGGCTGGGTGAGAGAGCTCAATTGTCGAATGTCAATTCCATAGAACTTCACTTAAATTATGGATTAGAATGAAACGACATGTCACATTTTCCAAAAGAAGATTGGCAGAATGCTATTATTATTTTCCTTAATAAAGAGACTCTGGAATCACCCATCCTGTCACTTCATCAGAACATTAAGTGGCATGAACATAGCAAGAGCCAACATTAACACTTACACCCATAAACCTGGGACCTTGGGTAAACTTGTACAAAGCATAGCTCTAAACAGTTCTTTTTGTCATTACTCTTTTTTTTTATGTCTTCCCGAACAAATTTGAATGACCTGATCACTGTAAAACAAAGAGGTCTTTTACATCCTACACTCTGCTCTTGCCGTTTCAAACTCAGTCCAGGTTTTTTTTGGCATGCAGTAAAGACATAGTTTACCCAAAAATGACAATTCTGTCATCTATTGAACCCCATTTCAATAACAAAAATAAAAAAGGTAATTGCGACATTTTATCCCACATATTGTATACTTATATCTCGCAATTCTGAAGAAAAGGTCAGAACTGTGAGATGCTAACTCAGAATCTTTACTTTTTCCTCCCAATTCTGTGTTGTTTATATATTTCAATTCTGAGTTTAAATAAGAAAAAAAGTCAGAAATGTGAGAAAAAAGTAAAAACTGTAAGATACAAACTCAAAATCAGAATAGCAAACTATAAAGTCGTCTACTATAAAGTCTACTACTTTTTTTATGCCAGGGTGGAATCAATCTTTCATACTTATCATTTACTCACCCTTACATTGTTCCAAACCTGTATGCATTCCTAAATCTGTATGCAAACAACATTGACTTTCATTGCATGAAAAATAAATGAATAAATAAAAAAAATTTGATATTGTTTAAAATATTTTTCAGAAAGAAAAGAAAGAAACGCATGTTTGGATTTACTCAGTTGTGAACCATATAAACTGACTTTATTAAATATTTATATGCAAAACAACTTATGAGGCATAATGGGACAGATCGCTGTGTGCTGCCAGCAGATAAAGATATAACTGTTCGATAGTGTTAAAATACAGGTGCTTTCCCCCTAATCTCTTGGGGGTGAAGCTGAGGAGCTCAGTGATGAAGCTAAGCCTTTCCTCTCCTCCACTTCCCCATGGATTACCGTGACTGTGTTTCTCTGGAAACAGACTTCTATTAGTTCCATTACTATGAGCTTAATCGGACCGTTCATCAGAGCTAGCCGCTTCTTAACCTCCCGTAATGCAGAGTTTTACTTAAAGTGCAAGTAAATGGCTTGTGCACTTAGAAAGGACCAAATTCTATGTTCCTATACATACTAAAAAAAAGCTGTTTTTGATGTTTCAGAGCGGTAGCTCTGAGGCTAAAGCATTAACACCCCTTCCGGATTGTCAAACTAGCAAGTCATGTGTGTGAATTTGTTCTCTGGCCCGCGCTGGTTTTCGTGAGCCCACATTTTTTATGTAGTCAGCAGGTGGCATCATTAGCCAGAGAATAAAAATGAAAAGTATTACCCCTGGGCCAAGCAATGATATTGTAGCAAACTCACTGGCATGCATAAAGCACTGAATGGGGGGTACAGAGGTGCTAATTTAATATGTTACTTGCTTTTGGCTTTGTTATACTCATCTGAGGAAGCCTGTGTGAATGCAATCAGCTGAAATGTAAGCAATAATGAATAAAAACAAAAGAAAAAGTCATATGTTCCTGATCAGCTTTAATGGAGAATCTGATGAGAATAAATACAGTTGTGAGGCGGTTAAGACAGAGTCTTGTAAAACAGTTCAAGAGGATTGACCGTGTTGCTGGGGTGAGGTGGGATTGTAGATTGCACACGAGCATGCCAGAAAAGACTGCACATAAAGCTGTCTCAAGTACACTGAGGGCAAGAAAACCATTTCAGCATTTTAGACTCAGTTGAACAGCGATACAGCCCTCAGTAAGTATGATAAATATAGAAATGAAGCAAATCTAAAGCATGGCTGCATTTCAAAACGTCACTCTCTGCAACAACTCCGTACACACACACACACACACACACATTTCTGTCCACAGGTTCAAACTCAAAGTTCGAGTTCACTGCACCTCCAAGGCATAATTTACAAATGTGTCACCATTTACATATACACTACACAGGATCCCACTCACCTCCAGATGCACTTTTGCCACCATTTTCCCCATTAAACTCCTCCAATCCGCCTGAAAATGCTTAACTCGTCTGCCTCTGCCAACAAGTTTGATCCTATTAAGAAAATTATATTACGTAGTATTTGAAATCGCAAATCTTGTAGAAAAACAGTGAGGCTGAAAACTTGTGTGTGCCAGTTCCCAACAGTGTCTGGCTGATTATTTGCAGATGGGAGCAGAGGTTTCCCCTGGCATGCCATGCATGTGATTAAATCTTTGAATGCCTCCCAATTTACATCTCTGCGGATTTAAGAGCGCATGCAGCCATGGTGTCAGCAAGTGTCTTTATTTGGGCTCAAGTTCAATTGGGAGGCGGTTGTTCTGTCACATGCAATGAATGACTGATGTTCAAGGGTTTGAGGCTTTGGGGAGGGATGGAGAAGTTTGAAATGCTTGACTTTCAGCCCCCGTGTCCATATGCATTGGCTAAGCAAGGCAACCCTCATATTTACTGATGAGTTAAATACCTACGGCTCTTAAGAGTGGATTGTTATACTTGCACCAGTTGTTCAAAGCTTAATCAATGTCTGTCTGAGAGATCAATTAAAAGCGGCTTAGGGTAAAAGGAGGGTCAGTGCATTTGAAAAGGGAAAAGGAAAGCTCTATTCATCAAATGGCCACCAGACAGAGCCGCACTGTGAGGATCATCTGATCAACAGTTAGTAGCTACTTGAGAATGAATTTTCCATTTCACTTAAGATTATTCATACAGTAAATTGATGTTCTCCAAAACAAGACATGTGAACTCACCAACCTATCCGAATCATAATGAGATTTGACATTATACAATCAAGGCTTTAGTAAAGTGTGCGAACTATTCAATGACTTTTAGGGGTTTTGAGTGTGGACCTTTTAAAAGAATGTCAGTCATTTTCTGGGGTTTTCCGGCGTCTTTAGAATACTTATTCAACCATCTAGTATCTTAAGAACATTTAAAGAAAAAAAATATTAAAAAGTGATAAATGTGTATATCTATGATAAAATTATACGCAGACACTTACATTTAGTAGACGTAGCCAACTCAACTGAAAGCAATAGTGCGGCGTATGGTTACAACTGTAGTATTTAGCGCAATTTGTCAAACTTTTGAATTTACTGAAATGCTATAATAATTAGCCTATATATTACATCTACTATGTGAAACTATGTAACTGGAAAATGACAGACTTTATATAAAACGGCTGTCCACATTTTTATGTCACGTACTTTCTTAATATAAAATGTTTTTAAAGCCTTTTATAGCCTATACCGATCTCAGTTGGAGAATAGTTCAAGGCGCCGTTATTTATAACAAATTAAAGGTGTAACGTAGTTAAACAAGATGCCAATGAAAGAAAGATACTTTTAAAATAAAAATCTTCAAGGATGATGGTACCACAACGCGCATTCTCTGACGGAAACTGATGCTGAAAGCCACTTCTAATGCAACATTCTCTTCTTGAAGGCACTACAAACCCTGCAATGTTCAATTTAGGTAAACTTCCTAAAATTCTTCAGGTGTAGGGGAAAAGCCCACTCTTGGATTCAAGTATGCATGCTAAAAATAAATAAAACAAGAATGTGTGCATTCTTAAAAACACCTAATTATGTGAATAACATTAAAGGATCTCACTTTTTACATTTTGGCAACATACATGTGGAAGTCTAAAACTTCGAGAAGTTGCAGTGCCCCGAGGAACATCACTGAACCCTTGAGCAAGACAGCGACCTCATCCTACAAAAATACTATGGTAAAGACAGTTTTCGCCAGAGTATTAGAGTTACAACTAGCAATTCATACTGTTGTAAAACAGTGGAAGCTTGCCACTGCTTCTATCAGAAAAGAGTCAAATCACAGAAAGCTTCTGAAAGCGTACGGTTACCATGCTCATTTTTGGTAGCGTAACACCAGGTGGGACAGTCCCTGTCATACGCGGACCGTAGGTCTCGCTGTGTAGAAGCGTCAGCTAAATGACTAATTAGACAATTAATAAAGCATCTATCAAAGCCACATTCACGGTGCCCTCACCTCTTTTGTTTCTTCTCCAGCGGTGAGACTGCTGCGTCTGACAGTGGCTGTAGTCCACACAGTTCAACACGATCAGCGCAAATGAGAACAGACGAAACTGCATCTGGGCGGCTGTATGATTGTCCCGACTCGCGGAAGAAAGCGTCAAAGGTACTCGCCGCGAACCTGCAAGGTCTGTATATGAGGTTTCAATATGTATATTTCTCCACAGAGGAGCGGGAAGTTGAGGAGTCCGGACTCAGTTGTGTCACACATTAGAGGGGGAGAGAAAACACCATCTTTCACCACCGGTTAATGTCATTTTAGAGCGCGAAACGCGCTTTTTATACTCTAAAAAGTGTCGCGTTATTGTCTGTAAAGAGAGAGAAAGCTTTTAACTTGAGGTTCTTTGAGTAACAAATACAGCGTGATGGATCAACGTGGTTTGCGAGCGAACTATTTCATTCAAAAGAACTTGAATTAGCGGATCTCCAAAAGCGCACGGGACGCGGTGGATGCCCTCAAAAGCCGATGCGAGGAGCGAAAGAAATATACCTGCGCGGGTCCAGTCCAAAAAAGAGAAACTTTGCCTATTCATCAAGTTTCTTCCGACTGCCAAAGTGGACTTGGAACATCCAGCATCCCTCTCGCAGGAAAAGTTTAGTCCCTTCGTCCCCTAGACTGAGTGAGAAAACACATGGACGCAATAGTCTGCACAAGCTCTAGAATAAACCCTTGATGTGCATGAGGATGTGTGTGTAACTGTGGCATGTGCTGCAGTGCTCGGCTGGTGATGGAGTATCACTCTACTGGTGCTGATGCTATATAGGCACTGCTGTCACGTGGAGACTCCAAGACCTTGTGGGGCTTTTCGGAGCACTTTCAGAAGCCCCTCGGTCAGAGAGAGGGCTGTTTGCCCACCCTCCTTGTTTAAGTTTTAGAAGATGACAAATGGAATTTCTCCCGCTGTCTCTATACACTACATATGAGCCCCAGGGTCCTAGTGCATTGGCTTAAACTAATAGTATTATGGATTGATCGTATATTTACTTCTACCCCCACCATATTAAAAACAACTTAAAATACTGTACATAAAGTACCTGAACTGCAATCTGCATTTCCTTGGTTTCATACTGTTGGGAAAAATGTACAAACATTTAAACATGGTTTTGCTGGTTTTAGTAGGGTGTAGAAGCCAAGCTTTGTGACTCAATAAACCAGCTGGACACCAGCTTTCCCAGGCAGGATACCAGTTTAAATCTGCTAAGATCAGCAAACCTACTTAGAGTGGTTTAATTTTTTAATCAACAGGGATAAAATGAGAAATAAATTCAGAAAACTCAATAATTAATACATACAACGTGAGAGGCAAAAATAAGGGTTCTCTTATGATATCTGGGGCTATAATAACAAACGTTTTAGTTAAAAAAATCTAAAAGACTGCAATTTATTTTTTTATATATTAGCATTAATACAACTTAATATCACTTTCCACGTCCAACATAACAGTTTTCTTTTAAGACATTAATATTATTTTAAGTTTTAAAACCATTTAAAATGCAAAAAGAAAGATTGCTGAGGCAATTTCCTTTAGAAGCTTATATGCCAAAATAGATATAAATTGCTTGAAATCCAAGAAATGTTTTACCCAGCTTGACCACTAGGTGTGGCACTTAATCTTTTATTTATACATCAATTTTTTGACTCGATCTTAAATGTCTTATTCCACCCGTTATTTTTTGGCTCAAATGATCTAGAAATCTTCCAGGTCAGGTCAAAGTGTGCAGCACCTCATTCAGGTACAGAGTCACTGATTTATAACAAACAGGTGTTACGCAACACAGCATTTCATATACACCACAGAAAAGTGCATATGTCCTAAAAACACGTTTGATACAGTCTACACGGACTGTCCGATACCCTTCTCAGAGAGGAGAAAAAAGAAAAGCATTTGTCATTTCTAAGTGATGACACTCTCTCCTCCAGAACTCTTTGATGTTCCGATCAAAGTGAAATTCTCCCAAAGTCAATGTTAATTATATGAAGGCTATTTGTCTCTATCAGTGAAACACAATAGTGTTTCATTTCTCATTAAAATAAATCTTATTGAAGATATATTTATTCACCTGCCTTCCTTGCACTCGAGTTGTATCAGGTTGCTTGACGGTCTAATTTTAGTTATAGCCATTTACTGCAAAGACATTTATGTGCATACTATAACCTAAACATAAAACTGAAGCACCTGAAGTGATTCCCAGACAACTCTAAGCTTATGCATTGGAGAAGACTCCGTAATGATCTCTCATATTACTGAAAAGCTGCTCTAAATTTAGGCCTGCTCTTGTTAAAAAAAAAAAAAAAAAAAAAGACATTTGCATTTTGGAAAAAACAGCACTCAAGGAATAATCCCGAGAAAAATTTATTATGGAACATCACGTGGGATCTTTAATTATTGGCGGTTTTTGAACAAATGTAAACCTTTTCATGTAAGGGAAAAGGAATGAACAATGCGAAAAAGGGAAAGATTATGTAGCCCTTTTAACCAAAACCTACGTTGACCTTTTCGTTTGGGTGTTTGTTTATTTACTTTAAGTGAAGTGACAGACGTTGTGGTGGACAACCTTCTCAGCCACACGTCTGCTGTTGGTCTGGATGTCTTACTAAAACAACATCTGAGACCGCACTCCTAAGGTGAATGTGATAATTAAGGGCTAGGAGGGTTTTATTTTCGTAATGTGTCATGGCACAGGACCGGTAAACCAATCACTTTAGCCCACCCCCCTCCTTCCTCCCCACCCGGCCGCTCGCTCGCTGGGAAAGTAAAGGTGACGTCAGTTGTTTTAGACGGCTGGCTGGGAGCCCGAGCACTGTGGCAGCTATAAGCCCCGTCTTCACTCGTCCAGAGAGACAGGGCCCATAAACATGTCAGCTGATAGAGAGGCCAAAGCAGACATTAAGACACACTTTGAATCCCAGCCTGCAGCATCTGCGAGCGAGAGATGGAAATAGAAAACATATAGAGCGGCAGACTGTAGGTGTCACGCGCAGAAGATGGGAAAGGTGGGGAGGCATTATGTTGACTGTCTAGCGCATCTGACGTGCCCGACTGCGAACAAAGAGGACAAGCGACGTCAAAAATGATAACGAGAGTCGGGACAATCACCTTTCCGTGCCCTCTTCGCTGCAGTGGAGTGGGCCGCTACATAACAGCACCGTAAAAGCAGCAGACTAAACACTCATTCATCATTACGGCGCATACATGTGCAGCGGCACAAAACCCCCCGTCCCACTCAGTGACTCAGAGCACATTAAAACTTCATCTATTACACAAAAGATCACAACCACTTAACCCTCAATCACCATTTGTAATGTCCAGGAATAAAATGCAATCATGAGGTGAAGATGGTTTGGTAAGGTTTTTTTATTTTATTTAATACCAGACGTATTGTACCCAAGTGTAAAAATAAGGCCTCTGTCTCGCTCCTTTGAGGGACACGAGAGAGAGAACAGGATGTTCGGCCACAGTATGGGAATGCTGGAAGGTTAGATTGAAGTGTACGGTCCACAAAGATCCACTCAATAAAAGCCAGAATCCTGAGCTGCCCAGTTTGGAGTCTGAATAGAAAGGAAGAGAGAGCCAAAAGATGTTATTAACCAACACAATTGCATGTGAGGTCATTATAGATGAATGAACATGCTATAGAGTGCTGCAGTGATGGATGTATTTTTGTAGGCCAACCCGGAAGTTAGCATCACTACTGAAGCCGGTTTCCACCGTGCAATAAAAAAAAAGGTAATAGCAACTTTTTTTCTCTTGCAATTCTGACTCTCTCACATTTCTGAGTTTTTTTTTTTTGCTTCTGACAGAATAAAAATAAATAATTCTGAATTTTTCCATCTCACAATTCCGACTTTTTTCTCACAATTGCAAGTTTATATCACGCAGTTTGGACTTTTCTTCTCAGAATTGTGGGTTATAAACTCGTAATTGCGACATTTAACATTTAGAATTCTGACACTTTCTCAGAATTTAAAGATTATTTACATCTTGCAATTCTCCATTAATATCTCGCTCTATATTTAAGTTTCAGAGTTTCTATATTTAAAAAAAAATCATTGCAAGCCAAAAAAACAAAAACAAAAGGGAGATAAATAGTGGTGGAAAAATTTACTGTGGCTCCCTCAACAAAAACCCAATAGGATTTTTCATTGGCCTTTGTATTATAACATAAAATAAGCTCTGTGACCAACAAAAGTTTTTAATTCTTAGTTGTTTGGTCCATCATGATAATGTTCACAAATTAACACAACTCTTATGAATCCTAAGGCCTAAATACAAATCGCATTTTGCTATAAACAAACTACACTGAGTATAACGTCACCATCACGAAGCTTCTTCTGACAACTCTTTTGGTCTTTATTTAAAAAAAAAAAAAAAATTCCCTGAAAGTCTGAGTTAGACTAGTTTACAAGAGCATGATTATAAACACAACAAAGCTGTAAAAGCAGACTAGTTAGTAGATGGGTTTTCGTGTTCAGCATGATTCAATTTATTGTCCCTGACAACCGCTGTAGTCCCATTTAGCTACATTTTTGTTTATTTATTTATTTAAAAAATGACTGGAATAATGCAACTGCAAGTGCTTGTTGCCTGGTTTTGGTCCACAATCTCTTGAAACTATCTACTACAAAACTGCGGTTATTTTGCAAGTACAGGACGTTACAGTTCCTGTTCACATTCGTTCACATTCGCACCTTTCCTTTGGGTTTTTCCTGAGAACATTTTTTAATTAAATTGTGTCTGGCCAAACACATCAAAATACAGGACTGTGTGTTATGGCCTTTGCCATTGTGGTGGTTGTGTGAGTGAGTCAGTTAAATGACATGTTTTGAGGGACTGAGAGACATTTAAAGGCCGTTATTTTGAAACGCTCTATTTCAAACTAAGTGAGGGCACGTTTGTCGTGGGCCAATCAGAGCGCAAGGCCAAGATCAAACGAAGACCCACTGGACCCCAAGCAAAACATCTGTGGCGACTCCTAAATGCAGGGAACTCCACGGAGCGTGTGTGCGATTGTGTGCAAGCATTATTTACTCTGCAGCGCTGAGTCATGGGACTCAGACCCTCTTCTTTATGGCTGTGCTCTGCTACCTTGTCATTAGGCCTTTGAAGAAAAACGGCATGATGAAAGCGCTCGCTCCGTTAAACTTGCTCTTACTGGTTTACGCCGTGTAAAGACAGTTCGGGGCTGACTGCCGCTCGAATAGATCATTTGTGTGTGCAAACTACAGGGCTCAAGACAAACAGAGATGAGACCAGATAAAAGAAGGAGAGATGCTCTGCTGCTTTGACCTCATTCCTGTTCGCGTTGCTCTGCTTCTTCTCGATGTTCATGGCCAGCATTTGGCTGCGGAATGAAAGGCTCTTGGTTTTCTCGATCACCTGCTGATACGGTGATATGGCGTTGTTGCCCATTACCACGTGACCCTGCCAAAGAAAAGAGGGGAGGAAAAGAGATTCAGAGCTAAACTTAGAGAACACCAATCCTCATGAACACACAGGAGCTAATTCTAGGTCATTCCAGTAGAATGTCATGTGATTTCTGAGATCAGAAGTCCTGTTACTTGGATTGGGTGTTATGACCAAGTTCCTGGGTCAGTTGCAAAAAAATTTTTTCCTTTCACACGAATATTAAATAATGACACTACTGTTCAAAAGTTTAGTTTTTTCAGCATTTACATTAATCAAAAGTGACAGTAAATACATTTATAACATTACAAAAGAAATACATAAAATTATCCTTTTGAACTTTCTATACTTCAAAGAAGATTAAAATATATGTGTATGTGTATATATATACACAGTATCTCACAGAAGTGAGTTCACCCCTCACATTTTTGTAATTATTTTATTATATCTTTTCACGTGACAACACTGAAGAAATTACACTTTGCTACAATGTAAAGTAGTGAGTGTACAGCTTGTATGACAGTGTAAATTTGCGGTAAAAATGCAGAAATAATTGTTGCTCTACATAAAGATGGCGCAGGCTATAAGAAGATTGCCAAGACCCTGAAACTGAGCTGCAGCACGGTGGCCAAGACCATACAGCGGTTTAACAGGACAGGTTCCACACAGAACAGGCCTTGCCATGGTCTACCAAAGAAGTTGAGTGCATGTGCTCATTGTCATATCCAGAGGTTGTGTTTGGGCAATAGACGTATGAGTGCTGCCAGCATTGCTGAAGTGGTTGAAGGGGTGGGGGGTCAGCCTGACAGTGCTCAGACCATACGCCGCACACAGTGCTCAGACCATACGCCATCCCAGATGGAAGCCTCTTCTAAAGATGATGCACAAAAAAGCCCGCAAACAGTTTGCTTAAGACAAGCAGACCAAGGACATGGATTACTGGAACCATGTACTGTGGTCTGATGAGACCAAGATAAACTTATTTGGTTCAGATGGTGTCAAGCGTGTGTGGCGGCAACCAGGTGAGGAGTACAAAAGACAAGTGTGTCTTGCCTACAGTAAAGCATGGTGGTGGGAGTGTCATGGTCTGGGGCTGCATGAGTGCTGCCGGCACAAGGGAGCTACAGTTCATTGAGGGAACCAAGAATGCCAACATGTACTGTGACATACCGAAGCAGAGCATGATCCCCTCCCTTCGGAGACTGGGACACAGGGCAGTATTCCAACATGATAACAACCCAAACACACCTCCAAGATGACCACTCCCTTGCTAAAGAAGCTGAGGATAAAGGTGATGGATTGGCCAAGCATGTAACAATAATGAACGTCACATGACACCGGGAGAGAAAATGGCTAATTGGGCCCAATTTGGACTTTTTCACTTAGGGGTGTACTCACTTTTTTGGCCAGCGGTTTAGACATTAATGGCAGTTAACACAGTTGAGTCATTTTGAGGGGACAGCAAATTTACACAAGCAGTACACTCACTACTTTACATTGTAGCAAAATATCATTTCTTCAGTGTTGTCACATGAAAAGATAATAAAATTTACAAAAATGTGAGGGGTGTACTCACTTCTGTGAGATATTGTATATCATATATATATATATATCTTATATATATATATATATATTAATTCAAGTAGAGGGAAAGAAGGAAAGAAAACAGTTATAGAATGATTTCTCTAGCGTCTTAAATATTAATCTTTGTCATGACTAAAAAGTAAAGTACATATGTCACCATATTGAGAATGACCCTCCTTTAGGACCGTAATGACAGTCCTCTTACCCTCGAGGAAGGATATGGTGAGTAAGCGAGCACTGAGCAGAATAACTGACGTAATTGATTGCCTCTCCTTTATGTTTTAAAGCAGAACACAATCCCTGCACAAAAGAGGCTGAATTTGATTTTCAGACTAATTAAAGGACACTAACACAGCATCTATCAATCATTCGCTATTTGAGGAGGGAGGCAGAGAAACAAGAGTGAAATAAAAATATGAGCAGGACTTCACCAGTTTGGAGTCGATTTGTTGGCGTCCAGCCTCGCATTACGAATGAGGTTGGGGGTGGGGGGGGGGGGGAACAATCCAGCTTTCTGCCTCCTCGGGAGTCATATTCAGCTTATCGGCCAGCATACTGCGAGGCAACACAGTCCATTAGGACAAAACTTGGGTAAGGAGAGAACATTATATACACTGATGGCATTACGTGAAAATTGTGAGGTGTATAACAAGCTTGTGGAGTGTGTGTGTGCATGCAGGTTTAAAGTGCTGATCGAAAGTGCTGGATGATAATGGGTTTACTGTCATACCTCAGCATTTAGACGTCTGTTCAAGAGTGACAAATGCCTTGCATTATGTAATCAAGTCCGTGATTCTAATCTCACTAAGAAAGCCATAAAAACGGAGTACAATTACATCATTGCGCTTTTGTGAGTATGAGGTCAAGGTAGCGACGAAACTTTGCAGACAAGAACAAAAGGACATTGCATGGACTTGCATGACTTCTACTGACCATCCACCTGACATTTTAGAGAAACTGTTTATAAATGAAGCCAGGTGCCTCCTTCACAGATGTGTCATTGAGGAAGGTGGCAGCAGGGGCTCTAGAGTTCTTTGATCCACAATCCTACTACCGCAGCTGGCTTTCTTTTCAGCTAAGCTCATTTCGAGCAAGTCAGAAAGTGCAGGCTTGTCCCGTTCTGTTCTACACACCAGGTTTCCAAACAATGAATATGCTTTCACAGTGAAAGGTTAATAACTCAATCACCCACCGTGGCAACAGCATGGGTCTGGAGACAGGCAGAGATGACAGCTTATATCATTTTGCTCCCAGTGAAACCCTCAGAAAATGATGCGTGACAGGCTAGATTGGTCATAAAGCTCATTATTTAAGAGCTAACCGCCAACGAATGTGCCGGTTGTCACATCACGAGTTCCAAGCTGGTGATGGTTAACACATGTCCAACATCAAGCGGTGACACTCGCTACGGGAAAAAGGAATGCCTGTCGACTCCAGGGGTTAAAGCAAGGACATGAAACCCAAGCTCTTTGGCAGCCCCAAAGCACTCTGCAAAGCATACGACACGCTGATGAACAATTACAGCCGAAAAGGAACAGGAAACCAATTAAGACACTGGGAAGTTTAGATAGCTGTACATCCATTACAGGCCCGCAGACCTAGAGGTTTAGACCATGTCTGAAACGAAGCAGACTTGTGAGCTTTCACAGAAAAATCTATGGAAATGCCAGAGTTCATTATCAGTCCAAATTACTGGTTTTAGGAGAGAATCACATGATAAATAAACAGCTTGAACAAACTTGGTGCCGGTTTACTCTAGTGACGCAAGCGGCAACAAATGTTATTTCACTTGTTTAATTAAGTGGTGACATGTCAGTCAGGCCAGAGTCAAAGATCGACTCAAAACAAATAAGATCTAGTTTCCTCTTTGGGGAGCTGACCCTCCGGACACGCTAAACCAGAGACCAAGGTCAACCACAGCCTCGGCGCAATGAAATGGCCCACACACACGCTAATCTAATTTTAATCCAGCTTTAAAATGAGAAAGGGGGGAAAAGGTAGTACGTACATGTGCTTGCCACTAATATGAATGAAAGTCTGAACTGAAACCAAAAATATACAAACGCTGAAAGAAGTAATTATGGAAAAGAAAGAGGTTGGGTGAACGAGCCACTCAAGCATAAGTGCCTGACAGGGTGGTTTAAGCCAAGCTGCTTGACTCCTCTCGCTGCAGTCTCATTTTACACAGACTTAAACCTGGTCCTCTGGGGTTGGGGGGTGGAGGAGGGTAAGGATCATTTTCACTTCAACCCCTTGCATGTTGATTTATCCAATTCCGATTACAGGCCGGTGGGACTGGGGCAAGCGGTCTCACTCCAGGAGCCGTAGACTGTTAAAAGGTCAGCTGCGAATTGATACAGTGCTGACCTGCACTACAGAAGTTTTAAACATAGTAGACTCAAAACAAATGCATTGTTAAATATTTCCATATGAAGGCACAAAGAGATTCACATCATTGGAAGTGACCCCTGCTTCATAGCTTGGGGTAAACCTGATTCCCCTTTATCCCATTAAAACATCCTCTTCTCTTCACTTAGAAGAAAATGGTTTCAATGACACATGCTTGTTTTTCTTATAGAAATGCAGGGTTTTTGGTAGGGATATAAACTGAATTAATAATTTATTTTTATTTGTACTAGTAATTATAAAACGTAAAAAAAATTACGTAAAATAAAAATATTTAAATATGTTTAATAAAAATAGCACTTAACAGATTTGACTATTAATATTAAAAAGAGTAAAACAATTCTACACTATTTAAAGCAGTAGACAACATATCCTAAATGCTTGTTATAAACAGAATGTTAACATATTTTGGTGCAGACAGAAACTAATAGTTAACGTTATAGTTATCATTCTTAGTGTGAATGGGCCTTAAGGGAAGGAAAACAAACATGCAGATGAAATGGAACAATGCCTCCTATATCAGTGGCCCTGCAAATCAACTGTAAAATTAAATAAATGTGGACTGTAAGATACCACAATGATCTACAGATGACAAGATTGGAAACACCATTCAACTTAAAACTAAAATTCTCATTAAGACTCAGACTACTCAAACGGGGCCAATGAATGCAAAATTGGGAATTTAAGTCTTTGAGGACAAGACACAAAAATGCAAAGGCCATCAAAAGTGCAAGTCATAAAACCAGATTTCAAATAGAGCCTTTTCACAGACATTTTTATATATAAAGCCATTTGTAGTTGTGGTCTTTTTTGGTGTATGCTGAGGACAAAAACAGAAATAAAAATCCTGCCTACTCATTCAAGGCCAACAACTGTAAACTTAACAAAAGTGCTACACAACTGCATACATTTAATTCGAGTCCACAATTAGCTGCAGAGGACTTCTGCGTACTGTACCAGTGACACGCAGTAATAAACCAAAATGGATGTTTTCCAAGCCCCTAAACAGACAAAACGCAGCCTTTCAGGCGACTCCTTTGAGCTACTAACTTGAACAGATAAACAGCAATCACAATTCAGTTTCCTAGTTCAGCATTACCTTTGTCGCCTTTGACAAGAAAATGGATTCAATTGCAACGAGACTGCCAAAAAAGAGCCAGGACTCCAAATCAATTCCAGACTATCTGCAACTGGAGATTTGGACAGAGCCTGATCACATTCCATGTTTCAACCTTGACTCCAGCCCTTCTCGGTTTTATACAGCTCAGAAAATGCGAGCGAGCAATTAGACTGTACAATGAAGCATGGAAATATTGTGAGAACCTGGGGATGGCTGGTTTTTGATCGCCGGGTGTGCGGTTAGAAGAGAAATAACAGATTCCGAATGGCTACGACTATGCATGTGCACTGCTGGAGAAAATACAAAAAAATAATATTAAGCCTCCACAGGCCTTTCATCAAACATGGTATATGATATTGTGTCGGGTGAGCGTGTGCATTCGCGAACATGGTCCCCTTCGGGATTTACAGGATGTCATAAATCCCCCGAGGTAGATGCAACCTGTTCGCAGATCTCCAGTTTGCCGTCAAGTGCTTTCTGCTTGGCGCGCAGAGGCGACGGCGGGAAAATGAATGCAGGACAGATACTCAAAGACTACTAGTTATGAAAGCTCATTAAACAGGCAGGAGGGCAACGCGGCCTCTCTGCTCCGCACTCCGTCACTGGAAGGCTAATAGGAACCAGGCAGAGGGAAACCAGTGACACCCGCCCAAACCTCCCTTTCCATACAGACCACTTCTTTTCCACCAATGGAAAATCGTTGGGACTGAAACCATTGCGTGTCTTCTCTGGAAGCCTACGATGCCGTATAAATACCATAAAAGGCCAATAAAAAAGCGCAACTGGAGTAAAGTGGTAATAAAACACCTGCCGCATTCAGCCGGACGCAGACCGGAGAGTCTATGAGGAGTTCAGAAGATGCATTGTGTCAGTGGTAATTGAACCATGTGGATCAATGGTCAGCGTGAATCACTGTTAATGTACCTTAACTAGTTTCTATAATTTGTTTAATTGCAGCAATATTCCTCTTCGGTTCGGTTAAGTGAATTAGCGCGCATGAAAATCTCAAAGCGCCATTATGTTACAGTCCTAACAAGGATGTGACAACGCAACAAACAATAACAGAGTGGTGCTTGGAAGACAAAAATCCGCTGTATTATCCACAGACGGGGCGCAGCCATTAAGATCCTCCAGAGGGCCAATATGTAGACCCTTTAGACATGCTTCAAAACAGATGGGTGGATGTGCCTGGGATGTCTGGTTCTGAATGCGTGTCTCCATGTGTGAGATTGAGGTGCTGGCAGCCGGTCTCTGGACATGCTTCCTCCAGCACACTGGGTAATAAAAACTTATCAGAGAGTGGAGTGGGAATGGAAGAGAGGAAACAGGAAGCGTTCCCACATTGTGGACACATTTTCAGACCGGCTACCTTTTTTTTTCTTCTTTTTGATTATTCCTGACAACAATTTATCATCAATTTGTTCACTTTAAATGGTACTTCAATGTTTTGTTACATGATCTAGCAAAGTTATTTTGTACTGCATCGAAATTCGAGTGCTTACCTTATACTGATGCACTGGTGAATTCGGCAGAAGGTCTCGAAGATGAACAAGCGGGCATTTTCAATGAAGTCCTCAAGGCAGGCCACAAGGAAAAAATCATTCACCAGCACCTTTAAAAGATATAAACATTGGCATTAGACACTGTGCATGAAAATGCATTCAATCCTATGTTGATTATGCTAAAATGTGTAAGTTCAAAAAAAATTAGCATTTCAAACTTTTTAAGACCCCCAAATATGACCCCCTGAAATATAAAGGCTTTTTACTTCATAAAATGCATTTCAAAAGTTGTGGTGCCAGTAAGATTTTGTAATAGTTTTAAATGAGTCTCTTATGCTCAGCAAGACTGCACTTATTTTATTAAAAATAAAGTAAAACAGTAATATTGTGAAATATTATTACCCAATTTAAAATAATTGTTTGCCAATTTTAAATAATTTTCAAAAGTATTTAATTCCTGTGATCACAAAGCTGTATTTTCTGCAGCCATTACTCTATGAAATACTTTTTTCAGGATTCTGTAATGAACAAAGTTCAGAAGAACAGCATTTATTAGAATATTTTTGTAACAATGTCTTTACTGTTACTTTTGATCAGTTTAATGCATCCTTGCTGAATGAAAGAATATTTAAAAAGGTAGTGCATGTTTTATATTGTGACAAATTTAAATAGCATAAATATAAATCTTATTTGTAAAATATAAAATAAAACGTCTGACTATATTCTGATGTAAAAACTTTGAGAAAAATCAAACCTGAATATTTTCATATTATCTTGTAATCGCTTCTTTGTAAACATATGCAAATGCACTCATTGTCACATGTTTTACAAGCAGCATTCGTTCCCAACCTTTGCTGGAACAGAAAACTGTGGCTAAACGGGACAATGAGCAGAACAGGAAGTTTATATAAACTCAGAACTGAAATAAAAACAGTTCCACTTCATCCTGAGGTCTCCGTAATAGCACAGGGTTGGGTAATAACGGTATGGGAAAAATGCCAAAAGCAAGGCAAATTAAAATAAAATTAAGACAGATTATGGAAATGAATGCAGGAGAGGCCTATAGTTAACGCATATACAATGGTGTTTAATGATATCCTCACAGGAGAAAACCAGTATCTGGAAGTACAAAAAAAAGAAAAAAACTGGGGTCATTCTCAGCACTCTAAACTAACCGCAGACCTTGGAAATCCACAGCCCCCACATGAAACGGGGCAGGAACAGAGCCAGCCACCAAATTCACCGCAATGGCTGTGACTTATCACCGTTTGTCTTGCCCGTTGCCGCAGGGTCCACCGAGCTGCGCGGGGGAACCAATTTACAGTGCCACTGCTTTCAAATTTCTCAACTACCGTCTACTATCAATCTCAGACGCTCAGCAGCTGAGTTCTGATCACCGCATACTAACCTCCACATCCTGCAGAGACCTGGTGTGCTTTACCTTGCAGTCAAAACGCAAACAGTCAGTGCATTCCACACGGCTGAAGACATGTGTAATCCCCCGCTGTCCCTGCATGGTTCAAATGCAGTCCCCCGTCCTGCAACTTTGTATGCGCGTCTGCGCTCACAGCCCCCACTTTGTTAGCTTAGGCTTTGAGAGCTACTATCTCTGTGGTTCTGCTTGAAGAAATCCCAACTACATGGCCATGGCCCTATCAGTCAACACACATTTCATCATTGACAATGTCTTATCTTAAGCTGATAACAGTTTGCTAAGTGCTGATAATTACTGTTGAGGTTGGTTTTGTAAGAGTGGAAGAGAACAAGGCTACACAATTTGAAAGTAGCACAAAAAAAAAAAAAAAACATCAATTTCAGCTTACTGGAATCTTAAAGTGCAGCTTTTTGGGAAAAAATGTTTTAGTCTTCAAAAAGATTGAAAACAGGACTATATAAGGTTGTGTCTATGTTTTATGCATAGCGTAGACATTGTCAAAACCCAAAACATTGTGCAAATGGCCCCTCTCCGCTGAGATGTATCAAGTGAAGGAGGAAAAATTACAAAATCTGACTGGATAAGCATGATAAGGTAACAACGATGCAAAGTAAGCAATGTGATGATCCACAGCTTGAAGAAAATACCAGAACACTTATGCGGTCAGTCTCTACAGATCCAGGACCGTGTCCAGTTGGATTGAATCACAGGCCTGCAGAACCTCTGGAGCCATGGGTGCTGATGATATGCTAAAGAATTGCTTGTAAACAACGGTGCTGTATTTGGGTAATTTTTGGTTGTTTTAGACTAGGCTCAGTATGAATTTTCAAAAAAACACTTTTATTCAGTATTAAATCAATTAAAAGTGACAGTAAAGGCTTTTATAACGTACAAAATATTTTTATTTCAAATAAATTCTGTTTTTTGAACTTTCTATTCATCAAAGAATACATGCATCACCGTTTCCCCAAAAAATATTAAAGGGGTCATATGAGTTGCTAAAAAGATGTAACTTTTCCATGGTAATGTACATGATTTTTTCTCCTCTATGCCCCGCCTTTCTGAACGCGTCGATTTTTACAAAGCTCATCGTTCTAAAAGGAGGTGTGCTCTGATTTGCCAGCTATCCAGTGCATTGTGATTGGCCGAATACCTCAAGCGTGTGATGGAAATGTTACGTCTCTTACCATACTGTGATGCCGTGTCCAGGTGTGACGAGACAAAACCAGTAAAACCCATCATAAACTAGGCATTTTTTTGCATTCAGTGGGGACATAATTACGATTATAATGACTTATACTGTCTTTTTGCGCATTGCATTGCGTATCGCGTTGTGTAAACATAAAACCATGTCTGCATATGTGATCGGAGAAACAACAAACAACAAACAACAAGCACTACTCTACACCTGCGTTTGAATCATCAGTGGCAAATTATAAATATACAAAACATATTTACAGGCTGTGAGTCAGAAGCACCATATTGTCCTTGCAAAGTTGGAACTGCCCAATTTTATAGAAACAGCCTTTGTGCCACAGACGCATTGTAGTGTCAGTTTCAGTAACGTCCCGCAATCTGCTAAAATGCGCAGCACAAATCTGATATTTGGGTTGAAGTGTTCTGGAACAGTGTTGTACAACTTAACCATTGATTTCTAGTCTTGTCCTCTTTTGGAAGGCCAAACAAATAGTTTAGCTTTCACAACGAAACACACAGCGTCTCCACAACATGGCAGTGGCGGCAACAGCAAGAATTATAGTTACGCTTTCTTTTTTTGCGTGAACATTTGGGCGCCGTTATGCAAATCTTCCCAGATAGTGACGGAGGTATGTGGGGGTGTTTTAGAACGAGCCGTTTTAGGTAGGCGTGGTTTGACCCCTCTTACTTTTATAAAGAATATCTCTTTGGATTGAGACTTTAGTCTTTGCAACTTTCAGATCTTCTTTATGCACCAAGAGCTTGTAAACACTCCAAAGATAAAGGAAAATTTGAAATCGCATCATATGACCCCTTAAGATTAACGGTTTTAACTGTTCAATAAGAAATTTTTCTTGAGCATCAAATGTCTGATGGCTCAGGTGACACTAAAGACTTGGAGTAGTGGACGCTATCAGGTTCAGACGGCAGTGTGTGTTTTATAGATATTATATATATAATATATATTTTTATTTATTAGGGGTGACCCCGCATAGTCGAAGATTCGATAGAGGAGCCTGATTTTGACTACACGCTCCAGTCGAATATTTGCTTAAAGTTTATGCCTCATGCCATTTTGGCCATATGAGGGTGCCCAATGTCTGATTTCAACTACTGGATTTTTTCGATCAGGTAGGGTACAAGTTATTTCAAAACATTTCAGCCGGTTTATATATCGTGTATATATTATTTATCTCGTATAAGATGCATTTGGTTGAGTTACGCTGCAGTAGGCTAAAGCGCTTCATTATACGGTGATTTTCTCTTCAGTGCGCAGCGCGAGCAGGACAAACGACAATGCAGAATATTAATAACTATGATTGTCATATACATAACAATTATAATGAAAACACTATTATAATAAAACCCTGTGAATTTTTTGAGTTTCTGGACGTTGTTGCGTGAAGAACGTGTCCACAAAAGGAGTTCATTCAGAGCCGCGCAGACACGTTCATGCGCATTCGGGACATTTTGTGCAGATAGCCTATAAGTCGTAATATTAACGCTATGTTGTATAAATAACGAAGCGTATTCTATATGAGATAAATGAGTTAAATCCCATTGATTAAAAACCTGCTATCAAATGCTTTACTCTACTGGTCATCTTCAGCATGCGCAGCTCAAATGCAGAACATTAATAACTGTCATATACATAACGTTATAATGAGAGCACTATTGTAAAAAAAATGTTGTGAATTCTGGGTTTTGCTGACGTTTAATGTTAACTATCTTTTATTTAAAACATAAAACATTATTTTTGTATCTGTGAGGCGTCCGTTACACATTTACCCTGTGTGTTAACATCATAATAATGACTGTTCAATGTCTGACTTGACCCTTGGTAATGTATTTTGCCCTCCACCCCCAAACACATGATTCAACTATCAGTTGACTATCGGCAAGATTCGAAAATTCTGATTCGACTTTTTAAACCCTTAGTCGGGAACACCCCTAATATACATATATATATATTATATACATATATATATAGATATATATATACATATATATATACATATATATACATACAATATATATATATATTATATATATATATTACATACTTTGAAAGATATATATAACCTACATATATATATATATATATATACATACCTATAAGGTATATATATACAGACTATATATATACTATATATACATACATAACATCTATATATATATCATACATATATATATATATATATATATACTACATACATATTATTATATATTATATATCATACATCTATATATCTCTATATAGATTACATAAATGTTATATTGTAATGTTATATATATACATACATATATATATATTATATCCACAGACATATACATATCTATATATCTAATGAAAAAACAGTTTTGATTTAAAGACTAATAAAATTTAAAATGAGAGAGAACAACTTTCCAGTGGTACTGAATTATAATTAATTTCAGACCCTTACTGGATCTGTATAAATCTCGTAAGTGATATTTTTATTTAAAATGGTGACAAATGGTCAATAGAAAAATATGCAAATACATATTAATAAAAATAAAGTGTATAAATAATATTTAGTTTGAACTCCTGAGGAGGAGAGAAAATTTTGGGAGGTCATGCACCTCTTTTCAATAATATTTTCTTTATTAATTAAAAAAATGCTCATTTGGGTCATTTTACTTTTACTCCATTTGTTTGACGGTAAGAGGATGTTTGTTTTTGTACGAATAAAGGCGGTCGAGCGCAGACACTCTGATGACTCGCAAGGCTTCGGCAGCCTAACAGGAAAAGCCTTGGGCTGTTGTAGACGGGCAACTCTGATTTTCTAAGTCACCACTCAATCAGACTGTGAATTTGCGAGCATTTAGAGCTGACATACATCTGAGCCTAGCCAGTTATGGTCACATAGCCACACAGTTTAACTTTTTTTGCAGCTTGTGATCTCGATAATGCCTCAGGCTTTCATAATCAGGGTCAGGACTAATTAGTGACCATTTACGCAGTGTCTGGGCTGAGCTCTCATTGTAGAATACGCCTGGTTCTGGAGGTCCAGTAGCCGGAGGGCTCTCACGAGATCTCACAGATGCAGGTGTGCTAATTACTGCTAGCCTTACAAAGCCTGGCCTCCAAGCATGCAAAGTGTAATAGAGATCTCCCAAATGACTCGATCAGTTGGACCTGCAGAGACCCCCACCAAAAAACACGACTCCTGGTGATTTGGGCCTCGTTTTCCTCTCTGCTTCTTGACGATAAACGTCTAGAATGAAAAACAGCTGGCCTGATCAAATGGGCACTCTCACAGGAGTAAATGTTTATAAATCATGTCAGCGTTTTAGGAAGGTTCCCATTTCAACGTTAAGTTGGGTTATTTCATTCTCCTATAAAAAGCCTGCTATTTAACATATGAGGTGCTTGTTGCTAAACAAAACTGAATTGTTTTATTTTAGGCAATGGCAGAAGATGGGCAGTGCAACTGGTCTTTGAATTCAATCATTTAGAGAACAGGAATGAGCTTCGACATAAGTGCACACTAGGTTAAAGGCACTCAAGCTAATTATGCTTGGGATGAATCTTTGTAATGTAATGTGTTTACTGCAACCAAGAATGCGCCTGAAGGCCATTTCTGGCTTTTATCACACTGAGACTCTCATTCAAAGTAAAATACTTTTTGCCATTTAAGATTTGGCACATTTGTGGGGCAGCTTACCAAATGCATTTAGGTCGAAATGTAATGTTTTCCAGGGTCAGAATGGCGAACAAATCTCGGTGCTGTGCCAACTATGTCTGTAATCGCATGGTAGCAAAAGTCTTTGCACTACACTATGGTAATGATAAAACCAATGTATTGAAAAGAAAAAAGCACATCAACCCTTATTAATGCCCTTTAAAAAGAAAAAACATTATTTAATATATACAGCATATTCGGAATTTAGTGTTTTGTACTAGCAGCTCTAAAATCTAAAAGCACCAAGTGAAAAAAAAAGGGGGAAAAATTGTGTCATACAGTAATTTATTCAAATTTACAATTACTAAGTTCCAAATCTGTATGGCTTTTTTTTTCTTTATGTGGAACTTAAAAGGAGAAATTGTGAAGATGATGAGCGTAGACTGTACGGGTGACCCCGAATAGTCGAAGAATCAATGCTTTGATAGGAGGAGCCTGATTCGACTACCAATCTCACCAGTCGATAGTTGCGGGGTGTTATATATAATATATTATATATATATATATATATATAGATAGATATATATATATATCTATATATATATATATATATCTATATGAGGTGCCCAGTCTGAGTTCACATAGAACTACTGGTTTTCTCCCAAAGTTAATATACAGCCTATTAAAATAATTATGTAAATAAGAATCTGAAAAGAAAGAAGCTATAAATAAACATTTTTACGTGCGTGAATAAATCCAACCACCCCTATAGAGTTAAGTTTCACTTTCCATAATCCGTGACCGACAGAGGAGCATCTTGGTGGCAGGGATTTAAATCTTTAACAAGACTCAAATTGACACGGGCAGAGTGAAAGACTGGATTTTTTTGATCAGGTAGGGTAAAGTGATTTCAAAACATTTCAGCAGGTATATATATATTGTGTATATTATTTATCTCGTATAAGATGCGTTTGGTTGAGTTGCGCTGCAGTAAAGTGCTTCACTGTAGTACTACGGTGATTATCACTTCAGCGTAGGGCTGTGCAAAAAAAAAAAAACCCCTTCAATTTTTTGCCCTGCCCTTCAGCGCGAGCATGCAAACCAGCAGGGGCGTGTCTATGTGGTGGCCAGGGGTGGCACTGGCCCCCCCTGAAATCTGGCTGGCCACCCCAGGTGCCCCCCCCCCCAACCAGATATCTTGCGATAGGCTTGTTTTTTAGTAAATTTCTAACTGCATCTGGCAGTGGGGCCCCGGGGGGTGAAATCCTGTGTATGCAGCTGCCTAGGACCGCTTTCTTTCTCTTCTTTTACACGTAATTTAAGCGGTTGCTATATCATGTCGTAATGACAATTGTCGAGATCGCATATGTCACGCTCCATGTACGCGTGACAAGAATCTCACCGCACGAATCCGCAAGCAGATTTCCTCACTCATAACACAACTGGACTTTATACTATATTTACTAGACAAATTGTTTTTAATTTAATGAAAAATTGGCATCTGCGCCGCTCAAATAAAATAATTGCGTGTACACGCTCAAACTTTGTCCTTGCATCACTGAAGACCAGAAGAAGTAAAATTTTTTTCTAAAAAAAATTCAGGTGAAGAGTAGCCTAGGCTTTTCTTACTAAATGGAAGCAAACTGGTTATTGTCAGCCTTCTCTAGTTATTTATTTAAATTATTTAATACTTATTTTAGTTAAATTGTAAATATGCATTTATTAAATAATTTTATTTAGTGCATTTGTATTTTGTTGTTTTTGTAGGCTATACAATAAAAGCGTGCCAACCAGAAATAATCACTGAGGGTGCTTCTGAAATTAGTGAGGGTGCTCAAGTCTTAATGCACATTTTCACATATGTTGTCCCATCTATTGCTATGGTTATCACCATGTCAATCACTACTACTTCCTTATAAATATACTACTACTTTATACTACTTATAAATATGCGGATGTCATTCCCGAAAATTTGCAACGTGTGTGTGGCCGAAAAACAAAAGTTCTGCATCTTAAATGGATTATAGCCTAGAAAGCTCGCAAAGAGCGCTCCTTTTTTAACCACTAAAAAAGCTGTCACTCTTTGTTCATCGCGATCTCACAAAGTTCTGGTATGACCAATGAACCTCACACTGCGCAATTAATATATTATTAACAACGTCATGTACTCACTCTGTATGTTATAATGGTAATTTTATTATTAGGTAAACCAGCATACATTCATGAGGATGATGAAAGTTTTTTAACTTGAGTAATATTTTTTGGATATTGGCAGGAACTGGAACCCACACGGTCGTATCCTCTGACCCCACTGGTTCAACCACTCAAGTCGGTTATGATGACGAACTGCAGTCAGGTCGAGACCCTGATGAGGACGACGAGCATGTAGATGAGCTTCCCTTAGACGGTTTCTGACAGTTTGTGCAGAGATTATTTGGTTATGCAAACCGATTGTTTCAGCTGTCCGGGTGGCTGGTCTCAGCCGATCTTGGAGGTGAAGATGCTGGATATGGAGGTCCTGGGCTGGTGTGGTTACACGTAGTCTGCGGTTGTGAGGCCGGTTGGATGTACTGCCAAATTATTTGAAACGCCTTTGGATACGGCTTATGGTAGAGAAATGAACATTCAATTCACGGGCAACAGCTCTGGTGGACATTCCTGCAGTCAGCATGCCAAGTGCACGCTCGCTCAATACTTGCGACATCTGTGGCATTGTGCTTTGTGTTAAAACGGCACATTTTAGAGTGGCCTTTTATTGTGGCCAGCCTAAGTCACACCTGTTCAATAATCATGCTGTCTAATCAGCATCTTGATATGCCACACCTGTGAGGTGGATTGATTGTCTCGGCAAAGGAGAAGTGCTCACTAACACAGATTTAGACAGATTTGTGAACAATATTTGAGAGAAATAGGCCTTTTGTGTACATAGAAAAATATCTTAGATCTTTGAGTTCAGCTCATGAAAAACGGGGGCAAAAACAAAAGTGTTGCTTTTATAATTTTGTTCAGTGTATAGGAGAAAAACAATGTCTGATTCATCAAAAGATTCTTTTGAGTTGGATCTTTTCAGTGAATTATTCTGAAAGATTCATTTGTGATTCTGATCTGATTGCATTCACTTTTAAGATATTTTAATAGTGCCTTGAAAGCTTCAGTTTCATTTCAATGAATACTGCATGGCACAGAGCGACTACAAGAGTCTTCAGAATTTCTCAAAAACAAAAGAATGATATTTACAATTACGATGACAATTTTAATTTTTTGAGGTGAGCTATTCCTTTGAAACAGAACTTGTTACTCTATTTCATTGTTTTTTTTCGGTGCTGTAATGGCACTATAAGTCAGTAGTTTAACTGTAAAAACAGAAAGAATGACACAGCAGGGCAAGGGTGAAAACTGATGAAGTGACCTTTATGGAAGGCCATTTATAAACGGGAACAAAAATACAGATCATTGGCTTGTCTGTACCACAGAAAGCTCTTTCCAGTGCGTGTCCGCCTCTGCTCACCAAAAGCACTTCTTGTTAACCATCCCACTGATCTGACAATTACCGGCTCTCATAAAAACATGACAAATGGTGAGTCAGAGGCTTGTTCAGGGGCCCACTTCCATAGCTGGCCATGACACCACGGCACGCAGAGACCGCTGTGCTTTAAGACCCCTTTCAGGGCCCGAAACAGAATGGTAGGCTGTTTGTGGCTGCAGAAAAGTGACACACAGCATCGCTAATGACTATCACCAGTTCTAGGAAAGTTCAGAGGACGCCTCTGACCAATCAGAGGTCGGAGACTCGTTTTGATGACATCACATCTCATCATTAGGGAAATTGAGACATCATCTGCGTAAATTACAAAGCTAAAGGCTTTCTGTGGCCAGACAAGCAGTGAAGGAAGAGCTCAACATCTTAGGAAAAGGATAGTCTCTTCAAACGCTTTCGCTAATGGAACCTGTTATGAAACGTTATGAATCTTACATTATGAATCTTACACTTTTGGAAAAACAGGAACATGACAAGATGCAATCAATTTGCAAAGTCCCTATAAAGAGGAGGGTGTGCCATGCTTTTAAAGACACGCTGAGAAACAAGCTAATAAAAAGGTAACAGGAAAAGACAGCTGGAACTTACCGCCTCACACTCTCTCAGCTTCTTCTGAGCACTATCAAAGTCAAAGTTCACATATAGACACTCCACAAACTCCGTGATGGGATCTTTGTAGGTGTACGACTCCTAAAAAAAAATATAACAAAAGAAACAATTTAAGGGAAAGCTCACACACAAATTAAATGTCCTTTGCACCTATACTGTTGGTTCTTAAATTGGGGTTCCTGTTTCTCATTGTAAATTTACTTGATATGCATGTAAGTGTTATTAACATAAAATTTCACATTACACGCAGAACTGATATCAGCTGTTCAAGCACAAAATTACTGCTGCTTTCATCTTGTGGTTACAAACGTGGCTGTCACCAAACTGTTGCAACTACTTTCTTAATTGGCACAAGCTGACAGTTAATTTGCCTACAGTATGTAACATATATGGCTGATTTAATGACAATTATTTTTAACAGTAAAACTTCCTTAAAACCCCTTAACAGTCACTCAAATTTTTGAACATAGACGTGAAAGTGCACCATCCAAACTTAAATTTTTATAATTCATGAATGAAAACATTTTGTAACATGATTTTGATGTACCATTTTCATGGTAATGTAATGTCTGATTTTAAAATGGTTTTCAAAGGATGAATTTTGAGATTTTAAGTTTTCAATTGATATTTAATTTCTGATGATTTCTAAAGTGTGACAGAAAAAAAAAGGCAACGAAGACGACTTTTTGTGACAAAGATCAGAACTCCTGTTATGATGTAGATTTTAGAGGTGCACTCGTCATAAATTAATCTATTACTTTCCTACATAATTTTTAACAAAAAAACTGTCGTAAAATATCTATTTAGGAGTCTTAGACCTTTCCAACGATATAAAATTTGTCATGATTAGATTAGGAATATAGTAAGTAAATAAGTAAACTTAGGCGTCCCACAGAGGGGACGGGTGACAGTTAAGAGGTTAAGAAGACTTGGAAAACAGTGTTCAAGTCATATAGACAACTTTTATGGCATATTTTCTATACTTGACAGCAGCCTGGCTTTTCATCCACATATTTTCATGTAGATTTTGCGATTTCACATCAAAATGCTGGATGGAAACAGAAAGATGTGAATGAAAAATAAATACAGAAAGAAAGAATTCCTAGATGTGCATCAAAAAAAGTAATACGACTTCCTATATTTAGGTCTCTGAATAATTTTGGTCAGAAAAGAACGCATTACATTTAATAAAAGAGTCTTAGTGGCTTCCTCAGTGGATGCCACTTTATTTACCATTTTATTTCTACTTTGCACCAATTTAATTAAAATGTCAAAAACTGTCAAATAAATTAAATTTGCTGAATACACTGAAACATAGCTAGTCTTAACTCACATGTTGAAAAGAACAGCCTTTACATTCTACAAAATATCTTCTTTTGTGTAATATAGTAGAAAGAAACGCTTGGTTTCAATTTCAAACAATATAAAAGGGAGCAGATCAGAAAACGTAAATTTTTGGCTCAAATATCCTTTTAACAACCTGGCTGTATATAATAATAAGCAAAAACCTCTGCCTAATGCGCCATGTCTGTAAACAGCCAAAAGCTGAAAGATTTAGTACAGTCCCTTTAGCAGAGGACCTGATGGGATGAGTCTGATTTGGATACGTGATAGTCTCTGGGTCTTCCCTGGATCTAAATACCACAGATGCTTAAGTAACCATGAGAGAGGAAACTTGTGCAGGGATTATGGTGAGCACCTCAGGACACATGTTTAAGTGATTACGCAAAGGCTGTGGGGACATGCTTATTTGGATTTCAGTGTCATCGATCTCTGAAGAAGCTACTGTTGTTGGACACGGAGACATCGGAACACTACAATCAGACTGTCCAGCACCATTCATCAAATCTAATGGGTTCAAGACTCACACGGCCTGAGGAGTCACATAGATAAACAGAGCTTTCATTTTCAGGCCAATATACACCGCTTCTTCATTCATTCATTTCCACAGAGCAGTGAGGTAAGATTACCTGCAATGTGCTGGATGCATTAAATTCAAATAAAAATATATTCTTTTTTTTTTAACAAAAGAGAAAAAGTGTTGTTTGGTCTGGTGTGGTAACCTCCCATTGAAAACATCTTTCAGTAGATGCAAGACCAGTGTGGATGACTGCGGGAAGACCAACAGAAAACTAAACAGTTATGAAATAGAACACCACCTGACCAATAGTATTGCTCCTACTGAAATAAAAGGATAAAGGCTTAAAGCAGGGATCTTTAAATCTGGCCCATGAGATCCACTTTCCTGCAGAGTTTAGCTCTAACCCTAATCAAACACATCTGAGCATGCTAATCAATGTCTTTAGGACAGGGCTGTCCAAACTTGGTCCTGGAGGGTCGGTGTCCTGCAGAGTTTAGCTCCAACTTGCCTCAACACACCTGACTGGAAGTTTCTATGCCTAGTAAGAGCTTGATTAGCTGGTTCAGGTGTGTTTGTAATGAGGGTTGGAGCTTAACTCTGTAGGACACCGGCCCTCCAGGACCACGTTGGACAGCCCTGCTTTCGGATCATTAGAAAATCACAGGTAGGTGAGTTTGATCAGGGTTGGAGCTAAACTCTGCAGCAGATTGGCCCTCCAGGGCAAGATTTGAGGAACCCTGGCTTAAAAGGGTAGTTCACCCAAAAATGAAAATTCTCCCATTAATTACTCACCCTCATGTCGTTCCGAACCCGCAAGACCTCTGTTCATCTTCAGAAGACAAATTAAGATATTTTTATGGAATCTAAGAGCTCTCTGATCCTCCATAGACAGCAATGATATTACCACGATCAACGCACTGAAATGTAGCAAGAACATCGGTAAAATAGTTGTGAAATCAGTGGTTCAACCGTAATTTTACGAAGCTATGAGAACACTTTTTTTGTGCGCAAAGAAAACAATAACAGTTTATTCAGCAATTATTCTCCCCAAGTTACCATCTTCCGCCATTTTGGAGAGTACCCAATCAGCGTTGTAAAATTACGGGTTGAACACTGATGTCACAGGGACTATTTTAACGATGTCCTTGCTACGTTTCTGTGTGTTGATCATGGTAATATCATTGCTGTCTATTGAGGGTCAGAGAGCTTTCAGATTCCATCAAAAATATCTTAATTTGGTCTGAGATGAACAAAGGTTTTATAGGTTTGGAACGACATGAGGGTAAGTAAATAATGACAATTTTCATTTTTAGGTGAACTATCCCTTTAAAATTTTAAGAAATTATACAGTGTAGAATGAATAGAAAAATAAACAACTTTTTAAACTGTTTTTCAGCTTGGCATTCATTTATTCATTCACTCTTCATTTACTGTGCTCGTAAAATGTAAAAAAAATACGAATAAAATGTTAAATATTAATTTAAAGAAAAAATAAATAAATAGAAATAATAAAAAATATTTCATGAAATATAAATAATAGGGCTAGGTTTGAGACTAAATTTCACAATCGATTCGCTGATCTCACAAGCTTGCGATTTGATATCGATTATTGGGATAGATCAGTACAGGACATGGCAAATTTTTCAAGGGAAAAAAAAAACTAATGCTGGAAAATTACCTGAGTGGCAATAATATGGAAGGTTGAAATTTGACATTTCATACAAACACTTAAAATATACTAAGTTTTGCAATCAATATAAAAAGTTATTATACTAACTTTAACTTGTAACATTTACATATTTTTTCTGTGAATTTTTGTTTAACTGAAACCTATTTAAAAATGACTATATAAAAAAAAATCTAATGTAATAATATATAAAAAAAAATTAATTAATCTTTAACTCAATATGAATTGTTTTAATTAACTGTATAAAATATTTAACTCGATACGTGGTGTATGCTTAATATAAAATAACAAATAACTAGGGATGTAACGGTTAACCGCGAGCCGGTTGAAAATCGATTTAAATATGTGACGATTCAAGTCGGCTGAGATGCTAAACAAATCGCGATTCAACTAGGTGTAGGAGTTTACATGAATGTATGTCTGAGGGGAACTTAACGTCTTTAGAAAAGTTTAGATGGTATTTTTTTTCTTTTCCTCTTGCCTCTGTATAATGCATATTAAAGTTCTTAAGTGCAGCTGCTTTGTTTACAGCGGAAACCAAGAAAATGTTTTAAGCGCCACCTGCTGGCAGAGAGTGAATCTGCGTCTCATTCAGCTCTGCTGTTTGTTTCATGCAGATATGTCTATGCATAGTTTCACAAAAATGAAATCAAACCATTCTGTTTTTGCTTAAAATGTCGAAATTATACAATGTAATCTGGTTGCCTCTAATTTTAAATGTAAAGAGCACAGACAAAGACTTATTTTGTTTATATGAAGAGATTTCTATTTGTGTTACTTATTAATTTGATTTGGGGCTTATTTTAAAATTTCAATTTAGTTTTGTTATTTACATTTACATTATATTTAAATTTTGGTATTGAGCAGACGCTTTTATCCAAAGCGACTAGCATATGAGGACAATAGAAGCAATCAAAACCAACAAAAGAGCAATCATTTACAAGTGATAGATTAGTATATTATTATAGTGTTATATTTCAATTTCACAAAGAAACGTGCAGTATTTTGTCCAAGCAATAATAAAAGGACACATTTAATTTATAATTCGTCTTAAATCTCATTTTGTTAAAAAAAAAATTGTGAATCGAATCGTGAGTTGAGTGATTCGTTACATCCCTAAATAAAACAAAAGAAAAAGAATACAAATTGACTGAAGGACAAAGGACATAAATGAAGAACCAAATTCCTGCCTGATACCTGCTGTATGACTTTCACTAGATCCTTTAGCACCTGCCTACGCTTGCGGACGTCCTTATTAGTGATGACGGCTGTGGTCAGGTAGCGCAGTATATGTGGGCACATGGTCTGAATAGCATTGAGGTACCTGTAAACAGAAAAACATACAACAACAACAATGGTCACACGGCTGAAGGACAGCTACAATCTCTACATGAAAACATGAAGTCACATGATGCAATTTGTCGAGGTCAGACACTGTTTTCACAGCAATTTCCAGCAAGTTCTCATATAGTGAACTTGCAGATTCTCAATAAACAGAAGAACAAGAGTCAGAGCGTGTTGAAAGCTCCTCTGTTCATTGGTCCCACTGTGGAGGGAAGGGAAAAGGAAAAGCCCCTTTCTAGACACGGATCAACAGCTACAGGCCTGCAGAGCAGTGAAACACTATCCACCAGGGACTTGTTTTTCAGCCACAGGTCAACTAGCTGTGGGCTTCTCAGAAAATGAAAGTTACATAGCACTACTATTACAACCCAAGACAAAGTTCCCTCTCTACAGACATGCAAAAGCTTTCTTATATCGAGAAAAAAAAAAACATACAACAGATACCTTGTCATAGGGCTGAGAGCTCCTGTTAAAGTGCACTTAACATTTCAAGTCAATTTGGAGGACGGCCTCCATGCCTGGTATCTGTACCAACATCTTTGACCCCCCTCTTCATCCCCCATACGAGGACCAAATTAAATTTCAAGGAGGAAGTGGCGCTGCACTGCCTTGGCCAGGCTCTTAGCTCCCTTACGGATCAGTGCAGAGAAACACATGTCATTTGGAGGAAAAGGAGGAGGGCTGCCGGATGGTTTAATTAGCCAAAACAATTAAAGGGACAAGGGGGCCTGTGGCACTTGTGATGTCGGAGCTAAAAACGGCAGCAGGCTTTGGCGGCGTGTGATCCCAGTTGGCGCAGCCTTCGGTCTCTCCTCCCTTTGTAGTTGTCTTGACTTCATGGCAAACCACAACACTTCATGCTGTGTTCCTGATTACTCACTCTCCCAGGGAGGCTCCGATGCCCAGACCGCTCACATGAGTCACGATGCCATATCTGGGCTTTGAACAGAAATTTTTTTTTTAAAAAAGCATTATCTAACCGAGCCCGACAGCTACGACCAAAGCCATGATACGGCTTAATCGGTTGCTAAATGACTTCGCGAGGAAGAGGGCAAACAGTAAGTAGTTTAACTTGAGTGCGTCACATTCCCCTTGCGGAGCTGAGGATTTGGGATAAGGCTGCAACTAAAAAATTACTTCGATAATGGATTAAGGTGTTGATTGTGCAGTTGACCCAAGTTTGAGTCCGGCCTGCGTCATGTCTTGCTTCCATTTCACCTCTCTCCCTCTCAGTGTACTTTTCTGTTGGAGCAGTTTAAATAAGGAACGTCAGAAAGTAAGTGTCAACTAGGGTAGGAAAAAAAGTTCCAAAAAAGTAGGTACGAAGCAAAGGAAGGAACGGTGGTGCAGTTCCAGTTTCATGATGCATCTGGAGGGAGGAGGGGAATTAGAGGTAAATCAAGTGAAACTCTGAATCCACTCTGCGCTGGCCGGGATAGTGTTTCAGCGGCATTAGCTTTCCTGTTTGCACCTACATCATAGGTCATCTTGTGACAATATTCTCTCTCGAACTGCCCTTGGACTTGGTTGGAGCGTATTATATGATAGCCTATCTTTGGTATCATTTTCCTGCACTGAAAAAAGTTTTGTTTTGGCCGTCTGCTCGACGGCACGACTACATCGTGAACAATCTTCAGGCCGAGAGCACTGGATCATACCCTGTCCTGAACGACGGCCAAACAACTATGAAACGAACCTGAACGCCACAGGCTGATGTCAGCCTAATTGTCAACAAAACTTCAAGAATAACAAAAAGGAGAAGAACAGAAAACAAAAGGTCTTTTCGCAGGGTCAAAAACAGACCGTGATGCCGTTTTCCAACTAAAACAAGACAATCAATGCATTCACCCTCCAAGAACGCAATACTTTTTGTGGTGCAGAAAACGCAGTGTATCTAATGCAGTAAATTACACTCAGATTCAGATTTATAGGGTCTGATTGCTCTTCGTGGCCACAGCTCTGCAAATAAAAGCAGAAGGCAGAAGAGGTGAGAGAACAACACAAAAACGGAGCGAAACGAAGGCTGCCAGCATCGAAAGACCTCTGATCTGACGAGCCCAACCGCAAATTACAAGTACCTTTTTGGAGCGCTTTTAATGAAGCATAACAAATGTTTTTGTATAATGAGCACCTACGTCCAAAGGGCTGCTGTTAAGCCAGTCGATTGTCTCAAAGGCAGGTCAAACAGTCACACTAGGTTCACGGCCACAGGTCATTGGCCCTTAAAACAGCACAGTGGTCATGAACAGAAGGAAAAAGCCAAGCCAAAATATGGTTTTCCAGCTAGCGACAGCATAATAAGCTACCTCAATCTGTCTTTTCACCCGCTATGGTCAGGTACTAATGAGTAATTGTTGGTCTGGTCACCCTTAATCATCTGTGCTGGTGGAAACTGGTGGAAAACAACATCTTAGAGGCATATTTCATTTTGTCTTTGAATAGTGTATAGGCATTAGGATACACAATAGAGCATCAGGGGAAAAGTGTGGCCTTAAAATAGATGGAATGTAGAATTATTTGTTTGATTAGAGCAGTTCCCTACCTCGCACCGGTGTAAACCATTAAAAAAAAAAAAAAAAAAAAAGCTAGCAGACCCTTGAAGGTTCTTTACACTCAATGCATCAATGTTATATTTTTTAACAAGTTGTTTTATTTTAATTTTCTAACATTTTCTTATAAATTTATAGAAGTTATTATATTTTTTCTATGTTCTATATTTTTTGTATTAAAAACATCATTTCACTTTATTTTTCTTTCTCTTATTTTCATATTTATATTTTAATATTCATTCATTTCTAACTTTAAATTACATATACTTATTATTAATAGATTATATAAACATGACAAAAAATGAATATAATCACTATTATTTTAGATTTAAAACTATTTTTACACACACATTGAAGTATTAATAAATAGGAAAAAATATTTTTAAAAAAAGGTAAAACAAAAATAAAACCAATTGTTTAAGGTGCTACAAGTGAATTTAGGGTTATAATGCAGAGTGTGATTAATGGATATTAATTTTTGATACTAATTATTTTGATTAATTAATTATTAATTAACTAATAACTAATTGACTAACTATTATTTGCAAAGGTAATCTAAATGTAAAAATTGGTGAAATGAGGGAAAAAAAGAAAGAAAAAATAAGTTATCCAATGTTCTGTGCAAATATATGTGCAAAAACCCCACAAGTCCTTCTGCCATGTTGTTTGATAACATTTTCATGTTTCTATGACCATCAAATTGAAATTTGGATTTGTAACTACAAACTCTATTCACGCTATTGGCGTTTCATAAGGAAACCTCTTCTTCCTCATGGAACAGTTAGACCTGAATACGAATGAATGTAAGAGGTGATTCATTAACTTATCTTTTCCCGTTTGGAAATATTTGTTTTGAAAATGACTGAATAAAGATCGACAGATTTGTCCAGACTCAACACCATCGCTTAAAGAAGCTTAAAACACTGAAACCGTGAGTTAAGCAGCCCATTTGCCATTGTCAGCATTTGTCCAGAGCTGCCAGGCTCGTTTTCGCACTGACCGCTGGGGTCGTGGGTCTGTGAGCGGCTGGCTGGTGAGGCCAGCATCAGCAATTTTGTTTGCGGACTGCGGTGGGCTTTCCAACCTGGACCAGTGCTCTCTTCCTACCTCATCCGTTTTTATTAGAGTCAAACCAAAGCAAAATCAAATCCCAGATGGAAAACGAGCAGCTGCAGAAGGTGCTTACTGTGGCTGGTAGAGGAAAAGCTCGATGATGTTGTCTCTCCCTTTGGGGTGGTTGAAGAACACGAAGAGAGACCAGTGGATCAGCCAAGTTCTTTGCTGGAGAGACTGGAGAGGAGAACTTACAGACTGAAGAGAAAAAACAAAAATGGGGTTGTTAAATATAATATTAAAAGAATAGTTTAACCCCAAATTAAGATCGTCATAATTTATTAAGCCTCATGTTGTTCCAAACCTATACGAGTTACTTTTTATGGAAAACAAGGAGATTGTAAACTGAATGTGCTTTATGAAATTACAAATAATTGGGAATTGAGATTTCGAGTTTCTAAACGCGCCATTAAAGTACCATAAAACAGTCCAAATGGCTCATGTGCTGTTTTGAATTTGTATGATAGCTTTAGGCAAAAAAATAAATAAAAATGTATTAATTTAAAGTCTCTTATGCTCACCAAGAGCTTTTTTTTTTTTAAATGTAGTAAAAATAGTAATATTGTGAAATATTGTTGCAATTTAAAATAACTTGTTTTCGATTTTAATATAGGCAAATGTAATTTATTCCTTAAATGGCAACACAGCCATTAATCCAGTAGTGCTGCTTCTATTTTTGTGTAAACTGCAGTGTTTCCCCTGCCATTGATAGGGGGGCGGCCTCATCGCATTTGAACATTTAATTGTGGAGTAAACTGTCATCCGGCATACACAGCAGCTGCAAGTTCTTCACTGCAACCCGTTAAAATAAAAGTTTGGTTTAACTTGAGGGCATTGGCAGAAATATATTACTGTTGAGTAGAATGTACGTAACAGACTGCTACTACTACTACTAAAATTATTAAAACCTTATTTAAGGAATAAGCATTCAATATTTCAATGTTTTAATTGTAATATTAAAAAATTCAATTTGTTTAATTTTCATTACTTAAGATAGATTAAATGAATGTCTTATGCCTTAAAAAATTTAAATACACATCACAGAATTTCTGAGCAAAAAATCACAAGGTTATTGTAAGATAATCTGTTTTATATATTGTAAAAAACGTTTTAGTTTCAAATAATTGACATGCTAAACAGAATTGGTTAGAAAAAAACTGAATTTGGAAATAAAACGTATTTCATAGGGCCCTAAACATGTAATTTATGTTAAACTTTTAATAAATTGATGTTAAATAGTTTAAGTTTCATGATTTTAATTAATTAGACATGCGTTTTGATTAATAAAGTGTAATTTACTCCCCCCCCCAAAAAGCCGTAAACCTAGGGGAAACACTGAACTGTGATACATTTTTTTCTCAGGATTCACAGATGAACAGAATGTTCTAAAGAACAGCATTTATTAGCAATAGAAATCTTTTGTAACATTATAAATGCCGCTACTGTCACTTTTAATAGTATCCTTGTGGAATAAAATTATTAATTTCCACAAACAAAAAATCATATGGGGAATCATATAGAAAGAAATTAATATAAATATTGATATTTCGGGTGAACTATCCCTTTAAAACGTGACTTCTCTTGATCATGACTTGATCATACGATGAACTTCTGACTCCAAAAAAACCAACACTTGGCTTCCGCTGACTTCCAGACTCGGTACAATTCAAAGTTCAGAATAGAAATTTACAATGTCCAAAGACTTTAATTTTATACTTCTCCCCAGGCCAAACCTTCTTTCCCAGCTCAGTTCCTCCAATTAAAAATCAAGCTGCACCGACATAACACAGCAATTAAGGTTTTGCTTGACTTGTGAGTTGCGGTGAGAAGGAATCGAGGAGATGGAGGAGAGGAGGGGAGGAACAGCAACAGCGGCGGTGCTGTGCTGAAACGCAAGGCGGTCAATATTATGGCCCTATGTAAGGGAATCTGAGTGTGGTATTGAATTCTGAGTGGCGGGGCATTACATTGTTATCAATAGTCTCCCTCAGGCGGGTGAGGTCCTCCATGGCACCTTCCCAGTTCTGCATCAGGATCTCAGAGGCCAGCTTGCCCCACAAAGAGTTCAGCGCGTTTCTGTCTGTGGCGGGGACCTGCACAAACACAGACAAACAGAGAAAAACACATTGCCCCACTGTAAACAAAGGCAGACAATCAATCAACTTGCTGACTATAATACACTGATTACCTTCTGAATACTGTATTTCTGACATCTACCATTTCCCACAGCTAAAAGTTAAGCTTTCTTGGCAACGCTGCTAAAAAGTAACTTTTTTATTTATTTACAGCAGATAAACAAATTAAATTATGTCATCTTCGGGAATTGGTCTCGCAAGGGAAAAAGAAATGGATCCTGAAAGACTATTAATTTGCTGTATTTTTGAGATTGTTATTGCGGTGTCTTTCTGCATTTCACTGTAGTAGGCACATCTAAATCACCTCAATAAATAAATAAATCAATTAATTAATTTTCTATTTTGTAATGTCAAGAATGAACTAAAACCACCATACATTTTACTCTGATGATTTATAATGATTAATGTCAAATTTCTAGTCAAAGAATCTGTATGTTTTAGAACACAAATATTAATTAAAACAAATATATGTTTTTAAGGTTGTTAGGTCAAAGAGGTCCTCAGACAAGAGCTAAAGGTTAAAGGCCAACATGTCAGTGATATTGCTGGGAAATAATTACGCAAGTTAAACAAGTGCTCTTTAACTAGCCTGGGGTCAAGTGCTATCTCGAGAGTAAGAAGGGTCTCGTCAAGAGGCTTCAAATCACTGAAACATGTACAGGAACATGTCTTTTCGAAATACAGAAGCAGACATGAATTCAAGTCCAACAATGTGTGTTATATATACACACACAGAGTCATTCTTTCGGATATCTGCAATGGAGCACCAACATGTAAAAATGGGGAAGAAAAGCTCTCCAAAGTTAACGTGAACTTGCAGTGACCTTAGTGCATTGCCTTTGGTGAGGGTCTTTAATGATGTGTGCTGCTGCTACCTCTGTTACTGGCCCTAACACATGTCTGCAAGCTTTGATCAGCCCCGAGATGTGGACAGGACCGGAGTGGCGGGACGCTAATCAAAATGTCTGCTCATGGAGGAGTGAGAGAATGAGGTCCAGACATTAGGTAAAGAAACTCAACCAATCAAATCAAAGAACAAACTAAACAAAAACTGTGTGAGGATGGATTGTTCTGTGTTTACGAACTAAATGAGAACCATTTGAGAAGGACAAATTAAAAGCATTTACATTTTTCACGAGGCTACATAGGGCTACATAGTTTCTACAGTCCTATGTCACTTCTACCTTGACTAAAACCCTTTGACAGCAGAAGCCAATAACATAAGTCTTGTTAAGCAGAAACAGGCCCTTGAAAATAATGTTTAGATAACTTGATTAACTAGTAATTGTGATAATCTCCTGAACATTTAGCGCAAAAGAAAAACATCCTGCGGAATCGAGTTATGAAACCCTTGAAAGATACTCGCTCAGCTTCTTGTATGGAAATATTAACAAGATTTGGTTCATCTCTGCAGAGACAATCAGCTTCAAAGGAACGTAAGCTGTTTTAAATTATGACTAAAAAAGACAAAAACAAACAAAGTGAGGAGGTGATGTGTTGCAGATTAGCGAGCTGCTGAAGTATCTAAGTGTGTTTATGAATAAAAGGGGGATGAGCTGTAGCCAGAGGCTTATGGGAAATGGAGTGATTATGAACTACGACAGACGTAGCGGCACAAAGACAACCAGGAAGTCAGCCATGCATACACTGAAATCTGACTGAACAAACATAGCGCTCCTCGCGTACATTAATCATTAAATATGGACGAGGAGAAACATTGGATATGTGACAAATCTCTCAAGTTCCACAAGGAAAACCATAAATAGGATGCTATCTGCAAAGCATCATGGAAATCTGAACAATACAAGAGTATACAATAACAAAAACTATATAAAACACAATATGTTTGTATTTGCAGCAAAAAGCTAACACATTACAACAATACTAATTATTAAGCACTATTATTGTCATCATTATTACTATTAAATAAATAATGTAAAAAATATGGTATTCAATAAAGTATCAAAATACATACGATACAATTTGTATTTGTAATGCAGTATATGTTAGTTTATATTTAGTATATAATAATTATAGCATACAATAGTATAATTAGTAAAAATTAGTATATAAAATATAAAAAATCCAACAAAAAATAAATGGCTCAGTAAATTTATGGTGGGTTAAATATACACTTTTGTGATATTTGCATAGTGACACACAGTAGTATGGAACCGTAAAAAAAAAAAAAAAAAAGCTGCTGCATACAGTACAGACGCAACCACAGCTCCACTTGCAACACTGGAGCACTTTGATCAAAATTCCCAAGTTGGATGCGTCTAAATAACAGTCAAAGGCCAAAAACTCTCAGAGAGATCAGCTCGGAGGGACAACCGGGGAAAAAGCCATCCTCTCTGCCAATATAAAGGTTAACATTTCATTTCTAAAAGTGTTTGTTTTTTTCCTTTTTTTTCCTGGAAGTCCCTGCCTGCTACATTTGGCGACGCTCCATGTCATTATGGCAGTTTTCTGCACACTGACTGGCTTTCAGCAGCGGCCATGCAAGAATAATTTCAATACCTGGGTTTTTCCACAAGTTACCTTGAGTTTCCACTGCCTCCTGAAATGGGGACATTTTCACTGACTGACCAGCAACAATAAATTTATTGTGCTGGGGATCCGACGGGACACTCAATCTTTATTCTCAACATCCAATCCCTGCATTAACAGATGATATGAATAAGTTGCTCTTTTCGCACCGGGCCCTCACTGTAACAGGACCTCGGGTCTGGATTTTGCAAGCCTGGCTTCCTTCGTTAAATGGCTGTGTTTCCCACGCTAGAGGAGTTCTAGAGCCTGACATCTCCCATGCTAGGAGCCGTCTGAGGAGATGGGAGGTCCGGCATGAGCAGGGTGGACAAAAAGTAAAAAGAAAAGAAGAATGGGGCAGGTATTTGGTGAGAAAACTCAACTAAATCCACTTTAACATCATGGCTATTCCAAACGCCTTTCCAATGTTGATGAAAATTGAAGGTATTGAGTTAAAATATCTGGAAATTTAAATGAGAAGATATCAGTCTGCTTCAAAACATAGACAGGGAGAGAATTTCTGGAAGCTATTTTGGTTTATTTAGATTAAGCAGGGACGGTGTAAACAAGGTTGGTTGCTGTGAACGCTCTAATCTACTCAAAATGCATGATGTGTTCGTAAAGTCAATGATGTGGTTTTCCTATGATGAGAAGCCTCCATTGTTTTTTAATCATTTCCTGAAAAAAAGCCTTCAGCAAGGATGCGTTAAATTGATCAAATTTGACAGTAAATACATTTATAATGTTACATTAATTAATAATTGTGCTTAGTATTTTCTAAGTCACAACGAATCCTGAAAAAAAATCCAGTTTCCACTAAAATATTAAAGCTGCAGTCCGTAACTTTTGGCGCTCTAGCGGTTAATAAACAGAACTGTGTGCGTCTTGCGGAAGAACATTGTAGCCGGAGCTACTTCTCTCGGTTTATGTCTATGACGAATCACGCAGGTACTGGGCTACTCCAGCGGAACCTACCTGAACCAGTCTAAAATAGTCAGAATATAAACACTTATTATAGGTGTACTGTAGTGATTCACGACAAGCCAAAAACACGGTTTGGAAAATGGATTAATGGTATAGTCCAGGGATCCTCAAAACTGAGAGTTTAGAGTTTAGCTCTAACCCTAATCAAAAACACACCTGAGCATGCTAATCAATGTCTTCAGGATCATTAGAAATCACAGGTAGATGAGTTTGATCATGGTTGAAGCTAAACTCTGCAGCACACTAGCCCTCCAGGGCAAGATTTGAGGACCCCTGGTGTAGTTGCTTGATTATTAAATAGTACATTTTGAAACAAATTAAAAGTTACCAGACTGCAGCTTTAAGTAGCCGTTTCACAATGAAGATAATTAAAGTTTTCTTACACCAAAATTAGCATTTAGGGGGCCGTTTACACAACATTTTCAGCCAAAAAACGGGAAAATTATGAGTTGGTTGGGCGTTACATGACAACAGCGTTTTGGGGACTGAAAACGCATATTTTTGAAAATGGGGTTCAAAGTGCCGTTTTTGAAAATGCCCACAGGAATCGTTTTCCGTTGTAAACAACCCAATACGGGAATCTTTGAAACTGGTGATGTCATGCTGCATGCGTATAGTAGGTGTTAGGTATGTAGAAGCACAGTCCGGTTGATTGTAAAGGCCAAGCGCTAACAAACATTGCACAACCAATGGCGGAGTACATGGTACTGTTGTTGCGGTTTAAGAGTTTGCTAACACTTCTTCAGCAAAGTGTGGATTTACTTCACCAATATTACAACCAACAGCGGAGACGCATCATATACATCATAAAATTGTCACTTCCCTACAGGAACTGGTTACTAACAAGGTGACAGCGCCAACTACTGGCCTGACATACATAATACAGCGTTTTTGGCCGTTTTTGCGGATGTGTGTAAACGTGAATCGTTTTGAAAACATTGTCATGTATACGTGAAACTTTTTAAAAACGCAAGGGTAAAACATTTCCATTTTTGGCTAGACCGTTGTCGTGTAAACGTAGCCTTAGAATGATTTCTGAAGGATCATGTGACACTGAAGACTGGAGGAATGGCTGATGAAAATTCAGCTTTGCATCACAGAAATATATTAAAAAATATATTCAAATAGAAAATCTATTTTAAATTGTAATAACTTCTCAATATTACTGTATTTTTTATCAAATAAATGCAGCCTTGGTGAGCAGAGACTTCTTTCAAAAAAAAATTCTATAACTTTTGAACTGTAGTGTGAAAATTGCCACAGTGTCTTTGAGAAAGTCAAGTGCCACACAATGAAAGTCAATGGGGTCTAGTCTTGTTTTAAGTCCCACTGACTTCCATTGTATATACACTCTTCAAAACTGTGTTTCTGTGTTCTGCAGAAAAAAGGAAGTCATATGGGTTTGGACCCACATGAGGGTGAGTAAATGAAGACAGAATACTCAAGTATCCCTTTAAGCATCTATACTAATGAATATGCAAAAAAGGGTGACAAAAACTGAAGGGTGTAATTCAAGGCTTGTCGGCCATTCCTTCCCTCGGCTCCCACGAAAACCACAGGGACATAACAAACAAACAAACAGCGTGATTGACGCTGCAAATCATTCGCAAATGGGAAACATGTTGCAAATCTAAACAACAGACTTCCTCACACCTCTGAAATGCTAAAACCAAGATTATTCCAAATTAAATAAAGGGTTTCTTTTCGGTCACTTTTTGCCACAGCAACTCACTGTCGCTTGGCAAACGTCTAGCCTTTTTTTAAACAACAATGTAGGCCGAGTGAATCATACGTGAGAGCAGGTCTGCAGAAACAGGAGTGCATTCCATGTGAGAAGGCAGGCTATGTGGTTACGTGAGAAACACTCGCCGGCAAGGGAGTCCGATAACTTAGCCAGGCATGGAGCCTCTCGCAACACTCTTGGCCCAGGGCAGCGTTGACAATGGGCACCTCTCTTTAAGACACTGGACTACCTCCACACACTCTGGCCAGAGAGAATAGAGCGGGTCAATTTGTTCGTTCCCAGCCATCATTTGCCCCCCGCCCCACTAGCTAGACAGCACTGTGCTGGGTCCTGAGCGTCCGGCCGCTTTTCCCCATAAGTTCATCTTTCACTCATTTCTACAGGCAGTGGGAGAGAAGCCACAAACACCAGAGCCCCAGCAATGAGCCCTTTGTTTATAGAGGAAATAAGAAGTATGCACGTGTAACATGGATACTGCCAGTACTCTCAGTGAACTGCAATTATCTTCCCCCACAAACCTACTTTGGTATTATCTGATTCCAAAAGTATTCCACTGGTGAAAATTATTTAATCCAAGTCCTCGGTGCATCACCGCCTGGATCTTTATCCAGACAACAACATTGAAAAAAGGTAAAGGGATCGTCATCCTGATACAGGGAAGGTGTTTGTGAGTGCTCTAAGCTAGTTTTACACCGCAAGACAAAATAACCAACTCGTCTATGCTCAAATCAGAATTTTTTTTGTTTTGGTAAGGTTGTTCACTTATCCTTTTAAATGTTGTCCATATCAGACAAGGAGATCGTCAGGAGACAACTAACCAGCATGTGGAAAAAACCTATCCTGGGATGTTTAACACTGAAAAAAAATAATTTTTCATCCATGTTAAATGTCAACAATTCATCAGTCAACAATTAATGAAACAAAAATTTGGAAAAATGAATAAGAAAAAGAGTTTATAGTGCTCACATGCCATTCTTTCAAAATCCCCCCAAAAATAAATAAAGCATAAAATCTTCCTAATATACATACATAAATATATAATAAATACATACAAAAAACTAAAGAAAAAAATAATATATGGATACATAATACATTTAGGTATAATTATTAATTTAAATAAATGATCAATTATTTTTGTTGTAGCTGTTAATAATAAAAAATGCATGCAGGTATATTGTATTGTAAATATTTCTATATAACTTTTCTGCCATCTGATAATTGTAACAACATAAACCTCTGTGCCACTGGCCATTTTTGCTGGTTAATTAACGTGCATTTTAACAAAGTCATGTGAGATAAATGGAGAAAAAAAAATGCAACTGAATACCTGAAACACCACACAACACACAAAAAGAAACTCAATTTAAATTTACCTGCTTCATCCATGGTAAATGTCAAAAATTCAGTCAAACAATTAATGCAAAAAAAAATAAAGAACAATGGCAAAAAAGAAAAAAAACATTTAAAGTCTCATTTTAAAAGTATTTTTTCCCTAAAATCTTCCTAAATTACATACAGAAATCATATAAATGCATGCAAAATAAATAATAAATATGTATGGATATATTATAATATATCATGTACATTTTTTATTATAAATAAATAACAATTAATTAATCTGTTGTTAATAATAATAGCAAAAGCATGCAGGTATATTTGGCTGTGTATAACTTTTCTGTCATCTGATAATTTTAACAACCTCTGTATCACTGGCCATTATTGCTGGTTAACTGAGGCACAATTATAACAAATGTCAAGTGAGATTAATGAAAAAAAATGCAACTTGAATACCTGAAATCACACAAAAAAAAAAACTGATACACCTGATTTATTCCCAGATCAGAACAAAATTATCTAATTTATAAGATATTTCTGATTTTCTAATTATAACTGAAATGACAACAACAACAAAAAATGATTTGGGCTGCTTTCAACTGCATTGTGAATGTGGCCTTAATATCCTGTTATCCAATAAGATATTGGCTCAATAAAATCCTGACTGTTGGAAGAACATAAATTCTAGTCATCTTCTGTTGAAAAGCCTGCTTTTGGTGCATTGGGATTATATGGAGCAAGCTGTCTAACCTTTAACCCTTGCAAAAACTGGGGAATCCTGTCAAACCAAGAGTGATTAGGCCACAAAATCCCCACTAATCATCTATGGGGAGCAGCACTGCCCATAAACCCATAAGCTTATGAAGTCTGCCACTAAACACAGCCCTGAAACAACTCTTAACCAAGTCCTTGAAGAGGTTCTTTTCAGCACTCAAAACTTGCAAGGAATTTAACAAGCCATGGGATGGCACTTTTGAGAAGTAATTACAGATCAGGAGCTTTTAGTTCTTCGGATTGCCTCAAGTGCAAAAAAAGCTGCCTGTTTTGCTATAACAGATGGATAACATGGATAAATGACACTATTTCATAATAAAAGGATTTGGATTCTAATTTGAGAAAATCTACCTGCGAGCGAGTCATGTCCACTTTTCATCTGCGTCATTTTGAAAAAACACAATGTTAAGTGCATGCGTAATGCTCTTAACTCATGGGATTTGGCAGAATCTCATACTAAAAAGCAGAACCATATTAAGCAGAGACAATAATTAAAACTCTCAATAGGGTGACCGTTTGGCTTAATTAACCCTCACAGGGGAACTCTCTATCAAAATAAAACTGTTTGTCCATTAGACAAGAACTTATTAAACAAGAATGCATTTAATGGCTTCAATTTGCGAAGGAGAAAATGAAAGGGTGTCATAATAAAAAGAAGCTCTTGAAAATTGCCCCGCTGGGAACGTCCCAGAGGAGAATGCTAGAAAACACAACTCTGTCATCTGTTAAAGACAGGGGCATGGTAAGACACATACCAGGACTCTGAAGAAATAGAGGTACTCCGCTGCACCCGAGTAGTTCCCACACTCGTACTGGAACTTGGCGTATCGGTACAGGGTGTCCAAATACTCCTGGCGGAACTGCAAGGAAAGACAGAAGTTAAAATGTAAAAACATATGTAGATTATTAGACATTAACAGTATACACTACGTGTGTGATTAAATAAACAAAATACATATTTATATGCTATTGAAGCGTGATAATGACATTTATTTGCTTACACAAGTTAGCTATTAGTCAATTAAAATAATATTTTAACATTTCTGAAAATAAAAAGAGTTTCAAATGTAAATCAATCTTATAGATTAATCCTAGAAAGGCTATTATAAAAAATAAGATTAAATAATTTATAGTATAAATAATTATATTAAGATGTATTTAAAAGGAAAAAAATCATATTTATCAGTTATACATATGCAAAAACAATATGTTACATAATAAAATAAATCATCGTGACCATTTTTTTACTTATTTATAAAGGCATGAACATGCCTCCAATTAATTCTTAGTGAATAAATAAATAATAAACACCCAAACCCATTATATAAATAAAATAGATATTAATATATATATATATATATATATATATTATATATATATATATATAATATATACATAACATATATCTACACACAACAACACCACACACACCACACATTATAATGCAATAGGGATGTAACGATTAACTGCGAGCCGGTTGAAAATCGATTAGAATATGTGAGGATTCAAATCGGTTGAGATGCTAAACAAATCGCGATTCAGTTAGGGGTAGAAGTTTATATGAATGTACTGTATGTCTGAGGGGAACTTACTGTCCTTCGATGGTATTTTTTATTTTCCTCTTGCCTCTGTATAATGCATATCAAGACTCCAGACTCATTCTTCCCACTGGTCACTATTTTGCAACTAACTTTCTCAGCTGGTCGCACGAGCACATGATTTGGTCGCAATATTTTTTTGCGCTACAACATGGGATTATTCAATGCATGCTGATGAACTTTTATCATAGTTTATAGTTATATGGAAACGAAAGTTGTTAACATTCAACCCGTTCTTTATCATCAGTAGTATTATTTTAAATTTGTGAATGGGTGTTAACTCTCTGTCCTAGTGTGAAGAGTATCCGAGCACACTGCGTGCACAGACAAATAAACATGGGGAAGTCGGGGCCTAATGGTTAGAGAGTCGGACTCATAACCCAAAGGTGTAGGTTCGAGGCCGTACCGGTAGGGATTGTAGGTGGGGGTAGTGAATCTACAGCACTCTCTCCCACCTTCAATACCACGACTGAGGTGGCCTTGAGCAAGCCACCGAACCCCCAACCGCTGCAGCATAAATGGCTGCCCACTACTCCGGGTGTGTGTTCACAGTGTGTGTGTTCACTGCTGTGTGTGTGCACTTTGGATGGGTACATGCAGAGCACTAATTCCTAGTGTGGGTAACCATACTTGGCCACATGTCACATCACTTAAGCTTCGAGGCTTTAAATTTCGAATTCGTGATCTCGTGATCTTTTGCTTACATACACCTACAAACCTTTAATTTTTTTAAGACTAAAACAAAAGATAGATTCATTGTTATTCTTAATCAAAAAGCACAACAACAATAAAACAGTACGATACAATGACAAACTAGTGTATTAAACACCGACTAATTAAAATACAGAAGTTAGCAAACACTGAGGAATAAATAAATAAATAAAAGAGCGGCCTCCATAGCTTAAGGTAAACAGCAAAGATAAGTTTTTCAAAAATGAAAACAAAAAGAAAAAGTAAAACTAACGGTGACAGTGCTTGCATGTTTTCCCCCCACAAGAATACCAGCATGTTCACCTTCTCTGGTTTAAGAAGCAGTCTTTTACTTTACTTCAGCATGAAAACCATCCATCGTTTCCTCAATAAGCGCGTCATTTTTGCTGTAGCTGAGCTGTTTCGTTATGCTTTCAGTTTCGTTTGCCGTTTGATGTTTCGCATATGCGGGGGGGGGTGGGGGGGGGGCGGTAACAGAAATTGAAGCGCTTATGAGTTGACCAATGTGGTGGTCGCGCCAGTGCGACTGCTCACAAAATTTAGTCGCACAGGCAGAAAAAATGGTCGCAGTCTGGAGCCCTGCATATTAAAGTTCATAAATGCAGCTGCTTTGTTTACAGCGGAAACCAAGGAAACACTTTAAGCGCCACCTGCTGGCAGAGAGTGAATCTGCATCATTCAGCTCTGCTGTTTCGGTTTAATGCAGATATTTTTTATGTATAGTTTCACAAAACTGAAGTTAAACCATTCTGTTTTTGCTTAAAATTTAGAAATTATACAATGTAATTTAGATTAAAAACTGCTCATGTTGCATGTATGCAGCATCTTTGTTTACATCATGATTAAAATGCAGTGGTTGCCAAATTGTACATGGAAAGAGCACAGACAAGCTTAGTGTTTCTATGAAGAGAGTATTTATTGTGTTAATTATTTATTTGATTGGGGCAGTTTAAATTTTCAATTTTTTTATTGAATATACAGTAATTATTTATTTATTTAGTCATTTAGATGCTTTTATCCATAGCGACTCACAATTGAGGACAATGGATGCAATCAAAATCAACAAGAGAGCAATAATTTACAAGTGATAGATTAGTATATTATTATAGTGTTATATTACAATTTCACAAAGAAACGTACAGTAGTTTGTCCAAACAATAATAAAAGGACACATTAAATTTATAATTTGTCTTAAATCTCAATTTGTTAAAAAAAAAAATTGTGAATCGAATCGTGAGTTGAGTGAATCGTTACATCCCTAATATGCACACACATAATATTTAACAGTTTAAGAAAAAAATTATTATAAATTAGGGCTGTCAGTCGATTATGTTTTGATTAATTAATCACAAAATAAGTTAGACTGAAAATATCCACAAAAAAATATTTAAAGCTATTTTTGTGTTAAATAAGAAAGTAAAGTCGACATACAAATTGTAGCTTAGAAAGAAATATTTTAATTATTGACTCAACAGAAAATGTATACACATTTAGGCTACAACTGCCTCACAACTATGGAACACAAAAGAGATCTTGAGAAACACTCAGTATTTTTGTTCGTACAATGAAAGCATAACCAAAACAGCTTTATCACCAACAGTCTTCAAAATACCCTCTTTTATGTTCCACAAAAGAAACGTTTGAAACGACATGAGGGTGATTAAATGACTATTTTAATTTTTGGGGGTGAACTATTCCTTTAATGTTTATATTATTATTTTTATTTATTTTTTGTTAATGAAATGATACTCTAAATAAGAAAATAAAACTGCCAGCAGGTGGCAGTAAATGTCTTCAGTCGATTCGTTCAAACGGCTGATTCATTCAGGAATGAAGTAAACGGCTCTCTTTATCGGTGCGTTCCAAACGGGATATATCGCCCTACGAAGGGCACTTCGTAGTGAAAACAATCATGGCCGCCATACTGAAGGGTCATTCCAAACCGAAGTGCTCAAAACTGGCCACGTCAAAGTGCCCTTCGGAATGAAGGATTTCGAAGGGTGCAACTGTTGGACACTTTGGGCTCCCATGATCCTTTGTGCAGATTTTTTGCATGATGACGGTGCCTCCGTGTGGGCATGTGATGATGAGGCAGAAGGGCACTTCAAGAAACAGTTGTTTGGGCCCCTACACCCTTCATCCCTTCAAAGCACTCACTCCGAAGGGTAAACCCTTTGAATGGACTAGGGCATAGGGATGAGCCCTTCCGAATGGAACGCAGGATTTGAATGGGGCTTTGAATCATTGGTTCACTCAATTCGCTCAAAACATATTCATTCAGAAACTAAACACCGTGGTGTTGCTCGGAAACGCGCAACAATTCAGCTATGACTTTAACCACATCAAAACCACATAATATTGTGTTTAAAATATAACGCAATATCAACTTATTTACTGAACCGTTGTATAAAATCACATTTGCACTCGTGGTATTCGGACATAAACAGCACTCGTCTGATATTGCTCTCGCTGCTCGTGTAATATCGTATGATATAAATATGAGACAAAAACTCAGAGGGGCATTTTTACACCAATATCTTGAATTTTTGGGCATAACTGCATTTATGGAGTTGCTGCCCTGCATCATATTTGTCAACAGTAAACTATATGAAATGTAAGATGATGTACAGGTCTGGGGGAGGGGCCAGTGCGTTAACTGCGTTAAAATATTTTAATTGTGTTATTTTTTCATAACTAATTAAATTAACGCGTTAAACTGAATTTTAAATGTTTAATACATATTTAAATAAATATTTATCAATGACATTATCACTGGCCTCATTCATTCGTAGTGAATTCCTCCCTTGAATAAATCTTTCAATTATTATTCGCTGTTAGTCTTCCCCTCAAATATAGCTCTCAAATCCAGTATGTCAAAGCGCATCTTGTTATGCACAACACAACCCTCTACATTGCGAGTAAATCACTCGCATATGTGACTAAATAATGTCTAACATTAGCCACTGGCTAATAAATTCTTAGATTTTACATGCCAGTATGTGTGTGAGAGGCGTTCAACACAGATTTTCACTCGATAAACACGCTGACTGAGTGCTTGAGAGTTTCGCTCTCCGTCAAGCGATCTGTACTATTTGGATGCGCTCAATGGATCATGTCATGTACTCAATGGATGCGCAGTATGTAGCACGCAGCGCACCTGTATTTGACGAACCGTAAACTTGTGTGAAGGTGCTGTCGCTTTACTGATAGCGCTGTGTTTCTCACACATGCAAAGAGAGAGAGTGAGAGTCTTGCATACCACGCTGAATCTACGCGCTACATGTAAACCCATTCTTTGTTGTATTTCTGTCAAAAAAAAAATTATAAAAAGTCATTTAGAATTATTCAGCTTTTAAGAACAAGCAGAAGATATGCCGGTTTCTCGGCAGTGGGCGGAGCTAATGCGCGAACAGCTCTTGTTGGCTGGCGCTCATTGATTACCGTCCCTGTTTTGATTTCAGCGAATCAGTTCGAGCAAACACTGACAACGTGATTAATATTCATAACAAGCAGATAATATAGTATAGTAGTATATTTTATATGATTACTATTACCTATGACCAACAATATCTTAAACACCACCACCAGTCCTAAGTTCAGGTAAATGACAAATATGCATTCATTCATGGTGACCAAGTTTTAGTTCTAATCACTAGTTATATCATTAAATAGTGCTTAATTATCATAATATCATAATATAATGCTTGATTGGCTGAAGTTAAGAGTGCACATTCAGTTATTTAAGAAGCGGTTCCATTTTACAAAGATAAGCTGATTGGGTGGAATAATGTTTGTGTGTGTGTGTGTGTACCTACTTAACCATATTTTGGGGACAAATTTGTACCCAAAAGTGAGCAAAACCTGACAAAATCGGCAAAAACCTCAATTTGTGGATGTCCTCATTTGTAAAACTGTTATAAAATAAAGTAAACAAAGTTTTTTTTACTTTTGAAATTGTAAAAAGTGAAAAGTTTTCTGGGGGGGGGGGGGGGGGGGGGGGGGGTGGGGAGGGTGGGTTTAGGTTAAAAAGTATATAACTATCTGTATATAAAACAATCGAAGTCTATGTAATGTCCCCATTTAGATAGCTAAGTAAATGTGTGTGTGTGTGTGTAAAATCACCATCAGTCTGGCGAGTAAACAAAACATTTACTAGCCAATGGCGATTATATTGCCAAGGTGTGCGTAGAGGATTGCAACATGTCTATTCCTTTAAAAATCAAATAAGCTATTATTTTAAACATTAAACATTTTTTGATTGGGTGTGATTTTGGTGCTTGGTGTATTATTTTACCTAAAAATGATCTGTACACAATCACTGAACACAGGGCTCCAGACTAACATTTGAGAAAAGTGGCACCAGTGCCACTAAGTTCTACAGATGGTGACGCCAGTAGCAGATTTGGTAGCGCTGGGGGTGGTGTGCGGGATTAATTAAAATATAGATAATTTAATCATAAAATTACTATTGTTTTGCATTAATAAGTGCAGTTACTAATAATAATAATACATGCTCATTTCTTGTTTATTTTTCTTTTGTTTATCGTTTATACAGATCTGACACTGAAGCACCAGGCTTGAGTTAAGATGCACACAATTTACTTTTATTAACAGTAACGGGTGCAAAATCTAATTTTTATATAGAAAAATTATATACTCCACTCTTATTAAATGTACCATTATACTTCTGACCAACTTCAGTGATTATGTGTGATTTAGTAGCAAATTGAAAAAAAGTTTGTTTTTCAAGGCACTTTGTGACTTTTCTTACTTCATACACAAAAAAGTGTAAAATTCTGACAAAATCTGATTTCTTGATGATTTGATATTTTAAAGTGATTTTATAATATCAAAAAAATAGAGAAAAGTAGAATGGATGATCATAAGCAGTAGTGTCCTTGTGCCGTCTACTGGTTATAACTGTGATTTGATGTATTTTTTACATTTTACGTGTTTGTTTACCACAAAGTATATTTTGGTCATCCCATTAAAAATAACATTCAAACTGGATCATTTTAGAGCTTTAAAGTGCTGGAAATAGTTGTGTGAAATGCTTGAAAGTCATTGAAAAGTGCTTGAATTTCTCTCTCAAACGGTTGTTTCGAAATTAGAGAAATTCGACTATTTCTACCACAACACCATGGTTACAGTTAGCGTTACCGCTTCTGGTTTCCATACGTATGTCAGCGCTGTTTATAACACAGAATTCTGTGCAGAATTTGAATGATTCTCACTTTAAAGGAAAATTTACCTCGCAGTAACCTTATCATTGTGCGGCGAATTCAAACGCTTCTCACTGGATCTCGCAGCACTGTTGCATCTGTGCAGTAACAGTGTCGCGAAATCAACTTTGGCTCCCGAGTAAAGCTGTTCTGAGCTCGGACAAGTTTGTTTGCGTCGCGGTCCGAGCTGATAAATGGTCCACGCTGCCCAGCTGAAACGTAGCACGGTTTATTTTAATGTTTCTCATATGCAACAGAAATGGCAGCACTTATGAGTTGGACAATGCGGTGGTCGCACCAGTGCGCTCACAAAAATGAGTTGCACCGGCAGAAAAAATGGTTGCAGTCTGGAGCCCTGACTGAACATTTTCAGGAAAACTGTGACCACACATGACCTCATGTGACCTCAAGATTATAGTCTCACCATTTTAAACTGCAAGCCTCAGGTTCAGCTAACAGCACTGACCAGAGTACCAGCAGTTTGACGGACAGTTCGGTAGATCATGCTTGGGAAACTTGTTGGAAGAGTGTCTCAGAACAGAGAGCTCATTGTGTGTGTAGTTTATGTCTGTGTTTGTGTGGTCACAGTAAACTGTGGTGGTGCGGATGTCATTAAGGTTACAGGGGCCTTCCTGGGGGCAGCGACAAGGCGGCTGTTAAGGTGAGGATCGTGTCGTAAAGGCAGCGCAGCCCATGCAGTGAAGGTGCATGGAGGACAGGCCTAAGGTCAGTTTCAGGATGCTGGGGTGGGAGTGCCATGAAGTCAAATATAGAATCCCCAGCATTCTTGAGGCCATACCCACGTGTTTCGAGCTGTTCGGTTTATTCTGAACAATTCGCCACAGAATGTAAATGTCCGCAGAACCATAAAATCCCCGAAAATGACTTAAGGTTTTGGGAAGTCATTTAATGTGTTGCTGCTCAGGGCCGCCCCTCCTGTTGGCCCCCCAAAACAACACTGGGTTCATAGAAGAGTCATGAGAACTCCTCAGAGGGGTGGAAGAGTCAGCAGAAGTACTTACTCCATGCTTGTCAGCCAGATAGTCGAACAGCATACGCCCGTCCCTGGAAGACAAACATTTTGGGGTTAGCAAGGGTTTCTTAAGGTTGCAAGAGTGGAAGAAAAAAAAACATTTTCTAAAGGTAAATGTTCTCAGAATAACTCATTTAAGTGGAAATCATATTAAATAAAAATTAATTTTTTTATAAAAAATATACACATGGGGTCCAAAGACAAAAAGGGGGTTCAAGATTAAAATAAGTTAAACACAGCTTTCTTTCTTTTTTCTCCATACATTATAATGTGCCCTGCTTTAATTAAATTTTTGAATCACGCATAAAACAAGAATCATTACATGACATTAAAAGATTAAAGGATCACAGTGTAGCCCCCAAAATACTAATTGCAAATTTAAATATTTAACCATCTTTGCCACTATCGTTTAAACAACTAGGTTTTACCCATTTATCAGCAAGAAATTATTAATCATTTAAAAAATAATCAAATATAGTATGATCACTTATTGTTATATATTTTTAAATAAGCACAAGTCAGAATAAATATGTTGTTGTATTTTACATATCTACAGTGGGTACGGAAAGTTTCAGACCCCTTAAATTTTTCACTCTTGTTATATTGCAGCCATTTGCTAAAAAAAGTTCATTTTTTTTCCTCATTAATGTAAAAACAGCACCCCATATTGACAGAAAACCACAGAATTGTTGACATTTTTCCAGATTTATTAAAAAAGAAAAACTGAAAAAAAAAAACTGGTCCTAAGTATTCAGACCCTTTGCTGTGACACTCATATATTTAACTCAGGTGCTGTCCATTTCGTCTGATCATCCTTGAGATGGTTCTACAACATCATTTGAGTCCAGCTGTGTTTGATTATACAGATTGGACTTGAATAGGAAAGCCACACACATGTCTATATAAGACCTTACAGCTCACAGTGCATGTAAGAGCAAATGAGAATCATGAGGTCAAAGGAACTGCTGAAGAGCTCAGAGACAGAATTGTGACAAGGCACAGATCTAGCCAAGGTTACAAAAAAAATTCTGCTGCACTTAAGGTTCCTAAGAGCACAGTTCCTCCATAATCCTTAAATGGAAGACGTTTGGACGACCAGAACCCTTCCTAGAGCTATCTAGGAAGGAAAAACTGAGCTATCGGGGGAGAAGAGAATTTGTGAGAGAGGTAAAGAAGCAAACCAAAGATCACTGTGGCTGAGCTCCAGAGATTTAGTCGGGAGATGGGAGAAAGTTGTAGTCAACCATCACTGCAGCCCTCCACGTCGGGGCTTTATGGCAGAGTCGGGGGGGGGGGGGGCCGGGGGGCGGGGCCCGACGGAAGCCTCTCCCCAGTGCAAGACACATGAAAGTTTGCTAAAAACACCTGAAGGACTCCAAGATGGTGAGAAAAAAGATTCTCTGGTCTGATGAGAACTTTTTGGCCTTAATTCTAAGCGGTATGTGGGGAGAAAAACAGGCACTGCTCATCACCTGTCCAATACAGTCCAACAGTGAAGCATGGTGGTGGCAGCATCTGGATGTGGGGGTGTTTTTCCGCTGCAGGGACAGGACGACTGGTTGCAAACGATGAATATCCCAAGTACAGGGATATCCTGGACCAAAACCTTCTCCAGAGTGCTCAGGACATCAGACTAGGCCGAAGGTTTACCTTCCAACAAGAAAATGAACCTAAGCACACAGCTAAAATAACGAAAGAGTGGCTTCACAACAACTCTGTGACTGTTCTTGAATGGCCCAGCCAGAGCCCTGACCCAATTGAGCATCTCTGGAGAGACCTAAAAAATGGCTGTCCACCAACATTTACATCCAACCTGACAGAACTGGAGAGGAACTGCAAGGAGGAATGGCAGAGGAACCCCAAATCCAGGTGTGAAAAACTTGCTGCATCTTTCCCAAAAAAGACTCATGGCTGTATTAGATCAAAAGGGTGCTTCTACTAAATACTGAGCAAAGGGTCTGAATACTTAGGACCATGTGATATTTCAGTTTTTCTTTTTTAATAAATCTGCAAAAATGTCAACAATTCTGGTTTTTCTGTCAATATGGGGTGTTGTGTGTACATTAATGAGGAAAAAAAATTAACTTAAATGATTTTAGAAAATGGCTGCAATATAACAAAGAGTGAAAAATTTAAGGGGGTCTGAATACTTTCCGTACCCACTGTACATATCTGTTAATGACGAAAGAACATTATTTCACATATTTTTATATTTTATTTATACAAACGTTATTTGAAACATTAGACATTTTACTTACATGCATTGTGCTTTCTATGTGCATGGATGCGATGTGCAACTTGATGCAGACAGTAAAATGTACAGTGTGTGTGTATACATATGTACATATATAAAGAAAGACTGAAGCTGTGGCTTAGTGGTAATGTGCACTAGTCTAACAGATTGAGCTATGGTGCTAACATGGGCGACAAGTTCAAAACATTTCCTTGTCCCATCGTCCCTCTTCTTCCCATTACTCCCTGACACATTTCAACTCCCCTCTATGTATTCCAAAAATTAAAGAAAACAGATATGTCTAATGGCCTTCTTCAATAGAGGTATAAGATTTTTTTTTTTCCTCCACCAGGTAAAAAAAAGTCTGATTGTAACAGTTCGTAGTTCGGGAAGGAGGCGGGAACCGGCGAACATTTAAATACTTTAATAATAAAACAAACACAAAATGAAAGTAAAGCGGCAGCCTCTCGCGGACGACTGCCACATCCAAAACACAAAATAAAGTCCAGGCCTGGTCCTCTCTCATCCAACACTGTCGTCACTCCTCCTTTTATCCTTTCGAAGCTCCTCCGTGGGACTCGAGACCAGTGAGTGGCGCAGGTGTCGTGCAATAGCATTTACTCCACCGGCCTCGCTCCGTTCCCACGGCTCTCGGCCCCGTTCCTCTCGTCACACTGATTACTTGTAATAGCACACATTTCTCAACCAACCTCATGATTCGAGGTATCATTCATATCCGGAGCACAAACTTTGCGGGATGAGTTACAGACCAACATTTAATACTGGGGTTTAGAAAAACCAATAAGCCTAAATATTAGCCTTAGTAAGTATTCTTTAAGAAACACCACTAATTAAAGAAAGAGAGAAAGGTAATGAAGAAATGAAACAAGCATTCTGCTCACCAGGTGAGATGGAGTAAGAATTTACTTCTACTGGTACATATCATTGAGTTTTGGCAAAATGCTCGGCACGGGGGGCTGGTAAGCATGCTTACCACACGACCACCTCCGCCAAATGTGGCCGGCCTCTGAAGAATTCGGCAAACGAAGCCATGCGTCACTGCGTGCTCCAGACAGAAAGAGGAGGTTGCACGTTTATTTTATTTGTGGGGAGGTTCAAAGGCTGTTTATAAAGGCATTCTCCTGCAGAACTGCTTCTGTTCCATTATATTATCATCTGACAGATGCTGGGACTCTGGGTGGAGACAAGCCACCTCCTTAAGCAGTGTCCTAACAGCGACAAGTAATAAACTATCTTCTCCATGTAAATCAGATTTTACTGACCTAACTAGCCACAAGAAGCAGCAATACATTTCTGTAATTGTCTGACTTATATTTCTACAACGACATGCTGGCTAGTCCCGCCCTATGTGAAATCTCATTGGTCTAAAATCCCATTCCACATAAGCGAGCAATAGTTCAACTTTAAATGTAAACTGTTATTTACTCACCCTCATGTCAATCGTAATGACTCATGTGAAACAAAAGGTTATTTATAGCTGAATGTCTGAGCAGTTCTTTTCAATACAATGAAAGTGAATGGTGAACTCAAGCTAAATTTTGATTTAAACAACTTAAATGTTGTCCTTAGTTCCTTACAAAGCTATCACAGAGCTTTAGAAGATTAGAATATAGAGCAAAAATCATGAGGACCACTTTTATGTTTTCGTGGTGTATTTTTAACCTTTTTGGGAAATTTATTTATTTATTTAATTATTTATTTTTTTAGGCGGAACAAATTCCTCTCAAATTCTATATTATATGTGAAACACTAGTAAGTAAATCAAACTGTTACATTTCCAAATGCAAGTTACACACAACCCAAGCTCAGAGAAGATGCAGAAATTTCCGTTTCATTTTGATTAATCATACAGTCCTACCCAGTCCCCATTCATTGCACTGTATGGAAGAGAGCAGTGTTAAACATTCTTTAAAATGTCTCCTTTTTTGTGATTTACAGAAGAAATAATGTAAAACATCACCTTTTTGGTAAACTATATTTAAACATTAAATATCTACTGATTAGAACACTGATTGTTTTAAATTGCTTGTCTTGTCACTAAAAACTGTTGCATCAAACCTGATTAGGACCCAGTATACTATCCTTACTAAGCATTTCTGCATTCAACCAACATCCTCAACCCTCACCTAGTATCTCCAAAAACTAACAGTCAATCCATGTTTATCTGTCTGCTGAAGAAGACATTATATCTTTACTCCGTCAGCTCTCACCACCTCCCGTCTGGGTTGAAATGAGGAACAGACCGGGCAGGTTTTGCTATGGAGGTCAATGTATTGGTGCTGAGGGAACTGCGAGATAACTCGGCCCTCAGCCATTCAACGCAGCTCATCCATCCATCAGGCTCAGTCTGTTAGAGAAAAAAAAATAAAAAATCCATCGCCACTCCATTTGTCCTAACACTCCTGAACAATGTTCCTGACAGATTTCCAAACATGATATCACCTGTTTATAGCATCTGCCCCATGAGCGACACTGTCAAAGAGCTGATCCAGTAAACATCCAACGACATGGTTTAAAAGAAACATGTCACACACGAGCAGCTATTAACAAATAAAAGAACAAATAAAGACGAGTCCTGATCTGCACTTCCTCGTGGTCGTCTCGGCCTGTGAAACTCCAGACACCGAAAAATGCCCTCCGAAACCCGAAATATTCAGATCGAACAAGTAAACTTCAAAGTCGCTTGTTAATGAAGAGCAGACATCCACTTGAGTGGGTTAATTAAGACTGTGCCTGGTTCTAACGCCACAAACTTAATCCTGAACTGTGATAAAAGCATGTTTTGGAGAAACGAAACGCAAACTGGTCTTTAAAAATGTCTAGGGAAGGCAATGCCACCTACTGAGATTTCTCACTGTAGAGACACCACAAACACACAGCGGTAGCCTGATAAAACATAGAAGCTCGGTGCGGTATTAGCGCTAGTCAAAGCGAGCAATTAAACAACTACTAAGTACAGATCGTGGCCTCAGCTCCTGCCTCTACTTTAGCCTCTTGGCGGGGCCCAAAAGATTCACACACTGAACAGAGACACAAAACAGAGATACAAAACAGCTACAAGTAATTAGCGACAATTGCTATGGCACACAAATTTGAAACGAATTTCAATACATTGTGGTTTACGCTAAAGATATGAATGATGCCTCAATTTGTGCAGCTTTTTGAGGAGCGATATAAACAATTACTTAAGATGTGGAGTATAGAATCGCAGTAAGAACAATACAGAACACACTAACAACTGCAATACAACACTCTGGCATCATATCAGTGTTTTTGCAGAAGGAAATACCACTAATTTTCTTTAGGATATGTAAAAAATCTAGTTTACAGAAATCTAGTTTCTACACTAAATCTGCAAAGCTTAATTTAATAGACCCATAAATGCCTAAAAATGTGCTCTATGTCAAAGGTACTGGTATAAAAATCACCCAAATTAACAACACTAATCTTTAGAGAAGGGCTGAACGATTAATTGCATTTGCGATAATATCACGATATGAAAAAACTAAATTTTTCAATCGCAGAGGCTGCGATTACACTCGGTCATGTGACACGCGAGAGTAAAGAGGTGTGTTCGACTTGAAGATCGATCAGTGTATAACATCAAAATACGGCGAGAGAAAGCATAAGTTGACATCCGCGCTCTCTTATAGCTCTCGCAGTACTACTTTGATGACACACACCCATCGGTCTAAGCAGCGCTGCTTCAAGTCGAGCGCGGGCCATCAGCAGAAAAAGAAAATGAATAAAACAGTAAACAGCCAAAAGACGTAATTAGAATGGGAGATGGATCAGTTTGTGAAAGCGAAGAGGAAAGCCATAGATGAAGTCACACAGACCCAGGCAGGTGCTGGTCATTTAAAAGCTAAATGCAGAAAATAGGACTAGGCATATCTTGCTCTCGGCTTCACTCAACCTTGTCTATACCTGACGCTACAGTTGTCGCATCGCGCCACAACAGCTCTACACTGGACACGACAAAGCGACTGTTGCAAATCATTTTAACTTTGTGTCAGTACGTCATAGATAGAACAAGGAATCAGTTTAATGTCGGGTTTTGTCGTGCCGCATCGCATCCAGTGTACACAGCGACACTGATTACAGGGGTTCTATTGTATTTTGCCTCTCGTGTCCGGTGTAGACACGGTGTTTAATGTCGTTGGTGAGGAGGAAAGCCTGTGTGTGTCCTATGCCTTAGCGGACAGCAAGAAACCCACAAAAAATAAATAACAGAGAGAGAATAATAATAATAACAGTTATTCTCTCTATGCTATTATTCAATGTTTCAAGTGATGCAAGTGTTTTTTCCCTGTAGGTTTTTTAAATTAAAAAAAGCATTAATTTTTCATAATGTTTAGTGAATATATTTGGTAGCCTGAGGTGGGATGGGGATTCGGGAAAGAGGGGCAGATTTTTTGATAGGTTTAAAGGAGGGCGCGACCAAAAATGTTTGAGAACCACTGGTCTAAAGTTAAAAGACAGTGTTTAGTGCAGTCCACATGTGACTTTGAATTACCTAAAGTAGTGTGGTAAATCAACAGATTTGTTTTTATATTTCTGCAATCTACTTTAGTTTGTGTGATTTGTTACTGACTTTCATATTAATGTTTACACCAGGCTTACTTAAAAATAATTATTACATGCTTACAAGGTTGAAAGTTCAACAAATCAGTCAATATACTAATGTGATTGTAGTTGTTAAATAAAAATCTCATTCATATCAATTCATGCATCACCTAATTTCATCGTAACATATAGGCCTGGCCTACAGAAAAGAACATTTATGTTTAATCTATCTAATATTGTGTTGGTCATACTATACAATGATTTATAGCTTGTCTTTGTTGAATAATACAGAACATAAAGAGCTTTACAAAAATAATTGCATATTAAATCACAATATTGGAAAAAAAAAAATTTAAAAATCGCAATTAGATAATTTTCCAAAATCGTTCAGCCCTACTTTAGAGTAACAAATGGTAAAATAAACAGCAAATGTAAAATATATATTAATATCAACAAAGTAATAGTGATAAACAATCACTGACCTTATTTATTTTTGACTTCCTTTTTGTGAATAATTATTTAAATTAAAAGCACAATATGTAAGATTTGTTTTTTATTAAAATATCCAAAAACCACTAGAAAAGTGTTATATATTTTGCTGACTTGTGTACTTAAATTATCCCAAATGTTTCAAAGAATGTTTAAATCCAGAGAAATAAGCAATTTTAACTAGTGACAGCGGCCTCATTTTGCTTCGACGGCTTTCCGTCTCACCCTGCTTCATACTACGACGTTAATAAATCTTTAATACACTAGCTCATCCATGAACATGATTTCTGACATGAGTCCAGTCGGATTGCATCGGCTGTAGAGCTGAAGACGACAACTCCCATGATTCCACACTCAGTCACAGCGTCATCAAACTACACCTTGGTTTCTTTGTTAGTTTTGAATATGCGCCCTCTAGTGGCAAAAAATTACATATTGTGCTTTTAATAAACAATTAAAAGATGCATGTCATTGTATTTTGATTTGCCATTCCAGTTGTTAATTTATATTAATATTTAATTTATACAGTTTCTGGGTCAGTAATAATGTAAATCTAATCATCACTCAAATCAAAAAATTACAATTTAAATCATTTTAATGAATGAACGAATGAACGAATGAACGAATGAACAAACAAACGAACGAACAAACGAACAAACGAACAAACGAACTTGTTGACCTGCATATCATGCGGCCATTAATCAACATCAGAGAATCATGGGCATGCATGTGTTGTTAAATGATTGAAATATTTACTTAAATTCTCAGAGGTACTTTAAGTAAATATTTTAGGCCAAAGAGGTTCAGCTAACAAAAACAAGCTTGGAAATCCCTGGCATAGAGCATCGGCAGAGATTCAAATATTTGAACTCTTTGACATTTAAGAGCTATACCGGTCTCAAGAGCAGGCCTAAATCACATCAAATACAGTGGATAAACCGGCCACTAAGTCAATGCTATGCTGTCTCTTCTGTCTAGGTTTGATGGCGACTGATTGAGAGCAGAGCAATGTCTTTTCAATCCAACATAATCAATAAGAATCCACTGTTACTAACCCAGCAAATCCCTCCAACTGCTAATGGAGACGACTATTTGAGTATATCTCTACTGCCTACAGTGATCAGTGTAACAACCTTCTTTTAATTTATTAAAAACATCTCTAATCCCTAATACACCACATATTAAAACCTGAAACATCTAGATTGGCTGGTGGTTAGAAATAAGCAATATCCATCAAAGAAAAGCAAGCACTGGATGAGGACTGAGTTTAACCAAAATATTTTAATTATGGCAAAGTCAGCATCAGAAAAAAATCAAAAAAAGTAGCCTCCGTGAAACTCACCGCAGGATGCTCTAGCATTCTGCTCTTCTGAAATTTGCAGAATGAAACCATATACTTATCCACATGGCAATTTCAATCAAATACAAACTGATTGTGATTACAAATGCCCGCTGATGTTCTGCCATCCACTTAATTAAACGGCACTTAAGCCCAACCTTCCAGAAAAAGAGCCACAAATGTTCTGTTTGGAGTATCGTCTAGCATCGAGCAGGGCTCCATCCCACATCCCTGAGGACTGTCTTGTCTAAACTGTGCAATTGAACACTGTTCAACTTACATTAGATGAACAAGAAAATAAGTAAAGTACCATCTTAGATGTTGCTTGGAATAGAAAATGACTAAACTACTGTCACAACATTTAAAAGATTCTCCACGGTCTTCCAGTAAAAACCGCAGACAAGTAAAGGTCTACACAATCTACTGTAAAGTACAGAAAGGTCGCTTTTAATTTCAAGCCAACCACAATACACCCTAAAGCGTGTACTAAATACCTCATTGGTAGATGAGCCAAAGTAACAGACTTTGGGGCATCTGTTTGGTCAAGCACATCTGGATACAGAAATGAGCCACAAAAGAGCATTGCTTGACACCAAAAATTAAATAAATAGTTCAGCAGAACTGAAAACAAAGATTTTAAAAAATTATATTTAAACAAAAAACGTATATAATAATAACATTTAGTCTGACTGTCAAGTAATGCTTTTTGCTTTGAATATAATACAAAAAAACAATTAATTTCTTGAAGTCTCATATGAGGAGATAACCTAATCGCAATCTAAACAGATGTGTTAAAGGAACATCTTCCAAACAGCTTATGCATACTGATATTTAGATACACAGGTACAGCAATAAACCATTTTAATAAATACAATGACAAGACAAAGTATGTGACAGAAACGACTGAAGAGTTAGACTATTAGTATGCGTTTAATTTCAACATTTACCTTGTTGACTGCATCTGCCTCATTGTCTCTGGGTCCTCAAACACTTTCACAATGGGCTCGGTCTCAGATTGCAGTTGTTTCAGTTGAGCCACAACTTCAGTCCTCTTTCCTCGAAGAGCTGCAAAAGATTTAAATTGACATAAATCTCATGAAGTCAACTCGCATGCATCACACTAGGCATCTTTCATCGCAGAAGAGCATTAGAAGTTAATCCACTCACAGATGGGTATTTCTTTGTCAGGAAATAAATTCCTGTATACATCCATGGCAAAGTCCACCATGTTGGTGTCACTGAGGAGATTCAGCTTTCCATGGAGGAGCTCGTTCTCATTGTAGATCTAAAAAAAAACAGTGATGGAAACATCATCAGTACATTCAGAACGGAAGATATTTGCTGACTTTTATAATGTCTATTTCTGCCAATGCAGAAATGTTATTCTTGTTGCAACAAACTGTAACGGCTATAATGTAACTTCAATTCATGAACACACTTTTACTGACACACACACATATATACATACATAAAATATATATATAGATCTAATAACAAATATTGGGTTTCAACCATTCTTACTGGTTCTTTAGAAGACTGTCCCAAGTTATTTATAGATTTCCAACCAAACCTCATCGGTCTTTGCCAGAAATAATCAGTTAACGTTATATATCTTGGTGAAAACTGAAACAATGAAGACAACACCACAAAGCCAACCGTTCTACATCAATTAAAAACGGATGTAGAAGATCAAATGTAAACGGCACTATGACAAGCCAAGACAAACCGGTCAGCTGTCGCTACGTTAGCTAACTTAGTTTTAATGCTGTCAAGTTAGGCAGCTTACTGGGTTTTGAGAAAGCCTACGTCTAGCAAATAACTAATAGAAGGGTTAGTTATACTATGAACAGACGGTCTATTATTCATGGTAAATGTTTGCTGGCTCTGTAATTATTTTATTACCGACTGAAATCATGAGTTATATGATTTACACACTACCGGCAACACTATTGTGGCTACAGTAACGCGAGCACGTGGTACTAGCTTTGCCGCCTTCTACATACAAACAGTGCTACAGCACGCTTTCAAATACCAATGTAAGATACACTTGTACCTCTTTTACTGAGAGGAATTCCAGCAGTGGGAAAACGAGATGCCTATCCAAAAAGTTGGCGATTTTGGTGGTCAGATCGTATTCCGCCATGTTGACAACGGAAGAGGACGCGCTTCAAAACCGGAAAAACTTTATTTAATATAGTGCGTTCACACAGTCCAATGCGCCACGTGCTGCATCTGCAGGTGCGCGTGAAAGTGTCCCACAGCATCAAAGGAAACATACTGCTTTAAATTGAATGATGTTTGCGCTAGAAAGATGTTTACTTAAATAGAATGTAACAGAATAAAGTTAGAAAAACAGAATACTATAGTTTAAATGATCAAATGTACTCAACTGTGCTCAACACTTCTAGAAAGCAATAAAGTTCAAATAAGTACTAATAATCGAATAAAATAAAGTTAGAAAAAATGAAAACAGTTCGGTTTTATAATATAAAACATACTCTACAGAAAACAGAACAGAATACATGTAAATAAAATACAATTTTATTCATAAAACCTGACTACTCTTTGCTAATAGAATATGATAGAATAAAGATAACAAAAGATAACTAATAACTTCAATAATTGTCAAATAGAACGTAATAAAAACAGAATGGAATGTAAAGAATAAAATAGAATTCATTAACTTATTATCCTAATCCGTGCTAATAGTATATAATAGAATAAAGATAACAAATAAAACAGAATACAATAGAATTGGAAAATAATTAGGTGCAATATTTACCCCATAGACTGTATAAAAACATACCCTATTGCAAAATAGAGCAGAATAGAACAGAACAGAATAAATGTAAAGAATAAAATAGAATTTTATTAATAAAATGTATTTCACTAAGTTATTTTCATACTCTGTGCTAGAATATAATAAAATAACAATAAACAGAATCACAAATATTTTATATCAAATGTACTCCATCGCAAATACTAAGAAATAAAGTAAGAAAACAAATAAATATAAAGTTGAACACAATTGAATATAATTTGGTTTAATAATTACTCTATTGTAAATTTTATTTTAATTTTCAAATTACATTTAAAGAATAAAATATATTTTTATTAATACAATTTACTTGACTACTCTGCACTAGAATATTTGAACAAAAATAAAATAGTAAAAGTTAAATTTTTGTACACAGAAATAATAAAATAGAAATTGTACTAAACTGTACTCTATGTATAGAATAGAATATAGCAGAACAATCTCTCCTAAGTGTGCAATACTCTGGTATTTATTTGTAAAGTTAAATAGGAGCTATGCTTATAAACCTTTCAAGACTCTATAATTTGACAGCAGAATTGATACAATAAAACATTTTATTTATAACGAGGTCATGTTTTGCCAAGTAAACTTGCTGAATTTTGAAAATCCTGCTGAAATAATGGGCCTCTTCCAGAACCCACTGAAATTCCTCCAGCAGACAAGTATCAGCAAGAGTTCACCAGGCCCGGGGAAAGTGACCTCTCTCTGGAACACAGAGCTACCTTCACTTCAAGATCAAAACAAAAGGCAGGTCCAAGCAGGAAAAAAGTCACTCAGTGACATTACTGTCAAAATAATCATGCAATATGGGACTACCTCAACTGAGAAATTGAAGACAGGAGCAAAAGAGCATCCAGCGGGTTTTACTCCTCACTTCAGCAGCTGTCTCATAAAGATGCCCATGTGTTGGCCATACACTGCAAAGAAGAGCCAATATCAGCTCCTAAATGGTCCATCTATAATAGGTTCCACCAGCACCATGTTTACTTGACAACCACACGGCACTGTCCTGGATCCCAAAACAATTTCCCTCTTGTAACATCGAACCTTTCGTTTCTCCTGACTGTGGAATGAGTCACAAATGTAAAGCTGTCACTTTGGCCAACTCTGTTTAAGCGTTCACCCCAGGCGTACTTAAAGTCTGGAAGGAAAACAACAGAAGTATAGTTAAAGACGTCTTTGTTGGAGCCTTTACATGTTTGAGAACTTTATAGTTAAACATTTTTGTTGTATTTTAATACTTTTGTTTGGACAAACCTTTTCACTGATTTTGAATAGCATTTGGTGACATGACATCGTGTTGGTTTTGAGGTTAAAAGGTTGAAATGGTTTCTAACGTCTCCCTTTGAAATATGGAAAAATCACATCAAAATGTCACGCTTGCTTTAGCTACGAGCCAATTTACGAGTCTTTCTGTGTGCACATAGTTTTCTCTGCAAACCAATCATCTGATTTTCTTTTTGGTATTGAGTCGTTTTTGCAGTCACACCCACCATACATTCCCAGAGTTCATGAGAAACTCCTTTTGTCTAAATAATTCAACATCAATAATGCGTTTCTTGCATGCACACATATGCGCTGTGACAACCTTGGAATTTTTTTAAATTTTCAATGAGAAAATTTATATTCACTGTTTCAACAATTTGGCACATCAAGCCTATAGCTGGCACTCGGGCTTGGGAAGGCATCCATGAACATTCTTGTGAAAGTATTATCCATGGCTTAACGTAAGGAAATTACCAGCTATTACTAAGTGGTTTGGTTTAACTGTGCAAATAGGCACCATGTCGGGGATTGTAAATGCTTCAGCGCTTAAGGTAAAATTATTTTTCCTCACTGTCCCTATTTAAAAAGTACACGTGTTCCAATGTCTCTTTCAGGATGTCTCTTTCATTTATATGAAAGGGACATAAACATAAGATGCTTGCTCATAAAGTCTTTCTAAATTGGAAACTTTTTTTGGTGTTTTAAATTATTATTATATTTCTAAAAATGATGATTGCAGCAAAGTATTTTATTAGATATTTTAGAGTGAACGCAACCAATATGCTGAAATCAGCAAACAAAATCAACTTTTTTTAAATTTTGCCTGTAAACTTGATAAGGCAATGACTTCCAGAAAGAGTCCAATCCTGGCAAAGACTGCTGGAAAAGGAAGGAGCAATAGGTTAAAGACCGCAATAGAATACTAATTGACATTAAGACTACTTTTGAAAAATTAATTCTGAGGCCAAATTGCTCTGGTTTCTCCTGTTTCAACCAGCCAATCATTTTAATGAAGGAGGCCCCCGGAGCACAGCGTTGGAAAATCCACGTTTACCCGCTCCACCAAACAAGACTGAGGCTAGAAGAGTCAGAGACAGCGAGCAAGATGAAAATTCACTCTTTAGTTCTCTTGCATGTCCTTTAAACTTGAATCAAGCTAAATTCATATACAAAACCGTTCTATTATAGCATGAGTGCATGTTGCTTTGAGGCAACCTATTTGTGACACATGAGGAAATGGAGAAATAATATTTCCTGAAGATTGACACATGAGCTAATACTCCAGAACATATGAAACCGTTGCTTATTAATATTTGTGGTTATAGACCTTGACAAAAAAACCACCAGTGACTAACACAAGCCACCAAAACACCTTTGAAGAGCAGGCTGCAGATTTCAAGTCTAGGTGACGCTGGTGACCCATAATTTACGCAATGCAAACGCAAGCGGACACGAAAAAAAGTTTTCTTGGCGTTGATACCTCCAACAGGTCATTTCAACACAAATAGAGCCATTTATAAAGAGGAACTGTGTTTTACAGTGAATCATACCAAATTGTGGCTTTGTTAATGCACGGGAAACTGTGAGCGCTAAGGTGATTAAATCACTGATGTTCCTTTGAGGGAAACGTACCCATTGCTCCGGAAAAATAGAGACCTTTCTGCATTTGCAATTGGATGAAGTTAGTAAACCCAAATCCCTCTGGATCTTTAAAGTCAGTTTCTTAAAAGGAGGCCTAAATCTAACCTACATTTTTATAACCTTATTTGACTGACTGCTCATGGTTGAAGGTCTGCATTTCCCTGCAAAGTGCTGCAAATCAATTTTAATGTAAAAAATGGACTCAATTAATATATTTGCAAAAGTATCTCCCTTGATGTTTTTGGACATACAGTGTTTATGTAGATGGAAATGGATGGTTTAAATGTCTGTGGTAGACAGTAAAATGTTTGCAGGAAAAGTTCTGATTGCCCCAGATGTTGTTGCTTCTTTTTTACAACTCTTCTGTCTGGAAACTACACTATGCAGATGCTCCACAACACGTTGGAGAAAAGTGGTGGGTATGAACACAAAAATAATAATTTGCACAATGAAGTATTCCACTCCGAGTGCACACGCACACATGTACATCTTTCTTCCTTTCACTATCATAAACCTCAAGCCTCAAAATAAAAAAAACAGCACCTTACATAAGAATTGTAAGTAAAATGATTTCTGCATTTTGTTTTAAATCAGTCAAACTTTACCATTACACATAGAGGCTTACAGTTTTACATGAGTATGTATGGCCATGTATAAAAGCTCTGGTACTGTGTTCAACCGAGTGAAAGAAAGAAAGAAAGATAAGAAGAAAAGACAGAAAGAAAGAAAGAAAAGAAAGAAAAGAAAGAAAGAAAGAAATAAAGAAATCAGAACATAAAATTATATAATGTCGCAATAAGTAAATAACAAATAAATAACACAGTGGTTAGGCCACTTCCAATCTATAATAAAAAGTAATAAAGGTGAATGTTTTTTATACAGCTTCCAATAAATTAAAATAACTAAAAACTGAACAAAAACATTATGAAAGCCAAAACAGTTGAAACATGTTATACCACTTCACAAAATAAATAAATAATAAAAGTAAAACATTGTTAAACCAGTTCACAGTAAGTAAACAAACAAATACATAAATAGAGCAAAACATTAAACAGGCATAACCATATATGTATCGCAAATAGGTGTTATACCACTTCACCAATAAACACATATGACGAAAGCAAGATACGACGAAAGAACACTGAAACATTGCATATACTTTTTATAATAGATGATAGATAGATAGATAGATAATATTATATAAAATTATATAAATAGCCTACACAACAGCCTGGCATTGTACCCACTTCATGTGTAACATGGGACCCTGTAGGCACCTCATTAACTGCAGGGAACTATTGTTAAGTGCAGTGTCGAGGAGACCCCCTGCTGTTACTTATCTGACTCCATAAGGGGTGGAAGATTGGAGGGTGGTCCCCAGAGCAGCCACGTCTGGCCGGTTACTCCGCTCCTTTGTGTGGGCTGCTGCTGCCAGGCGCTCTACAGTCTACCCAACCTGGGAGAGACGAAGGTAGTCTTAATGAGGAGCCATGGCCCACACTGTGAATAAGAAGAAAAATATACCAGGAACACAGTGCAGTTTGACTGGATGCTTGTAAAAAAAAATCCACTGTAAACATGCCATTTCAGTTTCTCTTAAATGTCTGGTGATGACTAAGGAATATCTCATTGCATTACATTTAAAGGGATAGTTCACCCAAAAATGAAAATTATGTCATTAATTACTCACCCTCATGTCGTTCCAAACCCGTACCTTTGTTCATCTTCGGAGCACAAATTAAGATATGAAGAGTTAATTTGCAAAAACCCATTAACGCCAATTTTAAAAAAAATTATCTGAACCCTAAACGCATTTGGTCAAAAAAGACAGATTTGTCCACTTTGAAGGCACCGCGAGTTCACGTTTTACAGCAGAAGCCCAAAGCGCCCTTGTTTTTTTTGTAACAGAAGCCGATAAGTCCATTTTAGCGAATCAGCGTGCTGTATTCAGGTCAGGTGACAAGGCTACTTTCACTTTGAAAAGACGTGCTAGCTGAGAGGAGTTTCATCAAAGCTGACTAAAAGTGATCGAGGATGGATAATTTTGACGAACATGATGAACCTGTGATATCTTCTTCAGAGCGAAAAAGGAAAACAAAAGCTGAAACGTTTTCACGGAACCTTGCAAAAGCAGCACGTTACAATGGTGATGGAATAGCTCCGTGTATTGCGTGTAATCACATCCATACAGTTTATGATCACAACAACAACAATGTTTTGTCAGGCATCTACATTGTCATCTGAGGAAATTACAAAGATTAAACGAGTGTTTTTAAAACATGAAATATGGCGTTATCTGCTTTTGCCAAGAAACGACTGTTGGAGTTATCTGCTTTTGCTATAAAACAAACTTTTAATATGTAAAAAAACATACTTTCAATGAACTTTAATTTTGTAAATTACCTGTATTTGTTTGTTATTATTACTTAATTAAAACAACCCAACTGCAGTTTGTTTGATATTACTTGGAATGCGCAATAATAAAAAAAAAAGTGATTTCTGAAAAAAAATAAAAATGGAGTTATCGGTTTTTGCAAATGAACTCTTAATATTTTGATGAAATTGGAGCTTTCTGACCCTGCATAGACAGTAAGGGTCCTACCATGATCACGGTCCAGAAAGGTACCAAGATCATCGTCAAAATAGTCTATGTCTTATCAGTGGTTCAACCATGGGCGTCGCTAGGCCATTTTTATGGGGGCTATAGCCCCCCTAAATTTTGCGATTAGCTCCATAAACTGTTAACTCCATAAACCCCCGAAAATGACATCTAAGAATGGCCCCTGGGTTCAAACATAAATTTATAAAGCTACGAGAATACTTTTTGTGCGCAAAAAAAAATTGTTCAACAATTCTTCTCCTCCGTGTCACCCTGGCGCCATTTTAAAGAGTACCACAATGCATGCACATGCTTTGATCTGCACGTAAACAATGCATGCGTGTGGTGCTGGGACGTAGGACACGCATGTGCTGCGCCTTGTTACGTTCGCGGAGCGCACGGTACGTGTGGTACTCTCCAAAATGGCGCCAGGTTGACGCAAAGGAGAAGAATTGTTGAATAAAGTTGTTATTTTAGTTTTTTTGCTCACAAAAATTATCCTGGTAAGCTTTTGTTAACCTTCTGTTGAACATGATGTTACTCTGTCGTCTGTTGGTACTTTCTGGACCTTGAACTTGGTAGGACCCTTGCTGTCTATGTCTCGGATTTCATCAAAATATTCTTAATTTGTGTTCCAAAGACGAACGAAGGTCTTACAGGTTTGGAATGACGTGAGGGTGAGTAATTAATGACAGAATTTTCATTTTTGGGTGAACTATCCCTTTCAATACACTGCAAACGGTCTCACTAGATCCAGATGGTATGTTATAGAAATACTTTTAAGAATTTTTGCGAGAATAATTCTGACTGTGAGTTGTCATATAAAATAACCAACATAAATAGAGTAATACCGCTAACCTGAAGTATACAAAAGAAACGGTTCTTAGTTTGCTTAAATTCAGACATAACCAGAAATGATCTAATCCGTGAACCTTTTTGGCTGACTCAAAAGAACTGGTTCATATGAGTCATTTGTTCACGATTCACGGCTTGCAATGTGTTTGTTGTTTTATTACTTTGTGTAGTAGGCCTACACAAAGTTTGTGACCTGATTGCATTTGTGACTATTTTAGTAAGGAGTCAAGCTGCAGCCCGAGATGTCAGTGGGAAAGTAAAGTCATTTCATAAGAGAAGCAAGGTATTGATTAAAAACATGGAGTTGAATGGTGCATAGCCCAGCTATAGTCATTCTTTTCAATCAAGTTTGAATTGCTCCTTCAATTGCACAAAATTAGCATGTCAGGCAATATTGACAGCCTTATTTTCAACTATTATTTAAAAAACGTGTCTCACTGCAGTTCATGACGTTCAAAGAAAAAAATGATCTAATGAAATAAGATGATATACATAGCAAAACAGAGCCAAACTTTCCATGAAAAACCATTCCCCACTGATAGCTGCCTTATTAAGTAGTAGACAGTGCCAGACAAGTCATCCAGCTGCTTTTCATTGCAATATCAAATTAATCCAAATCAATTGGCTCTAAAGACGAATGCCTCCGTGCATGATACCTCAAAGTCAAACCTTTGCTCAGGGCCTCAGTACCAGTGATATGAATTCAAATGATTTCCCCCCCTTGTTTATTAGATATGCATCACCTCGCTCGTTGGACGTGTTTAGTGATAAATTACCATCCCAGACCCCTTATCCCGTGCCCGATGCTGACTTCAGCACTGTCATATTTGATGCCATTGGACTTGGGCTATGTGAGGAGCCAAGGGCGTGAGCAAACAATGCAAACTCACACAGAACCTCCCATTGCACCGAGCACAGAGACAACATCTGCACCGCACATGTGAGCCAGAACACAATTGCTTGCTCTGAGAAGTCAAGTCAAGACTACATTTTAAATGTTTTAATGATTTAATGGAAAAGCGAAGTGTCCAATAATGTTTTTTCTGGACGTGCAAATGCATTTGAGAGTTTTTATGAAACTATGATTGAAAGAAACCCCCACTAAAAAAAAAAAAATTATAAATATATATATAGATATATATATATATATATATATAGATATATTAGTGCTGTCAAACGATTAACCGCGATTAATCACAAAATTTATACATTTATTCAAAATAAAGGTTTTTGTTTACATAATATGTGTGTTTGTACTGTGTATATTTATATGTATATAGAAAGCACACACATACAGGATATATTTTGAAAATATTAACATGAATTTACATGTATATATTTATATTCATAAAAAATTATATTATATATAAATATATTTAATAAATAAACAACATATTTTTCTTAAATATACACATACATGTGAGTGTATTTATATATACATAATAAATAAAAACAGCATACATACATATATTATGTAAACAAAAAAGTTTATTTTGGATGCGGTTAATCACGATTATAAGTTATTATAGTTAGGATTAATAGCTGAAAATACAGCTTTGCCATCAAGGAAATAAAAAGAGCATTAAAATACATTAAAAAAAAAAATAGAAGCAGTTTAACATTGTAATAATATTTCACACTGGTACTGAAATAAATGGAGCCTTGGTGAGTATAAGAGATTTCTTTAAAAAACATTTGAAAAAGTCTTACCGACTCCAAATCAATGACCCTAACCCCAAGCCCAAAATACTCTTAATTTATTTATAGATAAAACTTTCAATTAGCAAAAATTGATAGCTAGTATATTGATTAATCTATATTTAACACGTTTAGCAAAACTTTGCTTAGTGCTATGTGAAAAAAACTGTGATAAAAAGACATGCAAGGTTTAATCATAACACTGAGAAAAGGAAGATAAATTTGGTTACAAACTTAAATGGTCCTTACTGGGTAAATAGCAAGGATGAGGCAAATATGAAGTAGCCAAAAATGAAAATGAAATGGTGCTAAGTTTGCATTTTTAAGGCACAAAAACCTCAAATGATTGCTGACCCCCTGAGGACATAGATGTCTTCAGTTGCAACAATAGCAGAGAAGGGCCAGACCACCGCTACTTTGGATACTGCAACTTTGAGAAGACCTATTTCTGTGGAGAATCAAGCAGTGGTCTTGTGAAATCATTGTGCTTCGGCTGCTCTTCACCGCCAGAGTAAAGTTGAGGAAATTACAGACGTGCTATAAAAACAAGCTGTATTTCCAGCGGTTTCTCGTAATTGTGCTTACTGTTTACAGAACTGGTGACAACAGTCATTCCGTTGTATTGGCGTTGCTACAGTAGGTGTCCTGTATCGTTTCTGATGTGGCTGTGATTTGCTAAGCCTAGCAGATGCATGGTAAGACACTAAAACATCTTTATAGATGTTACGAACCGAGGCCAAGGAGTGCCAGTGGCATGGGTGAGTTGTGGGTCATGCTCTATTGCCCCTCACATATTGAGGACAACTGAGGCGTGACACATTCGGTCTCAGGAAGTGTTTTGCTAAACGAAATGAGCTCCAATTGAGGATGGCGAATAATGTGCAGTGTCGTGAGCTTGAAACGTATTTCACAACAGGAAAAGGTTTCCAGGCTGTCAGCTTAAATGAGGTGCTCTTTGGTTGTGGTTTTACAGCTTTAGAGCACATGTTGGAGTGTAGAGAGACAATGCAAAAGCTTTTCAACAGGCCTTTGTTTTTTCCAATCACATCTCCAGTAAACGTGTTGCTAAGTTTTGGGGAGATATTACGAATCAAGATTACAAGCACATTCATGTTAACGTGCATCTAGTTTGTCACACGCAATGTTTAATATTTAAAACCTTTTTTTTTCAAGTATAAATTTTACATTTGAAGTATAAGTATAAATTTAATTTAAAGAAATTAAGTATGCGTTTCAGAAAATACTTGGTGTATAGGTGAGGCTTATATATTTTATTATTTTTTATTATTTTAAATGTGATGTTATTTATGTTTCAGAATTGCACTTTGCTCGCCATGTAAAATTATCACCAAAACATGAGATGAAGCATGTATTATTAAACTTGATTAAAACCATGTAAATAAAGACATTCAATTTGTGTAAAACTTTTATGAAATTGATAACTTAAAGCAATTTGGCAAGTTTGGTCAAGACATTTACTTACGTAAATGTGTGTCATTTGCCTTCTACAAATGCCTCATTTTATATATATTGTAAAAGAAAAAAAACATATTTTTTAACATCTAAATTAACTATATTCAAGTCAAATAAATTAAAAATGAATGATTCAGCCATAATACACTGGGTTACATCAATGAAAGTCATTTTAGGAGTCACATCAGGAAGAAATAACTCTTCAAGGTAACAACTGCCCATTTTCACTTTCACAATGTAGTGTCATTTGAGACACGCTTTGAATTGAATTTAATGAGAAAGAATGACATCCATAAACACAATCCAGCAGCATGTAATTCTGCGCATGTGTTGACAGACATTCTACCATGAGCAATTACACTTTTAGACCAGGTTTTGTGTCACAGGATCAGTCGAGAGTTGACTATTTTTTTGGCACTGGAACAAGAGGTGTGTGACACACTTGTTAGTGTCTTTGTATGTATGTGTGTGCTGGAGCCAATAAAGAAAGTGAGAAAGAAAATGTGTTACTTAATAATTGGAATTTTCCACAACGACCAGGTCTAGAAGTCAAAGGTGCCGTGGAAGAAGCTTCATTACAACAAAGCAGGCACACAGTTAAAGTCATGTGTATGATTCGTCTAAGATTGAAAGCGATCCTGTCAGGCTGGGGTCGAGATTTGCTTTCAAAGCAAATACTGTTGTAAATGGCATCTGCCTTCATTTTCTGTAATTGGAAGATATTGCTTGAAAAAAAAAAAGATTGGAAAAGCGCAGCGGTTGTTTAAAGCCACAGAACACCTCACCCATTGCTCCAAATTGTGTCTTTATAACTGCTTGTGTCAGAGATCAGTAGCCTTGACTACTTTTGTCAGAAATCAAAATAAAATGTCTGAACAGAGTATTTCAGTGAATGCCCTCCTTCTGTGGAAGCAGGCATATAAGGGGAAACACAGGTTTACCTCATGTCACATGTGGTGCTGCAAAAGTACGGAAAACTACGCACACAGTAGTTAAGCAGCACAATTTCGGTTTTCGAATGGCTGCTATTGATCTCTCCTTATGGTGACACTTCTGGTAAAAGCGGAGCTCCAAAGTAAACACAAAACATGTGCTACCTTTTTTCTCACTTCCCGTAGACCCAATTGTAAATGAATCTGATGCCTGTAAAGAGCTTGTCGGACCTGTGGACATGAAGTGTCTTCTACATGAACTGGTCTTACACACAGGTCAGCAGTGGCCCCTTAAAGGGGACATCGGATGCCCATTTTCCACAAGTTGGTATGATTCTTTAGGGTCTTCATGAAAAGTCTATATCATACTTTGGTTCAAATTCCAACGAACTCTAGAAACGGTGTTGTGCTACGGGCGTCCCGAGTTCGAATCCCGACTTGCGGACCTTTCCCGATCCCGCCCCCCTCTCTCTCTCCCACTTCACTTCCTGTTAGCTCTGATCTGTCCTATCATAATAAAGGCAAAAAAATGCCAAAAATAAATCTTAAAAAAATTTCTCAATGATAGAGTGAAACAACACCATTTAGCTTGTCAAAAACAGCTCGGTGTACAGCGACCCGTTTCGGGGCAGGTCCCTTTAAATGCTAAGAGCTTGGCGCACCCCACCCCCTTTTCCGTGGGGTGACGAGCAGTTCTCTGAGACTATTAAAGTTCTCCTATTATGGGTTATGAAAGGTTCATATTTTGGTTTTGGGAGTCCCCAACAACAGGTTGACATGCATGCAAGGTCAAAAAACACATTCATTGTCTTATAATATGCATTTATTATTACCTTACGTGCTCAACGACTCCCAAACGATTCGCTCAAAGATTAATTTTTCCAAACCCCTACTTTGCGTGATGCTAATCTGCAGTGATTGGTCCGATTGGTCAATTTAATTTTAATTTCTACTGATGGTTTTACGCAGCAAACACGCAGAGCCGTAAATGAGAACCGGTATATCCCACAGGGGAAGCCCTGCCAGAGTGTAAGTCTTTGGGAAACACTGTTGCTGTAGCAGTTTTCAGTAAAATGATGGGGACACAACACAAGGTTGGGGCATACTGCTGTGGTATTGCTGTAAAAATGAACTGCAACCATTGATTCTTCACAGCCTCGTCCTTTGGCAGTAAAAAAAAACGGATTTACCCTCATAGTGCAGAGCAGTCGCGTAGCTACGGGTGGGCCTGGGTGGGGCCCAGGTTTCAGGAGTTAAAACCCACCAGTCAGTCAGGCCCCCCCATTCAGTTGCTTCAGAAGGTAGCCTAATCATTGTGAATTCTGTTACAATAATCGCAATACTTTACCTATAAAAGTAAATTGTGTTGTTGTTTTTTCTTTTTTTCCATATAATGATGAAGATAAGTTTGCGAACAGCCCTTTAGCTACAGCAGAGATGGCTGGATGCCTTTATACATGCCTGTGTCACGTTACTTCTATGAGTCCGTTTTGTGCTTTCTGCGCGAGAGCGCCCTCCGGCTTCAAGCAAGAATGAAACGTCCCCCGCGTATTCTACACTCAAGGAGCTGAACAGCTCTGCTAGTGCTAACGTTAATTCACATATTTCTCCATCACCAGCAGCGGTCCATTCTCTAAAGGCTACCTCCCCTACACGCCAGTGTACAGGTACAAAAATCTACATGTTCCTAACGTTAGTTGCCTAGTCACTGTTGTTTATTTCATGTGGTTTATGTGGCCCCTGAGCCAGACTATCACCAAACATGGGTTTTACATACTGTCCATTACTGATGTCCTGCTGATTTGATGATGGTGTTGTGTTGCATCTGTCAGATGCGCGTGTGGCCGCCGTGCTCATGCTGTTCTTATCGTTATTTTCTTAACACTGCTTATGATGACATACAGGCTTATGCTCTGCGCACACAACAAGTGGGCGGGCAATATGCTAATGTTTCATTTTGACATCAACATGAAACAGCTTGGGATTCGTTATAAAAACGACTCCTTGAAATGATTCAGAGTCGACTCTTTCTTTTGAGGGACAATAACTTTACACGGTGCACTTTCAGATTTAAAACTTTGCAGGATGTTTTCATTTAGTGTTACACACTGCATGAGGGGTAATTTTCAAAAATCCATAATAAGGGCACTTAAACTTTAGCCACGTTCATTGTGGAAGTTGCTAACTAGCACATTTTTAGGAAAGGCGATTTGCAAAGATTCATAAAAAAAAAAAAAATCTCTCTCACTAACAGTCGTGGGAGTGGCCTGGGCAAAGCTATGTCACTTTGCCCAGAATCTGTGAATGGCTTGATCTGAGAAATTTGTGGGGATTAAAAAAAAAAAAAAAACACTGCATGGATTTTTATCATTATAGGGTGGATATGTACACACACTTCCAACACACATTTAAGTTCAAACAACATGTAAAAGTGAATTTTGCATCCAATGTCCCCTTTAAAGTCAGAATGAATGGAAAATCATCCAATCTATTTTCTAAACGTATGGTATTCATCTTATTGTGAACAATTATATGTTTCTGTATTTTTTGACCTTCATAAAATGTCCTAACTGGATCTTCTGGTGAAACAGCAAACTTCTCTCTGGTGGTGTATGCTAGACTTCTGCAGTCATTCTCAAATCTCACACAATCAACTGCAAGCCTCAAGATCAACCAACACCCTTAAAAACACTCTTTATTAGGATTAATGGTTCCATGAAAAACCCTGAATATCCATGGAACATTTCAAATGCAGAAAAGGTTCTTTATACTCGAAAAAGGTTATTTAGATTTTTTAAATGCTCTTCAAAATGGTTCTTTTAGGAACTATTCACTGAAAGATTCTTTGGGGAACCAAAATGGTTCTTCTATTGCATCACTGTAAAAACACCCTTTCGGAGCCTTAAGTGAACAATGGATTGAACCAAGAACCCTACATTTTTTCTTTTTGGAAATCTGTTTCACTTGATTGTATGCCATAATTTGGAAGAAAGATCTGTTGTTATTTGCATTACAATGTGACTTTAACACTTTGCTGTGTCAGACAAAGATGTTTTTGCTCATTCAAAAACAACGAGAGGTTCTGAATGAATGAACAACCTCAATTAGGGTGACAGTGTCAAACTTGATAACCTGGTAAATGTATACTTAATATGACAATAACACAACAATTAATATTTAGGTATTCGAAATGGTGAATCGGTTTTGTAATTTTGTAAATGAATTGTCTGAAATAATTGAATACTAAAAGTATTAACTAACTTACCCCTTTTGAACAGTATAGTGTTAGTTAAGTAGCATTGCCTTTTAGTTACTTCCCAGCACTGCCCAACAGCTAGCACTGGCTTGTTTTCATCAAAAACTTTCAGCAAAAAGCCTTATCCACATATCAAGTGACTGCCATCCAGGAGACTTGGAAATTACGAATCCACAAGTCACCAGAGCTCAGAGCACAATGAACCGCACAAGTTTTGTAGAGAGGATGACTATAGGGGTGCCCTTTTTACACCACTATGCCAGCAGTGTCCTTTAGGAAACAAGCCTTGGTTAAACTGTACAATGTACAAGCAGCCACAAATAGGAATGACGTCATGTTTAGGTTGTGCTACTATAAACAAGCATGTGCTGAGTCCACTTGGTGAGTGCACTGTGTGGTAGACACAGCAGAGTAAATCACACGCTGAGCCAGATCCACAGCTCCTTAGAGACCAACTGAGCACATAGAGACAGAGAGAAAATAGACACAGCATATAAACCACAATAACCTTTAGAAATGCTACAGTACAAAGACTTTCTATGATAATAAAACAGACTAAAACTTATGAATTCCATATAAAGTCTATTTTATTACTGAATCTGCATTATTTACTTCCTAAAACCGATGAGAAAAATACATGATTGAATTGTTAGAATTATTATTTATTTAGAATTGTTATTTAATTATTAATTATTAAATAGGCTAATTTTAAATTATTTCATTGCTACTGATCTTGACTACATCACTGCTTCCCCCATATTTTTGAGTTTAGTTTTTTTTTTGTGTGTGTGTGTGTGTGTGTTCATGTTTATGTGGTTTATGAGGACACGAATTTGTATAATAACATGAGTATGACATAGGTATTACAACGAGAAAATGACACATTTTCAGTGTCCCCGTAATTCAAAAGGCTTATAAATAATTCAGAATGAGTTTTTTTGAAAATCTAAAAATGCAGAAAGTTTCCTGTGAGGGGTAGGTTTAGGGGTAGGGTTGGTGTAGGGCAATAGAAAATACGGTTTGTACAGTATAAAAAACCATTACGCCTATGCAGAGTCCCCATAAACCATAAAAACAAACCTGTGTGTGTGTGTGGGTGTGTGTGTATGTATGTAGGTACTTACTATTTTATAGTGCTGTTGTGAAGTGGGCCATCATCTAAACGTTTCAGGTACTCTTGAGTTACTTTGTGATTTTGGCTAAATATTATATACTTAAATGCTGATTTTTTTTTCATAATTAAATTCCTTTTATGGGTATTGTTTGAAAATAAAAAAGGTTGGATTTTGCCTTTGCCCTTCATTGACCCTTCTCACAGCGATAACCGATGACGTCACTGGCATCCACCAATCAGCTCTCAAGGGGCGGAACTAGGAAAACATGTCGTCTATATCGGAGCTCTACGATGTGAGTTGGGAAGGTAAATGACTTTGTTTTCGTTAACAGCGGTTATTAAGATATTCAGTATCTTTCTATAGTAATTCTAGCGATACCCGAGTTATTCATTTTGTACAGGTTTACGAACTATGTGCCCTATTTTTGCGCTTTTCTTTGAAGACAAAATGCTATCTTAGGTAGCCAGTTAGCTTATTTAGGCACTGCTTAGTAGCAAAACCTGTATTCTAGAAAATATAATTGTATGTTCATATAAGATGAAAAGGTTCAGTATGTATTCAGCTGTTATTTTGTGCTTTATTTAAAGTGTAACGTTGAAACGTTTTAGTAAAACTTTTTATGACTCTGGTCTGTTTATGGTAAATCCCTTATGGATTTGCAAAGATCAGATGAGATGTGATATTGATGCACCTGAATATCATGTTGTTCACCTACAATCAGACAATAAAGAATGATTCAGTTCACTTGAGATGATCATCATTTCCCGTTGATTTTATGATGAAACTGTTTTGTTGCCATAAATCTGACATCTTAATTCAGTGCAATGAGGTTTATAATAACCGTCACTGATTAATTTAGATTAATCACTGATATATTATATGATGCATGACTTACTCTTTAATCACAGCTTGGTTTCTCAAATTGTGCTGGAGTGCTAGCAAAACAAGGATTTTAAATAATATGACATTGATATTGTGATGTTACTTATTGTTTTTCTGATCATTTAATTTGTAATGAGGGAAAAGTTAACTATGCATAAAATCATAAATTGTGCTCTCAGACCTTTGTAAACCCACTGTATGTGGTTTTATTGTAAATATTAAAAAAATATATATTTTTGGCCTTTTATCTGTTTGTAGTATTTTTAGAAAATACTGTCATTATCAGGATGTTGTATTTTTTTTTTATAGACTGTCTTAAAAAGTTTTGTTTTGATTAATTTAAGCAAAGTATATAGTCAGAAAACATGTCCAGCCAACCCTGGATGCACACCTTGGCAATCTAATCGCCATTGGCTAGTACATTTTTTTGTTTACTCGCCAGACTGATATACTATTTTACACACACGCAAACACGTTTACTTAGCTATATACATGGGACATTAAATAGACTTCTAATGATTTATATACCGATAGTTATACCACTTTTACACCTAAACCTACCCATTACAGAAAACTTTCTGCATTTTTACAAATTTCAAAAGTAAAAAAAAATTTGTTATTTTTTATAACAGTTTTACAAATGAGGACATCCACAAATTGAGGTTTTTGCCGATTTTGTCAGGTTTTGCTCACTTTTGGGTACAAATTTGTCACCAAAATATGGTTAAGTAGGTACACACACACACGCACACACACAAACATTATTCCACCCAATCAGCTTATCTTTGTAAAATGGAACAGCTTCTTAAATAACTGAATGTGCACTCTTAACTTCAGCCAATCAAGCATTACATTATGATACTATGATAATTAAGCACTATTTAATGAAAGAACTAGTGATTAGAACTAAAACTTAGTAACCATGAATGAATGCATATTTGTCATTTTAACTGAACTTAGGACTGGTGGTGGTGTTTAAGATATTGTTGGTCATAGGTAATAGTAATTATTATTAAAAGATACTACCACTACTCTTATTATTATCTGCTGGGTTCATGAATATTAATCACGTTGTCAGCGTTCGCTCGAACTGATTCGCTGAAATAAAAACAGGGAGGATAATCAATGAGCGCCAGCCAATGAGATTGCCGTTTGTGCATTAGTTCCGCCTACTACCGGAGAAACCGGCATATCTTATGCTTGTTCTTAAAAGCTGAAGAATTCTAAATGAACCTTTTGTTTTTTGACAGGAAAATACAACAAAGAATATGGTTTACATGTAGCTCGTCGATTCAGCGTGGTATGCAAGACTCCCGCTCTCTCTCTTTGCATGTGTGAGAAACACAGCGCTATCAGTAAAGCGACGGCGAGTCGTGCACCTTCACACAAGTTTACGGTTCGTCAAATACAGGTGCGCTGCGTGCTACATACTGCGCATCCATTGAGTACATGACATGATCCATTGAGCGCATCCAAATAGTACAGATCGCTTGACGGAGAGCGAAACTCTCAAGCGCTCAGTCAGCGTGTTTATCGAGTGAAAATCTGTTGAACACCTCTCACACACATACTGGCGAGTAAAATCTAAGAATTTATTAGACAATGGCTAATGTTAGACATTATTTAGTCGCCCAGAGTAAGATGCGAGTGATTTACTCGCAATGTAGAGGGTTGCATGTAATGGAGCACTAAATATACTAAAACCAATGAGGAAGATGAATATAGAAAGTACGTTATATTCATAATTAATAATTGATGATGAAAATAAATTGGTGATAAAAGTTTCAGCCATAGACTAATGTGTTTCTTTATTGCATTTCAGAGATGCGTGACAAACTCCGTAAGTGGAGAGAAGAGAATTACAGGAACAGTGAGCAGATTGTGGATGTCGGTGAAGAGCTGATTAATGAGCACGCATCTAAACTGGGAGATGACAGTAAGTACATTTACAGTAAACAAAAGCAAAGTTATAAGAAGTTTTAAAACACAAATAACCTTTAGCCTCAGTTTATTAAAAACATAATGGCTTTCATAATTAGATCCGGTTTAGGGTGATGTCTGCCTGGCAACAATCAGATGCATTTCTTATGCACATATGGACACTAAGCGCATTCCTTCAATAGAAGAACTGACAGATATTTAACAAATAAATAGGCTGAATAACTAACATTTTATTGTGTGACAATCATAGTCACTCTCAAATATTGAGGGTTTATTATTCTTCATAGACAAAAAATAGGAACCTTTCCACAAGCAGGCGATTGGGCCCGTATTCTTAAAGATTCTAAGAATCCTATCAGAGAGCTCCTAATTTAGCTAATTTCTACGTAGGAGTCTTAGCTTAAGAGCAATTCAGGACCAATCTGAGAGCAACTCTGAGCAAGAAAAAGACAAAAACTTTTATCTTAGTGAGGAGGCGGGGCTGAACCCGTTTCTAGGTATGACACAGTCTTTTGAAGACTGTGATTGATTGGTTGGTTGTCCAAGAAGGAAATAAAACAGCGCTTTTAAGTGTAGGGTCTTCACTTTGAAATTACAGGTGTAATGTTTCCTGTTTTACCGTACTCCTCTCTCTCTCTCACACACACACATTATATATGTGGGTCAAAGACGTTAAGATGTCCACATCAAAAGAAATTGATTTTATGTCCATAGAAAGCACATTGAATGCAAGTAAAGTGTCTACTTTTAATGTTTTAAATAAGTTTTTGGAGGATAAAATGTCAGAATGGTTGAAAAAATGTTACATTGTCATTCAGTGTAACAATATATATGTAAAAATTCAAACAACATCTGATGTGTACATATTAAAATATATAAAATAAAGAATAAGGGAGCATATTACATTTTATTGTGTTTTAAATTAGTAAAAAATTCTTACTGACAATTGGGCAAAACCTAGGATAGTGGCAAATTTTAAAAATGTAAAATAAACTAATAGAGTGGGGTGAAGTAATTAGTCTTATGCCTGACAAGGTTGTTACACTGAATTACATTTTAGTGGGTCTCTTTTGTAAATCAGGGAAAAATGTATGATATTACATAAATGTATGATATTTTTTGCTCAGAAAAATAAAATTGCAATTAAATTAACAAAAACGTAACATTTTTTTTGGGGGGGGGGGGGGCGGCAACACTAATTGAAAGGCAGTATTACACTTATTGTTTTTATGCTTAAATCCTTTTTCGTCTTTGACCCATGTACAGGTATATACAGGTATATATATATAGATATATATAGTAGGTATGTACGATATATCAGCCACCATATCGGTATCGGCCAATAAATGCTCATTTTTTTTCTGTTATCGGTATCGGCCCGATAAGAAAATTTGGCCGATTTCTTTAAGCCGATAAATAATGCATTATTTCCTGAAGAGACACTTCAGATGCGCACTGTTTGTTTGCAGCCTTTTGTGCAATTGCACGTTGTAATATTGTGTTTATTTGATATATATCTGACTTATCTCATATAGAATGCATTTGATTAAGTTAAAAGAGCGCTTCAGTTTAAACTCAAACAGCAGTGCACAACATCAATAACTATGATTGGGAATGTTGTGTATATAACATTCTAATGAGAACATTATAATAAAACGTTGTGAATTCTTTGGGTTTAGTTGCCGTGTTTCAGCGCGTTGTTATGGGAAGAGCGCATCCACAACAGGATCACACATTCTGACTATAGCACGCAATAACTGCATCATTTTGTACATAAATAAGTTGTAATATTATGTTTATGTTATATTAATATTAATCTCAGGATGCATTTTCTTGATAAGCTGCCAGCAAAACGCTTCAGTTTAACATGTTCATTCAGCTCTTCAGCTTCAACACGCGCAGCTCAAACGGCTGCTATTTAAAACAGAGGTATTAATTTGTTACTTTTTCAAAAATCATTGATACATTATTAATAACAACAACCACTTGTATTTTTCTATTATTATTTTCATCAGCAATATGGTTTAGTAATTAAAATCATTTAATTATTGTCCGTGCAGAGGCTATTCCGTTTTATTGATCTATGGTGCATTAATTGATTCTTTACACGTGTAATGATGTCCAATGACTTGTTTGCATTATTTATGCTTTATTTTATTTATTTGTAAGACTTTTTATGATGAAATTTGGTAATAGGAGATTAAAATTATTTTTAAAACATACACTGTTCAAACTAGGCGGCTTATGTTGAAGTGTTCGGGATGTGGTTTTTAATGATGAGACCTTTTTTGTAATCAGGCTCTAAAAAAGTATATAAAAATTTGGATATAGATATATCGGCCAACATATCGGTTATCGGCATTCAAAAATAAAGAATAATCGGTTATAGCCAAAATTTTCATATCGGTGCATCCCTAATATATATATATATATTAATAGAGATCTTTATTTTTTTACCATGCTGTCATACTTAACGTATTTTATAGGAAATGAACAGCGACACAATAAGGTTCTGAAAGTGCTGTAATTGTAAAAGAAGGTAGTGACAGACCCAAATCATCACTGTTGCATAGTTGTATTTTTCCTGTTGCCAAATATGTTAATGTAGTTAATGTAGTGATTACTTCCATTTCTGTGCGGTGTCGGAGATGTTAGCGTGTCTGTAATAAGATCGGTCACAAACATGATCCCTGCACCATCTAATGTGTAGCGTCTTGATAACTCACTGTCATGCATTGTGCACAACACATTTCTTCTCCCTCCTCATGTTTCATCCAATTTCTCCACTGCTAAAGAAACTCTTAAGCCTCTTAAAAGTCCTCGTCCGTACTCCAACTTCTTTTAAGGGTTAAGATGCTTTCTGAATTACGCTTTTCTTTAATTAAGAGGAAACACCCACATTTCTAAGAATTTTCTTAGAATTGTTACTAGGAGCAACTTTAGCACTAAGATTTTTCAGAATACGGGCCCTGAAGTCTGACAGTAATTGTCTTGAAATGTATTAAAGGCGTTGAGTTTGTTACAAAAGCAGTGGTTTGATGGCTGTAGTGGCAGTGATTTAAAGTGGAATGAACTTACTTCTCTGTACAACTTCTCGGAAAAGGTTTACTATTAAAATGTGAGATAAAACTCTCTGAGAAGTTGTTTCTAAATTCACTCTTTAGTACTGCCACTAAAAAATATATTGTTATATATTTATAATAAAAATATATACAGATAAACTTCACTAAGTGACTAGTTAAGGTTTTGCTGTCTTTAGAACAGTCAGGGCAATAAAAGTTCAGTGGTGGAAGCCATTAACCTTTATTTTTCTTTAGGCAAGATTTTTCAAAATAAGCAGTTATGCAATGTCAAATTTTCAAGGTTTTTTTTTGTGTGTGTGTGTGTCGGTGTGTGTTTTTTAGATCCATTAATGGATCCAAAACCAGGGAAAAACAAAATGATAAAAACACATAAAGTTGCTGAACAAACACTGGCTTATTTTTCTCTCTAACAAAAGTATTGTCTGTCGAGTGTCTGACCGCTTGAATATGACTATTGCAGAAGGTTGAAAAGAGCACCAATTCTTTTTTCTTTCCCTAGTCTTAAAGATCCGATAACAAAAAGACTTTTCAGCTTTTCTCTTGACATTGAAATGAGGTTATAGTGGAAACAGCAGAAACATTTCAGATGGCTTAATATTTATTTGCTTTGGTCAGTTATGGGTTTCTAAGCCAGACAAGCAGATGAAGTCCTGCAATCGTGTTGTCAAACATAGCCACTAAAGCCAAAACTCTCTTCAGCTAAAATCATTATCTCAGAGGTGATCCAATCCTTCATACTGGCTCTAAAACTCACTCCTATAGTTGACCATTTTGGTTTACCAATTGGAGAAATTGGGCTCTTTTTCTACACAAATCGAATTTAGGCCTTTTTTTCTCCTTCGTTCATATTGTTATTTTAAAACCACATGTAATCTCAAATAACTATTATTAAATGTCTGTTTCGTAAGAGAACAACACTACTGTTTGAAGAATCTTAGCAAACAACAATGAAGGATCCAAGCTGTAAGTTGCCAAGCAGCTCTCAATAAGGAATTTACTGCAAGACGTGCTCATACATGCAAAAAAAAATAATAATAACGGTTTTCATGGCTATAGAAATCTTTTCAAATTTCTAGGTCTGTTATCTAATTAGGGAAATAATGAAGCTAAGATCAGGGAAAGTCGTCTTCTACTTCTCACACAAATTGCACCTTGACACAAACGAAGAGCACTTGCTGTGTGATGAGTTGTATTTTATTGATGCATGATGTAGTCTTTTTACAGAATTTTTTTTTTTTTTATTATGATTAATACTGTCCTTAAAGAGCAGGGTAAATTCTTTACACAGCTTGTTTTTTATTGAAACCAGCGCTTAAATTGGCTGTGAAACAAGATGGTAATTATCAAAGCAAGACTTGGAATTTCATAAACACAGCTAAAAAAAAAAAAAAAACTCCCCCAGAGTTTGTTTGTTTGGCATAACAGTTTTTCGTTCAGTTGGGATTTTATTGTCTTTCTCAATTAGCACGTTGAAATAATCTCAGCGATAGCTCGGGCAGGCTTTTCAAAAAAACTGTCTGTCTGGACATTAATTCATGAATTGGATCCATTAGCCCAAGCCCCCCTAATCAGTGTCTTTATTGTAAAATAGACAGCTAAGCACTCGCTTTGTTTGGTGCAAGTTGAAACAGTTAAAGTTGCCATCTTGGAGTAATTAATTCCTTAAAGCATTTAATGTGGAATTTAAAATTTCTTAATCTGTCAAAAGTACACGACGCACTTCGTGGAAAGCGAAGATAGCTGCGCACATTTCAGCACATAACGAATGTAATGACGAATAGGGGTGAAATCGCTCCCCCTTTGCGGTGTTTGAATCTGAACTGATGAATAAAACTGATGAATACGCTGAGGGTTCTTGTCAACAATTAAGAGTCTTAGTTTTGTTGTAGGCGTGGCGTGAAGTTCATGAGCGTTCCACGAAAAACCTGCAGCTAGCCCACACAGGCGAGATCGGAAAGACAAACTATGTCGCTGATGGAGCTTAAAGATGTTCTTTTCTAATGATACAGCGAAGAAGAAGAAACGTCACAGTTTGTCAAAAGGATTTCACACAGGGCCTCTATGTATTGTATCTTTGCTAACCATGTGAAAAAATGGACTTCCTAATATGTGTCATTTTATGTTTGATACTGTGTTCAGTTTGGATAAATTTACGAGCAGCGGTGATGATTGCGGCGCTGGACTGCAAGTCGTGACAATGGCCTGGTGGTGAGTTTCTTTAAGTAAATTTCTCGCACTCTCTAGTCTATAGACTTCAGGTAGAAGATGCCATATTGAGTTTTATGTGGATGAAAACAAGGCTGTGAGGGATAGATTTACGGACTTTACAATGGTCCGCACTGTATAAATGTCCTAGATCATGTCATTTTCAAAACTGTTTTATGGAGCTTGTGTGCTGAAAGTTTTTTTCAAAAGACATTGTCGCCAGCTGACAATCGGTAGTTTTAAAGGGCTCATATGATGCGATTTCAAGTTTTTCCTTTCTATTTGGAGTGTTAAAAGCTGATTGTGCATACAGAAGATCTGTAAAGTCGCAAAGATTAAAGTCTCAAACCAAAGAGATATTCTTTATCAAAAGTTAAGACTCTGCCACGCCCCCTAAAACGGCACGTTCTAACACGCCCCCACATACAGTACCTACATCACTATGTGGGAAAATTTGCATAACACCGCCCAAACGTTCACGCAAATAAAGGCGGCGTGGTTTCAGTAACCGCAGATAGTGTTGAAGCAGCCATGTCAGGGAGACGCCGTGTGATTCAGTGCCAAAGCAAAAGCACTTTATTTGCCCTTCCAAAAGTAGATGCATTTAGGAACCTTTAAGATCACTTACAACAGAACAGCAATGCATTTTATGGACGACCGTTCGTGAACCCAGGAGAGGAGGTAATTCTGACTTTGCAATGACAATCTGGCGCTTCTGAATCCGCTCTGTTTTGTTATATTTAAGTATTTGGCTATGACTGTTCAAATGCAGAGTTTGTGCATCGTGTGTGTGCGCGCGAGCAAGCGGACGAGCGCGAGAGAGAGAGCGCGCGGAGGGAGAGAGAGTGAGAGAGAGAGCGAGAGAGAGAGGGGGGGGGGGGTCACATCAAAGTGGAATCAGCTGTCTTAACCGTGGCTTGTGTACTGCACACATACCAGCTTCATCACTGTCTGTCACGCGGCTCTGTATGCAAAAAAAACCAAAAGGTATTTTTGGTGCAAAACAAAGCTGAGGGACTGTGGACAGCGGAATTTGTAGTTGTAGAGATAGCCACACATGGATCAGAAATCTGAAGTCACAGACAAAAGTTGCAAACTTGTAGATATTTTTTTCTCTCCCACAAACACAACTCAACAGTTACACGTTCTTGAATCCTTTACTGCAGGTGCACAAATCCTAGTCTATGAATCACAAATCAAGAAACTCGTACGCTCAAGTTTTGCTACTATTGCTGCAGTGAATATGGTGAAAAACACATTCGCACACCTGCATCAAAAATGTGAAGTCGCAGACGAATTTTGTACATCCGCAAATAGTTTGTGAATTCTTGCAATGAGATTTGCATGCTTGTAGTATGTTTTCTTACATATATATATTTTTTTTTTTCTTGGATGCTTTTTCTAGCACAAACATAAGTGCATAACTACAACGGCGTGAATCTGCTGCTACGAGTCCCAAACACTGTTTTTCGCTGGCAAATGACAAGTTTCACCGATCTCTACCTTATGCACCGCCTATCTGTGTGATAAATGGTGCAAAAGTGATTTGTGCATCTGTAGAGGCAACGGCGCGCACTGTTCAGAGAGCAGAGAATTTCAGCCAATCAGAAGAGCTCATTTGGGCGCCTGAAACACGCCCCCTAGTTTTAGCCACAACCCCGAAAAATCGCGAGCTGCGAGCATCTTGACAGCGACAAGTATCAAAAAAGGTACATGGCTATTTTTTCTTTCTGAAATCATTTGTTTATAGCTTAAATATAGCTACGTTGGTAAACAGTGTTTCTTAGTTAGGTTAGCAAATCTTATTTCACGAAAGGTAAGCTAACGGTAGCCTACCTGCACTGTTAAATTTGCTATTCAATCGTCTCGTATTAAATTACACTGTCTGTAACGATTTATTCCTTGTATTCTGTTATGCTTTACCTTATAGAAAACTAAAGGTAAACTAAAGGTAATTTACAGCAGGCAATCTATAGTAGGTAAATATCTATAGTAGTAGATATTGAGCCAAATCACAAAACAAGTTTTCTCAAAGGAATGAAAACTGAGATAACTAAAGTAATTAGTAATCCTACCCAACACTGAGCGTAGTAATTACTAGGCAAATTACCTACTATAGATTGCCTGCTGTAAATTACCTTTAGTTTACTATAGTAGGCTATCCCAATAAAAATTACTATTCACCAAAGAAAAAAAAACATGGTACCCTTGGTTTTAACTCACTCACCTGCGAAGATGCACCCTGATCTGTCATTTTTCTATAAGGTAAAGCATAACAGAATACAAGGAATAAATCGTTATATTAGACAGTGTAATTTAATACGAGACGATTGAATAGCACACTTAACAGTGCAGGTAGGCTACCGTTAGCTTACCTTTCGTGAAATAAGATTTGCTAACCTAACTAAGAAACACTGTTTACCAACGTAGCTGTATTTAAGCTATAAACAAATGATTTCAGAAAGAAAAAATAGCCACGTACCTTTTCTGATACTTGTCGCTGTCAAGATGCTCGCAGCTCGCGATTTTTCGGGGTTGTGGCTAAAACTAGGGGGCGTGTTTCAGGCGCCCAAATGAGCTCTTCTGATTGGCTGAAATTCTCTGCTCTCTGAACAGTGCGCGCCGTTTCCTCTACAGATGCACAAATCACTTTTACACCATATGTCACACAGATATGTGGTGCAAAAAGGAGAGTGCGCGAAACTTGTCATTTGCAAGCAAAAAACAGTGTTTGAGACTCGTAGCAGCAGATTCACGCCGTTGTAGTTATGCACTTGTGTTTGTGCTAGAAAAAGCATCCAAGAAAAAAAAACATATATAAGAAAACATTCTACAAGCGTGCAAATCTCATTGCAAGAATTCACAAACTGATTTGCGGATGTACAAAATTCGTCTGTGACCACATTTTTGATGCAGGTGTGTGAATGTGTTTTGCACCATATTCACTGCAGCAATAGTAGCAAAACTTGTGAGCGTACGAGTTTCTTGATCTGTGATTCGTAGACTAGGATTTGTGCACATGCAGTGAAGGATTCAAGAACGTGTAACAGTTGTGTTGTGTTTGTGGGAGAGAAAAAATATCTACAAGTTTGCAACGTTTGTCTGTGACCAGATTTACTGATACACATGTGTGGCTATTCTCTACAACTACAAATTCCGCTGTCACGGTCACTCAGTTGTTTTGCACCAAAAATACCTTCATACTCTGTTCCCCTTTCGGGCTCTGTCAGTGTCTTTACATTTATTTTGAAAGATGAAGCTCGCGATTATTGTAAGGGGCGTTACATTTCCGACGAGTGCTTGTGGTGTTCGGCCAATCAAAATGCACTGGGTCAGCTGGCCAATCAGAGCAGACTGCGCTTGTCGGAAGGAGGGACTTTGTAGAAAATGAAGCGTTTGAGAGAGGCGGGGCATAGAGAACCTACAATAATGTACCGTATTGAAAAAAATAATGTGTTTTTTGAACATTAAAGCATGTCAACATGTTCGGTTACACCAAATACACAAAATAATGATCTTTAAAAAAGCATCATATGACCCCTTTAAAATTCAGTACGTGTTTTTTTTGCCAGTTGAAAATGCAATGTTTCACAGGTTTCTTTTGAAAAAAAAACAAACAAATGGGATGTTCCGGATCCTCCTTGTTGACTTGAGACACTTACAGTAGTCAGTTTCAGAGGTTCTTACCAGTGGCTAGGAAAACGGCGGGAAAAACCGTCTGTGAGCATGATGGGTCAGCCGAGCTAAGCCACAGAGCAAACTTTCCATTTTAAACTGGAAAACATTGGATTTGACAGTAACCATTCCTCACCAAGTCATGAGTGTGTGAAAAAAAACAGGGGCCTGTTCATCTCAGTGGGAATGAACTGGTAAAAGTAGCATTCTGCTTCTACTTTTTATAGTAGCCAGTGTGGAATTGTGGGATCCCGCTGTGCAGTGCTCTGAATTCTCACCCACGTCACTTGCAATTTTTCACGTCTTCCCTCACAGCTGTATGGCCGACCTGTTTATCATGGCACCCGTGGACAGGAAAGTTACTGTTTCATTTTATGGTCAGTAGAAACCTTAGCTGTAATATTGTCTTGTCAAATTAGTCACATCACACTTTTTAGAGTAGATCTATAAAGTTTTTAAATGCTGTGGATAAAAAAAAATGTACGAAGCCCACATTTCATTACCCTTGAGAGTTGTAGTATAATTTTCAAGTGCTCTATAATCCAGCAGGCTTTGCATAGTCACTCAAACTGTGGTGCAAAGAATACATGAATTAATTCTTTGGGCAAACAATTATGACTTATGTTTAATGTTTCAGTATTTTTTATGTTAACCCTACGTAGATTTAAAAAAAAAAAAAGTATTATCTGTTGACCCTTTTAAAATGTACATATTTTTCAGTTATTTTTGCATGTTTTTAATGTAAATCGTTATTTTGTTTTTCCTGAAACACTAACCTTTGAATTATTTCTGTAGATTTTTTGTTCATAAAATAAATTTTAAATTTCTCTCTGTTCTAGTCAAAAAACAAAGAATGAAACCAGGTTCTATATAAATAATTAACACTGCCGTTAAAAATGCTGTTCATAGGAACTTTCTATTTATCAAAGAATTCTGACAAAAATATTAGTTTCCTCAAAAATGTTAGGCAACACTGTTTTCAACATTGATATTAATAAAGAATGTTTCTTCAGCACCAAATCAGCATATTAGAATAATTTCTAAAGGATCATGCGACACTGAAGACTATTACATTTTAAAATATATTAAAATAAAAAAAAGGTTAGTTTTATTTGTAATATTTCACCGTATTACTGTATTTAAAGTGTTTTTTTTAAAGAAAATAAATTATACTGGTCAAGCATAAGAAATGTATTTCAAAAACATTTCACATGCTAAACTTTTGAACAATAGTGAAATTTATAAATATTATTATTAATATTTTATCTCATATTTAGAAAAAAAACAAAAATGCTGGTTGAGCCAGTTGTTTCTCACACTGGCTCAACCAATAGCAAGAATTTACAACAGCACTTTAACAGACCAGTGGAGGACAGAGAATGTTTGGAAAACCAGTTTACGGAGACTGTTTGGAAAAGTTGCATGTTCACTTGGTTAACTCCATCACTGTTGTTGTTGTGTTTTGTGTAGAGTTGCCTACAGGAGCTGAAGAGGCAGTTTCCAGACAGTCACAGAGTGAAGCGATTAGCAGGGATGCGGCTGGAGGCTCTGGAGAGGTAAGACACACCGCAGCACCGTCTTAACACCACGGCCTTGGATTAGCTACAAGGGAGGGTGAGGGGAGGTTCTGGGACATAAGTGGCAGGATGCTTGGGAAGGGAGGCTGTTTATTTTGCAAGCCACCGTTCCTTCTGCTAAGTGGAAAAGCGAGAGAGAACGGTTTAGCCCTCGGTAGTCCTGTGGCTCTTTTGCCTGAGCCAGGAATTCTGAAAACGGAAGTGGTCTTTCCCGCTATTATTCTGGGGGTCCCTCTATGCTCTTTTTTTCCCCCTCTCTTTCTGTTTTTGTCTCCCTGGTTGGGAAAATAAAGGAAAACAAAGCCGGCCAGACCTCCAAACATAGTACCTATGCTCTGCGTTTCCTCTTTGAGAGAAATTCGCCCTGTCTCTATGTTTGAGCAAACAATTAAGAAGCTCATAAATTAATGTTAATGTATAAAGTTTCAGCAGGATTTCAGATGTTTCGGTCTGCGCACCATATCTTCGACGTGTTTATCAGTTATGCCAGAGGCTGTTCCGTAATTGTGAGTGATTGCGCCTGCACGGTCAGATTAAATAAACTGCAAATTTGGGTCTAATTGCCATCAGACGCTCAGCTTAAATGAAACTCTCCCCTCCACACCCACATGGTTGAATCCTACATAAATAGAGTCAAAGTGGCTGGTGCCATGTGAGATGTGCCAGAGAATGATTGAGCTCTAATGTGGATGTGAGAAGAGAAGTGGCGTTGGAGCTCAATGATAATAAGAACCAGAGCTGCTTCTGTTGTTGGTTGCGGGCTGAAACAGGTTTTGATCATAAGACCGACTGCCTTGGCTGCGCCAGCGTTAGCTTTGCAGGTTGTCCCTCGTAAAAAAACAAGCTCGATTTCATCTTTCATTCGACATGACAAGTGAAGTGCTTGTGGCATTGTCCTCCCATTCTTCAGAAAACACTGTATGAGATCAGCATCGTAATTCATAACGTTTTTTCAAACACTGTGCTCTCCAACCCTCAGTTCAGGTTGAAGGGCCCGTCGGGTGTATTTATTTATTATTTTGCATCTGTAACTCATAAATGTCTCTCCTCGGAATGCTTTTTAAGCGAAATGTGCTTCGAAACGATGCCTGATTTGTGGTGGAAGTGCAGGCTGATTTGTTTAGAGCTAAATCAGAGTGCAGGCAATCACGTTTGTGGATTTCACTCTTTGTGGAGCTAGTAAACTTCGCACAACATTTGAGGAGGTACAATAATGACTGTTTATTTCTGCCGCTTGGATACGTAGCCTTGGTCACTATAGAAACAAGCCGCTCTGTATACAAAAAGTTGGTTACTGTGAACTTTATGTGATAGCCCTACCACTTAATTTCACATGACTGGTGTTCCTGTTGATTATCCTTAAACATGATCTCTGTTGAAGGTATGAGGATGCCAATAAGCTGTATGACTCAATACTACAAGATGACCCGACTAATACGGTAAGCAAAAAAGTGTGGTTAAAAGTTGTTTTGCTGTTTTTTTTCTCAAGTCAGCCATATATGTTAAACTCTTTCTCACCTCAGTGACCTTAGCTAAAAGCTAAAATCACACACACGCAAACGCAGTGCACACAAGTGTGTGAGGTAACAAAGACCATTGATTTATGGACTTCAGTTGTATTAAACACGGCCGGGGCAACCTCAGCAAAAATAAATGCCTTGTCTTTTGAAAGATGGGGATTTATCGCTTTTCCTGAGACTCCATACAGAGGTCCCAGGGGTGCTGATTTTTTCCCTTCATTTTTTTTTTACTTTTAACCTCTGGATAACCTAAAGGAATAGATCATCCAGAAATGAAAATCCGGTCTTCATTTAATCATTCTAAATGCATAAGGTTTAATTTCTTCACAAATCAAATCGTTTTTGAAGTTTAAGTGAATTGGTTGGTCTAGTTCACGAAACCATTATTGATGATTCATCCACAAATTGACTCATTCAGTTCTCGAGTTCAACTCAATGACTCAGTGATCCTCTAGAAGTGAGGATCAGTGAATAACAAATTAAATTTTGGTTTGTTTTTCACACAAAGTTACACTACCATTCAAAACATACCAATGCTCAAAAAATTGCTAAAAACAATACAGAATAAACAATAATATTGTGAAATATTATTGCAATTTTAATACCAAACTATTTCAAAATGTAGTTTATCCCTGGCAAAGGAATGACAAAGCTGAATTTTCAGCAGCCAACTTTAGTCTTTGGTGTCACATGGTCCTTCAGAAATCATTCTAATATGCTGATTTTGTGCTCAAGGAAACAGACTTCTAAATATCGAAAACATATTTGCTTCTTAATATTTTTTGTGAAAAGTATAATCCTTTTTTTCAGATTTCTTTCAATAGAAAGTTCAAAAGAACAGCATTTACGTTAAATTCAGGTTGAACTGGGGCACATTTTGTCATTGAGATGACGAGAAAAATTGTCCAATTCATACTGATTAAATCCCGTATTTGACGTAGAATCTGCGTGAACATATAATGTATTTTCGCTACTTTTGCTCAATTACAGTTATTTGTGAGAATATCTATCTTTTTTTTTTTAAACAATCTTACTGACTCCAAACTTTTGAACGGTAGTGTATTTTATTTTTGGGTAAACTCCCTTTAAAGTTTTTGGTTCAGTCTTTATTTATTATTTAAAGATCGCTTAGGTATTAAAAGCCCAAATGTACCGTTAGCTATTGATTTGTCTTGTCTTGGCGTAACACATGAAGCCTGTTTTTTATTCATTTAATATTTATTGAGTTTCAGTGGAGGGGTTTACAGTATCCAAGTTTGCTCCATGTTTTTCCAATATTTTTCCACAATCACCTCAAAACATATTGTACCTGCCCTTCATTCTTACATAAGGGCTGTGCAGCGATGCAAGAAAATAAATGTTTTAAAGTGTTTTCATAACCTTATTTGTTTTGGCCCATCCCTGTAGACGCAAAACACATTTTTTGCGCCGTCTTTACACATGGACTTGCTTAGATATTTTAAACATTTTTTTTATATAATTTGGGACCTCGTACTGTTTTGTTACGATGAAATGTGGCCAGCATATTCTTTAAAAAAAAAAATCACTTTTTGTGTTTCTACAGAAAGTCAAGCGGGCTTGGAACAAGTGAATAAATAATGACAAAATGTTGGGGTTTTCATTTTAAGCAATTGCTTCAAGCTATATGTCTTCATTTTGTGGGTGCAAAAAAACCTCCTGTCCTCTGTCCTCTCGTCCCTGCATTTGTTATATCATTACCATTGATATTTATTTAACTATCTGTTACTGTTGGACCAAACTGCTCCCATCCATCTTTCTCCCTCTGAAAACGAGAGCCCTGCACTGTTTGTTTTTTGTGCATTTCAACCGAGGCACTCTCCCTATTCCCATGATCAAGGTTAAATTGCAAGCACATTTAACGGCGTGTAAATGGGAAGTTGAGAAGATCGACGCAAAATGGATATCATCAAACCAGTGTGGTTACATTATTCTTCACAATCTAGTAATCATATCGCTTTGCCCCTCTGTTAACATCCAAAAGATATGAAACAAATTTCCCCTCAGGGAAATATGTTTCCCAGTGTTATCCAAGCCAAACACGCTTTGGAAAAGAATGTGGCAATAGCGGGATTTTTGCTGACGTCCTCATCAAAGTCTTGCATTTTACGTGAACTTTGTCTTCTGTAGTAATAAAACCATGAGGTGAAATATGATATTCCATTACTAAACTCCTGCAGGTAGAAATATAATATTTACACGCATACCTTTTGTGAAATCTACTGGGTAAACTTAACTCAAAATTGTTAAACTGGGTTTTTATTTATGAACTGTCATTTTAACCCAAATTTGAATTGTCATCATCAATATAATGAAATGGTCCTTTTACACACAGTTCAGCAGAAAAATCGCTGGAAAATTCTGTCCAACCACGTCTCATTACCTCATCAGTCTCTCGCAGAAGCCGGCTGCAACCATCATCTCCTAAAAGGAAATGTGCATTTGTGAATGATCACTCAGACAGCCATCTTTTTTTTTTTTAACCAGGAAGTCTGGGAAATGAAGTGAAAAGGGCTGACAGATTCTTAAATATTTGCTTGATCGCTCTGTGAAATGTCATGCTGTAGGATTTTACTCTTTCATGACTTATCATTAGGTGGCTCTCTATGTCAAAAGACCAAAACAGGCCATCAGTGTAGCCATCAGGGGCACGTTTCTCAGTGAAAAGCAGAAAAATCCCATGTCTTATCTTCATGCAGAATGCACATTGACAGGACATGGAAGGCTTGGTAGAATTCACCCACTTATGGAAATGGTGTATGCGAGAACCATGTGAAACACCCTGACACAATTAGGTCCAGCCCAGGTTTTTCTGATGGCCCTGAAAGAGATTTGCCTGTTTCCTGATATCCAAACGCAAGTCGCCTCCCATCAAATCCTATGCGTTTTGAGGAAGGGAAGGGAAGAAAACCATGGAAGAGTTGTGTATTTTCCCACAATCCAATCCCAGGCGGGGTGACGAGGTTGTGGTATGGGAGGCATGACATCATCTAGGTCACCTGTCTGTAAATGCGAGGCTTATCTAAACGCTGTGTTTTTTAACATGTTCAGTGGAATGGGATGAGGGCACGATCCAAGAAAATGGCGGAAAATTGGCGACTTCTGCGAGGACTTGTGAGGCATCCCAGCATGCGGAGCTGAGATTGGAAACTGAACTGTTGTAATTATAGGCTGTGGAATAGATGTGGTACCCATTAACCAAAATTGTTGAATCAACAAAAATTGCTCAAGGTTTCTCTGCCATGGCGGTGTCCAAAAAAGTGTTCGAACTCCTAGCCCTTCCATCGCTCATTATGGTCCAATACCTACAGCAACGATTTGGAAAAGTTCTTCTTTGCTTCTGTCAATCTATCTGTCTATCTATCTATCTATCTATCTATCTATCTATCTATCTATCTATCTATCTATCATCTATCTATCACACTATCGTTTGCTCTATCAAACTATCTGTCAATCTAACTACCAATCTATCCATCTATCACTCGTTCTATCAGTCTATTGCTCATTCTTTCCATCATCTATCTATCTCTGGTTTACCTTTACTCACCTAAAACAGTGCCCATTGCTGAACACTTAAAGGTAATGTTAATCAAGTAGGGATGCACCGAAATGAAAATTCTTGGCCGAAGCCGAAACCGAACAAAATTAAACACTGGGCCGAATACCGAACACGGTTTTTTGAGTTTTTTTCCCCATGTATTTTGCCAATTTTTTTCACCATTGCAAAAAATTATAAATACCCAAATGTTGCTTTTTACTGTTTTGTCTTGCTTTTCAAAGAAAAAATATATTTATGTAATATTTAACACTGAACACTTTTAACATTCTAGCAGACACTATACCAACAAAGCACAATTTAACTTAAAATTAATAAGTTAGTAAAATAATCATTTTTGGCCATCAGACCCCCTTCTTGAATCAGGCATGTTTTTTTTTTTTTACTGTACAATTAAAAGCAGCCTTGCTGAGAAGAGACTTCTTTTAAAACATTAGAAAATATTACAGATCCTAATTTGAACACTATGTGTGAATGTTATAATAAATGTATTAATAGAGCTGTTGTAATGATTATTATCATTATTATTGTCTTACTTTTTATTTTATTTTACAGAACAACAGTAACATTACAATACTAACATTTATGAATGTTGATAAGAGTTCTTGCTTTTTCTCAACTTTTATTTTATAGGAAGACCTCAATGCTTATTTTTGTTGACAACAGATTTATAAATGAGTCTCATTACGAATACGTCGTACCTATCGCATTGTCACATGCCTTGTAAAAATCTAAAAATGTGACTGAGCAACTGACGAGGGCAGATTTTCCTCGCGCTTTGAACTTTGAACCCTGGTTAACAAGCAGATCTGCTGCGAGTTCGTGCAGCGCTGTCAGAATACATGCAATGCGCGCGTGTATTAGAAAACATAACCTTCTGCAGTTTATTTACTAATTGTTTAAAGCCATTTCGCGATTTCAATCATCATACAGTAACCAGCAACAATCATCCCTTCCTCTTCTCATCGAAGACATGCGATGCAGTCCTAAACAGTGTCTCGCTGTCTGTGCTTGTAATGATTTTTGCGTCTTTCTCCCACAGTTTAAATGCTTCCACACTGCTGATGTGTGTGCTGCATAATAAAGAGTGCGCGGGCACTCTGTGCTGGTTGCTATTTGATCACGACATATCATTGTTTGGTACAATTTATTCGGTCTTTTCGCTTTTTCGTCCGAATAATTTCGGTTGCTGAACATTCGGTGCATCCCTATTAACAAGCTATTTATTTTAACACTGCTTGACATAGCAGGCTTACTGCATTCACTGAATTTCAGCACTTTCACTCTGCCTGTAATTCAGCAGGATAAACATGGTTGTGCTTGTGAAAGCAATTGAGGTCAATGAGAATCCTCCTGAGGTTGACCCCTAGAATTACGCGCAATTACAGTGCAGAACAAGATGGAGTTTGTAAAGGTCAAACCGATTTCTTCTGAACTGACACTACATTTTGGTCCAACTATATTTTTTTCATACAGTTCTTAGAAAACGGTTTGACTTTTCTGTGCAACACAAAAAGAAGATATTTTTTGTCTATATAGTGAAACTCAGTGGGGTCTTATGTTTTTTTACTCCCTTTTGAGTTGCATTTGTGTAGACAAGTACAGTTGGAACATTCTTTAAAATAATATGTGACATGAGGGTGAGTAAATGATGACAAAATTATAATCTTTCCTTTTAGCGTTGCTTCAGAAGATTTGTATGTTCTCATGAATTTGGACTTTTTTTACATTTAGTTTTTATTGTGAAAACACAACCACCTTTTTTGAAACAACACTCTATGAGAACATTATTCTAAGCCTTTTAAACACTGTTAGAAAGAACTCATTGACTGCTACTGATCATTTTTATTTCTTAAGCCGTTCCTGTAGATTTGGTCTGGGTCGACTGCTACTGATAATTTTTTCTTAAGCCATTCCGGTAGATTTGGTCTAGATATGCTGAAAACGCTAGCAGGTAATTATCTTATTTGAGGATGAATTTGAAGTCAGGTCGTGTCGGTACACCACAACGCTGAGAGTCAACTCCTCTTCACCCTGTGGGAACGACGTTTGCCTTTGAAATCCCTGGAGGTGGGCTCTCAACGGCAGTCTGAAAGTGGAGCCAGGGGTTGATAGAAGCAGCCAGGTCCTTCACGGTGAGAGCCACTCAGAAATGCTTAAGAAGAAAGAATCGCAGAGAATGAAAATGAGATGCTGGCCTTTCCCGGATCACATCGAAAGAGAAGTGAGAGGGAGGGAAAGAAATAAAGAGACTGAAATGGTTTGGAATAGCTCATTGTTTCGTAAGACGCTCTGGTCTACCAGCCTCCGTATGTTTCTGTCAGTGCCAAGTGCACTAAGAGGAAACGAAAGACAGATATGAGGGCCGAGTAAATAACCTGCGATCGCAAACAGCCTTCCATCTTGTTCAGTACCAAGTACAAAGAAATCGTTTGTTGGCAGAAACTGAACTTTAACAATAACATTTGATAGCTTAAACTATTTGGAATTGCCGTTTGATTCCGATCCACAGTTTCTTTGAATACTTTTGGAGGAAAAAGTTATATAGCGATACAGAATGCATACAATAATCCAAACAGGTTGAGGTTGTAGCTCTAGCCTTATTTCACCTGTCATCTGCAGCCCGGTAATGTGAAACCTTGTCTTCCGCTGATCCAGTAAGTACTATCAGACTTGCGTACAGTAGGGGTTTGGCAGTTCATCAACTCCTTAGCTCGAGCAGCCAGTGAAGCAGGTTCGTCTGGCCGCCTAGTTGATGGATAAGTAGATATGGAGTGGCGGTGGTATCATAGCAGTTCCAGATTTATGGCCTTTCAGACGTGACTCATGCCCGGCTTGATGGAGTTTGGTCCGTGCTGTGGTAGTAGGGAAGACCCACTCTATCAAGTGCCAGTTCATAAATAATATCTGGGGCACTTCAAACGGTAAAGCTTCTGCTCTTTGCTCTCCTTTCACCAGCGAAGGGAAAAAAAAGCCACTCCTGGAAAAGTCGTCGAACCTGGCATAATACTTTGTTTCAGATTGATGAGATTGTAATCCACCTGAAGGTCACTTCTGCGTCGGAACAAGGCGGACGTTATTTGTGGCTGATGCAAACTGGGCTTTGTAAGTTTATGTGAATGCATATGGCCCGCGGCTCTTTGGCAATGTGTTATTTTCACCACTTGAAATGGGTACTTGCTCTTCCTTATGTGAGCAGCATCCTCGCTGATGCTCGTGCGCCATAAGCCACAGGCTTTCTAATCTGATAAAGACATTACTTCTCGGTATCTGCTGTTATATTACTTACGACTTGAATGCAGTAGTAATTCATGCAGATGCTTTCATGGAAATGTCATATTGGACAATCTGATGGTGCAAGGCTGTTTATTATAACACTGCCTCAGGGGAGGGAAAAAAATTACTGCACATGCACTTCTGTCCAGTGACGGACAGCATTTATTTCTACATAACACCCTGTTTCAAAGAAGGATTGATGCTTTTAGGCTGTTGCTGTAAGGCTGTTTTAAAATATACATTGTAACATTCACAACCCCTGTCATGGTTGGAAGGTTAAGAGTGTTTTTTTTATTTTTAAAGCATTTTCTATACTTTGTCTTTTTTTATATATATATAAAAAAGAACATGAGATTTGAATTTTGTAAATTTTACCTTTTAGATTGAACATGTATCAAAATAGAATTTAGTAGCAAATTATATAGTTTTGAATTTTAACTTCTAAATATGAATTTTACACATACATTTATTTATTTTTCTTTTCTGAGGTTAAAAATCTCTATGTAATATTCCACAGAAATGTTTTTGGTAAGTATCAAGTGTCTAAATAAAAAATAAAGAAAAGGAAATACAATTTAGAACAAAAATATGCCACACAAAAAAAAATCCATTTTGTAACACATCACATCTATAATTATTATTAACACAATGCTAAATCAGTTTTTAACTTATTTGCCACAAGTCAGAAGTCTGGATGTCCAAGTGATAGGTGATCAATTTCTGAAACTGAAATAGGACTTTTTGTTCTATCTGTAGCGTTATTTTGTGACAATCTGACAGTGTTTGACTTCACTGTAATATATCTAAATTGATTTTAGCATTTAAAACTCAGAATCAGTATTTGTCTGATCTAAACTCGTAAGATGGAGTAAAATCCAACTATGTTAGACTGTGATGCCATCCCTGTTGTCTTCAGAGTCTGATCAAAAAAAAAAAAAACAGGGGATTGCGGAGATTCCTTCAGCTCTCACAATACTATGATTATTTACACATCCCTCTTTCTTTCACTCTTTGCTCTTTTCTGTTGCTAACAAACACTTGAAACTCTAAAGCCCTAATCCTCTGTTGATGTCAAATCAACAGGCAGCAAGGAAGCGCAAGATCTCCATCCTGCGAGCGCAGGGCAAAAGCAGCGAGGCCATCCGCGAGCTCAACGAATATCTGGAGCAGTGAGTGTTTTACAAGAGGATTTAGACCCCCCTTTACCCTTCCCCTCCTCTTTTTAATTAAAAAAGGTTTTGCATTTGATTGAGTTGGCCCCCAAGCCTTTCCCTAACCCCCTTTTGTCCACAGTGGCCTTTCTGATGAGCTAACTACCACTACTCTGTCTTGCAGGTTTGTGGGAGACCAGGAAGCATGGCATGAGCTGTCAGAACTCTACATCAATGAGCATGAGTAATGATTTCTTACCTAATTTTAATTTTGGAGTCTTTTTTTTTGCTTTATTCTTGCAAGAAGTTGATAGAACATGAGGGCTAATCAAATTGTCTGTGGTCCAACTGACCCCATACGGAAACAACATAAATAGAAAATATTCACTTTTCTGAAAATTACTTTTCATGGCAAAACAGGGAAAAGTACAATTAAATCTGCATACTGGGTTTCAATAAGCTCAGATGAATTTGACGTGAAAAATACAAGATTAAGTTTAATCCATACTTAATTGTGTAAAAAACCTGTAGTCTATTCCATCAAATGTCAGTATTAATTAATTATTTTATTTTTGTAAAATTTCAGTTATCTGACATTAGAGGGTTTTTTTTCAGTATCAGTCGATATTCAATTGTGACATTTAGATTACTCACTGAAAGATAATCTTTTTAAAAAGAATAATTGTTTAATAACACTGTGCAAATCTCAAGAGAAATATCCAGTTTTCATACTCTACATTATATTGTTTGATGCCATAAATTCACTTGTCGCTTTTGAAATAATTTGATATTTTGTACTAATTTTAATTTATTCAGGCAAAACAGTATAGAATTATTTACATCTGCCATTTATTGGTTATGCCCATAATGTAAAAATAATTAGCAACTAGTTGGAAATTAGCTAGAATTGGTTAAATTGTATTTATTTATTTTTTTTCATTTATTTTTTAGAAAATCTGAGCATTGTAAATATCAGCAGATTTACTTCAGTGTATTGTTTAATGTTAAGATTGACTTTAGTGTATTGTTACACAATGTAGAAAACAGTTTTTCCTTCCTAAACTAAAATTTTAAGATATAATTTCATCTCATCAAAAACATTTAATCAGTCACCAGTGTGTCAGTAAAATGTCCAGAAGTTGTCCGCACGGAATGTGATGTTTACGAGGGTTGTGAGGTCACATTCACCAGCATCTTGGCAGAGCTGTGGGACCCTCTGAAGTAAAAGACAGTGAAATGCCAGTCTCAGCCAGGGGCCCTGCTTAAAGCTCCATGTCTGTTTGTCCTATGGAGTAGGGCCATAATAGGATTTGTTCCTTGAGCCCCCTCTCCAACTCCTGGGATAAGACTGTGCTCCCCTGCTGATATCTCTTTTGCCAGGGGTTACTTTCTGCCAGGCATCAGGATTGCAGGAAACTTACTTTGTCTCCTCTCCTCCATCCTTCTTTAATTGTTTTGATCTTATTGTCCACGAGGGGGGCTACGGGGTGTTAGTATGAGTGTGAGAGAGAGAGAAAAAGTTGGTTGTCCCGGTCGGAGGGCGCTGGCCGTAGGAATGCAGTCGTTCAGTGAGAGCACTGCTTATTAGATACCTCACGGTTTTGTGTAAAGGGCTTTATTGCTGTAGCTGACAGAGGAAATCCAGGGGTGAGAGGATTATATACCCACTTAGCCCAACTTTTCTAATATCACACCATTCTCTGACAACCCCCTATCTATGGGCGTGTCAGTGTCACTCTTTTTCTTTTTTCCCTTTCTATTTCTGTTCTTTATTTCAGGTCACAGACTCGCTTTTTCCCTTTCCCTCCTCTTCCGGCAAAGCCTGCATTATCACATCTCTCTTCCACGCTGTGAAAGAAGAACAGGAGAAAAGGGAAAAAGAGAAATTCCCAAGAGAATGAGGTGGCACCCATTCTCCCAACCAGTCAAAACAAGATGAAGACAAACAAACGCCACCCTACCAGCTGATTACATAGCTATAACGGGCGGCTATCTACACTAAGTCCATAGTACAAGTAGGCCACTAGTGAATGACACTTTTAAAATTAGAATTAAACCAAATACTACTTTGGTAAAGAAATGTGTCAAATTGGTGAATTATTTGCTAGATTTAGGTTGCAGGGTGCAAAACTAGTTGGTCTTAAATGAGCCCTGTATTGTTACACTGGTTGGTCATGTAAACCAAACACAGATTAGACTACACTTGTCAACATTTGAAGTGGATCAAAACCTTTCATCAAAGTTGTCCTATAAAAGCTAAAACCAAACTGCTTTCTTGTCTTAGGACAACTTTGATAAACTTTTTTGATCCACTTCAAATGTTGACTACTGTAGATTCTGTCAAAATCAGTTAGATGGAGCGTACTAGAAAGGAAAGTCTTGATAAACTCAGTTTACATCACTAATCGGGGTTTGTATGCCTATATAGTTATTTTATTTTAGCTTTAGTTATTTTAGTATATCAAGGTAAACAAAATAAAAATGAGAAATGTTTCCTAGGCAACTACCTGAAATTAAAATAAGGTCAAGTTTTTTAATAATATTATAGTACAATGTACGATTATTTTATTTGAAGTAAAAAAAAAATTATAATCCTATATTCAATTAGATTTTTATTTATATCTCCTAATGTGGCTTTATATCTTTATAAATGTGACTTAACATCTTACAATGCTATTTTAAATGTTATCTACAAATTAAAATCACATTGTGAAATTTAAAGTTAGAATTTTGGTATATAACGTCAAATTTGTGAGAGAGACCAATTTTGAGATTTAAAGTCAAATTAGGAGACAAAATTAAATCATAAATCAAAATTTCAATTACTCTGAGACAGAAAAGCGCTTTCTTATTTCAAATGGAAGACTGGTAGAGTTGGCCGTGGATGTTGAATGCTCAGGTAGTGGGTGTTGAGTTCAGTAGTGATGTAGATTGATGCATGCCTTGCTTTCTCTGTGTATCTCCATGTCTATCTCTCTCTCTCACTCTTTGCACTGCTCTGACGCAGTTTATGCCATGGCAGGAGCACATCTGAAAGTCTTTATGGAGAGGAAATGGTAATTGCAAGCAGCCTTCAACCTTCTGAGTGGCATGATCTTACTGGCTCACTCCTTCAACCTCTTTGACTGTCTCTCTTTGTATTCAAAGTCCCTTGAACATTTCCTAAACGGCTAGATAGACTCATCATCTCATACAAGTCAGCAACGGCAACCAAAAAAAAGTCCAGTTTGCGTCAATACGTTATTTCTACCAGTCGTAAGATTACCATCCATAACCCGATTGGATGCACTCCAGCTCTGTTATACGGTTTGATGTGTTGTGATAAATTGATATGTGTGCGCAAGCATGTACAATGTGGGCCTTGATGTGTGGACCTCGCACTGAACGAGATCAAGCTTGCTAACGGTAGCTGAAAAAAACGTGCAGTTTTTGGGACTTGAGGCGGTAACGAGCCTTTCACCGTCCACAGCTTTTGGACACATTTGGCTCATTTTTGTGTCTTGTGGCTTTGTCGTAATAGTCCTGAAGTTCTTTTTGAAATTGTTTGGTTTTTTGGTTGGAGCATTGGGGAAATGTGCAGGCCCATGTTGTATACTTATAATGGAGAGAGTGTCTGAGACATGAAACTGTAAATTAGTGTGAGGTCAGCGGCTCAGCTGTGATATCATGTGGAAACGGCTCTTGAGAATGACCTTAAGACAGTCTCGAGATGTCAGTGATGATGCCAGGGACATATTGGTAGACCAGATTCATCTTTGGCCTTCAATAAAAAGGTGATAATGAATCTAGGGCAGGATTGCCACTAGATTTTGCACTTCTGTTGCAAAACTTTGTTCATCATTTGACCATATGGGTGTTCATACACAGATTTCCATTAACCCTCATAAAAGCTGATGTAAGGGAAACCTCAGACTGTCATGTCTCTTGTGTAACGAATCAGCTCATGGGAAATATGAATAATTAATCATAACTAGTTATAATTAATTATAAATATTTAGATCCGCTGTAAACATTCATTTGACCTCTCAGTGTCAACTGTTTGTCAATTCTAAGAACGTTAATTTCATGGTTAAAGGAAATAACTTTCTTACTGTGCAATTCTACAAAGAGCTTTTAGCATAAATCTGCATGATTAAGTGATTCAGTTATGAGCAAACAATGAACCACTTCAAGTGTGATACAAGTAAGGTTTTTATTAACTACATAAACACTTAAAAACTAGTCTAACATACTACATAAACACATTAAGCCGGTCTAACATACACATACACACACACATACAGTGGGTATAGGAAAGGGATAAAGCTTAACCCTTTAAAGAGAAGAAAAATAAGAACATGAAGTTATTGAAACATTTGCATATTCAGCAGATCTGCCCGAGGGAAACATCAGATTCTTAGTTCAAACACCCCTTGGTAAAAAGGTGCAAATGATACCTAAGTAATCGACTAGTTTGTACTTGCATGTTCATCTGTCTGAAAGAGGGTTGATGTAATCTGAAGTTTTAGTTGATCTGGGCTGAAGTTGGTCAATGGAAAGAAAGAACCCGTTTTGCGTCAGAGGACATGATGAATGGAAAGGACAAGGCCGAAGCCGGGCACGAGTTCGGAGTTCGGAGCATTGGAGCGTCTTGCAAACCTACCGACCACCGACTGGTGGGTCCCTGGCGCGGGGCCTTAAGTAGGAGAAGATCCCTGCCCTCTCAAGACGGGAGTGTCCCATTTTTGAGAAAGATGGAAATTCCAAGAGGGGGTATGGCAATTGCTAGCGGGTTTACGACCGTTTTCTCTAGCTGGGTTTAATTTGCCATGGCCTGGAATCGAATTACTAACCGATTCAGGACCCTAAATATATGCATTGTACAAATATAATCTACCCGCTGTGCATCATATGAAGGCGAATTAATTGATACTAAACAAGGTAGGATTACATATCGTGAAAGGATGACAGGAATGGGTTCCATCATAAACATGCATAAAATAGTCTAAAAATATCAAAGACAGCATACACCATGACCTGAAGGATACACTGTTCATTCAAAGAAAGGTTTTCCTATGAATTAATTAGTAGAAAAGTCCATTTCTACTGTGCATTTGTGCCTCTTGCTTCTGGAAAATGCAGCTGAGAGTCTCTGCTCACATTCCACAAGGTCGTAAAAGTATCTGGTGTCAGGGTTGTTATGGAACCAGGGGCCTGCTCGGCTTCCTGGGGTGTTACAGAGTAATTGTTAAATCTAGCAAACAAAATATATATTGTGTGTTTGATTGTTCCAGACGCTACACTTCACTTAAACTGAGACTGAGCTTCGCTTTGCGTGATCAGCCACAAAGCTACTGGGAGATGTTTTCTATGATCTTAATTTTTTCTCTCTCTTGTTTCTTTCCCACAGTTACGCAAAAGCAGCTTTTTGTCTTGAAGAGCTGATGATGACGAATCCACATAATCACCTGTACTGCGAACAGTACGCGGAGGTATAGTAGCTTTCTTTCTCCCTGCCTGAAACAAATGTTCCTTTTCAATATAAGATTATTTTTTTAAAGGGGTTATATGATGCGATTTCCATTTTTCCTTTCTCTTCGGAGTGTGCAAGCTGTTGGCTCGATCACGACCCTAAGTTCGCAACGACTAAAGTCTTCAAACCAAAAAAGATATTCTTTATAAAAGTAGCCTCGTCCACGCCCGCCTAAAATGCCTCGTTTAAAACGCCCCCCATGTCTACGTCACTGTGGGAAGATTTGCATAACACCGCCCAAATGTTCACGCAAAGAAAGAAGGCGTAACTTTGATTCTCGCTGTAGTATTGTTGCCCACGCGCCTCGTGGAGATGACTGTGGGTTCGTGTGAAAGAGAAACTACTTCGTTTGGCCTTCCAAAAGAGGACTCGACTAGAAATCAGTCGTTAAGTTGTATTTACAACACTGTTCCCGAACAGTTCAAACCAAATATTCGAGTGTGTGCAGCGCATTTATGGAGGACTATTTCTGGGAGGTAGCTACAATGTAGCTAGTGACACAAAGGCGTTTCTATAATGGGGCAATTCCAACTTTGCAAGGACTGTCTGGTGCTTCTGATCACAGCCTGTAAGCCAGATCACAAATGTAGACATGGTTTTATGTTATGCGGGCGCATATAGGCACGCATGCATAAAAAAGACAGTATAAGCATTATAACGTAATTATGGTAATCACGCTGGACGCCGCTTTCCATGGGGAAAGTGGATGTAGTCCGCAGGCGACAGCCACAGAATAAGCTTAGGCATGACGGAAGCGAGATACGTCCTTTGGACAGACCCCAAACAACGTAGTTTGCTTTCACACACCCGAAGAAACAGCGTCTCACACATGGCTGCAGCGTCAACATACTACCAGCTGAGAATAAAAGTGAGCTTTCTTTCTTTGCTACTGACACATTGGGCAGCATTATGCAAATCTTCACATAGTGAGGTAGATATGTGGGAGCGTGTTAGAACGAGCCGTTTTAGGTAGGTGTGACTGACTCTGAACTTTTATAAAGAATTTCTTTTTGGATTTGAGACTTTAGTCTTGCAACTTTACAGATCTTCTTTATACACCAAGAGCTTGTAAAACTCCAAAAAGAAAGGAAAACTTGAAATCGAAATCATATGACCCCTTTAAAGGAAAATATAACCACATAAATATACAAATATATATTTGTATACACAAACTATTAACTTGTATATTTATTGTCCGTGTAGGATCTTATGTTTGAATATATTCTTGTTTTTATCAAATATTTTATTGTTAAAATAATGAAAAGTCACAGCATTTTTGTTGATGAGTTTTTCTCCTGTTGTTGAGTCTATGTACAGACATAAAAGTTTGCATCAGTTATTCAAATCTTAGTCAAATCCTTTTATATCTGTGTTAATCCGAGTTGTGTTTTCTATCAGCCCCCCCCCAAACCAACCAACCTTAACCATGACCACACTTTTTCCTGCCACTTAAGTGGCTTGCCCAACCCACCGTAAAATCTCATTGGTCCAACATCCTTATCCACACCATTATTAAACATTGAATATATTCTAATAGGGTCTGATTTTTGTCGTTTGCAACATTGCATTGGTAATGTGGACAGAAAACACATCGCCATATAAGCTAGAACTCCCTTTTAGCACTCTATGACTAGGTGCATCCATCATGTTGTTTGCTTGTATAGGATTTTCCTGTTTATTTAGATCATGTTCTGTTTATTTAGATCTCATGTCAGCTTTAAGTGTGCCTATAACACAACATCACCTTTCTGTTTGCTCTACAATCTCCCCCAGGTAAAGTACACCCAGGGAGGTCTGGAAAACCTCGAGCTGGCCAGGAAGTATTTTGCGCAGGCACTGAAGCTTAACAACAGAAACATGAGGGCCTTGTTCGGCCTTTACATGGTGAGTTGTTCAGAAAACAGACACCTTCTCTATTTCTCTTTTTTGTGCATGTGAATGGATCCAGAGGCTGTGATTGGTTCACACGGGAGCAGTTGCAATTGATGTTACCAAGCCCTGTGATGGAAAAACTCGCAATATATTTTTTTTATTTTTAGCTGTAACGTAACCCGCCGGACCTTTGTAGGTAATTTCTCTGTTTATTCCAGAGATAAACAAACCTTTGACAATAAAAGAATGGTAGAGAAATGGCAACCGTTCCGTCACACGTGGCTCTGCTGGAAAGGTTCAAGCAATATGTGCGCTGAATAAGCCTTTCATCTGTATTTATTTAAACAGGAAGTTGTCCATTAACACCAATGCATCATTTGTAAGTGACTCCTGACATATGAACACAAACAGCCAGCCAGGGGCAGAAGGCCGACAGAGAGTACGCAGGGAGCTACACACAGACCCTCTGTTCAAACATACACGCACACACGCAAGCTTCAGTAGTTCAAACACAGAACCATGACAGTCATCAGCGCTCCCTTATATGCGATTTGCACGTGAAACAAGGCCGGTAATAGCAGGATGTCAGTCAGTACAACAAAACCAAGAGCCTGTTACTAGGAGTGTGAACCTACACTGGTCTCACTGTTCGGTTTGATTATGATTATCATGTCATCGATTCGGTTCAATTCGATATCACGATGCATCACAATGCATTGACGATGCACTGCATCCTCAATTTTCAATTTTACTTCACATGTATACAATTTTGTCAATAAATACATGCAGTCAGATATATGAACTGTACCTGATGTGGTTTCTCAAGTTAGTGGTATTACCCCCTGCATATTTTATTGTGCGTGACGTGATTTACACACAGCGTGTGCCAGCTGGCGGCTCTTTTAAAGTAGTGGAGCTGACATTTTTAACTTCTGCACCGCGTCTCGCCTCCCTCCACTATTAGGTGCATTCGACTTGAAGCGACACTGCGCAGAATGATCAGTGTATGACATCAAACGAGCGATTTGAAAGCATAAGGATCCGTCTGCTCGCTGTCGCTCTCGACACTCCGGGTACTTGAGGTCATTACACTATTTGCCACTAGCGCGCTTAAGACGAACGTGCCTAATGTATGCTACCGCGACAAAGCACGTATACAACAAATGACGTCAGAAAAGTGTCAGTATGTTATAATCGGTTATGGTCTTTTACTGAACTGATACCGAATCGTCCTCATCTGCATCGCGATGCATCGTAGAAACGATTAATTTCGACACCCCTACCTGTTACCCAATCATATGTGCCGAAAAATGACACCATCCAGCAAAAACACGAGAGATTGTGACTGAATTTGTCAACTGACAAAAAATGTTTGTTAATGAGTGTTTTTTTATTTTGTCAAAGATAATGAAGGTGAGCCACAAAAAAAAAAACATGTGCATTATGAGGAAAATTCTATTATTTTTCAATGACTATCACACAATTCTGGAAATGCACAAGTGGACTCACAACAAGAACAGTTTTCACATATTGTTTTTCTTAAATAGTGATACTAGTGTTCTTAACGATACTAGTGTAAACCTATTAAAAATCTTTTTTTTTTTTCTGGACTCCTTTTTAATTGTTAAATTAAATTGTATTAAACAAAAAGCATGTCTAATTAATTAAAAACATTAAACTTATACATTTTCACATCAATTTATTAAAACTTTAACAAAAATTACGTTAGGCCCTATGAATGTTTTATTTGGCCAACCTCTAGTTAGTGTACCAAATTTGTGTTTTAGAATGTCTAAATTGACAAGGCATAAACCCTGTTTAAATTATTCTTTAAAAGCCTTATGATTTTTTTGCTCAGAAATTCTGTGTTGTGTATTTACATTTTGTTTTAAGGCATAAAACCTTCCAGTACTTATCTTTAAAGTAATGAAATAAACAAATTTCATTTTTTGGAAAAGAACAGGTAATTTAACTATACAATTAAAAAACATTGAAGAAGAAAATATTGAATGCGTTATTCCTTAAATAGGTTCTAATCAGTGTAGTAGTAGTAGTAGCCAGTCTTCTCAAGTTAAACCGAAACTTTATTTGACGGGTTGCCTGTGAATCCCATGACATTTTGTGTGTGTAGGGACATGAGGCTAGTTTTACTGAAATGAACGGTCAAAGTGCTGAGGACGTGACTCTAAGCGCAGTCTGGAGGCATGTTGTTCATTATTTATGTCCTCATTAGATAGCACCGGAAGCGTCACGGCGCTTCAGTACGAGTACTACACAAACACGCGTTCTGCCGTCATTCATTAACACAGAGGCCACGCAGGATTTATTTAATATGAATCATTTAGGGGGGCTGCGCCCACCCACGGGGGGGGCACCACCCGCCCCCCAAAATAATGGCAGGGGAAACACTGACTTTTTTACACCACAGACTGAACAAAATTAAGCATTGCTTGGTAATTGGTTTACCTAAATTGGTATTATCTAATTGTGTACTTAAATTGAACAGCTGACAGCTATTCAGTCTAATTCATACATAGCTTTCTATCAAAGTTATCTGACATTATCAAGATGATTTATTTTCTGACACAGTTTAACTCTGAGTATTTTATTACCATTTTCTAATCTATAACAAATAAACTGTGATAATGTGAGAAAAGTTGAAGGTGTCTGAATAAATTTTGGTTTGACTGTATATAAATATTAGATGAAATAAAAAAACTTAAATGAAAATTAGAAAAGTTGACTTGGAAACTACCTGAAATAAAATAAGGTTAACTACTAAAATTAGTAAAACTAAAAAAATTAAAGATAAATAGAAATAAAAAAACAAAACCTAATAAAAGTCACTAATCACATACAAATATTACTAAAACTTAAAACTAATATAAAAAAAAAAAAGAAAAGTAAAAACAGTAATATTGTAAAATAATAAAAACACTATAATAGTATATAAATAATATGCAGTTGATACATGATGTTTGAGTTAATATAACATTTTGGAAAATTTGCTTTCATTTTTCAGTTCAGGTAAAATGTTGTTTTCATCAACAGTAAATTTGATGAATAAATGACAAAATATTGATTAAATTTACAGGACATTTTCGCCAAAAGACTATAACTAAAACAAAAAAGCAGTATAAAAATTATTACAGATTGGGACTCGAGTGACCAAAAATTTTCCTTAACAGGGCCTATTTGCCACATCTCATCAACCTTACACACCCCAAAATCCAGAAGCCGAGGGATTTGCCTCCAGAAACAGAGATGAGGTTGATTGTGTGCAGTTAAAGTTTCAGCACATCCATGGGGAAGGGCTTTCATGCTAGCCGACAGAGTACTGTGAGCTCTGCTGAGCTGGTCTAATAGCAATAACGAGGGAAAGATGGAGGATTTGTGGTTGTGGAACAGAGATCTTGTAGCGGCTGGAGAGCATGATTCACGTTGTGCTATGCCGTTCACACGCCGCCTCCCTGAAACTCCCAGGCTTGTCAGCACCGCCTTTCCTATCTCTGATGTGAGACACATCAAGCTGTGTTAACACAGCGCCCTGGCTTTTTTTCGCTGCTCAAAACCATCACATTTTCCACCCTTTAAAAAATACCCTCCGTTGCCATCAGAGTTTAGCCACCCTTCCATTATGTGGGCTTTAAGTGGGAGTCGATGGGTATTTATCTCATGACTCTTTATTGACGCTTTGCAGGAATGGTGATACTCTAATCTTTATGTGTTTCCCCCAACACAGTGGTCCATCTCACCCTTGTTTGTTGTCTCTTCTCCTGCAGTCGGCCAGTCACATCGCTGCCAGCCCAAAAGTTAGCGCAAAGGTGAAAAAGGACAACGTGAAGTATGCCGCGTGGGCTACTTCTCAGATTAGCAGAGCCTATCAGGTGAGAGGAGTTCATGAGTAGGGATGTTGATTCAGTTTATCTGAATTTATCAAATTTATGGATATATAGCTCGATGTATCGTTTCTCTATATATATATATAATATACATATATAGTATACACAGAAGTGATGCATTGTACACTTCTGTGAAAAAGTTTGGACATTGGAGTTTTTTTTTTTAATGAAACTAATACTTTATTCAGCAAAGGAAGTGAAAATTCATCAGTCGTGACATTTATCATGTTACAAAAGATTTCTGTTTCAAATAAATGCTGTTTCTTCGAACATTCTATTAACCGCAGAATCTTGAAAAAAAATTATTTTATCACGGCTTCCACAAATTTTTTTTTTAAATATGTATGGTATGTCAAAATGCTAATTACAGTATTTTGTTTGATGTTGAATCCTTTAAATCATGCCATAGATATACCATCTCTACCTACTCATACTGCCCAGCCCTAGTTACTGGCAGTGCCATTTGGCTGCCTGGGTTCTTTCTTTTCTGTCTTGCAGGCGCAGTCTGATATACAGACAGTGGAGTACATCCCCAGACAGTGAGCGTATGCCATGCCTTCACGCTGGGTCTGTGCTGAACACGCGTGCCTGGGCAGAGCGCAGCTAATGTGTTGACTTAAGCCCAGGGGCCTGGCATTGTGTTACACAGCTGTTTTCTATGTCTGCATGTTAAAGCGCCACTATCCCTATGAAGCATAACAGCTGGTGCCAAACACAGGCTTCGGGAGTTAGCAAGGGGAAAATATGCGCGCACACCACGGCTGCAAAGGGAGGCAATAATGATAGCAGAAGAGAGGAAAAAGTGAAGTGCAGCGTGCATGGTATCACTAAAGCAGTTTATACTGTTGCCATGGTACGCTGAACGTAAATATTATACATTTATAAGAAATCTTAACTGCCATCAGGGTTATGATATACGTTGCTTTTTTAAGGATTGACAGTTAAAAGTGTAATAAAGAGGCCCTTAGTCAGCAAGTAGGGCCGTCGGGGGCCACACACACACACAAGTGTACCCTTGGAGTGTTTCCTGTGCGGTTGGAGGACTCTTGTCACACACTGTTGATGGAGCCCCCTTTACTTTGACATGTTGGTGGGAATCTCAGTTCCAAAGAGGGGTTCTTCAGAGGTTCACCACAAGTCGAGAGTCTGATCAGAATGAACTAGATCTTGCCATTAAAGGCATAGTTCATCCAAAAATGAAAAATGGCATCACTTACTCACCATCATGTTGTTCCAAACCTGTAACGGACAAACATACACAAAAAGATATTTTAAAGAATGTTTCAACTGTTTTTGTTCATGCAATGAAAGGCAATGAGGTCCAAAACAACTTTGGATCCAATTGACTTCTATAAAATATGAATTTTTGGGCCTATAAAATATGCATTGTTACTTTTTAAAATGTATTTTATAGAAGTAAACATTCAAGGACTGTTTTCCACTTTCAAAAGTAACATATCGACCTTGTGGTCTCCTAGCCTCAGGGTGGTTTAAAACTTGGCTGGGTTTCTGTTGGAATTTCCAGACCACCCAATAACAGATATTTAATGTTCCTTTCGTTCCTTCTGTCATTGTGCTTCACACAATCATCTTCTGTATCTTTCTAGATTCCCGCATTTACTGATCTGGATGCCTCAGGAGAGATTTTACTCACAGGAACGTCACTGCTTATGGATGGCAGTCATTCTAACACTGTCCTAAACATAGTGTCAGCAGCTTTGTGCTTTAAAATAAAAAATTATGTAATTAATTACTCACCCTCATGTCGTTCCAAACCCATAAGTCCTTTGTTCATCTTCGGAACACAAATTAAGATATTTTTGATGATTTCAGAGGGTTAGACAGAACAATGACAGAATTTTCGTTTTTTGGTAAACACTGCATAACATCTTTAAGAAAAGGTGTTACAGTGTTTTGTGATACATAGATTTTTTTGACACAAGATGAGTCAGAGGCTTTGATGTTGCTTATGAGAGAAGACTGAAAGCTTGAAATACTGTGCTAGAATCATGTGTTTCCTCTAGTGACACAGATATGGTGAAACGGCTTTGAATATGCAAGAAGTAATTAACCTAAGACTGTTCAGAATAAGCCATTTATCCTAAACCTTGTTCACTGTACCTGAAAGCACCTTGGTTGTATTGAGAGGCCAACATAACCTGTTGTATTCCTTGTTTTGAAGAACTTCTGAATTCTTTCTAAGAGATGTTGAGTCACCCTTTAGCATAGTAGCTTTGATTGATGAGGTCTTCTGGAGGTTAACAGTGCCTCCCAACCTCTGTTGGTTTGCATACCATTCAAGTCACTTTCTGGCCACGGTTGATGTCCTCGGACAATTGTTCGAATTGAATTTGATGGCACATTCTCTACTCAACTCACTTTTTCCTCTTAGTGCTTTCTGTGTTTTACTTTGAGCATAAATACATTAACTTCATCCTTCTCTCTCAATATAGAGCTAATAATTCACTGCTGATATCACTCAGCCACAGCAGCTGTCAAGGCCTGAGTCAGTCCACGTTTCATAATAGTCATACAGACGGATGACTCACTTCGCTGATGGATTAGGGTGCAACAGTGGGCTTCTGATGCGTAATGCCATAGCCCTCACTCAAAGCAGATTGAGTGATACGACAGGGTCAGACCATCATAGAACACTCAGAAACAAAAGGTACATGCACATTGCTTAATTTCATGAGTGAGTAATTGCAATTACCCTGTCGCTTGTTTGCAACAATCAATGCAAACATGAAAACATTGGCATTGAGTCAGCATGTTTTGAAATGCATGATATGCTTGGACTGCTGAACTTCGAGTAGTCCTCTGTGCCATTTGTAGATGCCCTTGACTTTTGCACTCATCTAAAACGTGATGGAATCCATCATTCACAATAAACCACACAGCTCACTTGCACAACAATGTGGGGATTTTGTGAGAATGCTGGGAACGGCAGCCTGGCACAGACCACATATCAACTCTATTAATCTAGCAAAGTTTCCCAGTAAGAAAATAACATTTGTCTCTCTGTATGTGTACATGTCCAGCGGGACCCATGAATTACTTGCAAAGACATAGATATGCACTGCCAAGCTCAGAAACGGCACTGCCATGCTCTCTCGGCCATGCTTTGTGTGCTTTTTGTCTGTTTACCCAATGAGTTCACTGGGATGGCTGGCTCCTTCCTTCTACAAGCACACCCACAGCCCATTACGATGCAGAAGGTCTAGAATACGTGGAGAAAGCTTCACTACATTGAATGGCATTTGTCAGGCTGGCACAATTGATCCTTCGTATGGAGTTTGATTTACAGGTGATTTGACCAATCATAACGCCGAATCTGCCATTTTGATCCGACAAACAAACCAGACAGGGGAGTAGATTAACGTTGGTGGAATTGAACTTGAAAAATGGTGTGCATTGACATCTTTCCGCGGTTGAAATGGATACTTCTGATGTTTATTCATGTTTATTTTGTGCTATAACTAGTAAAGAGGAAGAGATGATCGCTTTACGTAGGCTGTTGACCTGAGGGCACTACAGCGATCTGTCACCGGGACACAAGTAAAGAGCACCAAAAATTTTATTCTTTGGATTTCTAAACAATGCCACTTGTACAGTGAGGGACCTGTCTGGCAGCACTTTGTATTTCCTCCACGATGTATTTTTAACTGGTTGAAAACATGATGTGTGACGTGAGAGCCATGGCCATGGCTTGTCGGACATAGCAACAGTAACGAAGGGTGGCGGGTCTTTGCAAAGAGTCAATTGGAAATCTGACATCTTATATTATATTATATTATATTACTACAATTAAAAATCTTTTTGGTGTAGTCCAGCATCTACCACGCAGGGGTTATGCTAACCAGCCTTGCCCTCTTAATTTCCTCCAAAACACCTTACACAACTGCTGCTTCAGCTGGAGTTGCTGTGGTGATTGGGATACGTTGCCGACGTCAGACGTGACTAATGAGGAGAAACGGAGAGCACAGCCTTTAATGGATAGTGGATTGGTTTATGATGTCAATCGCTGGAGGGGAGGATGGAGGAGTGAGCTTTGGCCGATATGCTCAATTTGTCCAGTTTGAGCGAGGCAGAGGGACTCTTAGCAGATGAGTCACAGGCGGATGTGGCAAGAGCGTGTAAGTAAGTATGCTTGGCCATGGGGCTGTCGGCTAATGGGTCTTTGTGAGTGAGCTTGTAAGTTGGTGACTCATTAGGCCGTAGTATCCTTCCAATCCTTTTACTCTCATAGGGCGAACAAGGACAGATGAAGAGAGATCTGCGGCGGCATCTCAATTACTCTACTAGTGCAGGCAAAAGCGTCATCACCATTCAAACTATTTTTGAGCCAGTTTTCAATGGAAGTACACTGAACAAAATTATAAATGCAACACTTTTGTTTTTGCCCCCATTTTTCATGAGCTGAACTCAAAGATCTAAGATTTTTTCTATGTACCCAAAAGGCCTATTTCTCTTTTTCTGTCTAAATCTGTATTAATGAGCACTTCTCCTTTGCCGAGATAAACCATCCACCTCACAGGCGTGGCATATCAGGATGCTGATTAGACAGCATGATTATTGCACAGGTGTGCCTTAGGCTGGCCACAATAAAGGGCCAATCTAAAATGTGCAGTTTTATCACACAGCACAGTGCCACAGATGTCGCAAGTTTTGAGGGAGCGTGCAATTGGCATGCTGACTGCAGGAATGTCCAACAGAGCTGTTGCCCGTGAATTGAATGATAATTTCTCTACCATAAGCCATCTCCAAAAGAGTTTCAGAGAATTTGGCAGTACATCCAAACAGCCTCACAACCGCAGACCACGGGTAACCACACCAGCCCAGGACCTCCAAATCCAGCATCTTCACCTCCAAGATCGACTGAGACCAGCCACCCGGACAGCTGCAACAATCGGTTTGCATAAACAAATAATTTCTGCACAAACTGTCAGAAAACATCTCAGGAAAGCTCATCTGCATGCTCGCCGTCCTCATCAGGGTCTCGACCTGACTGCAGTTCATCGTAACCGACTTGACGTGGGCAATGCTCACATCCGATGGGTCTGGCATTTGGAGAAGATCAGCAGTAAATCTAATCCAAAGGCAACGAGGGCGCTGCTTCGCACCTGAACTCAAACCGCTTGCAGAAGAAACCAGAAAATCGCCATCTGTGCAGCGAATAAATGATGGAAGCTTTCATTAAAATAAAGTATATTTATAATGCAATGCCTTTATCACTGCTTAAATTCTATGAAATATGTTGTGTGCCTTATTTTGTGTAAGAAGCCACATCATCTAACAGAAGGATTTTATTTCAAACACTCGGCTGAAGTTATGAAGTGTGTTTGGAGTAAAAACATGTTATTAAACATGGCATTTTCATGTGTTTTCAGATGGAGCAGCATTTACTTTACAGAGCCGTAGTTCACCGAGAAGCTATGCAAACAGCTGTCATCATTGCAAATGATTTCTTCGATTTCAGAATCGCTCAATAAAATCGTCTACGATTTGTTTTGCGTAACTTGTCAGTGAACTACGGCTATGTGTAGTAAATTCTGCTCCATCTGAAAGCATGTGATGATGATTTCCTGCTGATTACAGAACCGGCTAATCACATGTACTATTTTGGTTGCATTGTCTAATTTAGGCACCCTGGGATAGTGCCTTAAATTGCAAAGATTTGTAACGATGGTCATTATGCACTCTTCTCCCTCTTAGAACAAGTCTGAAGTGCTTTATGAATGCAGCTCCTGCAAGGAGATATGGGAATCGTACACAAATTCTTGTCTTTTAGCATTAGTATGTCATGGAGTCTGACGTGCCACAGTGTTTGTGTTAAAATGTAATACGTCCAAAAACATTGTAAATGGAATGATGTCCTTTCATCAACCCCTCTCTCTCTCTTTCTGTTTCTCCTAGATGGCGGGCCGTGGGAAGAAGGAGAACAAATGCTCGGTGAAGGCGGTGGAGGAAATGTTGGAGTCCATGCAGATCACCATGTCTTAAACCTCAGCTCTGTCCCCCCCTTCCCACAACCTCTGTCACCACAACACCATGGCAGCTCTCCCTGCTCACTAGAGTACACCACCACCACCCACAGACCAGACCACCCAACCCAACCACCTCTGTATCAGTTCATCCATCTTTGTATTGTTTTGAGGTCTCCGGGAAGGCTTCAGACACCCCGAACCATTCCACAAGTTTCTTGATTCAACCTTCAGCACTCCTTTATTTATTATTAAGAGCTTATCATTGGGTCGATTGGTGGAATCAAATGGGTCTGTGATGGAAGTGAGCGTGAAAAGGAAAATCTACGTAATGTTTTTAGTTTGGTCAGTTCTTGTAGTTTATAAAAAAGAGAAAACCGTGAGAAGATGGAAATGTACTTAGTGTATGTGCAAGAAACTGATGTCATGACTGATCTGTTTCTTAGCAAAGTAAATGATCAGCTAAGAATCAGTTTCTTAGCAAAATAAAGGACTGCATTTTTGACTAACCATACCAATGTTTTGGTGGGTCTCTTCATTGATTGGTTATCTGTTTCATGCATTGATATCCAAGGAGCATATCTTCTGTCTTGCCCTGTTTTCTTGGAATGTTTTGACTAGTTCTCACAACTGGAAGATCATCTAAGTATCGCTTGCTTTTTCAGCAAAATAAAGGACTGCATTTTTTGACTAACTATAACAATACTTAGGTGGGTCTTCATTGATTAGTTGTCTTTTCCATGCATAGATTTCAAAGCATAATTTTTTTCTCTCTTGCTCCGTTTTCTAGGAATGCTTTAACTTGTCGTTTTCAAAGCTCAGCTCTTCTCCGAGCCGCTATAAGCTAATGAGTGGTTAGAAGCCTGTTCGGACCACCCTTGGACCACTGAATGATAATAGCAATAAAGAGGATAATAATCACCATTACTATGGTCATATAATGTGCCCTCTGAAGACTTCAAGAAGCGATAGAGCCCCAGCTTCACGCTACCCCATTGGGCAGCTGCTGGGATCTGCTGAAATACTTAAGAGCAACAGAAATTCCCATTAAATGAAGGCTGAGCAGCAGGCAGTCTCTCGCTCCCGACGATCCGACTGGGACTCGTGCCCCTCAATTACAGCAAGACCATCAGGAAAGCTTGGCCGGTAATTAAAACAAGCACTTTGCATAAATTTGGGGTTTTCTCAAGTGTCAGAAAGGGAAAGATTGAGAGAGGCTGTGAAGAGAAGGTCTGGTTTCCTACTGTGTTCATTTGTAACGGTCACATCGCTTTCAGGACTAAATGAGCGTTATTTTTTACTCACCCGTGCCGGGTCAGCTGCTACTTCCATCTCTTTTGTTTATTAAGTCGTGGCAATTGTCTCATAATTTCACATGCAGTCCGGTGGAAAAGTTGAGCGTTGACTTTATTGCCTCTCTTTTTTCCCCCTCATGGACCGACTGACTTGTTAAGGGGCTTGAAAGCCTGAAGTGGGAGCGGTGAAAGTCATTTACTCATCAGTTTTAATACTTTGGTCAGTGGATGTGTCTGCGTTTGAGTTTGCATTCCAAGCTCGCAGAACCGACGAAAGCCTGGGGACCGCGGAGGGAGACTGACAGAGCGGTTATTTTTACAGGAACCGCTGCACTGAAGTGTAGCTTTTTGAGGAACCATCAAGGATGGTTCATTTGAGAGAGAATATCATTTACATGTGGATCCTTGTCTCCCAGGCAACTAGGAATGGAAGAAGCCAATGCCCTCTCTTGTAAAGGTCATTAAAGGCTTGTAAGCGGTCTGTAAAAGAACATGTCAATCACTTTGATGTGTGAGTGATGTGCAAGACCCACAAAACCGCCCTTTAACTTAACGCAATAGTGCCATCTGTAGTCAGGAGGGTGTTTTACTTTTCCTCCTCTTTGCTCTTTTCCAAGTTTAGGGATCTTTTCATGAAAAGTAAGACGTTTTTAGAAAGAGGAAGTGGAAGAGTCATCCATCTCGCATTTGAAAAGAATTTGCCAAGATGCTCTGGTGTAACATGAGACATGCTATATACAGGTAGAAACGAATGCAATTTATGGTAACATGTTTCTACGGTGTTGTTCATCATCAACACTGAAACAGAGTGAAAACGGCTGCATCTGATTTAGTGTTCCAGTAATCACAGCTTTAATTTCTGCGGTGCCTTCTTAGGAAGATGGAAAATCAGCTGAACCAGACTCTCCTTCATTCCAAAAAGATCCAACAGCTGGGGCATTTAAATGCTATGTCATTGAGGTCAAAGACAAAGCACTGTGGATTAGGTGTTCGTGTTATTTCTAATTCCTTTAGGTTATGTCACAGCTCAACCTCAAGCCTGAACAGCAAGCTTGGTAATTGGTCCATTGATCTGTTATGTATGGATGCAGTTTCCACCTCAGAGTAAAACTTGAATTGGTAATTGCATATTATTTTACAACTTTGTTTCGCATAATTGAATTAACATTTCACAACGACATTGTTTCTTGCACTTGCAACTTTTTATTGTAAATTACAGCTTTAAATATCACAATGTGACCGTATCTCATAAACTCATAAATGTGATTATATTTTGCTATGACTTTGCCTCGCATTTGCGATTTTCGCATATTTGTCACTTTATATCTAGCCATTTTTACATTCTCAACTTCTCATAATTGATATTACATTTCACAATGTGACCTCACAATATGACTCACATTTGTGACTTTATTTCCTCGTAATTGTAACTGTATCTTGCAATTGTGATGTTTTTTCTCACAATCACAACTTTAAATTTCACAATGTGACTTAATATCTTGCTTGTATGATTTTGTTGGAATTTTGACTTTGTTTTTCCAAATTGTTACTTAATGCAGGTAATGCTGCATTAAAGTTAGACTAAATTATGCCTTTTTCAGCCCCTACATAGTATCAAGTTGCAATTGCTGTGTAAATGCATTTATGCCACCTCTAAGCAGCATTAAACAGTTTATGTAAAGACATCTAATTGCCACTACAGAAGCGCTTCTGCCCTTAAATTTGGCATACATCTTGCAATTTCGACTTTGTAGGATGCAAAATCAATTATGAGAAACCTAGTCGCTTTATAACTCAAAATGTTTTTGACTACGCAAAACTTTTTTTTAAACAGTTTTTTTCTTCTGAGGCAGAAACAGGCTACCATAGTACTGCATGGGAAATAGTGGATTGAGGTGGAGAGGAGACACTTGGATGTCTGCTGTGCATTAGACACTTAAGCCCCTGTGAATACTCCCCAGGTGATGAGTCAGTGAAGGTATTAATCATCTGTAATCCATACACTCAGCACCGCAGACGGTGAATGGAGATAAATCTCCATGTGTAGAAAGTGACTTATCTATGTGCTATTTTTTGAAGAGAAATGCAATGATCAGAGGGAGTCTATGAAGGTGAGGAAAGAGGGAGTCTCCCCGTGGTTCCCCCATAGAATTTCTAGGGTGGCTGGAATTGGCAAGAGAATTGAATTGGAGCAGGGGGCTTCCCCCGCAGCACATCTGTCTCTCTCTGGTTTAGGGATGAGGCTGGGAGGACTGAAGATGAATGAGACACGTTAGCCCTGCCTAGTCATGTCACAATGCACCATGCAGTGAAGAAACAATGTTTGCCTCAGAGTGAGGTGTGTCTTCTTTAATTACATTTCTGGAGTAGAATTAAAGGAATAGTCCACCCAAAATTGAAAATTCTGTCATTAATTACCCTTGTGTCATTCCAAAACCTGTGAGACATTTAATCATTTTCGGAGCACAAATTATTAGGATATTTTTGATGAAATCTGAGAGATTTCTGTCCCTGCGTAGACAGCAACAGAGCTACCACATTCAAGGCCCAGAAAAGTAGTATGGACATCGATAAAATCGTCCATGTGACATCAGCGAGTCAACCGTAATTTTAGGAAGCTACGAGAGTACTTAAAATGAAACAAAAGTAACTTTATTCAACAACTTCTTCTGATTCTTTTTCCTTAACGATTCTCTTACTGGTTTTTTGTGGAAGAAATATTTGGGAATAGGAAACTCAGTGATTTAAATCTGTTATCACCGATAGTTCACTGAAAATTCTGTAACAATTTTCTCATCATGTTCCAAACCCGTATGAATTACTATCTTCTGTGGAACGTTCTGGAATGACGTGAGGGTGAGTAAATCATGACAGAATTTACATGTTTGGGTGAACTGTCCTTTAAAGTGCAAATAACACATTAATTTAATTCTTAGTTTATTTTGAATCAGATGTAAATGAATGAATGATATATGCGGTTCAGAAAGTCAAATTAATTCAATAATTCTATCACCTCAGAATCATATAATGTTGAATCGTATAATCTTTTTTTATTGGTTGAAAAAAAATTAATTTCTTTATTCAGTGCCTGATTATCTCTTTATATGTTTTAATTACTGCTATCCAATTTGTTTGATATATTGTTTAGCATATTGTTAACTGATCAGGCTGTTGTCTTAGCATGTCACCAACTAATAGTTTAGCTTCCATTGTTACAAAATGACTAGAAATTTTCTTGTTTTCTATATATATATTGCCATACGTTTCTGAACATAGCATTCGGTGGGGATTGCATTCTTTAGGGTGAAAAAAAATGCTGCACAACACCAATATTTCATTCAAGAATCGGACTACACTGATTGCGCTGTGCGCTAAACATTTGACCTTTGCACAGTCAATCATTGTTTATAGAACCAAATGTTATAAATTAATGCAAAAAAAAAAACTCAATGGTAGGCCTATTGCACTGTATGTAAGTAATACAGGTCCATGCTCACTTTACAAAGAGAACTTCTATGTGAATTAGAAGAGGATGTAAAGAATGCTCTGAATAAAATAATTTTCAACACCAAAACCAAAAATAAATGTTGGATCTGTAAAACGTTGGCAAAAAAATCTGTCCACTATATCAACTGGGTGGATTCAGGGTGTACAGCAAAAGTTTGCAGAAATTATCCGTCTATGGTTTTCGCTTTTTACTTTAATTTGTGATTTTCTTTTCAGCACCTGGACAAAGCATTTATTTCATTCTCTCTCTCTCTGTCACTATCTCTCTCCCTCTCTTTTCTAAGATATGTGAATATATTTCCACTACAAAAAATAAATAAATAAGCAAGTAAATAAATATAGACAAGATAATGTTCTCAAACCACAGCAGTTCATGTGGGCCGCCGTCCTTCTTTCTCTCTAACTGGAGGGAGTCCACTAGGTTCTTTGATATCCAACATGGAAACTCTCCACATAGACAGCAAGACGTCAGCATCCATCAAAAGACTTTCATGAGCTTTATAAAGCTGCGGATCAAAAGCATGTTTCCATCTGATGACAAAAATCGGTGCCAGTAAGGTCTATATGTGTGATTACTTGCAGGCAAATATCATTGCGCCTCACGGCTTTACGTTACATATGCTTATAAAGCAGTATGCTTTGCTATCTGGCCAATTTCTTAATGCATATGGAACCTACAGTATGTGGACTCAGTCAACATCTCTGATATCTGTCTTTTGGACGCTTGTGTTGTTTAAAGTGAAATGCACGATTTCCAGGAACAATGTGTTTTCGTATTTAATGATCCTTCAAGTACAGGGCTAGCCATGAAAAACAGGCCCAAGTTTTTTCGTTTTTTTTTCTTTCAGCAGAAGGTTGTTCTATGAATTTACCCTTCATTTACTGAACTGTCCATGCATTTATGCAATACCAGAGCATACTTACTACTGGGTAAAATAGTTATTTTCAGCATTATTGATTTAGAATGGCTATCACAAGAGGCAGTTTTCCGCTCTGGTGAAATCAGACACATGCGTGGTGCTTTTAAAATGCCAGATTTATATAAACATACCATCTAATTTGTCAAAATGCAAGTCTCTTGAATCCATTTTCTTTAAAGATTATTTGCTTTCGTCGTTTTAGTCTATCTAGAAGACATGATGCATTGCTAAATCAGGTTTCAATGATAAATTTTTTTCAGTTAGTATCGGCTGTTCATATTGTAGTATTTAAATGTAAGAACTCATTTGGAACAGGGAACTGCATTTTGATAAAAATGTGCCGTTTAGCAGAGCCAATGCTAATCTTATTGTTTATATTCATGAAACATGTATTAGCCCAAAGTGGAATGCTCTCTCAGACAACTGGCAGATTATACACAGCGGTTTTGCCTCAAAAAGGAATAATATGTGATGGAAATAAAAATTCTACGATGTGTTCTACCAGCCAGAGTCTACCACAGATGTATGTGGCGAAATCAAAGTGCTTTGCAATATTTACATTCGATATGTATTATGTAACATGAGGTTTAATCCTTCACCTTGTGTACAAAGTCCAGCATATATTCTGCCAGATCTGTCAGTTTTAACGGCACAGTTTTACCTCAGAACTTTTTTTTTCACTGTACTGTACTTCAGATGCAAGTTTCTTGCTTTCAGCTGGTGGAGAGGGTTGCCTGTTCTTTTCCTGTCTGCGCTGTCATGGCAAGTCCAGCAGAATGTCACAGCACATGGCATGTGTCAAATTATGGGAGGGGAACAGAAGGGCTCCAAATTTCGAAGTTTTTCCATCAGGCCTGGTCCTCTGAGACATCAGCCCTTAGTAAATTATCTTCTGGGCTCAGATACAAGTGTCTCATCCCATGCGAGGCCTTGCAGCCAATAAAAAGAGCTACTGATGTACTACTGAAGAGTGCGAATTAATATGGGATTTGGGGTGTCTGATGCCCCTAATTATATGGATCTTGAGGGTCTTAATAGGGATCCTAAAAACTAGGCAGCATATTCAAGTTTTAATTATACTTACTACATGACTCATATGGACATGGAATATACCTACTTGATTCTGATCGGTCCATCATGGCATTCAGCAGTCAGATGTTAATATTAACATGATCCATGGCACATTTATTGATTGTAGTGAAAGCATGTGAGAGTCCAGTATTCTTGCAGTGTTTATCTTGCTGGTAGGACTATTTTTTCCATAGCAGAAGCTATGTGATATACAGGTAAAGTGATATACAGGTAAGATTGTAATTGTAATCTACTCATATGTAGGTATTTATTAGTGTTAGACCCCTCCGCATATTTTGTGATAATAGGGCATTTCACACTGCGCTTAATTCTGGTTATCATCGTTCTAAACCCGCTTTTACTCCTGGGTTAAGGTACATTTTACACTTGTGATTTGAAGCTCTTGAAGCGGTGTTGGCATCACTTTTTACCCGAAGTTATGAAACCCTGCTCCGGAGTTTTGTAGTATGGAGAATTATTGCATAATTCCAAATTCCAGATTAGGATCCATAAATATAAGTGTAAAGACATTAACAAAAATGAAACATATTGACAAATAAATAGAATGAGATCCACAGATAGGTCTTAGAGTTTCACAAACATAAATCAAATTCACAAATATATAAAATGAGATTTGCAAATAAAAAAAAATACAATTTACAACTTTGCCTGGCATTCATTTATGAAACGCATCCTGTAGATCGCTGCATGCATTTGTGGATTTTGAAACATTTCTAGGGACATCACATGCTGACTAATCCACAAAAAGTTAGACTCCACCCACCGTCTGCTTAAGCCAATCAGATAACAGCAACACTTTCTCACTATAGCCAATCACTTTTTGCTTTACAATCAGGGTGGTCTTGCTCTGGAAAAAAAAAAAACTTAATTGATATGCATTGGCTCAAATAGGAAATTTAAGGATCATAAAAATTGGTAAAGATGTTTAAAACTGGATTTCGTTAGACCATCAGACTGTGTATCATGCCAAGCCACAGCATTATATTTTATGTGCCTTTGATAATGCCAGAGAAACTGTACTTTAAATCACGGCTATGGGAACAACGCTGGATACAAATGTGTTATGGAAACGTATGGAAACGTCATGTTATTCAAGATGGAAAGAAAAGCATCAATAAGTAATTGACTAATAAATAACTGGATTCAACTGCATGATAAACATACAAGTTTGTGTAATAGAATTGAGAAATGAAATTATCGTCACACAATAGCCAATAGCGTTTAACAGTTTTTCGCAAATAATTCCAATATTTCCATCTTGCTCAGTTCCAAGTCAGGTTAAATCAGCGCCTGCGAATTCGCGTCGTCATTTCTCTCCAGCCTGTCTTGCGTTCACCCAAATCAACACTCATAAGCGTCACAATCTCGCACCACCGGAAGCATTTAATTTCAAGGCATCCCATTGTCCACCACCAAAGTATTGCATTATTAAAATCAGCATCCTCTGTATGAATGCTGTGCATGTCCATCTGCACCTAAAGTACCACTGGGCCAGGCCCGTTCCAGAATCATTGCATTAAATCCATTCACACTTCCCCGCACTAATGCCCCTTCAAAGATGCCTCATGTGGATTTCCACTTGCAATCAATTTAATATAACTGCCAAACACATTTCAGGGTCCTCTCCCATTTCTCTTTTCAGAAATTCAGACTGCTGTCTCCAGAGGTGGATCCAACCCAAACTTCAATACCTATTTTTTCAGAACTGATCTTCCCAATAAATCACTCGTCAAAATCTCTTCTATACACCTCTGTTAACTCTATCCTCCAAGCCGTTTCACCTAGAACCCTCCAAACATACTATGCAGCATGGAAGTGTTGTCAAGCATTTCACCTCTCACAGACTTCTCTTTCTATCAAAGGCATCGAACCCATCCCACCCGCCCCAAAACTAGACAACCTATTACAATTGACATGCTCACCAAATGTATTTCCACACTCCATCTACGCTACCACTCCGTCAATAAATGTTTATTTTGGCTTTCTCTGGTTTTCTTCACTGCTCGGAATTAAAAACAGAAACTGGAAAGTTTTTCTCATTTGTAATGATATAGAAATGGCATAATGACGTGTGACGCACAGAATGATCTGATGATGTTGAATATAATACATGACTGCCTTGTCAATCTAAAATTCTCTTTCCAACCAATCGTCTGTGAAGTGGCACAGGACAACATGGTCCCACAAGTGCTTGCTTTGGACACTTGCGTTTTTCTGCTTGATTATATAAGCATCATTTCACACAGCTTTTTGCGCTTGTCGCCTCCTAATCAGGACCTGAAATAGACCTGAAACAAAGAAAAGGAGGATGGTTAGTATGCAAAAACAGCAGGAATATCAGTATATTAATGCAGCGTATGCATGTCAAAAGATTAAATCCTTTTACATAAACACTATGTTCAGATTTATCAATCGAAATGATTTCATTCTGACTGATAGTTTTACACCCATTTCTCAGTCTCTTCAAATTGCTGGTTGTTCTCTCCTGAACAAATGCAGTGGGCGCCTCCGTTCAACTGCAGATGGGGCTTCCCTATTCGATGCCATGAGCTGATCAGTAAGTTCGTTTGAGATCCCAGATGCCTTGCCTTGAATACAGATAAGAGTAGGCAGTCGCAGTCATCCTCTAACTGTATTTGTGGCAGGCAGTAAGTAAGTGCCTGTAAGTAAAAAATTACACAGCATTTTCAACCGTTTTGGCAACCACAAATCTAAGATTACAAGTTAGATTCGAGTCACATTATTGTTAACGTAACAATATCTGAAGTAGCTCACACGGAAGTCACTTTCTGGCCACGCAGGTTTCTGTTGGTCAAGATGTCGATTTTGTCTAACTGGAACTAGTTGCCAAATTTTGGTTTGAGAGTGATTTTTGTGTGAGTAGTGCTTTACACAGATAGTACAGACTTTTGTTGCTAATGTGATCACATATTTAATCATACATACATTTGAACATACAATCGTGAAAAAGCATCGCATAAGCATGAAGTGATAACATAGCAACAGTCAGGATTTGAATCTGATGATACAATGTTTAAATGGGTAGAAAGTCGTGAAAATTACCTATATATATTCATTTTTAAAAAGTCGACCCCCCTGAAAGTCAATGAATAAATCTCACACTGTGAATGTAATCAACAAACAGGAACTAGATATCCGCATTTGCAAGAAAATCGAGATCCTCTTAGTTTTGTGAATAGTGTTCAGGTTGAGGCACATCGAGTTGATATGAGAAGATGTTCGTGTTGAGTTTCAAAAAACACCAGCTCTGTTCTCGCACTAACTTCTTCACAATTTCTTCTTTCAAAACAATGATGCCTTTCAGCTCAAGGACAAAGGAGTCTTAGACATGTGCCAGGTAGCATTCATAATGGCAGCTATTGGAGGTGAAAGGAATTTCACTACATTTCCCTCCTTTGATGCTGACACTTCCTCTTCTTGGTTTGGATATCTTGTGAACAACACAAGTCTAAGTCTATGTGTCTCTGAGTATGGCACGTGTGCACACACATTTGGCTGTGACTCAGCAATATGATTTTGCTCCTGAAAGAACTGGATCTCAACCCATTTGAAGGCATGGTGACAACTTGCATAACTTTTTGCATGACCAGTTGAATGTGCACATTAATGTATCCAATAGTGCTGCTTGTGAAAAAAGATCCACCAATTGATTCTCGCAGTAAGATTAAGCTACCTTCAAATCTGACATCAAATGTCAGCTTCTAAGTTTTTCTCAGTTCTGGAAAACAAAATTGTGTTTATAAGGTACTGGGTTGATACTATACAGTGGTGTGAAAAAGTTTTTGCCCCCTTCCTGTTTTTTTTTAATTGTTTGCATATTTGTCACACTTAAAAGATTCAGATCATCAAACAAATTTTAATATTACACAAAGATAACCTGAGTAAATACAAACTGCAGTTTTGAAATTATGATTTCATTTATTAAAGGAAAAAAAGCTGTCCAAACCTTCCTGGCACTACGTGAAAAAGTAATTGTCTAATCTAATAACTGGTTGTGCCACCCTTTGCAGCAACAACTGCAATCAAGCGTTTGCGATAAATGGCAATGAGTCTTTCACAGGAATTTTGCCCAACTCTTCTTTGCAGAATTGTTTTCATTCAGCCACATTGGAGGGTTTTTGAGCATGAATGGACTGTTTAAGGTCACGCCACAGCATCTCAATCGGATTTAAGTCTGGACTTTGACTTGGCCACTCCAAAACCTTAATTTTGTTTTTCTTGAGCCATTCAAAGGTGGACTTGCTGGTGTGTTTTGGATCATTGTCCTGCTGCATAAACCCAGTGCGCTTGAGCTTGAGGTCACAAACTGACGGCCGGACATTCTCCTTCAGGATTTTCTGATAGAGAGCAGAATTCATGGTTCCATCAGTTATGGCAAGTTGTCCAGGTCCTGAAGCTGCAAAGCAACCTCAGACCATCACACTACCACCACCATGTTTGATGTTCTTGGTATGATGTTCTTTTTATGAAATGCAGTGTTACTTTTACGCCAGATGTTATGGGACACACACCTTCCAAAAAGTTTTTGTCTCATCAGTCCACAGAATATTTGCCCAAAAGTCTTGGGGATAATCAAGATATTTTTTGGCAAATGTGAGACAAGCCTTTGTGTTCTTTTTGGTCAGCAATGGCTTTTGCCTTGGAACTCTCCCATGGATGCCGTTTTTGGCCATTCTCGTATTATTGTTGAATCATGAACACTGACCTTACTTGAGGCAAGTGAGGCCTGCAGTTCTTAGATGTTGTTCTGGGTTCTTTTATGACCTCCTGGATGAGTCGTCGTTGCGCTCTTTGAGTAATTTTGGTAGGCCGGCCACTCCTGGGATGGTTCACCATTGTTCCAAGTTTTCTCAATTTGTGGATAATGGCTCTGACCCTGGTTCGCTGGAGTCCCAAAGCCTTAGAAATGGCTTCATAACCCTTTCCAGACTGATACATGTCAACTATTTTGTTTTTCATCTGTTCTTGAATTTCTTTAGATCACGGCATGATGTGTTGCTCTTTAAGCATGCTTTACTTTGTCAGACAGGTTCTATTTAAGTGATTTCTTGATTCAACAGGTCTGGCAGTAATCAGGCCTGCGTGTGGCTAGTGAAATTGAACTCAGCTTTCTAAAATAATATGGTTAACTGCAGTTCTTTCATGATTTAACAGGAAGGGACAATACATTTTTCACGTAGGGCCACGTAGGTTGGACAGCTTTTTCCTTTAATAAATGAAATCATCATTTAAAAACTGCATTTTGTATTTACTTGCATTATCTTTGCGTAATATTAAAATTGGTTTGATTATCTGAATCTTTTACGTGTGACAAATATGCAAAAAATAAACAAAAGCACGTAAGTGATTCTGACCAAGTTTTGATGTTGTGAACACTTTAAGACCTCGGCATGAATTGGAAAGACCAATGTTTCTCAGTGAAATGGATTTTCAAACAAGAAAAATGGACAGTAGATTGAAGATTATGAAAGGGCACATTAATAAAAAAAAAAAAATTGGATGTGCACAGCTAAATGCATTACAATAAACACTGCAATGTCAGAAAAGGTAGTTTTGTTTTTAAAGATATAAGTAACAAATAAATTTAAAGTTCAAAAGAACAGCATTTTTTTGAAATAGAAATCTTTTGTAACAGTATACACCAAAGGTTTGGAGTCAGTCAGTACCTTTTTTTAAGAAATTAAACTATTCAGCAAGGATGTGTTAAATGGATAAAAAGTTGCAGTAAAGACATATATTGTTACAAAGGGTTTCCATTTTAAATAAATGCTGTTTTTTTTTATTCATCAAAGAATCCTGACAAAAAAAGTGTATACTAAAGCAGATAAATGTAATAAACATTTCACAATATTACTGCTTGCGTAGTTTTGAATAAAATTAAATAAGCATAAGAAATTAAGTAAAAAAACATAGTGAAAATCATTTTGAAAGACAGTACTGTATCTATATATATATATGTATATATATATGACACACACACACACACACACACACTGTATTATTCTCGTAGGTTGTCCTGATGACATTCTTTTAGTTATATAATGCAGAATGACTCAGTTAATAAAAAGAGCAATCATAATAAAACTAAATTATTTGGAACAAATTTTCCTGCCCTTTGTGGTGAAGATGGCATGTAGTTTGGATAGAGGTTTGAGGATTGTAACATCCTGGTTGAAAATAACCTCATACACTTTCTTAAAGTGGTGGTTACCTCTCCTACAAAACGAAGAGGCCACTGGTATAATTTTATTATGCTTCAACATTTTTCCTTTTCTTCTTCTTTTTTTTTCAGTGTCTTCTCTGCACTCAACCCAGCACCAGTATTATTTATGACATCCACATGTGCCGAAATGATTTGTGGACACGCATGGTTTGATTTACCAGTAAGCTGTTTACTTTTCCTCTTGGAAGACATTCAGATTCTCCACACAACTAGAGGTACAGTATTTGGCCACTGCTAATTTAAAAAATAATAATTGGGAAGCATGGAAGGCTTCAAAAACCCTAGAGATATGATCTGAATGGCCTCAGCATCCTCTTATGTCTCATGTTTGATTCTGCACAGCGAGACAAATTCTCATGCACATCTGTACAGCATACAAGGATCAGGGTGACAGTTGAACCGTGATGGCTTTTACATAAACAGTTCACGGTCGGCTCGTGTTGACAAACACGTTCTTTTAGCATGAGCCGGGTCAGAGACTGAACTGTATTTGATGTGGGCTGTTGTGATATTGTGGATATCACAGAATCACAGAATCTCATCCCTGTCATGTAATCCCATCTAAGCAGCTGTTCTCTGCCAGGTATTAGGCTTATGTTTGAAATGCATCCATGTGGATTTTTCTCCATTTTTTCCAAGTACATGTCTGGAATGTGTTATTCTTGTAGTAAATCTCTCTCCCTCTCACTACCCCTCTTTCATAGCTTTGATTAAAAAGAGGAAAGAAACCTACATCCATATGGATCAGTTGTTCCGCTTTGTTACCTCCACTTCCTTTGGTCACAACCCTCCCTCATTCCACACTATAGTAAAAATAGTGCTATAATACTTAATTTTATTGTGAATTGACTCAGTTGTTACAAGAGTTATAGTTTTAAATAAATTACATAATTTGATTCTCATATTTCCTATATTTTTAGTGTTTACGTTTATTTAAAAAAAATTATGATAGGTGTCTATCACTGATTAATCGCGATTAATCTCATCCAAGTTTTGGTTACATAATATATGTGTGTACTGTGTACCACCACATGCATGTATATATTAAGAAAAATGTTATGTTTATATATTAAATACATTTATATATAATATAAATTATATGAATATAAAATATACATGTAAATACATAATTTATGTATACATGTAATAAATAAACTTAAAATTATTTTTTTTTCTTCTTTCAATTAATCAAAAGTGACAATACAATCATTTCCATTGTCAAAAAAAATCTATTTCAAATATCTATTCATAAATAAATCCTTAAAAATTGTTTCCACAAAAATATTAAGCAGCACAACTATTTTCAATGCTGATAATAATAAGAGCATCAGCATAGATTGGAATGATTTCTGAAAGATCATGTGACACTGAAGACTGCTGAAAATTCAGCTTTGCCATCACAGGAATACATTACATTTTAAAATGTATTAAAATAGAAAGAAAGTTATCTTAATTTGTAACAGTATTGCACAATATATCTGTTTTGCTGTTCTGTTGATCACATGAATGTAGCCTTGGTAAGCAAAAGAGACCTCTTTCAAAAACATTTTAAAAATCCTAGAAGCCCAATTTTTTAGAAAGACAGACAGACAGACCGACCATGATATGAATATCATTCAGTATGACCATACCATCTGACACCACAGTAAGGGCAATCCACAATGATGCCGAAGATGCTGTGGTGTCTGTACAAGAGATTGATGCTAAAATATTGGTGCAGGGAGCATACTGCGGCTCCTCCTCTCACTAAATAGTTGGCAGACGGGAGAGATTACCATCTGTTTGTGGGAAAGCGAGATGCCAAAGGGACCACCGCAAACAGCCAAGGTAATAGTGAAGGGTTCCATTCAGTCTCTGTCTTTGTCCGCAGTCATCAGCAGCACGTGGCCAACTGCAGGATTCACTGTCACAATTACCCTGCACAATTATTAGAGCTCAATACTCTCTCCAATGCTGCTGAACGCTCCATCTCTCTTGCTTTTTCTTTCCTGTTTAACTGTAGTAATTGATACACTGTGCTCTTTGTTGTATATTTTACAAAGCAATAATTGTTTTCGCAAGAGTCAGCCAGCCAAAAACAGCCACAGTTCAACAATTTTTATGTTGGGAAACCAGAATAAACAAGTTGAGAAGTGCCAAACATCATAAAATCAAACTGCTTGCTGCTGTTGTTATCGAGAATCCATCGAAGAAGCAGGCGAAGTTATGCGTCGTTTTGAATTGAGGGTTAATTGTAAATGATCAATTAAATGTGTATCTTTTGAATTTTTTTCCCTTTCTAAGCACAGATTTTATCAAGTGCACATATTAAATCTTTGGTTTTCTGTATTCATCACCCCTTCATCATACTTTTTTTCACGTACTCTATTGACCATGACTAATTTCTCACGACTGAAGTGATCGTTTTTGATGGAAAGATAATACAAAACGTAATTAGAGATACTCAAGTTCTGCACAAACGCAGACATCCAACAACATTTACCGTGCTTGGAATGAAAATGGAGAAGAATAAAGAGCTATTCAGGAGTTGGACAACAAACCAAACAGTTTAAGTGGAAATGATGGTTGAATGAAAACAATGGTAATGAAAGGCTGCTGGAAGATGACTCTGTCTAAATAGCCCACCTACTACAGTATGTTTGCTTATGCCAATGTATGCCATTATGTAATACAAATTTTGTAATATGAATTTCAATCAATGACACTCTGAGAAACTGACTGGAATATATGATTGGATAAGAAAAAATGGAAACCACAATAAATAAAACAGCAGAAGAGTAGTTTGTATAAAGAGTGAAATGGATAAAGTACATATTCCATTTGATTTTGCAAATTAAAAATGACTTCACAATCTGTTTAAATACAAGAACAACTTTTAATGTATTTTGAGGCTGTGTGTGTTCGGCACATTGCGTGGAACACTTATTAAGACAGATTTCATTCATTGGAAACGGCCTTTTTCTGTTTATGATATCAAGTATCGGCATCTATATATTAAGAATGAATATGCGTGAGGTCTTAGTCACATGTCGGGCAAACATAAGAAGTTGATATGTTAACAACATTAAGTCCAAAAACAACAATGAAGCAATTTCATTAGATGACATCTGACCCCTAACCAAGTGTCATTACTAAATCTAGTGATTTTATACCAAAGTGAACCTTCACCCACAGATGGAAAGCACACACTAACTTTCAGAGACAAAACCACAACCAGTGGTAGGATGAGGCTGCCTCCTCAAAACCCAAATTGGACTCATTTTTCAAGAAGGACAGATTAAAAACCAAAGTTATTATGTCATTTAAAAACATTAATGCCTTTGAGTACTGCTGGTCTTATTGAACTATAGGTTGGATCCCAAAGCATAAACCAACTACATAAGGTTAGTATTGACTTTTTTGTTAACTACACAAATATAATATAATTATTCAAAAATGCTAAATATAAACAAAAACATTTTTATCGTTGACTTTAATAGTGTAATAATGTGAACAGTTTAGTTTTTGAGATGTATTATGTGTCAACAGATAGATGTTGTGGAATAATAATCATAATCAAATTAAATCAGATGTACATTACATATGTCATTTGCAAATGACAGAGTATTTATGCAACTTTTAAAATAACTCAAACTTAACATTTTAAACAAATATATAAAAGAGCATAATTTATAATATAATATGTATGTTATTATATTATTATAACATAATATTGATCCTATGTTATTTAAAAAGTAATGAATATAAACCAAATTTTTACTTAGGCGTTATTGACAGTTAAGTTTCTGATCAAATGTATTTTCTATCAATGCAGGCAGAAGGAATGATACATATACAGTATTATTTGAAAATGCAAATGGCTATGTATGCACCTTTAAAAATAAAAAATAAAAACAAGACATTATTTATTTTTGAGGCGTTCTAGCATATATGATCTATAAGAACATCTCTCTTCTGCTCACATTGTAATTCAAGGCCCAGAGGAGATTGCAGGAACTTGGACTGTGAAGTTCGCTCCATATGGACTCTTTGATTTGATCTGAGGTAAAATCCAGTTGCCAGAGCATTTTTTGGGCTGGGGGAGCGGGATGTTTTGGGGTCGGCTGGTATGGGAATGTAGAGGAGGGCTAAGGGCTTGCTGCTACAGTGAAGGCCAGTCCTGCTGCATGTGTGCTGGCTGGGGCAAGATCACACACTGACCCTGGCTCAGCGCACGGAGCAGTCAGACGAGATTAATGAGCCTGGCTCCATAACCCACAGCGTCCTGTAGACAGCCCTGCCATTCTTCACCTCTGACAGATCAAGTGCTGGCATATTTCACTCTGCTTGTCTTAACACTTGATGCTGCCTGGCAACATACACCACCCTACTATGGCTAAGACGTGGTTTCTGCAGCAATTTCAGACTTGAGTTGATGTCACCAGCCAAGCATCTGCGGTGCACGGTGACTTTTTCACTCTGTCATTGTGACGAGATGCGGAGCTGACGCAAGAGGGGAGGAAAAGTTAACAACTCCAGCTTTACTGGCATTTGAGCATCAAAATCAATCTAACAATATTCTTCTGACTTTATAATGGGTGGGTAGTTAACAATATTTAATTTCATTTTCATGCATTTGGTATTTTTATGCAAAAAAGGGGCTAAAAGAAGGTTTGATATAATATTTAATGTAATTATAAATATTTATATATATATATTATGGTTTAAAGAAATCTCTTATGAGATACATGGCTGCATTTATGTAACAAAACGACAGTAAAACCATTACCGATTGTGAGATGTTCTTAACCATAAAAAAAACTTAAACATGCATTTAAAAATGTAAATTAAATTGTGATGGGCAAGCGAATTTTGGCAGCCAATTACTCATGATCTTCAAAATAGAACGTTACTGAAAAAATATTTAAAAATAATCAAATATGAAATTTGTAGTAGAAACTGAAACAGTATTACTTGTAAAACATATTCTAATAATTTTTGTTTTATTTATGAAATTATTCTTATAGTGTGATATTTGGTGATCAGAAACATTTCTTAGTTATGCTGCTTAATATTATTGAGGAAAATATGAATATGTACTGTATGTAATCAGGCCGGTCCCCACAATGTCAAAAATTTCAGGTTTTGCTATCCTTGTGGGGACATTTGGTCCCCACAATGTAGCATAAACACACACACACACACACACACAGCACAGCACAGCACAGCACAGCACAGCACAGCACAGCAGCAACAAAAATAAAACATTTACTTTTAAGGGTTACAGAAAGGGTAGAAAATGTGTGGACAATTGAGCTAATAAAAAACTGAATTAATATTGTTTTTGGCACAATAAAACTTAAATTATGAGTGGACCTTGAAGAGAGAAAATGTATAATAATAAAAAAATATGACAGAAGCCCTTTAATAGTTCAGTAGCTTAATGGTGCCAATAGCCCACTGCACCTTCCTGCACAATCATAAGATGTTCTGGAAGTAATGCAAGGAAATGCCAGCTCTCTGTGTCCACTTAAACTGCTCTCTTATTTCCAACTTAATAAAGAGATGGGAACGGCTTTCCTGGCTTGTGGGAAATCCAAGGCCATCCTGGAAAGTTATTCCCATCTGTTATTTTTTTGACATGTTGTTTCATGCTGTCAGTGTGGTTGGAGTTTTCATTGATAATCAATTACAGATGCAATTCCGGTTAAGCTTAAATTAAAGTTCACACAATCGCCAAATCCTTTGTCATCAGTGTCCAGAATTACAATTATGATTTTTCTTTTAGTTTATCATTGTGCAGTGAGGCCAAATAACTACATAACTACAGTCTGACTACAGTCTGACCTTATGTCACAGATGACCTTAAAGGCAGGTCACTGAAAATAAAAATAATTTTTGAAATAAAAATCAAAAATAATTTTGTCATCATTTACTCACCCTGTTGTTCCAGACCTGCGTTAATTACTTTCTTCATTTGAACACAAAAAATTAAAAATAATTATTTTAGGGATTTTTCAAGCTTCAAAACATAATGCATAAACAAAATAAAACATAATTAAATTGATTTAAACGTCTTTTAAAAATAACTTTTTGGTAGCTGAAAGCACTATCAAATATGCCAGGGAAAGAAGACATGTTTAATTTTGTGAATGACAGCCATTTCAATTCTGTAGCGCTTTCTGTGGACTTTCTGATTCTGTGTGGGCCTGCTCATCGTGAACATTTTGTGTGGACATTAGGAGCTGTAGCTGAAGGATGTGTGGGAAGCAGGTCTCCTGGAGAGATGTTAGCACAGCAGGAGTGGTGGATGTCTGCGTTTGTTACTGAAGAGGTTCATTACAAGTGACGGCACTCTCTGGATGGAGGTGAGAGAGCGTGAAGTTTAGGACACATGGAATCTTGCCTGCAACAGGTGGGATGGCAATTTGAATATTATTTCACATTCAATACTCTCCAATATCCGTCTCTTTTTCTTCGCTTTCTTGTATTATAAAAATATAATATTTATTTTAATAATTTTAAAATTTTCCAGCAAAAAATCTGTTTCTTAATGCATGCCTCAAATACAACTATAAGAAAAGACAGAGTTGATGCACTGTCAAAAACACACCTGTTCTCATTTACCATTTAACCTGGCTTGTATTCCACTATTTATGGACATTCATGCACAGGCTGCACATATCTGCACCTCACTTTTAATAGTGCAGAGGAATCTTGAGGTTGTTCTGCCATATCTCTTCCAAGTGAGGTTTTGGACCTGTGGATTCCATATTTTTTTCATTATTTAACCGAAAGGCATTTTTTAATCCAAAGAATATCACTTCAAACAAATGCCTCATGCTTCTGAATTCCAGGAGCATAATGCTAAACCCACTTTCCCACCGGAATGGTGCTGGTTTTCACGCTGGAGCTGGTACTTCTTGGCCAAGGGATCAAAACCGGCCTACTGTTTCCAGTGACGTGAGAACTGAAAGATGATGTAGCTAACTGATGTTGTTACATAAACTTAGGGCATTGCAGTCTTTGCTTGCCAGATTAAAAAAACAATAATAATAATTATATCAAGTAATTTAATAAAATATAACAAATAAAATATACTACAATATATAACAAATAAAATTCATAGCATTCAATACATAGGCTTATGGTATTTTTATATTTTATTTTAGACAGACAGGAATGATAGGCCTATGTGGCTGGATATTTCAGCAATCATGTTGTGTGTCAGGTATTTTTGATGACGATTTTGTGAATAAATCACTCTTTTGATAATTATAGTTAAAAAGAAACGATGCCCTTGCTACATTTCTGGACCTGGGAACATTGCAGTTGTGTTGCTGTCTGGGCCTGAGGGTCTGAGAACTCTCGGATTTCATCAAAAATATCTTAATTTGTGTTCCGAAGATGAAGGAAAGCCTTACGGCCTTGGGATGACATGAGGGTGAGTAATTAATGACAGAATTTAAATTTTTGGGCGAACTAACCCTTTAATATGTCAAAACGGTATGAATCGGTTGCTGCCTGTGCATGAATGCCACACATTTCCAAAAGGGTCTGGCTGCAGCCTTGCGATTGCACTCTCAGACTTGCATTCTCAGACTTGCACTCTCAGACACTTGCACTTCCGCTAGTGACGTCACTTGCCGTCTTTATTTTATTTTTTTGTTTGAATCTCTCAACATTTTACAACAGTAGCCAGGTGGTGAAGACAAGACAAAGGAAACTAAATTACGAAATCACTTGCAATCTTCACTTGCACTCTCCGATACCTGCGATGTCACTTGCAATCGACACAAATCGTGCATGTTGCCAATGGAGACAAGACGCTGTGGTGGTGATTAAACGATTACAACTAATTTTGTACCATAACGTACAGGGTCCTGCAAGCCATCTGTAGGAGAAAAAGACAAGACCCGCAAATCCGTCGCCACAGAACAGCAGAATATGAATGCAATGCGCAAAGTCTCTCGTTAAGCGTCTTCCACCCGTAGAAAAACATAAACACTTAACATGGCTTAATGTATTAAGATGCTATTAAAATATCAAATTCAGTATACAGTTTATTAATATAATGAATATGTATATAGTATTTTCCTCCCACACCGCAAAACGTGGCATAATGTGGCTTAATGGACTAAGATGATAAAGACCAAACTCAATGCTCTTCATTATTAAAATATAGCCTACATAATATACAGGCAAGCAGGTGAGCTTAGAATAAATGCAACACGCACAGTTTCATGTTAAGCGTTTTTTCATATAGAATAAACTGTCTACAGCTCCTTTATATCATTGTCTTTGTCCATTAAACTACATTACGTGTTTTATTTATAATGATTTTCTATGGGAGGAAAATGTTTAACGTGCAATTTAACGCATTGCGTTCTGGGCTCGTCTGCTTGCCTGTACGGAGTTGATCCTTTTAAAATCACTTAATGCATTTCATAATGCACGTTCATATTTGCTGTTCTGTATATACTTTGAGTCAACAACAAGACATATAGGCTACTGAATTGTCTTTATCATCCGTTATTATGCCACATTAAACGTTTTGCTGAATGGGAGGATAAGTGAAAGTTTGCGCATTGTGTTCAAGGCCATCTGCTTGCCTTGTAGTACATCAAATAATAACTATATATCGAATTTGATATTTTAATTGCATGTATCAATGTATCTTTTAATGTATTAAGCCATATTAAGTGTTTATGTTTTCTAAAGGAGGAAAACGCTTAACGAGAGACTTTGTGCATTGCGTTCATATTCTGCTGTTCTGTAGCCACGGATTTGCGGGTCTTGTCTTTTTCTTGCAGGACCCTGTACGTTATAGTATAAAATTAGTTGTAATCGTTTAATCACCACCACAGCGTCTTGTCTCCATTGGCAACACGCACGATTTGTGTCGATTGCAAGTGACATCGCAGGTAGAGGAGAGTGCAAGTGGCAATTGCAAGTCTCACCCACCTGGCGACTGTTTGAAATGTTGAGAATTCAAGGAAACAAAGTAATTAATTAGAACAAATAAAAAAGAAAAAAGCCGGCAAGTGACAGGTCGCCCTGGAGGAAGCTTTGGAGAAAGCGCAAGTGTCTGAGAGTGCAAGTCTGAGAGTGCAAGTGCAAGGCTGCAGCCAGACCGTTCTCCACATTTCACGGTCTGAATTCAGAACAGCTCTTTCACTCACTGAATTATTTACAGCGCATGAATCGGTTCGCGACTCACACAGTTCACTCACTGAATCATTTACAGCGCATGAATCGGTTTGCGACTCACACATTTCACGGTCTGAATTCAGGACAGCTCGTTCACTCACTGAATCGTTTACAGCGTCTTGTAAAGCCCAAAGTATACTTCACTTTTTACGCGTACTCGAGGGACTAAGTACAGTGACGCGCACCACCCGATTTTTGTAACCGCGCGTAGGCCTACCTTGTAAGCTCAGGTCGAACATGCGCACTGAAGTTATTTTGCAGTAATCAGTTTTTCCAGTTTTTGCAACACTGGCCGTTGTTTCGCAGTAGAAAACGAAACTAAAGTGAGGGACAAGGACAACAAAATAGCGGAGACTGCAACAACAGCGCTCACATTGACAAGCCCTTGTGAGCGAGAGGGTTTGAGACAGCTCAGTTTGGTTTAAAAGAGAGAGAAAAAAATTGTTATCAGTCATGACTTAACGGGGAAAAATAGAGCAGCTAATACGCTAGCGTATGAGTACAAAAACAAATTAAGTATACTTAGGCCTTAACTCTATAAAAAGTAACGCTAACACACTTTATAACGGAAAGAGCGCTAGATGAAATGAATTCACTTCAACCGAAACCAACATGTAACTGCATCCCATCGTTTTGAATCGATGAAGTGGATCTTAATTTAACACCTCCACGTGCAGCACGTGAAAGACATTTCCTGAGTATCAAAACACTAGCAGTACACAAAAACCCCAAACATAGGCCTATGTTTATCCTGGAGTACAATGCAGGCGTCTTTTCTTGCTGTGGTAACACGCGGAACAATTCCAGATTGGGCACCTGCTTCGGCATTCTGTCTGTGGAAAAGGGACGTAGAAGTTTTTATTCTTGATATTTTATTGCAGAATATTGATGGCTACTGAAATATGCCAGAAGAGGCTTAGTGCAAGTAGACAGGTCTGTTAAATGGTGGATACAAAGAAGACGGATTGTTGAGTAAGGATTTAAGGACTCAATTTTGACTGATAATACGATGGTCTGCCAGAGACATTATAGTTGCAGATCAATGTATAGATCTGCCCTCCCAGGCAGCAGGGCTGTTTCATGTGATCGTTTTATGCTGAGCAATGAAAAATGTGACATTTAAACTGGCCATGCTATCCACTGATGTGAGGATATAGTTATAAACGTGCATGTTTACATCTAATGTTTAGTAATATAAACGAATGCTTACCATTGAGTATCATATTGTGCATGCTACAGCAATGTGATAAAAGACGTGAATGTTCATAGAGTTACATTTATTATTAATAATAATAATAATCAGAATAATTATTTTGGCATTATAGACTTTTGAATGTTTCGTCTTTGTGTGTTTATGATTCCACTTCTGAATTTAGAAGTGGAGCCATGGGTCCAGAATTAAACACTGCCCAAATCATGGGTAAAAAAATGCATTATGGACTATGTAATTTGGATTTGACAAAAATTTGTATTGTCATAGTTCCAAAATACACTGTAAATTATTACAGTCATGGCAACTTCTGGTTTTACATTATTTTAACTTATCAAAATGAGCTAAGCAGTTTTAATGTTTTTTGTAATTTAATTTGAAATGACTTGTACAACCAAGTTGATTATATATAAAAATTTAAGGAAGCAACTGAACTTATGTTTTTAAGTTGAAATATGTGATTTTTTTTACAGTGTATGTAAAAAAAATCAGTTTCGTTCCCATTAAAAATATTTTGGGAATTTTCCCACTTCATTTAGCAGCAAAAGCTTTATTTTGGACTCTGGTTGGAACTCTTCATCTTACATTTCATTCCAAACCATTGCATGATTCATTCTCATTCTTTTGTGATCATAACATCTGCGGATGATCAGATGCAGATATGGGTGTCTTGCAGTGGACCTCAATAAGAAGACTGCATATCCTGCAGGCTGGAGGAGGATGACTCACGCTGGTTTATAAATGGGTCTCAGTGGGGTCTCAAACTCTGGGCTATAAGGGATGAGCTTTGGTGCACCCACCAAGAATGCATCGTAAGTAAAAAAACACACGCACACTGCACAGCTAACCAGTTACAGAGCAGGATAGTCTGTGCATGAAGGACTGGGATCGAGGAAACAGGTGTTATGTGTTACATGGGCACATGATGAGAGGAAGTGCAATGAGAATCTGTATTGTAGCAGCGTGACACTCTGTACATGAACAAGTTAAAAACCATATGAGGCTTTCAGATGAATGAAAGCAATAAGAAGTGGGGGGAAAGGATGTTTTGACGTCATCGGTGTAATTGCTTAAGAAAGAGTCAGGAAAAATTATTTGAGGGCCTATTACTATCCTATTAGCAAGTCAAACCCAATATCCTCATAGGGTTGGCTGACTTTATGACCCCAGTCGGTGATTTTTAATCATGGCTATGTGATATTAAAGACTTCCAAACTGCCAGAGAAATTAAACTTTTTGCTCTAATACATTTCTCACACCTGTAAATACTAAAAAAGTACCTGCAAAATGTCTTTTCAGTAGCTAGATCCAATTCGTTAAGCGATTCGCTCCATCTACCCAACTTGAATTATGTGTGAAAGCAAAAGTCATGTTCATTTTTGATTAATATCAAGAATAAGTGTATTATTTCAGGCAGGATCCATCTGGCCACGTGCGCCTCATTGGAGTTTTGCCCTTTCATACGTTTCCCTTTCCCACTGCATCAACTTTACAGCCGTGCATTAAACACCTTCAGATTTATGGAGGAGAGCGGTTCTTACATGCACAAGAGGTTTATGAACTCAGTAAAATGTTATTGTACACAGCTTTCCAAACGGTCAGGCCACAGACTAGCCATGGCATGTGAGAGGCCATGCAGAATTTTAGTCCTTCCCGATGGCCTTCAATCAAATACTCTGAAGAAAGCAGTTCAAACCAAACCCTAACCCTGACTAGGCCAGAGCCAGCAAAGAGCACTCTGATTCTCCCAGAGAACTACTCTTGGTTTCTTTTTCCTCCTTTTCAGGATGCCTGGTTGAAGGCCTGCTGTGAGAGCAGCATCAAAACGTCAGTCTAGAGATGTTTTCACATAGCCCAAAATGAACTGTGGAATGCATATATTCTATTGTTTTGGAGCCAAAGTCAGCGTGAATAAAATGAAAAGGTGAAACCTTTGGTAAACGCCGGCATGGAAAAATGTTCAGCGAATGCAATCTCTCAGTGCTAGCTAAAAGACAGTGGATGGTGGCTGTGTAGATTCTCATCTGCCAGTGGTTAATTATTTTGGCATTGATTATTCATTTCAATTTGTATTCTTTAAATCCAAAATTAACAAAGTGACAGAGAAGGATTTCTTGATAAAAGTTTGCAAAAATACAAGTTAAAGTACTCAAGTGTCATATGCCATCATTAAGATTTTGTAGTGAAATTTTGTCATCCAATAAAGTGAAACTCTATTTAGTTTCTCAGAAATCTTTCTTATAATAAATAATGTCCTTAAAGGGCAAGCACAACAAAAAAGTGACATTGTAGTCATATTTTAATATTATTTATATTTTATTGTAGTATTTATACTATTTTGAATGAACTTATATTTTTGTTATTTTTCTATATTTTTTAGCGATTTCAAGTCAAGTCAAGTCAAGTCTGCTTTATTGTCAATTCTTCCACATGTACAGTACATACACACAGAGAATTGTGTATTTAGCTATTTATTATCTATTGATCTTCAATTTATTTTTATTTAAGCTTTAGTAATTTATGAGTTATAACAACACGGTGATAACAAGATTTTGGTGATGAACAGACCAAATTTTAGGTCATTATTCGCTTTAAAATCAAACACGGCGCCTCTTGAGTATATTGGACATCAGTGACATCAAATGGCATTGGTGCTCATGATATGCAATCTGATTTCCCCAAAATTCAACATAGTGCTCAGTAGATCAAATACAAATCAATGAGCAACCAGGTCATCCTTACACATTGTTTGCTGAGGATATCTCTATTGACCCACATTCCTTATATGCACTTCCTGTTTGACTAACTACAGGGCTTCCTCTCAACCCATCCTGTTCTTTCATGATGGTCCCGGCCTTGGCAGAAAAAGGTTTTGGGTTTTAGGCCTGCTCCTGGCTACTTATTATCCAATGACGTCCAAGAGACTCCAAATAAAGTGCCGCCATCAGGGTGTTTCTGTTCATTCAACCCCGATAAAAGGCCCTCTACCCATGCAAAAGACCTTTAGAGCGGGTAAAGTCAAAAATAGACATATTGTACGATTCTTTCACGTCATCGAGTGTGACATAATCAATGAGATCCTTTGATGTGCAAGTAAAAATAGTGAGTGCTTTTTGTAGCCGTTCAGGCATGAGCTGCTGACAAATTTACATTCAAGCAACAGAAAAAGGCTGATCGTTTTGACCGCGATTATATTTAGTGTGTCCTCATCAGCCTCTGGCACAACCTCTAAGTAATGTACCACAATCCTTCACAGTACAATCAATACAGGCTTTTTTTATGCAAGAAATAAAAGCGATACCGAGGTGGTCCTAATTGATTATCTATGTAAATTGGCTGTTGAAGGATGTGTAATAGCATTAAAAGTAAGCTGAGCTCATTGTGTTTTTTGGCTGTTTTTGGTCTGTTTAAATGGCTTTGAATCTTAAGGAGCACATAGGGATACTGTAGCTAATGCATGCTTAAAAACCTGAGGCGAAGGTCAGACCAGAGATTTGCAAGGTTTCTGACATATGTATATCACAAGAAAAGAATATTTACAAAGACTTTTGCATACAGAGGAAAAAAATCATCAGTATTTTGACATTACATAGCGGGTAATATCATAGCTCAATATTTTATTTAATTTCATATTAATCAACATTTCCACATTAAGTCGAAGCTATGGAGCTATTTTGAACATCTTCTTTCTTTTCAGATTATAGACAAACTTAATATAATTAAATTTCAACTTTATACAATGAAATGTCATGTCTTTTAACATAATCGCTTTGATTAGCTAAAACTCCATCTAGTGTACACTATCGTTCAAATATTTAGGGACAATAAGTTTCTGCATTGCTACACAAAAAAATGAATGCTGTTCTTTTGAACTTTCTATTTATCAATGATACCTGAATAAATGTCACAGTTTACAGAAAAACATTAGGGTATTAGAATGATTTCTGAAGATTCATGTGACATTGAAGACTGGAGTAATGGCTGCCAAAAAATCTACATATTAAAAAAGAAAACAGATATTTAAAATGTATTTATTTAGATATTTATCAATATGACTACTTAGTGTATTTTTTATTATTATTATTATTGTTTGTATCAATAAAATCAGCCATGGTGAGCATAAGAGACTTTCAAACACATTTAAAAAAAATCTTACTTTCCACAAGCTTGTGCATGTATAAAATGCATACACATTTAATAATGATATTTTAATAATAATAATAAAATATCATTGTTGTTGTTGGTCATTTATTTATTTATTTTTATTCATTTACTTAGTAGTATTCTATATCTCTCAGTTTCTATAATATTGCATTCTATGATTCTATGATGTTTCCACATTGACCCTTCTCAGTTCCTTTTACTAGCATGTTCCCATTCCTTTAAGCTCTCTAACAGGATTTGACAGCAGGCAGTGACGCTACGCTGGCCATGTTTTTATCTCTGTGTGGCCTGTTTGAAAGCAAGTCAAGGAAACCAAGGATCAAATATGTGGCTAAAAGATGTAGACCTCCAGATGGCCGTTAGCACTCACACCAACATCCAGAGAAAATCAACTTTCAAGCGTTTCTAAGCTCTGAAATAACAGAAGGAAACAATGGAGGCGCCAGCAGCCACAGCCCAAGGAGAAGTAGACACACCTCTAGCTATTTCTTCCCACTAAATGTACATTATCAACACTGTAATCTGAGCTTACGGCAGTTCCAGGCATTGGTGTGTTTGCGTGTTTGTGGTGTGTTTGGTGTGTGTTTATGGTGTACGTGTTTTTGTGACAAATGAGGACATAAATTTGTATAATGACAAAGGTATGACATAGGTATTATAAGGAGAAGGTGACTTTTCAGGACATTACCCCATGTCCCCACTTTTCAAAACGCTTATAAATCACACAGAATGGAGTGTATTGAAAATCTGAAATAGCACAAATTCTCCTGTAAGGGGTAGGTTTAGGGGTAGGGTTGGTAAAGGGCAATATAATATACGGTCTGTACAGTATAAAAACCATTACGCCTATGGGATGTCCCCACTTTTCACAAATGTAAACCTGTGTGTGTGTGTGCGCGAGCAGATTCGTGCAGACGGAGCATGTTTTTGTGGCCTTGCTTAAGACTCTCAAGTGACCAATCACCTTCTCTCGGTGTGAAGGCATTCTTCTCGTTCTGTAGGAGTTTATGTCTACACCGCCATCTACCCGTGGGAGGTGTGGAGTGAGGGCAGGGGCCAGATTATTAGCTGCCATAGTCATGCCCACATATTAAGTTTCCGAAAGATAATATTTGGATTCTCTGGGTAACTCTGAGTCTTTTCCAGACCGACCGGAGAGTCCTGGAGTTCTGGAGTGCTGTGTGAAAGTGGAAACACAGTGGGTTCCTAATGCTATGGTCAGGAAGAGAATTTGCCCCCATAGCATGTCCCGACCGCCCTCTCATTTCTCTTTCTTTATTAACCCCCTTGATTTGCTTTACCCTTTTTTTCTTGTTAAATAAATTTAAAGGGAAATTTAACGTTATGTTTTTATAATAATAATTTACTTAATTTTACTTTTAATGTTTTTGAAAGAAGTCTCACCAAGACTGCAATTAATTGATCAAAAATACATCAGTTACATTTTTAAATATTATTACAATTGAAAAAATATATATATGAGTATATGTATGAGTATATACATATATGAGTATTTTTTTAAGTAATGACTGCTGAAATTGTAGGTTTGCCATCACAGTAATAAATTAGATCTTAAAATATATTCAAAGAGAAAACAGTTAATTTAGACTGTAATAATATTTCACAATATTACTGTTTTGACTGATTTATTGATAAATAAAGACTTGGTAGCATAGGAGACTCTTCAACATTTAAAAATCTTATTCTAAACTTTGACTACATATACATATACTGTATATATACAGTGGGTACGGAAAGTATTCAGACCCCCTTAAATTTTTCACTCTTTGTGATATTGCAGCCATTTGCTAAAATCATTTCAGTTATTTTTTTTCCTCATTAATGTACACACAGCACAACATATTGACAGAAAAACACAGAATTGTTGACATTTTTGCAGATTTATTAAAAAAGAAAACTGAAATATCACATGGTCATAAGTATTCAGACCCTTTGCTCAGTAGTTAGTAGAAGCACCCTTTTGATCTATACAGCCATGAGTCTTTTTGGGAAAGATTCAACAAGTTTTTCACACCTGGATTTGGGGATCCTCTGCCATCCCTCCTTGCAGATTCCTTCCAGTTCTGTCAGGTTGGATGGTAACGTTGGTGGACAGCCATTTTTAGGTCTCTCCGGAGATGCTCAATTGGGTTTAAGTCAGGGCTCTGGCAGGGCCATTCAAGAACAGTCACAGAGTTGTTGTGAAGCCACTCCTTCGTATTTTAGCTGTGTGCTTAGGGTCATAGTCTTGTTGGAAGGTAAACCTTCGGCAAAGTCTGAGGTCCTGAGCACTCTGGAGAAAGTACTTGGTACTAGATATCCCTGTACTTGGCCGCATTCAACTTTCCCTCGATTGCAACCAGTCGTCATGTCCCTGCAGCTGAAAAACACACCCACAGCATGATTCTGCCACCACCATGCTTCACTGTTGGGACTGTATTGACAGGTGATGAGCAGTGCCTGGTTTACTCCACACATACCGCTTAGAATTAAGGCCAAAAGTTCTATCTTGGTCTCATCAGACCAGAGAATATTATTTCTCACCATCTCACAACTCCAAGCGGGCTTTCATGTGTCTTGCACTGAAGAAAGGCTTCCATCGGGCCACTCTGCCATAAAGCCCCAGCTGGTGGAGGGCTGCAGTGATGGTTGACTTTCTCCCATCTCCCGACTTCATCTCTGGAGCTCAGCCACAGTGATTTTTTTGGGTTCTTCTTTACCTCTCTCACCAGGGCTCTTCTCCCCCGATAGCTCAGTTTGGCCGGAGGCCAGCTCTAGGAAGGGTTCTGGTCGTCCCAAAAAGTCTTCCATTTAAGGATTATGGAGGCAACTGTGCTCTTAGGAACCTTAAATGCAGCAGAAATTTTTTTTTAACCTTGGCCAGATCTGTGCCTTGCACAATTCTGTCTCTGAGCTCTTCAGCCAGTTCCTTTGACCTCATGATTCTCAATTGCTCTGACATGCACTGTGAGCTGTAAAGGTCTTATATAGACAGGTGTGTGGCTTTCCTAATCAAGTACAATCAGTATAATCAAACACAGTTGGACTCAAATGAAGGTGTAGAAACATCTCAAGGATGATCAGAAGACATGGACAGCACCTGAGTTAAATATATGAGGGTCACAGCAAAGGGTCTGAATACTTAGGACCATGTGATATTTCATTTTTTCTTTTTAATAAATCTGCAAAAATGTCAACATTCTGTGTTTTTCTGTCAATATGGCGGTGCTGTGTGTACACTAATGAGGAAAAAAAAAATAACTTAAATTATTTTATCAAATGGCTGCAATATAACAAAGAGTGAAAAATGAAAAAATTTAAAGGGGGGTCTGAATTCTTTCCGTACCCACTGTATATACACATTTATAAATTCTATATATATATATATATATATCCTAAATTCTTAAGATTATTGTTGGTATGTTGTTCAAATTAACTTTATTTTTTCTTAATGCTATTTTTTCTTAACCTTAATGTTTAGTAATTTTAGTTATTGGTGTTATTTTTCGTATGTATATTTTTTTATATTTAACTGTTACAATGACCTCAGGATCTCTGAGGATGCAGATTCTTCAAAAATAAGTCAGTCTGTCCGTCTGTCCAGCAAAGAGTTCCATGCTTTACCAGAGTGGTTAGTGCTGGTTTGGTGCTGCTCCAGCTTGAGAAAATGTTCTTCGACAGTAAAACTTAATCTTGCTGGTTTAGCTAGTTAAGAAATTTGGGAACACCAGGACCATATACTGGGGAACAGCTTCCAAAAACATGCTGGTAACCAGTCACAGGAGATGTTTAGTCCAAGCTTTATCCTCAAATTTAAGACTTTTCTGGTTGATTTGTCAGTCCTCTCGACTCCTAGCCTCCTCTTTTGACATCAGTATTTGAAAATTTGAGAAAATCTGAACTGTGTGGAGACAACGGCAATGGAAGAATGAATGAAAACGAAAGAGTGAAGAGTGAGTGAATTGAGACCAGAAAGGTTCCCACTATACCCAACGCTTCAACGTCTTCAACATACCCAACAGCCAAATAAAAGCTAAACACAATCAGTACTCTTATACACCAATCAGCTTGAGAAAGTGCTTTGGAAAGTGGGAGATGTTGAAACAGATGTTTTTCATATTGCTCTTGCTGTGTTAAACTGAGAAGTGTTGTGTTACATTAGCACAGCGAGGTTCGCTGCTGTCAGTATCGCCTTCACTTTCATTTCCCCGTAATTACACACAACTCCACTCTAGCGTGAATTAAAGCATGTTTGAGCGGGCCTGCTCCACTGTACTGCCGCTCCAAAAATATGTATCCTTTTCAGAGGTAATATTAATACGTTCCATGGCTCTCGCAGCGGCCATTAAAGTTCTCAGTATAACATCATTCAGTCTATTTGCATTCGAGCGTTCAAACAAGGACGTTTGTGTTTTTCGGGTGTAAACCTTCCCCATGAGAAACAGAAACGTAATCCAAACACTAAAACTCTGGAGTAAATAGTCCAAACTTTACTGACCTCTCACTGAGGTGGGAATATTATTATCGTGTTCCCAGTCTGCACGCTGTGAAATACCAGCACTGGCTTCATCATACAAGCATTTAATAATTATCTAGATCTACTTATTTACTGCTTGGAACTGAAAATTATGTATTACCAGTTGTATTTAACATTATTTTTTGTAAAACTGTGAAATGTCTGTGTCCAGTTATTTTCTGTTGATCTGTTTTTTCTCTAATTATTTGTTCTTTGTGCTGCTGTTTTGTTTCAGTGTTTGGGATAATGTGGTAGTATGGTCCTTTAGAAATCATATGCTGATTTGGTGCTCAAAAACATTTCTTATTATTGTCAGTGTTGTTAAATTGCTTAATAATGTTGAGGAAATCGTGATATAGTTTTCCTTTTTTTCAGGATTCTTTGAAGTAATAGGAACTAGAACAACAGCATTTATTTAAAATAGAAATATTTTGTACCATTATACATGTCTTTTACTTTTGTTCAATTTTATGCATCCTTGCTAAATAAAACAATTTTCTTAAAAATAATCATACCATGTTGGAAGATAATGCAGATGAGTTACAGGTATGTTAAAGATAGATATAAATATATGACTGCACTTTTATGTTTTAAAATGCATACATATGTATTTATCTAAAATATATCATTATAAGAATATATGTAAATAAATATATAATTAATTCAATTCATCATGCTTTATTTTTTAATTATAAATGTATGTTGCAATGTTACATATGAAGATAGGCCTGATTTGTTTATGTGTCTTCTTTATATTTATCATATTGCACATATTATACTTTTAAAATGACTATATCATCATTATTATTATTAATATTAACGTGAAAAAAGCGCTACCGAGGTGGTCCTAATTGATTATCTATGTAAATTGGCTGTTGAAGGATGTGTAATAGCATTAAAAGTAAGCTGAGCTCATTGTGTTTTTTGGCTGTTTTTGGTCTGTTTAAATGGCTTTGAATCTTAAGGAGCACATAGGGATACTGTAGCTAATGCATACTTAAAAACCTGAGGCGAAGGTCAGACCAGAGATTTGCAAGGTTTCTGACATATGTATATCACAAGAAAAGAATATTTACAAATACTTTTGCATACAGAGGAAAAAAATCATCAGTATTTTGACATTACATAGCGGGTGATATCATAGCTCAATAAATCAAAATGTTATTTTATTTTATTTCATATGAATCAACATTTCCACATTAAGTCGAAGCTATGGAGGTATTTTGAACATCTTTCTTTTCAGATTATAGAGAAACTTAATATAATTAAATTTCAACTTTATACAATGAAATGTCATGTCTTTTAACAATCGCTTTGATTAGCTTTTCAGTAACGTGATTATGTTGTTTATGTTTATTATTATAATCAGATGGTGCAAGCAGGTTCACAATTAGTGATTTTTATGACCATGAAAGGTCAAAGATTGTGACCTCTCATAAGCAAGAAGTCTTCATCTTTTCAGCAAGAGAGGACAATTATGAAAATACAGAACTGCACTTGTGCATATTCTCCCGCTCATACATACCCTTAAGAAAAACAAGAAATGTCCCTTCCATGTCACAGACTTCGAGTCTCACTTGCCTCTCTCGATTACCATTGTATTGTATCATGAGGTTGAATAATGATATAAATCAGTGTCTTAAATCATTTTAATGTCAAAACAAACCACGGTTCAGTATTGCATGAGTCTGTGGTATTTGCTGCATGGCTGTTTTTGATATACGTGGATGTGGGACTCCTATGTGATGTGGCAGCCATCAGCCTTCAGTCTCAGTCGAAGCTCCTCTTTCCATCACTCCATTCCACCTCTCGGCCAACGTCACTCTTAGCCCACAAATGCTCCTTATTTTCATTTGGTCTGCTCTCTCAGGCTTTTGACAGAAGGGAAGAGAAGGGTTCCGTAGACCTGCCAAAACAACACTGGCGGTTGAGAAACAATGGCACACCCTGCACATTTTTCGACACTCCGAGAACCCCAGACTTCCCCTCAGCACAATAATCCGCCTCTCCTTTTGTTTGTCGGATCTCAGCAGCGCTGCAAATCGACATTGGCAGCACTGGCTGGCGAGCCTCAAGATGACTTGACCAACATGGTCACCTCTCCTGCCAAAAGGAGCAGTGAAAACGGACCAGAGAATGAGAGAAATGCTTTAATTGCTACAGGAATCTAGACAGTTTCAGATGAGATTTGTTTGAGAAATGTGTGGGTAATCGTATGAGGTGAGGGGAGCCGGGCCCATTCAACAGCCTAATGGCAACTTCTGTGGCTTTCCAGACCAAAATCTGCAAAACTCTTTCCAGATAGTGAGGAAGGAGCATTTTGGGGCAATTATACGTGCTTGTGTTTGTGTAGATCACATGAAGAAACAGACTGCTAAAGGTCGTGCCATAGGATAATTGATGCTGAAGCTTAAAAAAGTCTTCCAGGATGTTAAGAAAAACAATTCAGTTGCTGAATGAGAAACATTCTCATAACCTTTAAAGGGAAAGTTCACCCAAAAATTAAAGTGTACTCACCCTCGTGTCATTCCAAACCCATTTGACTTACTTTCTTCAGTGGAACACTAAAGGAGACATTTTGAATGTCATACTGTTTGCTCGTCTCAGTTTAATTGCAGTTAATGAGAACTGGAGCTTTCAAGCTACAATAAGGACAAACTCATCGTAAAATATCAGTCCATACTGTCCGTACGTACTTGTGCACTAAATTCCAAGTCGTCTGAAGCTGTACCGTAGATTTGTGTGACAAACAGACCAAAGTCATAATTCTTTCACAATATTCACCCTGAATGAGCTGTTGGGTTGAACTTGAAAACTGTATCAGTCTGATTCATCAATAAATTGGATCAAATGATTCATTGAAAATATTCAACACAAGAAAATTCATTCACAATCAGACATTGCTACTCTGATGAACATGCTAAGAAGAGCTACAACAGATGTCAATATTTTCAGTGAAAAATACATGAACTATTTTTCTGTTCATCATAAGCTGTCGTACAGGGATTCAGAAGGGTTGTAATTTAGCGCAGAAGTTATATGAACCACTGCTTTTTTGTTATTTTGGAGCTTGCCAGTCCCATTTCTCTTTTGCTTTAAGGATTTTCTTCAAAATTATTCTTTTTGTACCACTGAGAGAGGACAAAAAGCAGGTTTTAACAGCATGAACATGAATACAACTCATTATGACTTATGCTTCTCTATATTTCTCTTTTACATATTTAAGAACTTTTCTCTCACCTTGAAACTCTAGGCCAGTTTGATCTGTTTCTAAGATGAATTATGCAAAACACTTTGTATTGACAAAGAACAGGATAGGAGATGGTGCACTAAGCAGTACTGGTGAACTCAATACTGCTAAAGCCATTACAGTCATGGTTTTCAAGTGGTCTCCAAACTTTAAACCATTTCATTGTAGTTAACCCAATAAAAAGTAACATTCAAAAAAGCATGAGTAATTTGACGCAATAAATGCCAGTGAACAATCAGTGCAAAGTAAAGTAAAGAGAGGTTTACATCTAGTCTGCTGACTTTACTGCGAGCGATGGGTTCAGTAAAGGGAAAAAAGATTATTTTGGCAAATCACTTCCAAATAAAATGTATTGAAAAATCCACGTCTGGCTGGATGTGAATATTACACTTTGCACTCGACCAATGCCAAAGCATCAGTCGGTTCCAAAACCCTGCAGGTGACTCTTTAACAGCCCAATATCAAATGAAAGTATGGAGTTTTATACACAGAGGACTGTTGAAATGGCCTGCTCATTTCCGAAACGGTCTGCTGCATACCTGCATGATTTACACCCAACCGACATAATACGGTTTCACTTCATTAATGTGTTGCGTTCACTCTGTCGTCTCGGTGTCTCACTCAAAATATGGGAAATCTCTAAGACAAATAGAGAGAGAAGCTGCATGCCGTGACATCCTGTGATTGATGCATCCTGTTATTTATTGACTTAAATTTTTTTGGAGTGTTATTGAATGTCATTCAAATTAAGGGGATATAGAATGGAAGCCCATTTCTTCCTAAGAGTAAAAAAGATAACATTGTGACTTTACATCTCACAATCTGACTTTGTTTCTCTTTATTGTGACTTTATAGCTAAATTGAAAATTTGTCTCACAGTTCTGACTTTATAGCTAACAATTGTATCTTTATACCGCACAGTAGCACTGTATTTTACTTTATTTCTCATTATAGTGACATAACAGTAGTAATATCTCACAATATTGTCTATCTTTGCATAATTCTAACTCCATTTCTCATAATTTTGACTATATATATAACAACTTATATCTTACAGTTTCAAATACTATTGCATAATTGCAACTATTTCTCATTATTGTGACGTAACATTTAAGAATGACAACTTCTCACAGATCTCACAGATGTGACTAATTTTGCATAATTACAACTTGATTTCTCATTATTGTGACTTTATATCTAACAATAGTAACATATATATCACCATTTTTAATATATTTGTATAATTGTGCCATTATTTGTCATAATTGTGACTATATATAACAACTCACAATTTAGATTTTTTTTTCAACTTAGTTTTTTTTTTAATTGCAGTTATTTCTCCTTATGGTGTCTGTAGCAACTTAAATCTCACAAATTTGACTATCTTTGCATAATTGTGAATTTATTTCTCATAATTGACTTTGTCTAATTGCAATTTATGTCATAGTTTTGCTATATTTTTTGCATAATTGCAACTTTTTTCAACCAGTTATCTTTATCTCACAATTTAACTATTTATAATAATTGTGACTCACAATTTTATATTGCACACTTTTTACTATTTGCATAACTGTGATTGTATTTCTCGCATTTGTTAATTTATCTTTCACAGTTGTGATATCTGTCTTAATGACTTAATTTCTTAATTTCTGACTTTATATCTTACAAATGTGATTTCATTTCACAGCTGTAACTCTTTATTATTTCTTACCTCACAAGTACCTTTTTAATTTCTTTTACTCTAAGGCAAAAACAGGCTTCCACAATTCAGCGATTTGTCAGATTACCCTAAAAGTACATACAACTGCATCTTGCATAGTCACAGGATATAGTTTGGCACATTTAAAATTTTTTGTAATCCCTAGACAATCAATTTCTCCGTTGTGGATAGTTAAAACCTGCTGTCATTTTAGTGCTCCAAACACCCTCAAACTTTTGTTACGTCCCCTAAATCTGCATGAGCTCTCCCTTTTATGATTATGTAATCTCATTATGGCTTGCAATGACCTCATAGTTGTTGACAAGTGCCCTTTCATTAGAACGCCGTTTCAGTAAACATTAGCCAAGTCGAGTTTTATTACGCTCCTGATGGCTTCTACCTCACAGCTAGTATAAATATTATTTATTATCCACTTTTCACTGCATTTTCTTAATTTATGAGCTTGCAAGAGAGTGCCGGCCCAAATATAGATCGCAAGGCCCTCTTTTATTTTGCACAACAGATAATCGATTTCATTAAGCAGTGTCAGGGTAAATCGGCTTGAAATCTGATAATTACATGTAAGTGAAACTTGTATAATTTTTACAATGCTGTGAATATTGATTTCCCATCCGCTCTCCTCCAAGGCCTATTAGAAGCTTTCTCCAAAAGAAGAAAGTAGCATTTATCAAACCGCGCTGATTGCAATCTGGCAACATGCGGGCCGGTGGTCGAATGGACATGGCATGTAAATTTGCTAATGTCTATTTCTTTATGCAAACTCAGGGTTATTCTCTGTAGATGGTTGCTCTTGAATTCATATTTAAAAAACAATGAATGAATCCTTTGCAAACTACTACTGTACTACCCGCTGGGTGAAGGGGTTCAGGTGGAGGGCAGCCCAGTATTAGCAGTGCCCCGCGGTCAAGGAGACGGCCTGATGGATGGGACACATTAAAGGTGTCTGGGACAGAGGAACCGCAACACAACCGGTGCAGACCTCAAGCTTTAAAAATATGGCTGAGATGTCAACAGACTATGACCTCTGCTGTCCTGGGCCACAATTCTCGCTGTGCTCTTGAATAAAGACATCAATTTCTCCAAGTGGGGTCGGGGTGGTTGTTTCTCAGTTAAAATGAAGGTAGGAAGCAGGTGGGCAGTGTGCGGATCCAAAAAGACCCACTAGTCAGGTAGCCAAAGGCCGATCCCCAGGAGGAGGGATATCTGTGTGGTACGGTTGGCTGACAGCTCGGGGGGCCCTTATTGAAAAATCAATGTCCATTTGTGCGTCCAGCTCACCTGGCTGACTGCCAGCTTGCCTGAAGTCACCTAATGAAGCCTGATCCCGTTACCTGATTCCTCATTCGCTGTGTCAAAGTGACTTTGTGGCTGAAGTCATCCCTTTAGTTTCTTCTCCTCCTCTATCCTGAAGATCGAATGTATTCACCAGTCCATTCCATTGTGTGCGAGTGTGCGGTGAATACATGAGATCTGTCTGTGGGACAGCAAAAACATTCAATCAACATAGTACTAATATGTCATGCTGAGAATATTAATCAGAACATACAGAACAGCTGTAAAATAGCACTGCTTGTACTGTCATGCTATTTATTATCCTAATTCCTTAATCTATGGGGGAGCAGCAAATATTTTTAAGGAACACTATGTAGCAGTGCTGCAAATAATGTTTTAGCGTTTCTAAAAAATATTTTTTTTCCTAATAGGTTTTTGAGATTGTCTTCTCAAAACAAATTAGTCTCCCGGCAAGATGATTTAATCAAATCAGGACTGAGTGAATGACATTAACATTTATATTCACATTCATGATAGGCCAATTATGATTTCTTAAATATTTTTGAGAAAGAAATAGCCTGTGCTATGAAGAAAAAAAAATCCCTTGCCATAATATAGAATTTGATAAATTTCAAACATTTTTGCAAAATACTTTTTAATGGTTTTCGCAGTTTTTGCAGCCAAGTAGTAAATATAATGTAATAAAATATAATATTTTTTAAAACTATGTATTCGACACTACGCACTACAATTGCTTTGTGATACTTCTCCTAATCTGCCGAGAACAGCGCGGAGTTGCACAATCTTAAATTATCACTCTTTCAAACTCGAGTTGTAAACGTTGTGCAAACTGTACATGAGACATAAGGAGAAAAACGATGCATAGTTTACGTACATACGTGGTAAATTGTAAGCTGTTTTATTTAGGCCTACTATAAAAGCCCGGACTAATAGTCACTAAATAATCCTTTGATTGAGAATCAAAATACACTGATCTTTTGAATCACTAAAAAGAACCGAGTCGTTTCGTAAATCGGACTACTTGTCATGTTGTAAGATATGTTTTTAATTCATTTAATTCATAATCCAGGTTCATAAGACTCGTTTGTTCGGGAATCGGACTACTTTAGATTCGCAGTATGTTGTTGATTGACTAGGCTCCTAAAAGTCATTTGTTTGGGAACATTTGTATGTTTTTGAATCATTAAAAATAATCGACCCCTAAGAGTGATTTGTGTGATAATCGGGCTACACTGGTATGTAGTAACTAAAGAATCGATTCATAAGAGTCATTCATTCGGCAATCGTACTGTACTAGATGTGCTGAATGTTGTTGACTGACTAAAAATAACTGACTCAAAAGAGTCATATGTTTCGGCAATCGGACTACACCAATCACGCTGTACAGCTAATTCTCAATTCTTAATTCTTAATTTTGACCTTTTTGCAGCTTTTATTGTTATGACTATTAAGAATGAATTTGAAATATGAGGAGACTTAGTGAGATATGATCAAGGATTCAAACTAACATTGCCTGAATGAGCATCACAGCGCCATGTGTCAAGTGGGCTGACCCTATCTCAGACTACACTTGTATTTTATTAACATTCATATGCCAGCACCAGTGAATTTACTCTCTTCCCACACTTAAAGGGGTCATATGATGCGATTTCAAGTTTTTCTTTCTCTTTGGAGTGCTACAAGCTGTTCGTGAATAGATAAGATCCCTAAAGTTGCAAAGACTTAAGTCTCAAACCCAAAGAGACATTCTTTATAAAAGTTAAGACTCGTCCACGCCCTCCTAAAAGGCCCTCCTAAAATGCAGACATGGTTTTATGGTTACGTGGCGCAATGCAACGCAACGCATAAAAAGACAGTATAAGTCATATAATCAGTAATTATGTCCCCACTGGATGTAACAAATGCCTCGTTTATAATGGGTTTTATTGGTTTTGGCTCGTCGCGCCGGGACACGGCATCACAGTATGGTAAGGGGCTTAACATTTCCGTCACACGCTTGAGGTATTCGGCCAATCACAACGCACTGGATAGCTGGCCAATCAGAGCACACCTTGCTTTTCAGACAGATGAGCTTTGTAAGACGCGTTTCAGAAAGGCGGGGCATAGAGGAGAAACAATAATGTACATATGTGGAAAATAATGTTTTTTTTTAACCCTTAAACTGCATAAACACATTTCATTACACCAAATACACAAAATAATGTTATTTTTAGCAACATCATATTGACCCCTTTAAGTCCTTCAGAGTTTATGGCGCCCTTGCAGACTGAAGAAGAGAAGACCGAGCTGGTCTAAACACTCATTTGACCTACACTTGTATTTGCATGACTCCCACCTGTGTCCGTCGGACATCATATCCACCCACTGTTCAAAGTGAGAGGATCGAAGTGTCCTGTCTGCCCCCTGCTGTTTCCTCCTCTCCTCCGTCGGGCCGCTATTGAGGGGTACAGCACGCCGTTAGTGTATAATGCAATTTGGTTGATTAAAAGAAAACATTAAAGCACTACCTTATTGAATTTGACGGCACGTACAGCACCGGATCTTTGCTGGCCACTCTCTTTTATTGGCTGGGATAAAGGGGATCACGTCATCCTCATCCTCCCCAACACACACACAAATCTCGAGCCTCAGACAAACCTTAGCTAAGAGGACATCGGTCAGGACGGAGATTTGTTTAGCTCGCCCCTTCCAACACCCAACCCTTCCGTCACAAACTGATCTTCTGCCAACCTTGAGCCAAGATGAGAAGACAGAAGAACCCTCCAGTTTGGCACGGTCAGACAAATTAGGGAGTCCTTTTATTTATCTCTAAACAAGGCCGGTGACTCAAAGCCTCTTTACTCTTTCTCACCTCAGTGACTCATTCTTTGTTCTAAGAGAGTCTGGAACAAGCGGGACAAGAAAAGAGATGGGCTAAACACCAAACACCTGTCAGTGCACTCCATAGTGCACCAAGTACATGATCTCCCTCTTTCATTCGTCTGGTTTATCATCCATACTGTCTCGAGAGCAATCACCATCAAACACTCTCAAAGCTCTGTGTCAGTGGCGGGACTCTTCTGGGAGTGATGCGGCACATCAGACCAGCTGTACTAACCAATAACAACTGAGACTTGGTAGGGATTTGCATTAAGCTCATGCTGTCAATCAAAGCAGACTTTTTTTCCTCCTCAGTGGAGCTCTGGTAGACATATGAATTATCATTCCTAATGTCATTTTCATCAGTTTTGCTATCACAGAGATGACATTCATTGCTAATTGACTGCAAGACAAAGTCTGCCTTGCATTAATTTAGGTTAAGAATTGGATTTCATCCATCCATCCATTTTCTAAACCCATTGTTCTATGTAGGTGCCTAGAATTGGATTTCAGTTATTATTTAATATTGTATTTTATTATATAAGGGAGAAAGTTGTATGTAGATTTTTTTTCATGATGGCCCATTGTCTTGAAGCTTGGTGGATCATTTATCCTGTAGTTTAAGGATTCGAATAGCTAATGGCAAATTTGAGTAAATGATTGCTTGATTAATTAATTGGTAGTCACATCACAGACAGGTCATGTTCATGCAATACCAACTGTTCTCATGGAATTTCAAATTAATGATCAAATGAATACTTTAACATTCCGTTGTGGTATTGGAACCTATTTCTTGATAAAACAGGGATACTTGAGCCAAAGACATAGATTCTGTAACAATTTACTCACTATGATGTCATTCCAAATCTGTATTTTTGACTGACTTTTTATGTTTTGAAGAATGTTCCTGCTTCTGATTTCTGTGCAAAGAAACACATTACTGGGGGCTTTCAAACAAAGACATAAAACCAATTTATTGTTGTCAAACCTGTCTTGATGCTCCAAGTTTGAAAATGCACACTCACAAATAGGATTTGAGAGTTATGGCAGACAGCAGTATTTCTATTGCTCCGAACATCTAATTTATTCTTCCACTATAAAGAAACTCATACAGGTATGGAACAATACAAATTTAAAGATAGTGAGGTATTTATTTATTTAGCATTAATATAATACAGATTCCATTATGAAACAAAAACAATTTCAGCTGTAAAACATCTCTAAAAAGACAACAGTGCCTTACTCAGCTCAGTCTAGTTCAGTGTTTATTTAGTTTAGTTCAATAACAGTGTGAATGTTGTGTGACGCAAGCTTAGTTCAGCTATCTAGCAGAAGATAGTAGCAGTGTCATTATTCAAGCCAAGTCATTTAGTCTTGATTCAGTTCTGTTCAATAACAGTGTCAATGTTGTAGGACGTTAGCCTCAAGTGTCTAATACCCGGGTTATATTATACAGCGGTAATCAGAAGATTGAGAAGTAGAGTAGAATACCTGTGTCAATTAGGATAAAACAGGAGGGTGCTTCCCGTTTCCAGCCCAAAGTGTATCAATGATGTCAGTCTCAGCCTCAGACGTCACGCCCACGGACCGTTGGTTAAACGTCTGATGCATATGGCACACAAAAGTGGAAACACTTCACGTGTTTCGAAGTCGTCATCGGATGGTTGAATTATACAGGATTTCAGGGGAGAAGTGTGGGTCGCGTTCTTGTTTCAAGGGGGTAGTCGCCCAAAAATGGCACATGGATGTTTATCTGCATACCCCCAGGGCATCCAAGATGTAGGGGACCGTTTCTTCAGTAGAACACAAACGGAGAATTTAACTCAAACCGTTGCAGTCTATCAATCTTATAATGGAAGTGGATGGGAATCACAGCTTTGAGAGTAAAAAAACATACACAAACAAAACCAAATAAAACCCTGCGGCTCGTGACGATACATTGATGTGTAAAGACACAAAACGACGGTCTGTGCAAGAAATGAAAAAAAAAAACTGGATTGATATAATTTTTTCCTTCCGATTTCAACGCAATGTCTGAAACTGTTCGAACTGTACAAATATCTTTTGATTTGAGACTTAGTCTTTTGAACCTTTACAGATCTCTTATGCACCAAGAGCTTGTAACACTCAAAAGAGAAAGGAAAATTTAAAATTGCATATGACCCCTTTAAAAGTCGCGGCATAGAAGCTTTAAAATAAGTCCGATAGTTTTACACACCGGTCTGTTATTGTGGCGACATTTCCACGCCCCGAAACGTGACGATGAATGAAACGAACTGTGATTGGTTGTTTGACGACGGTCAAAAGGCGTCATGGACGCCCATGAGGCCTTTTGACCGTCGTCAAACAACCAATCACAGTTCGTTTCATTCATCGTCACGTTTCGGGGCGTGGAAATGTCGCCTTGGCCAATGAAAGCTGCCATGGCTGCCAGACCTTCAGCGTCAGTCGAACAGGGATCATCTCTAGGTCAAATCCATATTCTCTGTCATTTTTAATGCTTTATCGTTTTAGTGGGCTCTTGGTATGTAGAGATGTTTGTACGTATACCTTCTTTTTCCTCTGAAGATCCTGATTGTAGTTTGTGTCGGTGTGTCCGTGAGTGAGGCAAAGAGAGGGTGCGACAGATATATAAGGCGATGAAGGAGAATGTGTGATATGTAGGTACTCAACTTTTGGAACATCATTTCTGTGACAGATGGGTCCAATGTCTGGGATGATGAAAAGGAAACTGGTAAACCTTGTAACAAATCAACTTCATGATGGTTTAATGTATATTAGAGAATATCAAATGAATTTAATTGTTTTACAGTTATTAAATAAAATTTAAATAAGTTATCTTTATAATATTTTTCTTTTTGGTCACATGCACAAAAGAGGTTCCTGCATGTGGGTTATACACGGAACTTCACTTGATAAAAAAAACAAAAAACAAGAATATAATATAATAAAAGATTAGGGTCCAAATGTACCTTCTTAGCAGATTTTTCCCCTAACTTTTTTTTTTTTTTTTTGCTATTTTAAAAAAAAATTTTATTTGAAAGTTTAACATCCACATAAAATATCATGGCTTATTTCATGATTTAAAATGACTTATTTCACTAACTGAAAGCGTGTTCGTCATAGTACAGGTGCAGGCCGTTCAATTCACTCAATGTATTTTTTGAGTAACTCAACTGAAAAGATATAGACAAATATGACAATTGACTCAGTAGATTGAAGTTGTTCACTACAAAATACACAATCCATCAGTTGTTCACCTGCTGTGTTTACAGTAGCCACTGTCAGGGCCAGAAAGCAAAGTCCGGCTCCAAGGTTAAGAGTGATGACAGTGCACAGCATCAGTTCTCGGTGCAGCTGAGAAACTCGAGAACGGCCCAGATATGATCGCTCACCAGTGATTCCCGCAAACGGTCCTCTCCACTCCACAGATAACCGAGGGGGAGGAGGGGAGGCAGGGCCTAAGCGAGATCACATCAGGGCATCACATACCTTGTCAGCATCACCGCTAAACAAAACATGACGCAGCAGTAATCCTTGACACGGTGTGTGAGCGCGACATGCAAACAAAAGACGCCTTGATCTTTGCGATACGTGAGAGGAAACCCTCGTTCCACATGCCTGCTGGTCTGTTACCCTTTAACAGCTATTGAAGGGAATAAATAATTCAACTCTTTGTTTGTAGCTCCATTGAGGGTTCTTGTGGTGGAGAGAAACACTTGATGCAACACAAGCAATCCTATATAAAGCCGGCGCACCGAGATGCGAGGTCAGGTCACCTCCCTTGCATGCATGTGTTTGTGTTTTCTAACAAGATCAAGGAGAAGAAAAGGTTGTTGTGCAGTTACATGGGCTACGTGTAATGAGGCCGTTTTACAGATGCATAAATGGGAAGCGTTTAAAGCTGTTTGTTTGCATTGGCTATGTCTGATATGATTAATGGGCCACAATGTGGTTACCTTGCATGCAAAATCTTCCTTGCGAAACTGAATTCTTTCGAAAAATGTGCTAATCTAAAATCTGCTATCGCAGAGTTCACCACATGGGAGCGAAATAAAATGTCTGTAAACTGATAACTGAGAGGATCTGATACCACCATGCAATTTATGAAATCAAATAAGCTGTGAATCTAGGCTAAGTTATAGATCCAGCACTCTTCTTACGCACTATGCAGATCTAAAGGTGCCATCTGCTGGTCGTTAGTGGGAGCTACATTCAAACGTTTAGGCGAGTTTTATTTGAATATATTATAATGTGGTTCTGGTTATATGTAGTTTTAATGGAGGTTAGGTTAAAACTATAAAATAATAACCTTTATTTAGAATAGAAATGACACTGAGATATGTTTAAGAACATTCTATTGCAAGTGTTGATTATTCTATGTCTAGTAGGCCCTATGTGCTGCTTATTTTTGTTAATTTTGAGTAGAGAAACCAATTCCAGGTTATTTTGATCCTTGAAGGTCTTCTGAAGAAAATCATACCCATATAACAAGACAAAATGAAAAAGAAGAAAAGATTTCTTCACATTCCATGTAAGAAAGCATAGAGAAAATTAACAGCATTTTAACTCTGTTTGCCGTCTGTTTCCTTTTGTTTCTTCTTATTTACTCCACAGCAGATACCAAACACTCAGTGCAAATGAAATGTGACAAAGGCAATCATTTCCGGATGCTCTCCGAGTTCTCATCAGTGTTGACACGGCAGGGCATTAGTTTCACCCGCTTTTGTCTGATCTAAACAGACAATTAGTTTCTTCACAGCCTTCTTTTGCCAGGACGGACCACAACGAGCCATTCTGGAGACACTAGCCTCTGCTGCCGACCTGCATCCTTTTCTAATATGTATAACAATCCATCTTGAAAAGCAAGCATGCTGCTTTTTTGTGGGTAAGCTTCAACAACAAAAGTCCGTTTAGATGAGAACAAATTAATCTGATGCCAGCTAAAGCACCTGTCTGTAACTTTTATTGAATTCTAAAACCTTGATTATCTTCTTCAGGTGTTTTAAAGGTCCAGAAAGGTACATTTCTTGGAAAAGGAATGCAGTTCGCTTAGCTGAAAGCAAAATATGACTAAATATTCATCTTATGTGGCATATATAATGACAGACTCCTAATGATACTAATTGGAGACTTTTAATGCAAGTGGGAAAATGTGATTGTCTTTGCTGACTCGGCATTGAAAGCAAAGTAGCGCTTGCGAACAAGTGTGCATGGAGCCTTCAAATTTGACTTTTCCATTTTGCAATTGAATCTACATTATTTATCCGGACAGGTAGAAACCTCTCCGAGACAAAGAGGCCCGCAGAGATTTCCCATGGGCTTTTAGAAGCATCCTTATTCCACCTCATAATGACAGTGCTTCAGGCTAATAGAGCTGATGGGAGAAACTAATCTAGGTGCTAACGCAGAGTGCAGGGGAACATAGTTCCATTTCAGCTAAAGAGCTTAAAGGATTGAATTTACATTACAAAGACATATCAAGTCTAATGTTAATAAACCTTTGTAAGCTATACAAATACCTACATTGTGCTTCTACTAAAAATAATGCTGGGGAAATGCAGCCAAGATTTGGGGTCAGATCCCTGAGGCTGTCTCAGTAGAGTGCTCTTCTCAGAAATCAATACCACTGGAAATTTTCCACAGGGTTTCCAAGGGTACAAGTACGCACACTTCAACTTTCCATCAAATACTGGAGCATTTCTGTAGGAACAAGTGGCATCCCTGTGCTAGTGAATGAAGGAATAGGACTAGATGACTAAAAGCTTCCAGTGAGGTTAATGTGTTCCATCTTGAGAAGTTGAAGCGTACAACAAACAACCGCACAAAAACGTCTTTTTTTGGAAACGCTGCAAGTGCTTAAGTTGATTGATTCAATTCTTCCGTAAAGTCTGCAGCGCTAAGCACATTCTCCAGAAAAGGCCACATTATCTTTATGTATGATCTTGGAGAAAGAAGGAGAACTGTACATTCTGTTGTTATGGCACTGACGAACGTGACCTGTTAGTTAGCGTCAATTTTGTGGCCTGTACATTTTTATTTGCTCTGACTAATCTTAATGTCTAATAAATACGTGTAAATAGAAAGTTAAATCTTCGTTCATAAAAATATCGTCATTCCTGCTTACTGCAAACTGCAATGATTACCTACCCTACCTCCTACAGGCGAAAGAATGTGGATGTTAGCTAGCGACAGGTAATGATATGCGCTCTGGCTAACTAAGTGTTCCGTTTACATCCTGCTTTCAAATCAGCTCATTAAAAGTGATTCTATTAACATTTCTAATTTCCCTTCGAGACGCCCGGTAGGACCGTCCTAGATAATGTGGACAATTACCAATGACTCGTCATCTCTTATAGGCCTAACATTTAGATCTCACTCATTGTAAGGAAGATGTTATGAGCCATGAGTAATTTTCCTGTAAAATCACAACATCCGTATTAAAATCACTCAGGAACGTGTACATTATTTTTTTGTTACTGCTAAATTCTTAACATCTACACTGCTTTACTGCTTGATAAGGCATTGCTAATATACAGTAAAAACACCAGAAAGTTTAATGAGTTTTAAAGCTAAAATCTTTTCATCAAAAAGACATTTGATTCAATCTTTTGATTTTTTCCTTAGTGATCCCATGGACAAAACCAGTTAAGAGTCAGACAGACGACTCATGATCATGTCATATTCAGGTTTTAAGTGGTCACACTTACTGCAGTCAAATACAGGCTACTGATTTATCACAAGCAATAAAACACAAAATCAAGAATAATACAATTTTATTTTCATATCAGAAAGTGAGTCTTAAGTTATAAGTTTTATGAATTGTCATTAATCATCAGAGTATGCACTGATACAGATGATATGATATTGTAAGTCTTATGATAAATCCTGTGTGCACAGACAGTTTTTCAGTTTGTGTCAATATCTTGTTACATACTGAGAGCCTATAGGTTCAACTGTGTGTATACAGTGTCAGTGAAGATACAGTATGCTTTGCTCTCTCAGAGAGATGGATTTAAATTTCCAAAAGATAGCAAATCATTGTGTGGCAGCTTCCTCCATTAAATATTTATAAAATATTTTAGCACTATGAGGGAGGGGGGGGGGGGGTGTAGAGTATTAGATTTCTGCATGGCCCATTCCACACATGAACTAACAAGGACAATATGAGAAAATAATGGCAAAAACATCCCAATTATAAGCTGGCATTTTCTCAGTGTAACACAACAATGCTTTCTGAGGATCTGAATACACCAGAGTGCTCTAAATCAGAAACTGTAGCCCTCAATCACTCTACATACCATGACGAAATGGCTGAAGTGGAAACATTTCAGTATTCTGAAAGAGTAAGAAAGAGGCAGTAGGATTGTCAGTATTAGCAGCAGGTTTCTGTACAACAGGACTCCTTTCTTTTAGATCTCTTATTTTCAGCTTGGAAAGTAAGGGTTTGAATACGATCAGAAATCTCATTTAACGTCCTGCCACAGAACCTGAAGTTCGAACCTCTGTTTATTCAAAAATTAACTTGCTTCATGATTAATACAAATGATATCATGCTGTGTCTCTCTCTGAAGCCTGAGAAATCTGTTATGTGATATTATGTTTTTCTGCATCAGTAAGCAATTGTCACTGACACAAGGTTGAAAAACAAGCTCTTTTGGCCATGCTGGAAAGGTCAACATTACATTGGCAGTCCAATAGAGAAAACGGAGAAAACAGTCAACTAATGGCATCGCCATTCTCCTCCTCGACCAAACTATGTGGTGGCGATGAGCGACTGGGACTTGATCTTGTTCTTAAATTAATCGAACCATAGAGCTTTGTGGAGTGCTTCGAATAAGCGAAGGCTTTCCTTCTGTACATCTCACCTTTCCACATTGAAATCATTAGCAGAGTGGACAGCACCACTCCGCCCAGTGTGAGAAGGCAAAGGCCGGCAATAACACACCTGTCAAGGTGCGCACCAATCCTGGCGCTCTCGTTCTCGAGTCTTTCCATTTCACGTGCAGAGACGTTGTCGGGGTTCACTCTGACGTCACGAGGGACCGTGTACGATATGATCACCAGCGAGATCCCGGTGATCAGGAACGTGACTGCGCCAATGAATCCGTAATCCACGGATTTCCCCGAACTCTCTGAGCTGAGGTCGATGTCGGACATCAGCGACAACTCCTGGAGGCCCTCTGGACGGATTTCGCTCGAGGAGTCATGAAGCGAAGCCGCATGGCGGTAGCTTTTCTCACTCGTGTCAGGGGTGGCCAACCGGAGATTGACGTTTTCATCGATGTAAGTGAACGAAGTCTCCAGCTCCTCGTCACAACACACCCTGACCTTCTCTGTGGGCTGATGCCGGTGCTGGCCATGGTGTCCTCTGACGGGAACCGTTCTTGGTGCTGAATTACACTGTCCCTCACAGGCAGGCGCCTTCAGAGTGGGAGAAGCTTCTTCCACCAAACTGTTTAGCCTGTGAACATGAAGAGGGCTAGAAGACCAATCCAGTATGCCGGGGGGATCAGGTCTTCCCCCTCTATTATCTATGTAGAGTAACTCCACCGAGGCCATCAGATCCACTCCCACGGATCAATTTGGTTTCTTTCCGCATCAAGCCATCCACACTATACCTATAAACACATAATTTACATTACTTCAGATGAGAAATCAACTCACAGAGCATCTATATTGTAGCTAGTGATTGACTATAGAATCGTTTTTTTTTTTAACAAATAAGACAAAATATTTGCACATTTAAATGTCTGATAGAATGGATTTTTTTAATTCCTGCTTTTCACACAATGATATCTAATTAGCACACTGCAACAAAAACATATTATTTATGAATATTTTAATAATAACAATTTAAGATCATGGCCGCACAATTGTTGTTTATCTTTGTTGCATGCTATTGCAATTAAATGTCTTATTTGTTCTTGAAAAACTATGTAAATGTTTTAAATACTTTGTGACAAGCATTTCTGTACACATCTCACAGGAATTTGTTCTGACATTTTTCAAATTCTGGACATAATTGTCACATGACAGATTGTCAAAGATCCGATTTGCTCCCAACAAAATTTTGAGCAAATTTACACTTATACACAGTGTTACTGGATTTATGCTCACAACAATGGTCTAGCAACAGTTAATGACTGTATTTGAACGAAATCCTTTGCCTCTTTATTGAAAGACGATTAAAGTTACTGATTAGCCCTACTTCTTCAATATCCAATTAGCAAAGCAATCCGTATAAAACCCAAGATAAGCTATAAGTCCCTTTAAAACGCATGGCTCATGGTCGATGGGGATATAGGCAATACACTTCACAGTAGAGATCGATAGCATAATATATTTTTATGACCGATATCAGTACAGTATCGGGACTTTTACATGCAAGTGGTCAAATAACCAATATCCATATTATTTAAATTTGTTATTATATTTATACAAAGTTGTTTTGAAATCTATGCAAATTAAGTTTAATCTTTAGAATCGATATTAAAGAAACCAATAAACTGGAAAAGTGTGAATATCAGTATATAAACGTGTCAAATCGATTATTGGTCTATATATACTACTCGGAAAAAAATGACAAAGTCATCCTACAAATCATAACATCTGCAATAGCTAACACGATACACAATAGCTAAACCGGAATATGATATACACATATAAATACAGTAGTTTTGGCACGTGTCCACCAGGCTGCATCGTTACACTCATCAATAGATCATAGAATATCCCGCAAAGACAGCGGCACAAACAGGACACATGCCGCATCTCACTATATGTAGACGCAAATCACAGACTGTTTGTTTGGTATAAACAAATGTTCTTGGATAATACCTTCTCGTTTGCTGGACATTTTGGCCTCCCGGCTGCTGCTCTCTGCCGTTCTCCCTCCCACGCTCCGTTTTAAAGATGAACTGAGCTCTCGATGGCCAAATTACTAATTCTACTATGGCAAAGGCTTGCTTATGAATATTCATTAGGTAGTACTGACGTTTCTCAGCAATCTTCCTATGGGGAAGTGTTTGAGAATTAATATTAATAAGATTGCGCTGACGTCCCTTAGTTGATGTCCTATAGCGAATGCCTGCTCATTGAATTTTAATTAGGTGTTGGTGACGTTCCTTGCGAAAGTTCCAATGGCGAAGCAACGGGTTATGAATATTAAGTCTTCGCCATAGTAAGATTTGTAAATTCTCCTCCGGTAGCTTCGCCTCGCTGATTTACATCACTCTTGCGTTTTCAAGTAAATCATAAGAGGTTTAAAACTGTATCGGAACCATGGGAAATGAAGTTCTCGGAAGCAAAAAGTTACTATTTTATGGACAAATCACCAGCGTATGACTGGAAACTACAGCCTGGAGATATTTCCTACTACGACCAGTAAGGAGCAGCGACTGTGCTAAACCACTCCCATTCTACACCATCTGCTCTGCCTCTGTGGTCCTTTGAAAGCTTGAAAGATCACTGGTCAGTTTAAGGTCTGTATAGTCTATTTTTAATTTACACAACCGGCCTATACCAGATCATATTCTTCAAAATAACCTTGTTAACACACCTTTACATTATTTATTACTTCTATATCATCCATAACATAATATAGCCTATTTTAAAAAAATATAGGCTACTGTTCTGTGGTTATTAAAAGCTGAAACATTAAGAATATCTAATGAACATGCTTTTTTATTTCAAACCTTTTCAAGGTACATTCAGAAAATATCCCTAACTAGAATTTCCGATCTCTCCTTGACAACAAACAATCAATTATTTCCACAGATACGTGCTATTGTGTTGACCGATACATAGGATGACTTCGACTCAAAGCCAGACAAGTTTCCATTTAACGGATGAGTCTGCAGAGAAGTGGGGCTTACTCAGCCAGAGATTAATGTCCCAGACTGGTGGAGGCTCAGCTCAGGGAGTATGAGGTGCACAGTCATGAATTCCCATCTGTCACTGCAGACTTCATGAACATAGGTGGAGTAGCTGTATGCTGCAGTCAGTTTGGACTATTTTCAACAGGACGGAAATCTCAGAAGGGTGCACAGCTTATTTTCTGCTGCGTGCCCCTCTGAGATTTCTATACCGTCAGCTGTCAGCTGAGACAATCCTGCATGCATTGCCAAGGACGAAATTGAGTTTCAGAGCCTTGGGTATCAATCAAGTCACCTTGGAATGTACAGAAGCATGCTGTGGTTTGCCAATCTATCCTCATGTTGTTTGGAGCAGGTGGTTATACAGAGTGATACGTATAGACACTAAATAACATCACATAACAGCAACAAACCTGCAGTCACATACCTTTGCATGTTTTACTTGATCATTTCTAAACTGCAAAACCACATAATAAGATGTTACAGTATACTGAAACAAACAAGTATAACATTTCTTTGTTTTAGGATCTGGAAGACAGACAGATTCTCAGAAACAGGGGTGTTAGACCAGGTGGTGACGCTTGTCTGGCAGTCTGTGCCACTAAGGTTAGTATTTTCACCAGCTGCCTCCCAGAGGTTAACGTGCATTAAATATTATACAATTTAAAACAACTGTTTTCTATTTTAATATATTTTAAAATGTAAATTATTCCCGTGATGGCAAAGCTGAATTTCCAGCAGGAATTACTCCAGTCTTCAGTGTCACATGATCCTTCAGAATCATATTCTGATTTGGTGCTCAAGAAAAAATATTATTAGTGTTGAAATTGGTTGTGCTGTTTAATATTTTTGTGGAAACTAATGCTTTCTTCCCCCAAGAGTTTTTGATAAATAGAACATTTAAAAAACAGCATTTGAATTTTTTTAATTTTTACTGTGACTTTTGATTAAATGAATGCTAAATAAACAGTTTTTTAAACAAACAAATAAATAAATAATCGATACAACTTACTGACCCAAACTTCTGAAAGTAGGTGTATTAGATATAGGACATACAAAAAGCACTCGAAAATTTGGCAGAGCTAAATTGACTAGTTTGGCGAGGTGTTGAAAATTAAAATTAAAAAAAGTTATTCTGGATACTGGATATTGTTGGGGATTTTGTAGCTGATTAGATGCTGAGGATATTTCATTCTTTATTAGAACCTCAATGACAGTGTCTGAGGTTCTCAATACAGACAAGGTAAGCAAACGCGGGTAGGTAGAGAAGGGAGGAGCTGTCCTTGGTGCTGAGCACAGTGACTCAATTACAACTGAGCTCAGGCTGAAATCACTGCTGCCCACAGAGCTAAACATGTCACATGACCTGATCCAAGGACACGTTATGTGATCCAGAAGTTGTGAATTTTAGGCTATGTTCAGAATGGAATACTAGCTTAGTACTTACTGAATACTGTGCAGCAGTATATACTTCATACTGATTAAAATAGTAAATGAAACAGTAGGCATTACTTCATGGCAAACATTATATACAGAAGTAAGCTACATTGTCAAATTGAAATAAAGCTAAAATAGAATATTAAATTAGAAGTAAAAAATCAACTTACAAAAAACTTAAATGAAATGTTGCATTGGCAACTAACTGAAATAAAGTAAGTTGAAGTACTAAAATTACTAAAACTATAACTGAAATAAAAATAAAGCTAAATAAAAAAAATAAAAAATAATCAAATGACAAAAGCACATTGCAAAATTACTAAAAATTGAACTAAAATTAAAAGATAAAAGCTAATTCAAAATATTATTTATTAATAAATAATATAATAGTTTATAAATAATACTAAAATAACACTAATGACCTCATGAACTCACATCGTAGTTTAATTCAGCAAGTGGTTTCCAAATATCATCTTAATATTTTGCATTTTAATCCAATTTTGCATAAAAATGTCATAAGGTTTTGCAGTCAGATGAATCATTTATTTTTAATGATTAAAAATAAAAGAGAAACAGAATCAAAACTGATATTTCAGTTCATCAGTCATGCTGGAAATTGGGCTGCATATAAAAAAATATGTATAGTGAGCACAGTATTATATACTGCAGCAATAAAGAATAGTACGGTAGTATGCTATTCTGAATAAAGTCTCGGATAAGGAGGTATATGTCTGAAAGAAAGCTCTTAAAGAAAGAAAAAAAGTGGAATGATACTCTGTGGAAAGTGGAAAGACCCCTCTAAACTCTTAAGCCTCTTAAATACATACAGTACAAGACAGAAATTTTAGGGCCTGTAGAGAAGGAGAAATATTTTTAAGGAAGAGACTGAAAGAGACAGAATGATGGACAGCTCTTTTAATTATTAAACATCTTTAAACATGAAAAATAGTGACTTACAGGGTAACCGAATGTTTTGATTGTATCATAATATGAGCTCATCCTTATCCATTTAAAATGATAACAACACAACATCCACTATCCCAAAGTTTTAATTGACAAAAAGGTTTTTATAGAATAAGAGTTGAGAATCAAATCTTGGACATAGAAGTAGCTCCATTGCCCTTGAACATGTTAGTATTATTGTAATAAATTTAATATGATGAAATGGGTCGATGCCGTCACCACCAACTACCTGCACTCATCTAATTTTTCTGATATGAACGGACTCTCTTTGCAGCCAATAACGGGAGCGTACAGAATGACTAGTTTCACCTCATTGTGTGCACATCCTTTTGGATGGGAGATGTGCAAAGTGGGATGTAGAAATGGGCTCTTGTCATTAGGAAAATGAGAGATTCCTGAGTCGCAGCCAGAAATTGTATTTATTCCTTTGAGATGCTGGCTGCCAAGCTTTGAGTGGCCTGCTGGCATTGTGTCGGATTAAGAGCAGAACAACATCTTTGTGTTTTAAATTCTGAAGTTTGCTGAAATCAAATTCAATTAGAGAATGAATGATGCATACAGTCCAGCAGATGATGAATTATTCATTACATTTCCATAACAAATGATGAAATCACAGCCCTGTCATTATGAATGCTTGTCACGCTCCCATATTCATAAACTTGTGCGTCTCAGCTTGATAATCTCTCAGATTTCTCACAGGCTATGCTTGTTCTTTTCAGAGTAGAAGTTGGGTGATGAACCATTACAGGAAGTTTACTTTGATCAATGCAATATGGGCTCCTTTGTCTCTTTCTCGAGGAGATTTGATGAACAATAGCTTCCAGATTTTATTCATCTCATAATTTCGCCTATAGCCATAGTTTGAGTAGAGTTGAGATAAAGTAGGAACTGGTATTGGGTTGTTATGGAATGCAAATTGAATATACATTGCAATAGGACTCATCCTAGTACATAAAAACATCCAAAATGTCCATCTTGGTCATGGCAATGCGATGTAAAATGTCCCAACAATAATTTTATTAGTGATAAATAACTTTTATGAATCTGTTAGGCATTTTAAACATTTTAACGCTCATTTTGACGCTAATAATGAAATATTTAATAGTAAAGTGTTCAGTTGCTTTTCATTTCTTGAAATGAATCACAAGCCTAAGAAAGATTTCTAGAATCTGCACGTTTTTAGGGACTATTTGTGTTCAATTCAATTCAATATGTCCACAAGATGGCAGTCAAACACTAATCGTGCAAAGAAGTATGTGAAAAGTCAAACATTTACATAAGGTAAAGGGCGATCATCTATATGAAGATAATTTATGGTTGCAAATATATTGTACAAACAATTAATTATCTATCTAGAACTTTTAAACAAATAATAAATCAGAAAAACTGTCAGACCTTGCTTCCATTTGTCTACGCTTGTGTACACTTGCAAAGGTCTAGAAAGATTAATAGCTGAAAAAACACTTCACTGCATGAAGCTCCTACTGAAATCTTGTTGATATTTTTTAAGGTGGCCATAATGGATTATGTATTTATGGCCGTCAGATAGAGCCATAAACTCTGACCTTCGCATAAAGGAAAAGTGGAATGACTTGTAGCACTATCTGTCTGTAATAGCCTTCATGATGTAAAAATCCAAAAGATTTGACAGCTTTAAAGTGATTGTTAACTGCTATTAACTTTTCTGAAAAATATACAAGCAATCTGTGCCAAGTCTTGAGAGAGCACAAAAGCTGTCAGAAATTATTAATTATTTTTTGTGACATGAATGACGTGCTTTTGACAACAACAAAAAAACAGATTTTGCAACACATTTAGAATGAGCAATGATGAACCAACCTGAAAAATCTCACGCCAATCAAACATTAAAACGATAAACGCCGTTCATACCAATGATAACTACAACCATAAAAGACACAATTTAAAAAAAAAATTCTACATTTAAAAGAAGTCCAAATCACAACTATAACGATAACAGCACAGAGGAACTAAATCGATGGAATCACTTTCAAAATGATTTTTTTTTCGATAACAGTGACAACCAATCAGAATTCATCCTGCTTTAAAGAACCTTGGCGCGCGTTTACAGTACAATAAATCCTGCACTGGCGTGAACCATAGACTGTAGGCGTGAACTCATGTAGCTCCGCCCCTTTTCAGCTGCGGTCCTTGTCTTCTGTCTTCTGTTTGTATTTCCACAGCATGAAGGTACAGTCCTACAAATGTATGAATGGACCGCTTGTTTTAAAATGTTCGGCCTACTGTCATTTGTTATGAAATCCGCCTCGAACATTACAATGTTCATGATAGCTTTCGTTAACTCTTTCATATGTAAATCCACTTTTCGCCAGCTAATTACTCTTCAACATGTTACAAGAGCTACCGCAAAAACGGAAGTTCAAAGTCAGAAATCTAAATATGGCAGCAGGCTTGTTTCTCTGGCGCATCTATGATCATTTGGTATAATTATCTTGGTGTGAACGGACATTAATGCTCCAAATCTAAACGCCTTTTTTGTAGATAAAACTAGCTTTTTATCCACTACCTTAAAAATCTCATTTCAATTGACCTGTACAAATACAATGTCAAATTACAATTGTAACGTTATACATTATAGCTCAAGGCACACAACTCAAAAGACGAATCACAGTGATTTTTCTGTCATCATAAACACACTGAAGACTATTAAGACCTGTGCGTCCTCAGTAGACTCAGTGAGGTGTCAATAATAGCTCTCCTTCGGGTGTAACCTGCATTCTGCGGGTGAAATCAAACTTGGCCAGTCTTCCTGGGCTTGGATCAATCTGTAACCTTATCACAACCCTTGAAACAAACAGCAAGCACCATCAGTTCTGATATACCCAAAGCAAACTGACTTTTAAACAAACACCATATTGCAGAGGAACACTGTAATTAGAATGTGAATGGGCCTATGTTTAGTTTTTTTTGTGTGTGTGGCAGTTTAGCCAAGAAACCTATAATCGAACAGACCGTGTGTTGGATACACTAGATCTCTCTTGCTTGCTGCTGCGGCATTACGCACCGCACAACCTGCCCTTACTGAAGCTCTCGGTCTCGTATTAGGGTTACAGGGGTTTTTGAGAGACCATATCAGCCTGTTCAGACACTGGGCGGTGCAACACCTCTGTCAGCTCTCTGCAGTTATGCACGCCAGGGACATCATTTTTATATATCACACAAATTGCCACGGACACATTCTTGGCTTTGCACCAAACGCAAACGCTTTAATTTTCATCTCTGATATCTAAAGTCTGCTGTGAGCGGTGTTTTATTCCAGAAGGACATTTAAAACGGCACAGATTTGAACTTGAAGGAATTGTATTTCTCTGGAATGTTGAAACATGACCTTTTTGAGAGCTAAAAAGTGATTTTTTTTTTTTGCGCAAAAGAGAAAACAAAACCAAGTGGAGCATGGAGAACAGCACTTTATTAAAATTTAACAACGGGACTCAGGCAACGATATGGACTGACTACAGTATCGAATACAAGGTCGCTAGCATCTTATTAGTGATTCTTATTTGTGGAGTTGGAATTATTGGCAATGTTATGGTCATTCTTGTGGTCTTAACGACCAAGCACATGCGTACCCCAACTAACTGCTATTTGGTGAGTCTGGCAGTTGCCGACCTCATGGTCCTGACTGCAGCCGGGCTGCCCAACATCACCGAGAGTCTGTTCGGTGGCCACTGGGTGTACGGATACGCTGGGTGCCTCTCCATCACTTATTTTCAGTACCTGGGCATCAACGCGTCTTCCTGCTCCATCACAGCCTTCACCATTGAACGCTACATCGCCATTTGCCACCCGATAAAAGCGCAATTTATGTGCACCCTCTCCCGAGCCAAAAAGATCATTGTTCTCGTTTGGGTTTTAACGTCCCTGTATTGCGTTATGTGGTTTTATCTTTCCGACACGAAAGAGGACGTTTATGAGAACGCTGTCCTCGTGACATGCGCCTACAAAGTATCTAGAAACCTGTATTTGCCAATATATTTCACAGATTATGCCGTGTTTTACGTTATCCCGCTTTTCCTGGCCACTGTTTTATACGGATTGATCGCAAGGATTCTTTTCCTCAGCCCACTCCCGTCGGATCCCAAGGAAAGTCGAAGAAACTGGAAAAAGGAGTCGTCCGTGCATGGGAACTCCAGGAGTTCCTCCAGCAGCACAACAGCAGCTTCTCGGAGACAGGTAAAGTGCTGCTTTTATCTGGTTTATTTTATGCAGAAGTGAGTTTTCTTCTGTGCGTAATTTTGCGCATGCGAACCTACTGGATGTTCTAGCATTCACTGGTTTAGAACGGGTAGGCTATCGTTATCTCTCGTTTCGATTTCTTGACTGTTCCATTTATGATACTTTTATTGATGAACAATATTAGAATGAATGAATGCATACATAATATTCATTTTGTTCCTTCGGACAGGACAGCAAATCTAAACAATCCAAAATAAATTCCACAATTCTTGCAAAAATGTTATACAAATACTTTTTAATGATTTTTAAAAGACGTTTTAGAGGGGACATACATGGAGTTCAAACATTTCTTCCTAACTATATACTGAATAGACATATCGATACAAAAAAAAGTGAACATTTAATTCATTCAATTTATACGCTCATTACAACGAGACTAATCTTTCATTTCTCGAGGTCAGAAAACAAACTACACTTGTTTTAAGTCTAACGATCTCGCGATTCACTTAAAAAGAACAGTCTCAAGAGTTATTCGTTCGAGATTCTGACCGCTATGTTTGATTGCCTAAACATCTCATTAGACTCATTAGATTCATTTGGAAACTGCACTGGTTGCGCTGTCTGTTTTTAAAGAGCCGAATCATTAGAGTCACTCGTTCGAGATTCTAATACTTCACATTAAAGAGTAGCGTAGTTCGATTCCCGAACAAATGACTCTTAAGCTCATCGGGAATCGAACTACGCTGGTCTCCTGTCTAGATTCTGTAGCTGTGTTGCGGTTATTAGACGTGCGAGAAACATTTGTGATCCAGAACACAGGCGTTTGCTGATTATTTGAGAAATGTTATGTGCTGTGATGCTCACATAGCCTCGAGCAGGTAAAGGTCCAGATACATAGTGAAGCCAGACAGCATCTGATAAACTGGGAGCGACTGCACTTGTGGTGTTGTTGTTGTTGTTGCCCTAGGGCTTTTTGACTTGTCCAAACATGGTGAGAAAATACACCTCTCATGACCTTTATAAAATTAGTCTTAAACCCATGTAGCAAATCTCTACAATAAATGAACCGTGACATTTTATGGTGTGGGAATAATCTGGCAAACAATACAACAGCTGTACCGTGACAATCATGTTTATACTGTTGCAAAAGGCCAAGATGGAGTGAGAAATTAAAATGAGCATGCTGGTACCTCTCTAATAAGAAAACCATAGCCACTCATATTCAATCACATTAACCTTACACAATAATCAGTATTAAAGCAGCAATATAAATATGTAAAATTGAGTATTAATGGTACACAATAAATTCAAAACTTACCTATATTTAACTTAAACAGTTAGGATTTAAAAATAGAAATAATAATAAATACTGTATGTGTTATAAAAAAATTATAGATTTATTAAAATGAGATTGAAGAGGATTTTTGTTTAAAAAAATTAATAATCAATCATTATGAGGGATCAGAGAGTTACATACATAACTGAAAACTTCTGTCATCCTCTTTGCTGTAGGTGACAAAGATGCTGGCAGTTGTGGTGATCCTCTTCGCTGTGCTGTGGATGCCCTATCGGACACTGGTCGTGGTCAACTCCTTCCTCAAGAAGGCCTATCTGGACACCTGGTTTCTTCTGTTCTGCCGTCTCTGCATCTACTTGAATAGTGCCATCAACCCTATCATCTACAATGCCATGTCTCAGAAGTTCCGGGCTGCCTTCCACAAGCTCTGCCATTGTGGTCCCCAGCGCTCCGAGAAGCCCCCCACGTATAGCGTGGCCCTCACGTACAGCGTCATCAAGGATACCTCCAATGGAGAAAGCCCAGACCACTATACCACAGAGCTAGACGACATCCGCGGAGCCGCCAAAGAGCTTCTGCCCGAGAGGAAGAGGCTAGCATTTAAAGAATCCTCACTAGCTTGTAAAGACACATTGGCTAGTGCTTAGATCCTTGGTTGGCATGTTTGACTAGGGTGCTTAATTTGCACTTTCACAGTGCCTCAGTGGCCTATTGGATTGGCCACCACATGGAAACAGCATTTTGACAATCATTTACACATTTGAAACAAAGCAGATTTATTCATAACTTATCCATAACCTAGACTTATATAGTAGCTCAAGACCAAAATAGGTCTTATCCAGTCTGTGAAGGTGAAGTAATGCTCCTGACGCAATCATGGGTGAGGATTGACAGACAATTGGATGGACGATTGAACATGATTCAGTGACGGTATTGATTTGGAGGTGATTGAGTGTGTGGGCTAGGCTGCACGATTAATTGAAATAAAACCTGCAATTGTGATTTGGCTGCGATTTGATTCAAGTAGTACAAGCGTTGCATGTTTTAAGAGCCATGCCCATGAAAGAGGCAGGATTTTGAGTGCACGAGCACCACTTGTCACATTTTGCCAGTTTCCGCATATCTCCCATTGAAAATTAACTAGACACTTGCGAGTGGCGTGTCCCGAATGGCCTGTGTCAAGTGTGGCACTGTGTTATGTTACACGTGAGCAGCTTGTGACCGTGTTTTCAGTATCTCAAATGGCTTGCTTTGCAGTAAAAGCTTCTCTACACAAACGCATTTCTGCATCTGCTTAGTTTGGGTGGCTGTGTACATTTGAGAACAAACCACGCGCCAAGCATCTTCCCAAACTGTAATGAGAAGCACTTATAAGATGGCTGTTTAAAGAGAAAAGAGAACCTTTAATTGCTCCATTTGGTTCCCTCGCTCTGCCAAAATAAAATCACAATTTTGAGACCACCCCCCCCCCACCCCACCCACCCCCCCCCCCACCCCAACCGAACAATCCACAATTACATTTTCTACACCACAAAATCATGCAGCAAGAGATGCCTCCAGCCATCCGAGGGCGTGGAATCTTGACACGTACATCAGAAGATTTGTATCTGTGGACTCAAAGCGATGGCCAGTGGTCACGGGGAAAGCTGACATCACGGCAAAGAAGCATCTGGAAAACCGGTGAAAGGAACAGTTTGGACTTTTCAGTCGCTGGGACGGAAAAAAAGGGACGGGGGAGGAGTCTGGGCGCGAGTGGTTTCAGTGGAAGCTCATATTCATTGATGAGAGAAAGGCATGCCAATGTGCGTCTTTGCAAAGGGGCCTAAAGGACCCTTAGGGCTTAAACACAGTACATAGAGCAGGACACGAAAATTTAAGGGTGTTACATATCAAGCCGTAATTTCGCATTTCAGTCGATTCAAACTTCAAAACGTCAGTTAAATATAGAGTAACAACTGTGGTTTTGTCATCCCCTCATATATTCGCTGTGTCCTCATAGGCGGTGTCGGTCCACGATCCTGTGCGGTCTTGCCATGCGTATTCCTCGCGCCCCACATTTTGAGCTCGCCCATCCGCCCCCCCCCCACAACGAAGGGGATGACGATCTTGTGCTTGGGATGGTGTCCTTCGACAGGATCCGTGGTCAACTGGAGGGCAGGTCCGTTATTTCGAATTTTTTGTGTTCTGTTAGAATCTTTGCGAACAAAACAACAGCTAGATCTTCGTATCTGCTCTTCTAGTTTTCGATCTTGGTTTTGTCTGTACCATATCTGTGGACCCAATCGATTCTTTATTTTCGTCGTATGTGTCATTTTTCCTATCATCATTATTTCATTGCTATTGTTCACATTATCGCTTTTTTCCTTTTCCTCCATAGTGACCCATCCTTCTGTTTTCCTACCCTTCACCTCCTGCACTATTCTGCTCTCTCGTCAGGTGTTGCTCCCCTCTCCCCGCCCCTCCATGTCTTTTGCCTTCTTATACACTCACCCCACCCTACGCCGGCTCGCCCCCCCCCTTCCTTCCACCACTCTCTCATTTTTGGTCGGTCTGCACCGCCCGTGTTCGTGCTTCTCCTTAACATAGTTTGGGTGTTTAACCCGTTTGGTATTCTGTCTTGTAGCCAGTTGGATGTGTATCCCCTACCATCCCCCTCCGCCCAGACAACGACCATGAGATTCGGGCCCCTTTTTGCCTGATCTTCATTTGTTGGCCTCCTTCCCTCTCACCCCCTCTCCCCCCTCGGCTCTTGAGCGTCACAGCCCATGTGGTATTCTGGTGGATGTCATGTTAGGCTGCATTTTGTTTATATTTATTTTTTGACGATTAACTCCCCCATCCTCGGCAACTACCTCTGTATTTGTTCACACATTCCCCCCCTGGCTTTCCGCTCTTTTCTCTACTTTCATCTGAGGGTCCCTCCGGAACCTGTCCCTGCATCTGCTTGTCACCCCCGCGTCTCCGGACCATCCACACATATACCGCTCTCACAACATCACCCCTTCTTAGGTCTATTTTTCCTTGTTCTTTGATCTGTGTTGTTTTTGGGACAACCTCCTCGGCTCTCGTTAGGCCACCATCATTGCAAACTGCGTTTGATCATATCACACAAGGACGCAATCTGGGCGCCTGAGGCAGGGGGACCCCGCGAAGCGAGAAGAGGAGGAAAACGCGGGGGCTAGAGGAAGAGCCGGAGAGCCAGGGAGGACCTCCCGCGGCCGCAATAACAGAAAGAGCAGCAAGATAGAGAAGGGGGGTATGAACAGAAGGAAGCGAGAAGGGGCAAGAAAGAAAGAGCGGACACAATTCATGGTGCGTGTGCCAATCAAGCCTGTGGTAACAGATTGGCTAGTGAATGGAGGTAGACCGCGATATTCGTGGTTCGAGGGTTTTAACGGATGGAAGCTTCGCTGGCTACTCGACATTACGACCATTCACTAGAGTGATGCAGTTGCAAGTGAAATCCCTGGCGTGGCGCCGGCAACCGTGGTTCGCAACTTGTCCCCCCCGATATTCCTCCCAACCACCATCTATTCTCGCTACCCTTTGCCACCGCTCTCCTACCCGTATCCCTGCAGGCCCCGCCCCCTTCTTTTGTTGTGTTTGGGCTTAATTATCCTTATTATTGCCTATTATTTCCTTCACTCCGGTGCCTTTTGACCCCCCACTTTTATGTGTTGCTTGCTGATGTGGCTTCCTGTGCTGAGTGGGCGTACGTGCCCCTATTTGGCATTTTATGATTGGGATCGACATATTACTTAACTAGCTTTTGACCTTCTTCACTTTTTGACACTGTCTTCTCTAATTATACCTCGCTCTTCTTATATTATCTTGCGTATTATTTTTTGACGATGGTTTCTCGGGCTTGTTTTAATCCTGTGTGGTGGGGCTAGTTGGATCACAAGATTCACCCTCGTGAGTATTTGGTTTGGCTGTTCACGACCTGTTTGTTATGTGTTATTCTTGCCGATTGTGTTTTATTCCCATGTGTTTTACACATACAGTCACCACCGCCGCAGGACCCCCTTTGCCAGTGTTCCCCCCCCCGATCCATTATATATATTTTTGTGGTCGACCCCATTTCCCCTCCCCCGACAATGTAGGTTACATTTCCCCCATTACTCATGATGTGACTGTGGCGTGATCCGGCTTCATTGATCGTGTGCACCCTTTGTACCGTTCCCTCGCGCTTTGCCCTCGGTTCCCTTTGTTTTTTTTGTAGTGGAGGAGTGTAATGTTGTTTATTCTACACATTTCTACTATTCTTTGTTTTGTTTCCCGCTCTCACTCTATAGTGCATACATGCTTTGTAGTGTTTGGTATATGTTAGTCTTTTCTTTTGACCTAGTAATTTGGTTATTGTTCCTTGTTTTATTTATTGTGGTCTTTGATTATAGTAGTGATCCCATAACATTGCGCGTCCTTATTGATAACAGATGATTTGAGAAGGTAGTCGACGGATGGCTTGTGTGCCTGGGGCCAAAAAGACAAACAAATGCATCCAGCATTAGCCCCGAGTCAGATGTGGTGAGAATGAGCGAATGTTAATCTGAACCAATGGTCTCTTGACATAAGAGTCAGCAAAAGAGCTTAGCAGGACAGGGCTGATTAGTGTAAACAGCTCCAGCCCATGTTCAGCCTCATGCTCTTATGTCAACACTTGACCCAGTGGAGATAACATACACTCCTCTTCTATTTTAGGATCCTGCATTGTATAACATCATGACCTCTACTGGAATAGAGAGTCTGAAATACAATTGAATTGCTGTTCATACTAAGTGCTTATTCAAAACAGCGATCTATCAAACACAAGGACAACCGGTGAGCATCAGGTGTTTGGCATGCTGCAAATAATCCTTTCCAGATTTTACAAGGATAAACATGAACAGTTTGTTTAAAAATACGTTCAACAAATATTGACTTAAGAAAAAAAACAAAATATTCCCAGACTGTTCGCTACTGCAAATGAGACAAATTATGAAAATCAATGTTTTAAACTCCCACAGGTCGCATGGTGGAACACAGAACAATAGACAGAGAAACCCATTGGCGTGGCTTGTAAATTTTTTCAGTCCAGAAAAAACACAACAAAAATACTGCAATGACACAAATGCCCACATAAAAATGTCAACTCTCCATGACTAGATTGTCAAACTTAACATTCAATTATGTGACTGGAACTGCAATTTCCATTCAAATCAAATTATTGTTGGCCTCGTATTTTTCTGTCAGATGTACAACACATGCAAATGAAATCATGCAGATTTTAAAATGAAAAACATCTCAGTTGGTAAATATTAAAAATGATCCACAGATGTAGCTGAAACATGGGATCTTCAATATCGCAAGCAATGCCTTAAACTAGACACATTCTATTTATGATGTCTCATGGATTTTACAACAAACACAACTGACCAAAAAATATCTTTGAAAATATAAAATTAACCTAGAATAAAAAGTATGTTGTATGTGGGCAAAAGTAAATGCCTGTATGCACCTTAAAAGAGGAAAAAAAAAAAAAAAAAAAAAAAATGCAGTTCACCAAAAATAAAATAAAATAGAAAAAAAAAAATGAGCTGAAATTTATTCACCCTCGGGGCATCCAAGATGTAGATGAAATTGTTTCTTCACCTGAACAGATTTGGAGAAATTACATGATTTTCTCACCAATGGATTCTCTGCAGTGAATGGGTGCCGTCAGAATGAGAGTCCAAAGAGCTGATTAAAACATCATTATAATCCACGAGTAGTCCACACAACTCTGTTGCTCCAGGTTAAAATATAAAATCAGAGTTCTTTTTTTTTTTTTTTTTTTTTTTTTTTCTCACTGCTAATAGTAGCTTTCTTCAGAGAAAAAAAGTGGTCTTGTCTAAATCAGATCAAAACTATTACAAGCCAAAAACAGTCTAAACATGTGTTAGAGGATTTTGATTTGTGAGAAGGCTGTCCAATGCTGGATAGACGGTGACTCTTTTTTAACTGAAAGAAGTGTTATATGGATCATTTACTTTTTTTTTGGCCAAAAGGGACAGTTTAATGTATTTGTTTCTTACAAACTTGTAGCTTTTCACTTCACAATATATTAAATGGTGTACTGGACTTGTGAGGGTTGCTTGTGAATTATTGTGATGTTTTTATCAGCTGTTTGGACGCTCATTCTTGAGGCACCCATTCACTGCAGAGGATCCATGGTGAGCAAGTGACTTGTTGATGCCTACATTTCTTCAACTATGGTCATGATGAAAAACTAACTCATCTACATCTGGACTGGCCTGAGGGTAAGTACATTTTTAACAAAATTAAATTTTTGGGTGAACTATTCCTTTTCGGTCTCTCACTTCAGCTCAACTTGGGCTTGTCAACATACAATACACACAAAGACATAAAACCTCACTCACAAACTCACTGAAGCATTATGGTTATCTCTGCCAATTTCTTATTATAATGCAGCTCATTAAATTCAGTTACACAAAACACATGAATACATATTATAACCTCCTTTTCAGTGTGCTTTCTTAAAGGGACAGTTGACCCAAAAATGAACATTGTCATCATTTACTGATCCTCATGTTGTTTCACACTTGAATGATTTTCTTACTTTTCTGTCATACTAATAAAGTCAGTGGGGTCCAAAACAACGTTTTTCAAAATGAGAGGGAAAAAAAGAGAGTCTGGGGTTTGGAATCATGAGGGTAAATTATGACTTTTTGGTCAACTATCCCTCTAAGACAAAAATGTATTTCCTCTCTCATATTGTCTGTGATAACATACTTCTTAACTTATCTCGTTGTCATAAGAAATAATAAACAATACTAATTTACAGTACATTTTGGTACTTTAGGGCTATTTAAGGTTCAAGTATCAATATTCCTTAAATATATCACATTAACAATATTTTTAAAGGAAATTCTAAGAATATCTAAAGAACAGTTTACAGCAATGACCTCATGCAATGTTACGTGCTTATGCAAAAGACCTTAAATGGCGCTGCAATCACTGCCCTGCTATCAAGTGAGTCCAGACCGTATAATAATGGGTTGTTGAGGATGTCATTGGCTAGTTTCCTCTGATTGGCTTTTGCTAGCTAAGTAATAACAGAAGTGCCATTCAGACCTAAAGTATCCACTTAATGCAGTATGAATAAATGCTATACATACTGGCTTCACCCTAAGGCCTCTATTTACTCTTCAAAGTAGGCTACCTCTGATTCTAAGGTGTTGCTGTGAAAAGAGACACATATGTGACTATTGACCTGTGAGGTTGTTTTAACCGTAACCTGTAAAAATATATACGTAAACCTGACATCAATGGAAATGCTGTCCTTTGCACTTCACGGAAATTATGTGACATTTAATAGTAGCTGTACTGTTTTCAGGCATAGTAAATTCAGTAATAAACAATGTCACAACAAGTCAGTTATCACATGATCAAAAAATAGACCCTGGGAACTGTCCAGGTGTTTACACCCCAGAAGTGCTCAACCCATATACATCTTGGTTTAATCCCAAGCACTACTTGCTGAATCAATGAAAAATTAGCTTCAGCATATAAAATGCGTAAATAATTGTTTTTAAATCAAGCTGCTGTCATTATGGATGGAAAATCAAGTAGCGAACGTCCTCTGTGGATTATCTCAGAATTTGTCACAGCGTGACAGGCAACACTTCACCTAGTGTGCTTATGATATACTGTAGGATGGGAGATTGAGCAGATGTTTCTGCCTGAACTGTGCCTAAAATTAATGGTTAACCTCTATCATTCCCATGTTGCAATGAATGAACAGTAAAGCCTCATTGGCATTCACAAATCTCAAACCAGTGTTGCTAGGCAACAATTATTTCTATCCATCAAAGCTCAGACTTGATGGGTTTCTTGTGGACAGCTGTGGAAAAAACTCAGCGGATGAAAAGGACTCAGTCGAGAGGGCACTGATAGGTCCGTTCAGGTGCTAAAAGCCGGATCATGGATGGACAAATCCGATAAGACATGATTATCTCTGACTAATCTGTAACAAAAAGCCATATACTAGAGATTAATCAAATCACATTTTGCCTAAATCATAGCATCGCTGTAAATTTTATTTTGGAATAAGCCCTGACATTAATCACCTCTGGCTATATCAAACTAAATGGGATTAGCCATTATAAAAATAAATCATAGTGACATTACCTTTTTTTTCCCCCCAGCATTATCTGTAAAACTGATTATTTCAGACTCAAAGACTAAAGATGCATAATTTAACATAGATCTATTTAGAAGCAATTCCACATTTTAAATGTTTTCCACAACACATTATTTCATACATATATGCACAAAAAAACTAACAAACAAAAAAAAACAGATGAATTGACCAAAAAAGGTTTTGCAGAACAAACGGTCTAAACTTGAATATGGACCTATTCAGAAGTAATTTCACGTCTTAAACATTTGTCACAACCCATTCTTTCATGCATATGTACACAAAATAAAAATAAATGAAAACAAAACAACAGATGACTTTGACAAAAAGCCACAGGTGCCTAATGAAAAAGGTTTTGCAGAGAAAACGCTCTACTAAAGAGGGGGCTCAGGTGACAAACACTCATGGACAAGTGAATTTTAATGCCTATCCTGTCAAAAAATAAATAAATAAAGGATTTGGGCTACTGTGATGCTTACATGATTCTTGGCAATGCAAATACAAAACAGACTGGCAAAAACAATTAAAACACATTTTCAAACAGGTCTCAAACACTCCTCAATCTGCTTTTGGTCAGTCAAGGAGATTTCCACTTTAAACACCAATGGATGAGTTAGCCCATGAATCATATAACAGACAATCAATCAATAAATAAATAAATAAAAATAATAATAAAATGCTGGTTTTATATATGGATTAAGATGGTCTACCAAACTCAACCAGCTTAAAAATCCACAAAACCCACTTTAAAAGATTTTTTTTTCACCAAGGATCTGACCTGAAGTCAAAGCAAATGCCTACAATGTCAATATTGCTTAAGTTGTCCTTGTACTATTTATCCTTCAGTGATTATGAATTCTCAACAATGAATACTGATGCATAAATGAAATACAATTATAGACTTTTCTGTCAAACAAGATTGATATTGATATTTTATACATTTTTAATTTAATGGTTAAACAGCATCATTGAGACGTTCATCTTTTATTCAATAAATGGACCCATTAGAATGAGATCGACATTGATAGAGTGTGCATGTACATTATATACATGGTACATGTTTGAAAACTATATTGTATATAATTTCCTTCAAACTGAAGCATTTTGGTGGCAGTGGTGTCTAGTTAGAAATATGCCACTGAATATGCCATTTTAAGTGACAGAAATAATCATTAAGAATTATAAGCAACCAAAATTACAAACCATTTCATCAGATTTTAACTGCAGTGCAAGTGTGAAACTGTACTGTTACGCCCCTCCAAAAGCTCTTGATGGAGACAGAGATGAATAAGCCTTGACTGCTTTGAAGCATTAATTTATACCTCATATTTGTTCATATTATGCTTCTCATACGAAGCATTTGATCACATTACGCCTCTCATATAAAGCTATTCCACATAACTGAAAACCATTTTCATCAGTGTGTACTATTTCAGAAGTAATTATCTAATCCATTAGTGTGAATTATATTCCCTTACACATGACTGAACCCCCACTGGAATCTCATTTTCCATTTTTGGCCTTGTATTTTCTTTGTCATGCTGAATGCTCGATCTCCCACTGTCTCTTTTTCTTGCTTAACGGGTTTTGGTGAGTCATAGCCTTGCTGATCTCTTAGTTTGCACAAGCTTAGTGTCTCATATTTCACAGACTACTTTAAAAGCCCCCTGTACAGAAGAAGTCTAAATGTGTTGAATTTTGACCTCTTCACATGCTTTTAGGAAAGTTTAGTGGCTTTACGTTAACCTCTGTCGCCTCAAGCTTTGAGTCAGTTGCTTGGAGGTCATTTATCTGCATACTGATGAGGTCATTTATCAAAAGGTCAGCTAACGGCTACTTGACTGGTCACGTCCACGCGTTGCCCTCTTCTGTTGGCTTCCCCCCGAAGCCCTCATGTGGAGGTCTATCCTTCCCCTTGTTGCCGTCCCCGTGTCCCACTGAACACTCCCTCGCTGTTGCTGTATCTTTTTGTCATGCCGGAGTGGTGCTGCCCCTGCCGAGTTCAACCTGCCCCTCCAGGCCGATGTCCCATGCCCGTACCCCCCTGCTTTCTCAGTGGCGTCTTTTGCCATTGGATGGTTTAACCTACTTGGTTTCCCTCGCTACAACCTGCTCAACAAGACCCGACCTCCCTTCCCCCCCTTCCGTTCCCCCCCCCCCTGCCCCTATCATCGTTTCAGAATACAGCATCATTATTGCCCTCCTGATTTGGTTAACCTTAGGCCTGACCCCCCCCGACATCTGAGACTCCAGCAGTCTTTTTCTCTTGCATTCTGACTCCCTCCCCCTTCTTCTCTCTCCTCTATCTCTATCTCCTCTCTATATATCTATATATATAAACAGCCCCACCTCGTCATAGCGTGACAATGGCCGTGCAGCACTGCCCCTCCCCCTGGTAGTTCACAATGACCCTGCCAACACTGCCTACTGTGCTATGGTCAGATTTCATTTACAGCATACTATATCGAACATAACATTTTACTGGTTTTTCGTGTCAACTGATTCAAATAAGAAAGGGTATGCGATTTCCGCGGTTAGCCCGGTCTTTATGCGGACTCATTGATCAGTCCACTCACAACATTCATTTTTACAAAGAAATGTATTCAGAAATACAACAACTGTCTCTATATCAGTGACTCCATTATTCATTCATTGAACAATTCATTAAGGAACTTATTAAGTGGTTCAAAGAGTTCCCAGTAGGTTTACAAGTGCTCATTGAATCACTGAAACCAATTGCTCAAAACCATGATTGTCAGGAAGGGAAACGGTGTGACTCTTAATCGGTGAGTCAAACTATTCCACGGAACTTTTTGTTAACAAAAACTGATCATCCGGAATTGTTGGTTTTATGGAAATGATCAACATTGTTACAAAAAACTCCATGATTACGTACAAAAACACACCAACCTGCACCATTTGTTCGGGCCCCCTTATTCCGGCCACCATGTTGTGGTTGTTGCGGCCGGAGCACCACTCGTCCATCTGCTAACGTTGTTCTATGTTTTTTATTAGGCTGTCGCTGTGCGTTTACTGCCCTGGACTTTACTCCCGTCTTCGCTTTGTGTTCCTCCTGTTTTCTCCTACTCTCTAACATCACCTCTGCTCATACAACGTCTCCCACCTTCCTTTTCCTGCAGCGGCCGCTCTGCCTTACCACCCTCTCTGCCGTCCCACATACCTCCTAATGCACTTACCCCACCCCACTCAGCAGACAGCCACACTCTCGACAACCTCATGATGCATATCCCTCGAATTAGGCCACATTACTATAATATAGTCCAACGCCCCATCCCCCACCTGTTTCTATTATTCGAATTACCAGTCAAAAGTGTAGTGTTCTTGTCCCTCTTCTCTCATTATCCCGCAGACATATCCTGTCTACGCCCTCGAGTACCCCACTGCACGTGGATTCCCCGTGTGTTCATCTTGTTTTCTAGGTTATTATTAATCTATTCTTAGTTTTAGACTCCCCTTAGTGATTTGGTGGTTGCATGTGGTACGAAGGTCCAATTACCTCCTTGTAATTAAGGGCCCTGCCCCCATTGCTCAGGTTCAAGGGTGGTGGTATTACACCCTTTTTATGATTCGTGCATCTTCTTCCCGTTCATTGCAAAGTAGTCCTCTTCTCATAACCCTCTGACCTATATAGCCATGCCAGCTCCAGATCTCTCATAACAAACACTTCTTTTGTGGATTGGTGCTTTTTTTCTTTGGTTTTTCTTCTTTTTATTCCCTTTTACTTCTAGGAATGGCTCTGTGATGACTTTATTATCGTTTGATGCTGTCGGATGTGACTAGTCCATGGGGTCTAAAATGCACATCTGTGCCCCCAACCAGAGCGGGTGTATGTAGCTCCATCATAATATTTCTCTATGTATCGGACCATCATAATTCGCTTGTTATTAATGAAAAATGATTTAATGAAAGTGCTTGCGATAAATGAACCACTGAAATTATACTTAAAGTCGTCTATGGGGGAATTTCAAGGAAAGCTAGACACTAAAATAGAACGGATACCCTTAGTGGCCCGCTTTTTCCTCCTTTAGGACGGAAGTTTAGGACCACGACTATGAGAATAGCCACACAAGCATGTGTTCCCGTTTGTGTGTGGCAATAATTCAATTATTTAATACTGACGCATGTATTATTCATGAAAACATTCATACCCTGTAAACAAACTAATGAACACTGCAAAAAGTTCTAAACTTCTTTATCTTAGGATCTCTAATGTCTTTAAAACAGCTGAAGGCTAACAAAAATATTTATACGTTACCATTAAGTTATGAAAACGTTATTTCCGAAGGTTGTGTGAATGTTCAAAACGTTCAGTCTTTTAAATGTTTTAAAAACATTACAGGGATGTTCCATTTTATCATTTAGAACTTTAATTATGGGAATGCTACTTTTGAATGTTATCTAAATGTTATAACACTAGTAGCATTTAAAAAAAATTCAATTAACTTCCAACTAAAACGTTTCGAATTATGTATAATGTTTACTTACTAATGTTTTGAAAACATTATTAAAGACCAGACAACTTTTAACAAATGCTCTGTTAATGACATTGGAAAAATGTTTGTCCATAACTTGTTCATGGTTAGTGCGACGACAGACAGTGCAACTGGGTTCACGGCGACCCGAGTTCGAATCCCGTCTCGTGGTCCTTTGCTGATCCCACTTGGGGCAGTCGTGGCCTAGTTGGGCGCCACAGCATTGGCTGCCCACTGCTCCGGGTGTGTGTTCATGGTGTGTGTGTACGTGTTTGTTCACTACTCACTGTTGTGTGTAAGCACTTGGATGGGTTAAATGCAGAGCACAAATTCCAAGTATGGGACACCATACTTGGCCACCCATTATTTCCTTTCCTTTCCTTTGTTCATAACTTTAGAGCATAAAAATGGCATAATATGTAGAATTCAGATTCCAAAGAATATACAGTAACTTTTATTTTTATTTAGTTTTAAGCATCAACCTAAATTTAGTTAGGTTAATTCTTTAAACAAAAAAAAACTAATGTGTTAGTAAGTATTTTAGGTATTAAAATAAACTGATTAAGAATACTTATTTAGCCAATTTATTTTGGCGGTGTATCCAACAAAACATCTTTTAGCAGTTTCACAGCACCGCATGTCAGGATATGTCTGTGCCTACACAACACTTTCCCTGGCATCAAATTTCGGCTGTTTGCTTCATGGCTGACTGACAGATGACCTATAGATCGTTCCCTTTTATTGCACACTATATTCCAACAACAAGACTCCTCCTGCTCCATATCTGTCTATTTATCCACAACCATCAGAAAATAGCTTATACATGAGTCTTAAGCTGCTCTCAGGTTTAATGAGTTTATATACGCTCCATTCCATTTGATCTCATCAGTTGTGTCAAGCCCAGTTGTTGTCGAAACCTCTGTAATATATCCACATGTATGCATTACTGAGGGGATTTTATGAACGAATCATTCATATTCTGTTAGCTCACATTAACTTGAATAGAAACGTTAAAAAATATGCAATCAGTTCAACTGTGTTCTGTTGTTGCTTTTTAAATATAGTGACTTGTAATATGCAGCTGGCTAAGAAAAGATTAAATTATGATATACAAACTACAATATTTCTGGAAAATGTACTGTTCATGTTTTTGAATATGATCAACAGTCCTGGTATCCAACACTAATGTCAAGAAGAGATTGCAATGAAGAACACTCAAGATGTTCTTCCCCATACATTGACATTTGTTCCTCTGGACAGAAGACTTTTAGATAATGTAGTTTCCAAGAAATTATTTTTCAAGGTCTGTGAGTTCCTATGGGTTGCCCAGGGTAAGAACATGAAGGTGATATGAGACCAGTAACCATGTTTCCTGTTCCTTCCTGTTCTAATAAAGGTATGGCATTGCCAGGGAAACACTAATATGCCACTGTGACTCATGCACCTCTTCGTGAAGAGATAAAAAAGACGCAAATCATCTTTGACTCACGCCGGACTGGACAGATATGAGCATTGTTTTCATTTTAACCCCAATATAAACAGGTTCTTGAGAGAGTCTAAATTGGCTTCTCAAGGCAAAAACGTCCTGTTTTGAAAGATCACCTTTGAACTTAGATTAGAAAAGGCTTAGTTTTGGGATAGGTAAGGCTAAGGTTATATTTTGCGCTTAAAGCGTAGTTTGATGTTGGTATCAGATCAGGTTTGTTGGAAAGTGTTGGACAGACATTAAAATACATCTAAAATGTTAAACCCTTTTATGTTTGTATGTGACTACCTATGACTGACTGTGCCTTGGACTTATTGGCTTAAATCAGCACAGCGGAAGTAGATTAAATAATTAGAAACATTTTAGCGAATGTCCCAACTGGCTAGACTGCTCATTTGCGAATGCAAATGAACTCGACTTAGCTTGCTAAGTAAATAACAGGCCTGATGATGATAATTATGACATCTCCACGGATGCGAAAACATGCTTACTCGTGCGGCTTGCGTTATTCGCCTTTCTCCGCTGCCGCAGCTCGCCTGCTTTCGCTTTGCTGCTCGCTTAGTCACTGTCCGGGGACCCTGTAACTCCGCCGTCGGTGCGGCTCCCTCCCGCCTGTTGTAGTCCGCGATACACCCACCACCTTGATCCTCTCTTTGTCAGCCCGGCGCCCCCCCCAAGCCGGCCTTGTTTACCCTCCCCGACCCTGTCACTTGCGGGACGTTGCCTACTGCCCTTTTCTACCCCTGACTGCTGATGTCCTGTCCCCGGCCTTTTCATGTTTTTGTGTTTAGATATTGATTTCATTATTTATGCGCTGTTCTTTCCAGTGACTGCCCGCACCCGGTACCGGACTGCGCTCGAGTGCTGAGTAGTATTTATCGTTCTTTCTCGAGTTGCTCGCAGAGGACTGGTCACTTAGGTAGTTTATTGAGCCATGGATCGTTCGTCCTTATCTTTACTTTGCTGCGCTGCATGTTGCCGCAACCCCTCTACGTCCTTCGAGGGAGCTATTGATTCTTTTTCCCCTTTCAATTAATCGTTCCCTGCCTCCCCAACCACACTCTTCTTTGCTTTCCTTTCCACCGCCGCCCATATTCTTCGCTTTAGATTTGGGTCTATCCCAATCATCCCCTGCTGGTCGGCCTCCCTTCCTCTCGACTGACAATCTAACACCTGACTAAGCGGTCGCAGGAGTTTGTGAGATTATCTGATTTTGTACAACGTACATCACCACCATCTGAGTACTTTCTTCTTTGTCCTATGTTTCTTACTTTTGCCCATGGCCTGCATGACACCCTGACCGGATATTTATAAAGAGGAAGGCTTCGTGATTTGGATTTTGTGTTGTTCCACTACATGTTGGCAAATTCTAGACAGAGACGATGTGTGTGGAAAGGCACGCCAACAGAGGCTAATCACCGTACATATCTCTTTTTCCTCCTGAATGGTTAGGTGTATGTTGTGGTCATAATATTTATGTAATTGGATTTGCGTTTCCCTGAGGGGAATTATGGATAGGTTCTGCCAATCTGTGCTACCTTTACTATAAACGCTAGCCGCCATGTACTGGTGATTGTCACGGCCCACCTAGGGTGCCATCAGTGTTGTACAAGGCGATCTCAGGAGGCTGTCTGTCCGCTGTTATCTTTATGCCGCCTCGGAAGCAGCACCGGGGCCCCACACACACATTCTTGCTGTTCGCGTATGCTTGCGCCTGTATCTGTTTTCACCCCCGTGAATGTATACCTCAGAACACACAGGATACGACTACCTCCCTATGAAAACCCATCTCTCCATGTCTGTAGTCCTCACTCTGTGCTGCTTTTCCCGCTTCTTTTCTTTAATCATTCCTTTACCTCCTCTGACCATCACCACCGCTTGGAGTCTCGAGTACTGTCGAGGACATTCTTTTCGCGCATTTCTCTGACGCGCAAGTAAGGTCATAGTTTTAAATCTGGATGTTATCCAGAGCACCATTCGGGTTTTCGAGATCCCCCTGTGGCTGTTCCTGACCTCTTCTTTGGTCTTTCTTTCCCCTGGGGCCCTTCCTTTCGTGCCTGCCCCTCCTGGCTCTTGCCTTTTGTCCTTTTACCTCGCAGCCGCTTCAAGGCACTTACCCCGCGGCCTTTTCCACCCTTGGCACTCGCCCAAGACATAGCCCTGATCGACAACCACACATTCTCTCTTTTTCACCACACAACCCTTAGGCTCCTACTGAACTTGTCCTTTCTTCTCTTGCCTTCTGTATTCTCTGTTGCACCCCTTTGCCCTTGCTGTTTCGCCTGTTCTGGCCCCCCTGTTGGCTTTTCCCCTTTGCTCCCGCACCCAGGTTTTTCCCACCCTACTTCTACATCAGTTGCCGTCCTTCTTAAACGCCTGATCTCCCACACCCACGCACTCTGCCTTCGGACTCCCCACCCAGAACAGCCTCGTTGACTTCTCTTTTCAATTCGAAACATGTTGTGATCTGTCTGTTCTTCTACGATCTGGTGCTTTTTATTTTCAAAGATATAACAGGCCCTCTGATTTACAGTCCCCGCGCTGACGGGCCCTTCCCAGATTCCCGACCTAGCTGTGAACCTAGAGTCACCCGAACCCCTGACCCCATCCGTTCTTCTTTCTTCTATGTGAGATGTCACCTGTTATGTCTGGTCGTGGCGGCCAAGGTCCCTCGCCCAACCCCCCATCACACACCCTCACCTATACTCATTCTCCACCTTTCCAACAACCCAGGTATTCCCAAGTCAAGCTTTGGCCTCTCACGAGCCAGAGTTATGCTCCTCATTACTAATTCGCCCCACCCGAGATTTAAAGACATTTGCTACATCCCGAGCACAGAAAATCAGAGCGGTGCACACGGGGTGCCCATCAGAATCGACGCACCGCAGACAAAACACACTTCATCCACCCCAACTCCCATACATGAATATATGTACTATATCACCGCCAACCTCAGGAAGACATCAGTTTATCATGTTCTGATCACAGCAATCCACTTCTAACTTTAAACAATCCCTTCTTGTAACAACGGGTTTCAATAATCCCAATACCTCCACTTCTTCTTTATGACTATGTTGAAACGTCGAATTCAACCCCCAACATATTGATTAGAAAACTATTGCTCCGGTTTCGGTTTCCTATGTCTCCCACCCATCAAAACAGTTAAAGTCCGCCAGATCGACTCATGTACTATACCACTTTCATGACCCTTTGATCAGATGAGCAACCCAAACTTTTCACCCCCTTCAATGCTATCTCATGTGCATGCTATTTTTGTTTTCTCCAGCTTTTCACTCTACTCCAAACCATACCCAGCCGTCCGCGTGCATTTTATGGCCACGTCACCTATTTACTTGATGGATTAATGCCTCCGCAACTCGTCTTTTATCATAGCTGCCCGTCCCTGGTCCAACTATAATTTGCGGCACACATTCACTGCAGAGGATCCACTGGTGAACAAGTGATGTAATTCTAAATTTCTAATTCTAAATCTGTTCCAATGAAGAAACAAATTAATCTACATCTTGGATGGCCTGAAAGAGAGTACATTTTCAAAATCTAAAACTAAAAAAAAGGTCCTTTAACTTTGTAAATGATTAAGTTAGTAGAATTCACTAAGAATAAATGGCAGCCACTAATAGCGCCATTAATATGCACAAGCTTTCTGTGTGTTTGAGGTAATATATAGAGTATTTGAATCTTTTTATACAAATTTCAAACTAAGCAGCCACTTTAAACACAAACATGTTATACATAATCAAAGTAAAATAAATGAATACAAGCTAAATAAATAAAAAAAGAACACAATTCAAATAAATTAAAATAACTAAATGCCCAAATGCACTTGTCTGTGAATGATTTAAATAATCATTTGATGATGAAAATGAACACAAACATTTAAATGTACAAAACTCACTTGATTTCCCTGTGTAATAATAGCGTGACGTTAATTGTACCAGGCAAATACTGCTGAGTTTTGTGAATTATCTATAATAAGCCTAATTTACATAGAAAGGAGTCGTGTTTGTGCTGGGAGGAATGACAATTACTTCATTTAAATAATCACTGTATAGTTCTGTCATGAAACTATACTATTTCAGAGCATTTAGCTCTTGTTTAAACTGGATGGTGGGTGATTAGTGAAAAAGATGCAGGTTTTCCAATGAAATATCATATCATTGGCATTCAGACTGTCACGAACCAGGAACTTTATTTCCACACCCAGACAAACACGCACTCAAATGTTTATATATACACACCTCTTGACTTCTAGTTCTCCTTAAGTCCCAAAAGAATTCCTCTCTAGCATCTGAACTGTCAGAAGGTCCACACTGTAATGTGCCTGTGGGATCTGACAGCGCTCAACTAAATCCCAGAGGTGTCTAAAGTCTGACTTCAGATATAATGAGCAAATTCTAATGCTTAAACTTTTTTAAAGCATGTGTTAGGAGCATATCTGAGGTAAAAAGGTCAATTGGAGTTGTGACTTAATTGCTTTTTAAATTTGTAATTAATCTAATTAATATGATACCCAATTTAAAAAAAAAGATAATTTTGAAATCAGGTTTGTAAATAATGGGAACGACCTAATTAGCTGTTGTGATGAACTGAACGTTGCATTGGTTAGAGTTCCCTTGTCCTCCAATCACATGGCAATACTGCATTAAATTGTTCCCTATATTTGGGATTCAGTGAAGGGGATTTACTTGAAAATCTGGCAACATGAAATTCGAGACATCTTAACATTGCTGCACATCCATTTTGAATTTGCTTTGTTTTATATACCTTAACATTTAAGAAAAGTTTAGGAACATTTATTTATCCAACATTTTGGTTTTTGATTTTGAATCTGGCACTGATTCTGGTGTTAGGCAATGAAACGCTTATATTCAAATCAATATACAATTATATTATTTAATGTAAGTAATTTCAATGACATGAGGATAAGATGATGGCTAACCCTAACTCTTTAAATCCCTGCCCTCATTTATATGCTGGAATGCCATTCAGATCATTCTGGCTTAAATTATCCCTAATTATCCCACAAGGATACACAAAAAAAATCAATTATCAAAAATCTAAATAATCAAATAATTAAAAATCAATTGACACTATTGTTTTGAGGTAGCACTTCCTGTAAGACCTTGTAAATGAATTGGGCTTCATCTCAGTGGGAACATGGAAGTGCTTTTACAGTGCTGTGAGGTTTTGACGTAAGTGAAAGGAAAATTTTTTGAAAAAGCAAATGAAAAGACCCTGCATGTCAGTCCTCACTTCCTGTGTAGTGGAACAGAAGCCTGACTATAAGTGCATAAATACACAAAAATGTACAAATCAGTACAGTTTTCTACAACTTCCATCATTTTTTCCCTCAATGCAGGTTAGACAAACCTCGATTCAAATGTTCTCCCTTGAGGGTGGTGCATCTTTACAACATTGGCAATAATAACCCAGCAGGTTCCTTTCATCCTCCCAACGATGTTCAGAATATTCGGAAGCTCGTATTGTGATTAAGAATGGTTAATGGATGCTCGAGTCACACCGCTGGGAGGAGAGCACACATTCTGCTCACATAGCCTGCCTAACACACAGAGCGCACACAAAAGGACTCATCAAAGCTGCACTGATAAACTAAGAGGAAAAAAAGAAAAGAAAGCAGCGTACACCCACAATACAAGAAGGTTTTTTGTGTATTTATTCATCAAAAACATAGTCAGTTTCCAGAGGTTCTTATATGCACATTGTCTGACAGACAGTAGAGCAGAATAACCTAAAACATTGGATATATTCCCGAAAATAATCCAACTACACGGACATTGTTTGCTCATACTGATGAGAGTGCCTATTTTGTGATGATCCAAAATGGTTAAAGGTCACGTTAAAGTGGTAAAGTGCTTTTCAGAGCATATTTGTCATGTTCATTAAGTATTCAGTGGGCATTACATGGATTCTGCTGTCAGCCAATAGTCCAATCACGCCTCTCCTACGTGGTAAAATGACATGAAAATCTCAAAGTACAGTTCATCTACCAGAATTCATAAATCACGTTGCTGGGAATGATCAGCTCTCCAAACAAACACTGGCACATTTATGACACCACAGCACCCACAGTGTCGCCAGGACAAATACAGTAGCCATCAATTTACAGCCAAAGTGTATCATTTCTGTGTCACTAGTATCGCCCTAAAGAACAGCAAAAATAATGACTGTTTTCAAACTGGTTTCTCCCCCATTCGCTACTGGCCAGACAGATGACTGGAAACCTATCTAGAATTAGCTGACATATTGCTATGTACTGTATATTCAGTGTTGGGGAGTAACTAGTTACATGTATCGGAATTATGTAATTTAATTACAAAATAAATGTAACTGTACAGTTACTGAGAAAAAATGTGTACTTAAATTACAGTTACTTTTGAAAATGTTAACGATTACAAAGGAGGGTTACATCGAAATATATCTGAATATATTCGCACACATACAGATATGATTGACTTATTTCCCAAATTGCATTGACTGCTTTAAAATATGAGCCACCAATGTTTCAGTAGTTTAGGACACAGAATAGGACACATGATTATTCAATAACTGTTTTATTTCCTGTTTGGGTTTATGTATGTGTTTTATTTTTTTAGGCATTGTTAGATGCCAGTGTTTCCTGACATAGCTATGCAAGGATTTGATTTCAAAAACAGTATCATTAACTATTAAAGGTAACACTTTATTTTGATGGTCCCCCAAAAGACAATGCAATGACTATAAGTAACTTTGCACCTACATGTCAACTAACTCTCATTAGAGTATTATTTGACTGTCTGCTTAATATCTGCTAACTCTTCATTGTGATGGTGTCCCAAAAGACATTCTACTGACTATAAGTAACTTTGCAAGTACATGTCAACTTATTGTAACCCTAAACCTATACCAGTCTACTAATACTTTTCTATCACTCTAATGAGAGGTAGTAGATATGTAGGTGCAATATTACTTATAGTCCACAGAATGTGTTAAAAGGACCATCAAAATAAAGTGAAATCCTATTAAGCTATATCTTATGATTTTAAATCTGTATTTAACGTCAGAGATCTCAAAGTAAAAATAGGTGCTAAAGTCTGATTTTGTGGTGGCTGTGTTTTAAAATGAAATGATTATCTTAATTGTAGTGAAGAAGGATTTTGAAAGTCTGACAGTATTCAGTGTTGAGTACTGCTGTAAGTTTAACCCTGTCTGCTTTAAATGTTTCAAAATTATTAACAGTTGACAACATTCATTAGAAATTTTGATCAAAAAGTAATCAAATGTACTCAGTTACATTAATTGTATTTATGGTTACACTTTATTTTAAGGTGTCCTTGTTACAGTGTAATTATACATGTAAGTACTGAGTAATATTAATTAACTACATGTACTTACTATGTTGTGGGTTAGGATTAGGGTTTGGCTTAGGGTTACTTGCATGTAATCATGCATAAAATAATTGTTATTATAATAGTAAGTACATGTAACGTGTAACAAGGTCACTTTTAAAATAAAGTATTACCGAATTTATTTAGTATTTAGTAATTGAAATAGTTATACTACTTATTACATTTTAAATAGGGTAACTTGGGGTAATTTAGGATCATCTCTAACCTATTATATTTGCAAAGTAACCTTCCCAGCACTGTGCATATTAAATTACATTAAATAATTTACTCACCCATGTTGTTCCAAACATGTCTGTTTATATTTTGAATAACATACTGGTCATTATTGTCCATGCAATTATAACGAATGGACACTGGTGCTTTGAAGCTTAAAAAAAGAGCAAAAGCATCAAAAGCTATCATAAAATGAGTCCATTTGACTTGTGCTCTATTTTCCATGTCTTCTGAAGCCATACAGTATAATAGCTTTGCGTGATCAACAGACTGAAATTTAAGTCGATATTCACTAAAATTCCCCTCCAGTGAGTTTCCATTCAATTAATGAATTAACCATTCAGAGTAATTTTTATGAATCAGATCAAATCAGTGATTGAAAAGATCTGCTTCATCCACACATAATACATTTTCTAATTCTCTTATAATCAAAGTGAAAGAGCTAGAGCGGAGGTGAGAACAGTAACTTCATTTTAGGCACTATTTATTCTGTTCCTCACACAAGTTGTGAGGCACCCGAAATAGACTTTTTAATATAGTAAAAGATTCATGCTGACCATTTGTACAATCTTTTTATGGTGCTTTTTGGGGATTGACCCAAGTACTGATTCACTTGACCCTAGTATTATTCAAGACATGAAATTCTTCAAAAATGCACCTTTTTGTGTTCCACAGAAGAAAGAATTTCATGTGGGTTTGCAACAACAGAATTTTTATTTTTCAGGGAACTATTTCTTTAAATCATTTTAAACAATAATGTATTTTAAAATGTAATAAAACAACACATTTAGCCACTAATAAAGGAGAGAGGTTTAAAAACGCCACAGTGCTTCATTGTGGGGGAGGCTGAATCACAAAAGACATTCTGTAGCATTCACTCCTGCTCTAAACAGAACTGTTTTGACCTCCCCTAAAAACACAGAAGCGAACCAGCACAATGCCAAATCGACCTAAGCACATGATGTGGGCATTCTTGCTATTGTCACTCTGCCACAGCGCAGGCTAAAATGTCAGGCCTATCTGAATCAATGTTAGTTGGCAGTGTGCCACTATGGACGCTGTTACCACCACCACAGAAATCAGTTGAGTGGAGATTTGAGCGAGGCTACCCATCGCCATCATAATAACCACAGCAATTGAAACGACAGATTCTGACCTCACCTCACTGATGAAAGAAGATAAAGAGAGCATAAAAAAAGAAAAAAAAGAAAAGAATAATACATATAATATGGTGACCATGTTGCCATGGGTCCGGCACTGTAATTATCTAATCACATCATTTTATTAGGGGAAAAAAACATGTGTCGATTAATTTGTTACTTGGACGGTTGCATAAAGATCATGAGAACTCATTAAACTTAATCCATTATAATTTCACCTCCAAACCCATTCTCCCTCTCCATCTTTTAATAGTGCATTCATACGATCAAATAAAAGAGTATCAGTGGGTGAGTGGCCTTCATCAACTCGGTGTGGTGGAGATGTGCTTATCAGAGGACAGGGATTACAGCATTAAATGTTAATGGAATAGAAAAGGAGCAGAGGTGGACTGCTGATCAGCCTCTCAGTGAAGTGCATGCATCAGGACACAGCTGCAAGAGACGACAACACTGGACCAGCAGGCCTGCTCTTATACTGCCACTCAACTCAGAATTAAATGCATTTACAAGTGGCCGTGAAATCGCAATATTTTTAACAAGTATGTATCTGAGAGAGCAGATGAAGGGTTAATGTTTAATTAAATAATTAAAGAAATATTTAACAAGGTAAACTAAATAATTAAAAATGGAACAAGTGCACATTTACTTTAGCCTAATATGCACTCATATAAACAAGAAAACATTATGGCAGTTAAGAAAAGATTCTCTCAAGTACCTGACTAAACGGACAGAGTCAAGAAGAAGCGGGGGTAAAAACAACAAAATAGTTTAGGGGTGTTGCTTTATTTTACGTACTTTAAATATTATTAAATAATTAAATTAACCCAAATCTAACAAATTAATAAACAGTGAATACAAGTCACATATGTGTGTAAAAAACAAAGCAACAAGCTTGGCAAATAATCACATTACAAAGATCAAGAGTAACAAAAAGTCTGCTGTATTAATTTGAGGTTTTTTCTTACAATGTGTAAAAAACAATAAGGATTTTAAAAAGGAACCCGTGTGCATAAGAAAGCAAAGGCAAAAGGAGGCAGTTTTTTTTTTAAGATGTTATTTTGCTTTTTTATTTGATTAGACAGAAGCGACGTTGGAGAGAGAGAGGGACGGTATCAGGAGGTTCCGCGAGCCCCATGTTCAACGCCCTGCTCTGAGGCTATCGTGCCGACAGTTTTAGGTATTTTTATTTTAAATTAATACAGATTTAAAATAAAATTTAAAAAAATGGAACAAATGTGCATAAAAGAGCAAAAATTAAATATGTAGGGTTGTTGCCTTATTTAGAAAATTCGGTTTAAATATATATATATAAAAACATAATAAAAAAAATGTATAAATTTGCATAAGAGGGCAAAAAGGAAAGGAAAGAAAAATATGAAGGGCTGTTGCTTAATTTTAGGTAATGCGATTAAAACATATATTACAATATTTTAAATAATTAAAAGGGAACGATTGCACATTTACCTGAACCCTCAAGCTTCATCATCTCAAAGCTGTGTGCAGAAAACAAAATATCTTAAGAGATGCAAAATACAGGCTTTGAATAAACATGGCTCCAGGGACTACACAGTTACTGCCTTTAGCAGATGGCTACAGAGGAAAGACTGGAACGAGTCACAAACAAAAAACAATTGCCTGCAATATCTCAGAGGTTTACACCTGGTTTAACTCTTTATTCATCCATTTATTTCGTACTGCTTTGATGACATGGTGAGGCACCGTGACTTCAGCTTAATTGCATATGCGTGTCAATGTGTGTACAAGAGAGAGGTTGCATTAAGGTTATGTGTCAGTATCCTTAATAATTCAACCAAAAATGAAAGTTCAGTCATCATTTACTCACCCTTAATGTTGTCTTAAGTTTCTAAGATAACTTTGGGTGGACCACCTAATTGGACTAATGCCACCCTGGTCCATGTGTGTCCTATCCAAACACCTTAACGATTTTTAGACACTCCATTTACCAAACATAAAGTGCACAGGTTGTGTTTAGAGACTTGTAATGGTCGCTGTATACACCCATTTGTGTTTGAAAGGGTAGCCAAAAGCAGGACTGCAAATTTGGCTTGTACTTTGGTTCTTTGTTCTAACAAGGTCTCATCTGCTCTCTAAATCCCACTCCTACTAACAGCCAAATTGTGTGTTTTGTCAGGTAATCTTGTTTTGTTTTTGTAGTCCCGACAGTGTTTCCTGACAGATAGCAAACCCATAAGCATTCATCTGTCTGGAGTTGAAACTTGATATGTTGGGTAAGCTTTCAACGTCCTAAAAACAGCAACAATGTACCAAAGAAAACAAACTGTGTCTTTAAGCTAAAACCCTGCTAGGTGAATGTAAATTAACACAAAGTGAAATCTGTTGGCATCCTTAAAGGGATAGTCCACCCCAAAACACAAAAAGAATATATTTTAAATAATTTGAAAACAGTTTTCAGTTTTTCCCCAATTTTTTTTTGACTTCCATTGTATAAAAAATATAATGGAAGTCAATAGGAACTAAAACTGTTAGTTACACCAACGTTCTTCAAAATATGTTCTTTTGAGTTCTACAGAAGAACATAAGTCAGAGAGGTTTGGAGTGACATGATGGTGAGTAAATGATGACAATTTTCATTTTTGGGTGAACTATCTGTTTAGACCTACAGGACAAGGCCATAATTCAGTAGTGCAATATAATTGTGTGCAGATTTTTAAAAGCAATTTAATAAAACGGATGACATGGTCCTGGATGCTGATTGGTCAATACAGCAGTCCAACCATGCAGTCCAAGTCCATGATACTTTACTATATAATTAGCTATGACGATAATAACAATATAGTAAGAAGCTTATTGCTTAAGAATTTTACATATTATGGCATTGTTATGCAATGTGGAACTGATTGCTCTATAAATTTTTTAAGTTTTTCACTCTTATTTTGGACTTTATGTGTGCTAGCGTATTATGTTGTGTGTGGGACACAATATCACATTATATTGTTGTTGCTTTTCTAACACCAATAATATATTCATCAAGACAATACTGAGAACAATAGGTAATTAGACTCATTTGGACTCAGGGAATAACTCAAATGTTATAAACAAAGCACAGAGAGAAAGAAAACTAATTTAAACACAGAAATAATTCAGCTGCATTTTCTGCCACAGGCATTCAGCCAGATCTTCTTGCCATAAATGTCTGCCCGAAGTTCATGTTATTCCTGTCATCTATGTTCCATCTTATTTTTTATTACCCACAGCTTTGTTAATAAAAGGGGGAAAAGAGAGAGAGAAACAAAAATAAAATGTGGTGAGCAAAAGAGCTGGAGGAAGTGAGAGAAAAAGGGGTATAATGTGAAAGCTGTTTGTGGAATTTCACACAAGTGAATGTCTGAAGCTTTTGAAATGCAATGAAGCTTTCTAATGTCACCATTAATGGCCTATATAGTGCAAAAACTGTCGATAAACAATATTCTCTTATATAAAAGAAAATCTGAGAAATAAAAACTTCCGAGATATTGCTGATAGTGTTTCGGTTGTGGAAATGAATGCCAATCAAATAAAGCTTTGACACAAAATATCCACCTCTTACAGAAACTAAGATGTATTGAAGCTTGTTTTGGAAGAGGCTTTTGTTTACATCATCTGTTCTTTGTCATCAGAAGAGGCTTAATCTCCAAATTTGAGTGGGAGTGCCAATGGCATTAAGCAGGATCAAGTGGCTGAATCACAGGGGGTTTAGGACCTTCTTGCTAAAATGTGTCATCCTCTCTAGTACAATGAACAGGAAGATTATAACTCTAGACCTGGATGAAAAGGTCTCTCGAACAATGAAAGATCAATGGCAAATTCACCTGAATACACACAAATGATAAAGTGACATGTGAAGGAAGGTCATTCACAGTTCAAATAAATCAATAATCAGAATAAAGGTTTAAAAGGGTTAGAATGTCGCAGTAATTTACTGAAATCATCAGCATACTGCACGACAAGAAATGACAATTCAGTAAGTGTTTATTTGAAAGCAATTATTATTATTATTATTTTAAATAAAAGGGTATACAATTTAGGTTAAAAAACTTTAGATTACCTTTCAAAAATATTAACTAAATATTAAATCCAAGCTCAAGTTCTGATCCATGCCATGTTTAGTCTCAAACAACTGAGAAGTTTTACATTTTAAATATAAAATGTAAATAAACTCTAAGATAAGCACATCCCACATTATAAATAAAGGAAATAATCATTGCAGCTGCATAACCCCACAGAATTTTGTATAAATACAATGTTCACCCTCACTGTTACTTGGCAAGTCACCAGTATTTTTGTGAATCAAAACACTGTGCAAAACTGTGCAAAACATAAAGGTTAACACTGGCGGAAATCACATATTAGCATGATAAAGCTAGCTGAGTGATGAATAGAAAATGATAAAGACAAACTGTGATCAGACCGTAAATTAAGACTTGTCACTGTAAGTACTGTATTGGTAGCACTTGGATTCTCTTTCTGTTAGTACAAAAAGCCATTAATACTAATAATATTACCATAGTTCTTTCACCACATTTATGTAAAAATGATTTACATGCCAACTTTAGTGATCTGTGAGCATATTTATCTCTACACGGAAACTTCCATAGAAACCTATTCAGAGATAATAAAAAAACATTTTTGCCGGTCAATAAAGTTGCCAGGTGCATTTCTGAGTAAACAGCCATAAACATCAGCATGAATTTAACACCACCACATGACGTATTATCCAGCAAGTTGTCAAAAGCTCTTGCTAAGGTTGTCTACTTGTATGCAAGTTGTTTTTAAACCATCTAAAATAATATTTACAGATGGATATGGAGGGGTAGAGCCTTCGGCGTGTTCTGTTGCCTGTGGCCTTAAATGACAGCAATTAAACTGACAGTGAATATAAAGTTGACTCATGTTTACCGCTAGACTCATGATTTCTGTTGCTTAAACCTGCTAATAAACATCAACTGTAGCCTTTCTGGTGATATATTCAAAAACATTAAGATCAAATATTTCCTTTTTGAAAACATTTATTGATTGAAACTGCATCAACTAGATTAGACACTTACAATCAAAAGTATCCTGGGATAAGCTAGCTAGGTAAATATGATTTAATTAGCAGCAAATGGGTCCAGCAACGGTGACTAAAAATACTAATCACTGTACCATGTCTTCATCTATCCGCAGGTTCCCTGCCTTTCAAAACCAATCAGCATCATATACAAACCCGGAACAATCACTTTGACTGTCTGTATTTTAATGAACTAGCCACAGGGAAGAGATCAATTTAGATATACTCTCTTCTGAAGCTCACTGAGAGCCACAAGACAGAAAGTTAGAGTGTTTTGGTCTGACATACCTTATAATGTAAGACATCATATGCTCCATTAGCCATACACAAGCAGAGCACTAGAAGACTAATAATGACTAGTAATGACTCACTGCAAAAAAGGCAGAAAAATATAAAAGGACAACCAGTACTAACCCTACAACAGTACAAACAAATATATGTAAGATGTTTTGCAAGAATGGAAAAAAAAGGTAAAAAAAAAACATGTTCAAGTAAACAATTAGATTGCGGCTTTCCATCTCACAATTCATACTTTTTTGCAAGCAATTCTGAGAGAAAAAAATCTAAATTGTGAGATATAAACTCGCGCTCAGAGCGACGAAGGTCACCGCGAGTTCTCTGGGTCGTGCGATGTCCACACTTGTGGACCAGGGAGTGCCATATCTGGCTGTGTCTGGTTGATATGAGGGACGCCGACAAAGTTCGGTTCCTTAATGCCCCTGTGTCCCAGAAAGGCGGTGACGAGGTCGAGAGCTTGGCCCAGCAGCTCTCAGCTGCACAGAAGCAGACTGAGGCGGGTCGTCACACCCTGCCCTGGCGGGCTGCTGCTTCCTCCACCTGTCCGCAGCGTCCCAGCCTGCTCGTCACCGAGAGCAGCCCCCTGCGTTCACCCCTGCTCCGGCGCCGCATCCGCAGCAGCCTCCAGCAAGCGGCGCTGTGGAGCTGGGCGTAGGCAGGCCACCCCACCCATCCAGGCCCCCGTCAAACCTGGCGGTGAGCGAAAGAGCAAGATGCCCTGGGACGGGTAACCTAGAGAGGGAGGAAGCTGCTCTTTGGGGGATGGTGAAGGCACCTCTCCCTCCCCCGGAGGAGGGCCGTGTGGAGAATCTGGAAAATTCGAGAGAGAGCGGTTTTCTCTGTCCCTGGGTCCCAGGAGGGCACGGAGAGTCGCGGACGGACCAGCACCGGACCACACTTATCCTCCTCCATCACCAGCAGGCAGCAGCGGGCGGTCAATAGCTCACAGGCCCTACTCATCCACGCCTGCTGCCAAACCTGTGGAACCAGGTAAGCTTTGCAACCTCCACCGACGTCACCCCCCACACAGCACACTCAGACCCCTCTTCGGTCCGCTCACAAGCCTCCTGAGTTGGGTCCCTGCGTTCCACCTTGCTGCCTCACTGTGGGTACGGTGGTGGTTCCACTGGTCCCGCTTGCACGATATTTGGGTGCCTGGCTAGCGCTACCCAACCTGCCTCGTTGGCTTCTGCGGACCATCAGCCTCGGCTATGAAATTCAGTTCGCCCGGCGTCCCCCCAAGTTCAGTGGCATCGCCGATGCTCCTGTCTTGCGTGCGGAGATTGCAGTCCTACTGGCGAGGGATGCGATAGAGCTGGTCCCTCCAGCCGATGAATACAGGGTTTTACAGCCCTTACAGTGTCATTGTCCCCAAGAAGGCGGTGGGTTACGACCAATCTTGGATCTGCGTGTCTTGAACCAGGCCCTTCGCCAGTTACCGTTTAAGATGTTGACGCAGAAACGCATCTTTCGGTGCTCCTCCCGAATTGGTTTGCAGCAATCGACCGAAGGAATGCGGTACTTTTCAAGGGTCGTCCTTCCGAACCACAACATTCTGCGTTCGCTTTCGATTGACGAGCATATAATCGAGGTCCCGTCGCCCCGTGTCTCAAGTATTGTGCATGCAGCCTTGTTTCCCCTGAGAGAACAGATCTTTCCGCTTTCCCAACTACCTCAACGATCTGGCTCATTACCTAGCTCAGTATCAGCCTCATTGTGTGCACACAGGGACTTGGTGCTTTGGCACCTCAGCCAGTGGGGTTGTGCCTTCAGGTCAACTGGGAAAAGAGCTAACTCTCCCCGACGCAGAGGATCTCTATTCTCGGTATGGAGTTGGACTCGGTCAAAAAGACAGCACGCCTCACAGAGGAACGTGCGCGGTCGGTGCTAGCCTGCTTGAATACGTTCAAGGGCAGGATGGCGGTCCCACTGAAACAGTTTAAGAGGTTCCTGGGGCATATGGCAGCTGCAGCGGTAGTTACGCCGCTGGGGCTGCTTCATATGAGAGCGCTCCAGCACTGGCTTCATGGCCGAATCCCGAGGTGGGCGTGGAAACGCGGCACTCACCGGGTCCAAGTTACAACAATACCTGTCGCCAATCCTTCACCCCGTGGTCAGACCTTGTGTTCCTCCTGGCAGGAGTGCCCCTGGAACAGGTCTTCAGGCATGCTGTGGTTTACACGGATGCCACCACCACCGGCTGGGGGGCCACGTACAAACGGGCTTGCAGTGTCAGGGGTTTGGAAGGGGCCCCAACTGCACTGGCACATCAAAACAAAATTGGTTTTGCCTAGAGTTGTTAGCAGTGTGCCTTGCCTTGAACCATCTCAAAGTGTGCTTACGGGGCAAGAACGTGCTGGTCCGAACGGACAACATGGCGACCGTTGCATGCATCAACCAACAAGGTGGTCTGCGCTCCCGTTGTATGTTGCAACTCGCCCGCCACCTCCTTCTTTGGAGTCAGAAGGTTCTGAGGTCCCTTCTTGCCATTCACATTCTGGGTCTGCTCAACCGTATGGCCGACGAGCTGTCACGAGCCATGCTCCCAGGAGAATGGAGACTCCATCCCCAGACGGTCCAGCTGTTTTGGAGACATTTTGGAGCCGCTCAGGTAGATCTGTTTGCTTCTCCAGAGACCTCTCACTGCCAGTTGTTTTTCTCCCTGACCGAGGGAACACTTGGCACGGACGCGCTGACACACAGCTGGCCTCGGGGCCTGTGCAAGTATGCGTTTCCCCCAGTGAGCCTTCTCGCACAGACTCTGTGCAAGGTCAGGGAGGACGAAGAACAGGTCCTGCTGGTTGCGACGTACTGGCCCCCTCGACTTGGTTCCCCGACCCATGCTCCTCACGACAGCCCCTCCCAGTCGATTTCCTCTGAGGAGATCTACTGACTCAGAGGACAGGCAACCTGTGGCCACCCACCCAGTCCTCTGACACTTCATGTCTGTTCCCCTGACTGGACTCGGGAGGTTCTTGGTGCCTACCCCAAGAGGTAATTGACACCATCACTTCGGTGAGAGCACATTCTAAGTCACGCTTACGCCTTGAAGTGGAACCTGTTCATCGAGTGGTGTTCTTCTCGTTGGAGACTCCCGGAGATGCCCGATCGGAGTTGTGCTGTTCTTTTTGCAGCAAGGGTTGGAGTGAAGGCTTTCTCCCTCCACCCTTAAAGTCTATGTCACTGCGATTGCTGCTAACCATGACCCCGTAGAAGGGAGGTCGCTGGGAAGCATGACCTGGTCGTCAGGTTTCTTAGGGTGGCGAGAAGGTTAAATCCTCCCCGGCCCTCCTCTATACCCTCTTGGGACCTGTCTCTAGTGCTAAAATCACTACAGCAGGGCACATTTGAGCCTTTGCAGACGGTCGAGTTGAAATTTCTTTCGATGAAGACTTTGCTCTTGCTGGCATTGGCCTCTATCAAGAGGGTGGGGGACCTGCATGCATTTTCGGTCGACAATTTGTGCCTAGAGTTTGGGCCGGCTGACTACCAGGTAATCCTGAGGCCCCGGCCCGGCTATGTGCCAAGGTTCCACTACTCTCCCTTCAGGGATCAGTGTTGAGGCCTTCAAGCGCTGGCCTCCCGGGGAGGCAGACCCAGCCCTAGCTTTGCTCTGTTCCGTCCGAGCCTTGAGATGCTACGTAAACCAGACACAAAGCTCAGACCAGCTCTTTGTCTGTTACGGAGGCCAGCAGAGGGGGAATGCCGTCTCTAAGCAGAGGATGGACCACTGGATAGTGGATGCCATCACCTTGGCTTATCAGGTACAGGGTGTGCCCTGCCCTTTCAGGTTGCGAGCTCATTCAACTAGATTGTTGCATCCTTCTGGGCGCTGGCTCATGGCACCTCGCTGACAGATATTTGTGGAGCTGCGGGCTGAGCGACTCCCAACACGTTCGCTAGATTATATAGCCTTCTTGTGGAGCCGGTATCCTCCTGTGTTCTCACCTCAAACGGGTAAGTTCTCGAGAGGCCCGTTTTAAGTGTCAGCTTTGCGAAAACTGCTCCAGAGTGTCCGTACTGTAGGCCCTGTCAAGCTCCTCCGTCCCCTCGGCAGTCAGACGTGGCGGAGCGTCCGGCGCCAGGTCTTCACTCGTTGAATCCTTGAGAACCGGTAGAGGGCTGGGTTCCATATGTAGAGACCTAACTGGATCCCATATGTGTAAGTCCTACGCATATCCCTCAATAGCCCTGTTTCCTCGGCAGACTTTCTGCCATTTCCAGGATGGATTACAATCAACCTCTAATCTTCATATGCCACCTACAGCTGGTGTCATATGTGTAAGTGCTTCGCAACCTCCTCTGGAAGGATGGGGCTTCCGCAACTTCTCTCGTTCCAAGTGGCACGGGTATGTTTCCAAGTGTTATCCAGTCTCACTGAGTGGGTAGTGCTATGACAACAGTGACTGGTCTCCTTGTGTGCGAGCCCCGGCCTACACACAAAGGGGGCGCCGGCATCTCGGCACAGGAAACGTGAAGGGGCAGCATCCAGGCACTTTGGTAGGATCCCAATTCTTCGTTCACTTACACCGTGACTCAGAGTGACTGACTGAAAGGGAACATCTTGGTTACATATGTAACCCTCATTCCCTGAAGGAGGTAACAGAGACGTCACATCGCCACGGCTGCTGTACCATCGCTGAGCGGCCGGGTCACCGGCTCGGCTCCTCAGCGAAAACCTGGTATGCGTTGCATCTGCTGCCTACTTCTACTCACGCTGTGATCAGCGGCATCTAGATGCAATCACAGCATGCCGATGTGCATTGGCTCGTTTAGTTTACATTTGAAGTGGATTGGTCTCTCTAAGCGAGATCCCAATTCGTCGGTCACCAACGTGACGTCTTCAGGGAACGAGGGTTACATACGTAACCGAGACGATCTGTTACACATTATAGATAATCACATAAGCTCAGGTGAATAAGGTTATTACTGTTTGTGCAGTCGACTGGAAAAAATTTATTTTTAAATCGGATGGTTTACATTCTCATTCTTTCTGTCAGAACCAATAGATTGTGACCTGGGTGGTTTGGATTTTGCTGCATTAGGTTGGATTTACTGTGACAGTAGTTCATGTTTGTTTAAGAAATATTACATCAGAAGTTTCCTGTCTTATGTGTTCATGGTGCCATATCAGGCGAGCAGCTCAATAGTACCACAGCACTTCGTGAGGGCTGATAAGGGCTGTGAAGATTATGACGACAAATTGTGAGATTGTCCAGACATGCTTCACAGTAAACAGCTTTACATAATCTCTAGTCTGACTACTTTCAGTTATATGTTATCCTAATTGCTAATGATAGATTTTATGTGTCTGTTAACAGTGCTAATCATTTTTCTGCTGCTCTCTGTGTGTGTGTCGGATGTACACCTTTTCCAGGATAAGAGATAACTAATCGAAACGAAATGAGGGGACCATTGAATGCTGGGTTGTGCTTCCAGATGGCTAATGTTTACTTCCTCCATGTCTCAATCTGCTCTTATTAAAACATTCTCTCGTAGCATGGCCTCCGGATGGCAACTGCGAGGAAGACAGGTGGCATTTATAGCATAAATATCATGATATCTCTGTGATATTAGACTGATTGTGAGCATTAAGCCACCATTTGGTGTTTAAGTGCAAAGATTAGTGCAACAATCGACAAGGAAATACATATAGCCCCACATGTTTGTTTGTTTGTTTGTTTGTTTGTTTACATTGAAATTTTTGCATTCTATTTCACTGAAAATGTACAATTACAGACAATTTGAACTTACAACGCATTAAAAGAAATCTGAAAGTAAAAAAATAAAGAGAAAAGTCAATACACTTACAGTGTTCCTCTTTCTTTCTTGACTCTCTTTACCCTGGTGCACTGTATAAATAGCCCAGCCTTTTCTTTTTGCAATCAAATGGACAGGCATTAAAGAAATAAAGTGTTGTCATATCCTCCAAATACATGTTTTCTTGAGCAAGACTCAAGAAAGAAATGAAGAAAGATGGATAAAACAGAAGCATCACATCAAGCATCCCTAAACATGGATAAATGGCAGCCTTTTGGGAAATTGAGAATGTAGTTTTCAAATTTAATGCCTGGAAATTGTCTTCTGGCTCAGTACAGTGGGGTCCAAAAGTTATATATATATATATATTATATAGAGTATTATAGATATATATCTATATATATCCATATGTTGGTAAACACTTTGAATAGTGAACACTTATTAACTTATTGTCATACTTACGGAAGTTCTAAGCGGCCATGCATTATTTTTTTTCCCTTCTTGTTTTCTTGTTATAACGACTTATTTTTCTCGTTATATACATAACGAGAGTTGTTTTCTCGTTAAAACGACTTATTTTCTCGTTATATCGACATAACGAGAGTTGTTTTCTCGTTATATTACTTATTTTCTCGTTATATCGACATAACGAGAGTTGTTTTCTCGTTATAACGACTTAATTTTTCTCGTTATATCGACATAACGAGAAAATAAGTCGTTATAACGACTTATTTTCTCGTTATAACGACATAACGAGAGTTGTTTCTCGTTATAACAACTTAATTTTTCTCGTTATATCGACATAACGAGAGTTTTTTTCTCGTTATAACGACTTATTTTTCTCTTTATATCGACATAACGAGAGTTGTTTCCTCGTTATAACGACTTATTTTCTCGTTATATCGACATAACGGAAGTTGTTTTCTCGTTATAACGACTTAAATTTCTCATTATATCGACATAACGAGATTTTTCTCGTTATAACGACTTAATTTTCTTGTTATAACGACATAACGAGAGTTGTTTCTCGTTATAACGACTTAATTTTCTAGTGATCTCGACAAAGTTTTTTTTTTTTTCTTTTTAAAGTGATTTAAAGGGAATTTTGTTTTTACCTTTGTAATGGCATTTTTCTAACTGTATTAAAAGTGTGTCATCTTTTATGTCAAAATCAAAAAATATATATTTATAAGCTTTTTAAAATTTCTATTTACAACAACAGAATAAAAACAAGTGGAATAAGAAGTAGAATAAGATTAAGCTACCGATCAAATGAAATCAGTATTTAAGAAACACATTTGTGCTACAGAGATGGCACAAAAGAACACACAAGTGGCTTGTATGTGTATTTTCAGAGGTTTAATGAGGCTCAGAGGTCGCATGAGTACAATTAAATTCATAAATTCATGTTGAGATTAATATTTTAAATATAAAATTTTTAATACAGAAATATTAAATGATTTAAATAACAGAAAAGATACTTTAAAAATTAAACTAAAACTGCCAACAGGTGGCGTCAAGTCACTGATTTTTATCACTGATTCATTCATTCAATTGATTCGTTCGAATAGCTGAATCTTTCAGGAACGAAGTACGTGACTGTCTCTATGAATTGGTAATTGAATCATTGACTCACTAGATTCGTTTAAAAACGCAGTTCATTCATAAACGAATCACCGCTGTGTTTGAATGGCGATGCGCAGCGGCTCAGTTGTTACTTTAAAAAAAAACTATTTTCGTTGATGAAATAGAGCAAAATAAGGCAATTGTGTTTGTCATACAATATAAGTCACTTAATATTAACTCTTGTTTAATGAACTGTTGTATTAAATCACTATCACATTTACAAACTCCCTTAAAAAACATTAAAAGCTGTCATTCATCTTAGTTAATCGCGATCTCACAAACCTCCGTTATAATCAATGAAGCTCTCTAAACTGCACAATGAATCTCGTATTTACAACCCCGTCAACACTTTGTTTGTTATAATGAGAGGATACGTCTGTGATGCATTACTCAACGCTGCAGAAAGTAAGTACGTTAGAACCTTTGAAGCTCCCTCAGCGCAAACACAAATATGCTGATCAATATTATTTCATAGTCACTCGCACGCAGTAGTTTTCAGTCGCAAATGCGACGCAAATGGTCGCACTGTAGAGTCCTGTTATATATATATGGCATGTATGGCATCAAGTTGATTTTGAAAGGTTTAAAACAAATAAATAATATTACATAAGAAAAAATTAAGATTCTGTACTGTTTCTACAGTAGGTCACTAATAGCACATTGATCATAGAAACTCCTTAGTACAGACGTCAGATTTGGATTGAAAGATTTCTCAAATCAGGCTTGAAAACGTGATCATCAGGTTTCCCACAAACTTGTAGAGTAAATGCAGCTTATGTGCTGCTTTCATTAAAGCAAAAAAAAGGGACAAATCAAATTCTAGGACATTCTGAACTGTCTAATTCAGCTTTTCAACTCAAATTGCTATGGCAATAAGATTTTTGGGCCCCCTTTACATTTTGGTCAAATCCTTTAGACCCATATAATCATTAGAAGTTTTGAAAATACAAAGCGTGTGGAGTGAGAAGCTTAGTATACTGTTTGCTCTTTTCAGCCTGTTCAATGGCTCTATTATAAATGGCACAGTCAGTCAAAGGCTCATTCAAATAGCCCTTATCTCCCGGTTTCAGCCTGCTGTCCATAATATGAGCCGTCATTCACAAGGAGCTTTGCAATGGTACAAGAGAAGACTAATGCTGGACCTAGAAGCTTGTCTCAAATCAATTTTACCTAAAAATGAACTGAACTACGGCAGATATCCCACAGGTGTCATTTAACCTTGGAGTAAATAGTGACTGCGACTGTAATTTTCTCATAATTAGACAACGACTATGATTCATTTGGCAGAGGAGGAGTGTTTCAACATCACGACAACACAACACATATACAGTAACAAAACTGATTTTCAATGATTTCATTTGAATGACAAAATTGTTGTGCTGTTCTCCAGTAAAATGATCAAAACATCCTTAAAATGAGATTCAATTACTTGAGAATCAAATGTGCATAATAGATTTCACAAAATTCATTTCAGATAGCATATCTTGAATTTCTGATTATTTTTCTTATACATTTATTTGACAACTTTTCCTGTTTTAGGCATACATTTAACAATTTTAACATCGCACCTAACAAATTTAATGATAAAAAACAAATGAAATATTTGTTTATAAAACATTAAATATTATTTATAAAACAACTTGTAATCTACAATAATAATAAATACAACAATTTAAGTACATCTTAATATGTCATCTTACTTCTCCCTTCTCCAGTAAATACTGGTTTTAAATATTTCTGAAACAAAAGGAGCTAACATAATTGACTTCTGGGGAAAAAAACTGAGCAGGTATTTATGATTTCCAAATACAGAGATCAAGATAACCTTTAACTAAATGGGAGCACGTCTTTTCAAGTTAGCATGTCATCTGGTCACTATGGCAACACTGCGAGTGAACGCAACAGTTTTGTAGTTCAGATGTGAGCTTTTGGAGTTCAAAGGAAGGATAGAGTGTTTGTGAGAAATATGCATGTAGTGTGTGTGTGTGTGTGTGTGTGTGTGTGTGTGTGTGATGAGTGGTGAGTGAGTGAGTGAGTGAGTGAGTGAGAGAGAGAGCGAGAGAGAGGAGAGAGAGAGAGAGAGAGAGAGAGTGAGAGGTGAGCGAGGAGGGAGGGAGGGACGGTAAACAACTTCCCTCCTTTCATATCTCACGTATTGAACAGTATGAAAAGGCACTGATGAGGGGAACAGCGAGAGGATATTAAACATTGGTCTTTTTGTACTTTCCATCTTTTGTTTACAGTCATTTGACGTCAGTCACACACACCCCAGATGCACACCATGCACACACTGACAAAATGTTCTCTTTTAAAAATACAATAAAATAAGAAAAAAGGCAGGTTTGAAAAAACGACTTCTTAAGGCTCATTTTTTTTTTTTTTTTTTTTTTTTTTTTTTTTTTTTTTTTTTTCACAATGGTTAATAAAGGCTATTATTTGGCAAAATTACAAAAATATTTATTGACTGGGATGGGATTACACATATCAAACCAAACAACACTGCTCATGTTAGTCAGCATGAATTTGGCATTGCAAAAAAAACACAACTACATTTAAAATAAGGCCTCTTGCTGCTGATAAAATGAATTTCTCAAGAACAGATGACTCATTTTCAGGCTCTCGACATTTTAGTTTGCAGGGAAAAAGTTTCTCATTTGGCTGTGTTCAGCCAAAGTAGTTTCCAAAGTGTTTTGCTGGGTTCAGAGGGGTTTAGGTTTCTGAAAACAAGCCATCTGACCTGCTGAGTACCAGCTTGGCCACCATCATAAACCGGCTAAAACCAGCAGGTGATATTAGATTGTTTGAGATGTTTTTTTTTTCTTTCTTTCTCAGAATAATATTTGCACTTTTTGTGGCAATATTTAAAAAAAAAACAAACAACACAACACAATGTTTTAATCAACAAGCCATATAATTCTGCAATGCTATTTACATTGTGACTCTCATATAAACAACAAATTTAAAAATAGCGTGCTTCTTCAGGAAGCCATCAAACGCTATGCTAGTGGTTGCGGAAATATAGCAACGCAACAGGCAGCTATTCACTTTTGAGTCCTTTGACTCTTCACGGACCAGTGGTTATTAATCAATGTCTGCTGGTGATGTTTTGAGTGGGAGCCGAATCCCTCTGGGTTTCGACATTCAGTCCCCATAGAGAAACTGACACCATCATTCAGTGTGATTACAGCAGCACATCTCAAAAGCAGGTGATCACTGTACTCAAGGGTTGCACTGGGTGCTGTGCCGTTCTTCAAAGATGAGGCAATACACTACACAGACTGTTTTCATAATGGAAGCACTGAACTAGAAAGAAAGAAAGAACTAAATAAGAAAGAACTACTTTCTTTCTGTGTAACATAAAATATACTAAAATATATGATAAATAATGGCAGTAAATAATCTATTTCTTTAAGAGAGAAACTTCCTTAAAAAGAGACATTTCATGAAATGAATTGCCAATTGGCTCTCTCACACTGCAGTGTTAGATTAAACTGAATGAATACATTCCATTTTATTAACTGGATCAGATTGGATTATAGCCACAAAAGCACTACTGGAATAAATGTACTACAGAAATCACCTCATGAAGTATTACTCCACTATAATGGAATGGTTTACATTTACATTGCTTTTTTTGGCAGATGCCTTTTGTCAAAAGTGACCTACAAGGTCATGCAATATTGTACAGTGAGAATTGATTTTCGTCCGATATGACATTAATCAAGTGAAGGCCAAGTCGAAGGCAATCATGACAACCTGCACATGGTGCCACAAATAAAGGCTGAGCATCTGAAGAGTAGTACAGCTATAGATAACATTTATATAGAAGGTGTGGTTAGTGTAAAAGGTTTCTTCTACTATTAATCACTATTAAATTATTACTTTGAATCACTATTGGCTGAATGTGATTCAAAGGAGCTGTTGATACTCAGAGATGGTAAAGGATTAAATTCCCAATCATTAGAGATAAGCAGACCAGTACCTCCACCTCTTCCAGTCAGACGGGGGGAGTGGGAAAAAGATAAATTCTTTGAGAGTGCTGCAGGTGTAGCATTGTCCTCTGGTTTGATCCACGTCTCTGTCAGGGCCATGAGGTTTAGTCTCAAATTACTTGTAATAGAAGTAATAACATCTGCTTTGTTTACAGCAGACTGGCAATTCCAGAGACCAATAGAAAAAGAAAGTAGTGTATTAGTAGACATAGGCAAAGTGCGCAAGTTGTTAGGATTGCACTGCCTACAGTGTGTGATGCATGGTTTGCGAGTGGTAGTGATAGTAGGGATCTGGAAACACATAGTAAGAATTGATTATAAAAAAAGGAAACAGAAGGGGAACAAGTAATAGGAAAGAGAATAATTCAGAAGCGATACTTATGTGCCTTGCCTGTGTCCCTGCTCGGTGGAGTCGAACGGTAGAGTCAATGGTCTTTACACTCTTCAGTCTTCACACGAGGAGAGCTTCACACGAGGGCTGCCACGGTATACAAAGCTTTTTATATTCGTCTAACAAAACTCAAATTGAATTCAGCTGGACACACTTTCCTGTTTATCACAACAAATGGCCAAGCAAAGCGCACGACACTGACAAGGTATGCGAAACAGTACAAGACCAAACATGACTTCAGCATGTCTCAACGCAGTAAACAAAACAAGCATTTTCTAGCAACGACAACTGCGCTAAACACTGAGACAAGAAATAAATACACTTACAAGCTGCTTTTAACTTCTGCTGATTGACTGCTTCTTACACAGCTATTTAAGGTAACAATTGCAGGATACCACTTTATACAGTGTAGCGCATATTTATATAGACAATAACATGGAAAAGCAGAGCAGTTAAATGCAAAAACGTGTTCTGTGTTTCCTGTAGTGACACTCACTTGCTACTGAATCTTGAGAATCACGAAAAACACATATTTTACCTGAGTTGCGTTTGTGATTGAATATAGCTGAAATATCTGAAAAAATGGCAAGTGGAAAACTATAAAGTTTTCAAGTGAGTTGTAATGACTCTTATGAATTAGTTATTTTCAGCCATTCACAAACATACAGCGAGACAACTGATTATGGTCCAAATAATGAACAAATAATCCTTATGAGCTGATTTTTTATTTTATTTTACCGAATCAAACAACACACAGGGTAACCAGCGTAGTCTGATTAATAAACAAATTACTCTTATGAGTGAACTCATGTGCAGTTACTGAATCTACATTTGACTCACTCTCTGAACTGTAAGCTATCATTATTTTCAGTGATCTCCATATTGAGTCAAGAGTTTAATGAATAAATAAATGAATATTCAGCACTACATATGCACACAAGTATAGGTCTCACAGAGTTCTGCTGGAAGCAGGAAACGGTTAGTAATGCTGCCCGTGCTGCTACTCATAATTGCAGTCATTGATCCACCTGGTCAGGCTTCCACTTCGAAATGTTTGTTTTGTTTTAGTAATTGAACTGCTGTGAAATTTGATGCATTAGTAGACATGAGACTTCCTGACCTAAGCTCATTTAGCATTATCCGAGTCTCTACCCAAGATCAATCACCGTGGCAGCAATAAAGCTTCTCCAAACACTGACTAAAGAAGATCATCAATAAACAATTAGTGAAAAGCTTCTATGTCTCCAACACACTGGACTCTGGTTCAGCTGAAGACCAAACTACACTCTGGTGCTCTTTGCGGAGGCTGGAGCTTATTACTGGAGTCCACAAACCTCTAACCCTAAAGGTTATTTGCTGCATGCATGGTAATTAATTCTCAGTTGTATGTCACAACACATCACATACACCCTACATTCAGCCAAGATTTCTCCATCAGTATGTGCTCATCCTCAAATGTGCATGTTGGAGTGTGCACTATAGCCTACTGAGGAGCGGTCTTGCAGAGGTACAGTTTCTGTACATAATTAGTTTATTTTGAGACTTTCTGGTGTGTACCATATATGTTATTTTAATGAACAGGAAATTACCAGAGGAAATCTGTTATACCAGCTTGTCATTTATGTGACCAGGGGACATGGCATTAAAAGAAGTTATTCAGCTTGCATGCTAATGAACTAATTATCTAGTAAACTGCAATGTTGCTCAGTTCTGGCATGTTACAAAACTCAGCAGAAATACCAGAGGACTTCAATCAGCCAAGGTAGCTCTATCTCTTAGTGGAAAATCCATTACAATTGATGAATTCCTGTAGGGGAAGTGTTGCTGCCTATCCCATCGACAGCAGGACATGAGAAATATCCTCAGTCCATCTCTGATGCTCCACACAGCTACATGAAAGATGACATGACAGTTTGCACACCGGCCACAGTCCAAAGTTGGCTGTTTTTCCAGGTTTTTCCAGGCTTTGCCATCCTCCCTAAAGAATCTCATCCAATGTTCAACCATGATTATCTGAAAGCAAGAATTAGTAGTGATGGACTCTCCATCTAATATCGGAAAAGCTTTTTTAAAAGTTTAGCTTGCTAAACACCAAGAAACTCAATAAAACTAACAATTGCAAAACTACATTCAAACTACTTTTTTGAAATGTACTTTGCTACACAAGCTACGAAAAAACATAGCTAATATTAAAGCAAAAAGATTTAATATAGAAGTTTCAAATAAAGTCACATTGCGAAATATAGTTACAATTATGATACAGTCACAATTCAGAGACATTAAAGTCAATCACAAAACAAAGTCCAATTGCAAGTCAGTCACAATTACAAGAAATAGCCACAATTACTTTTTGTTCAATCTGAGAGTATGGGCTTTCATATACAGCATTACACTTAAAGTGCCCCTATTATGCCATTTTTACGGTTCCTAATATTGTTTTTGGGAGTCTCCTACAACAGGATTGCATGCATGCAAGGTCAGATACATTTAAAGTACATATAACTAAAACAAAACTTAAAAAAAAAAAAAAAAAAAACTACACTCAAACCAAAAGTTTTTTTTTCTCCCCCAACTAGAAACCCAAAAAAAAACCATTTTTTTATTGGTGTGAAGAATATTTTTAATAAATTGAAGAACCTTTTTCCACTATAAAGAACCTCTTGTGCAATGAAAAGATTCCATGAATGCCAATACATAACGTTTATTTTTAAGAGTGTGCAGGGACATGCACAGACATTTTGAGGGGCAGGAGCTCAAGTGGAAAAAAGGGCACATCTCATATTTATTTTAATTTTTTTTTCTAAACAAAACATTAAATGTATTAACACAACTCTGACTTACTTACTAATTTATTTTAATTCCCTCACACTCAATTGTTTCATTTTTCAACAGATGTCTACAAAATAATCAGTTCACATAGAGACCAATAAGATCTATCAGCAAACAACATTACTAATAGAATGGATGGTTAGATGAGGAGCCTGAGATCAGAATGATGAAGTTATTGTTTAAGGCAGGACACTTCATGTGCTGTTCAATTTTGAGATTTTGGTCTATTTTGCTTCCATGTACGGTGGCCGAGAGAGCTCAACGCGCTGCAACTTAAGAAAACACATGCAAATTGAAAAAACACCAGCAATTTAAGAAAACATCATCAGTTTGACGACAACATGGGCTGCAAATCCTCACAACACATGCAAATTAAGAAACGCGCTGCAAATAGCACGGACACAAAGATGTTTCATGGTGACCCAAAAAAGTGACGGACCCGCTGGATTTGTTTTGTGGCAGTGGCTTTTTTTTTTAGTTTCTGCTAGTGATTCCTTTTTTTTTTTTTTTTATTGAAGATATAACATTCACATGGGATACAGTCATAGCAATAAAATACACACACACAGAATACAAAACAATAAATACATGAAGAATAATAAAAATGAAATATAAACGGAACAAAAACAAATGAATAAAAAGTTAAACATCTTTTCTTTTTTAAAATAAATAAATCATAAATAAAAAATAACTTAAATGGAAAATTACACAAAATGTCAACTTCAAAGAATACACATGAGGTAACCCTTACATCAAAGTCAATATTTTTTCCATCAACACAGTAGTTTTAACAGCTTTCTTATTAAGTGATGAGCAGAGAGATTCATAAAATCATTTCAAATCAATATAAAAAATCCTAAAATTGGGCATACGATTTAATGAAAGAAAGGACAATGGAATACAAACACAACTTGCAAACTTCAGTCAACTTGTTTTTGTTTTTCGGATCAAAATGTATTGCCCTTTCTGTGGATTCCAATGGCCGACTTTGCTAAGATTTTGCAGTTCATGTGGGTGAGATGTAAGCTTTGTCGTAGAGAATGCCCCTAGAACGGCGGGTGATGATCAGGTGTCATCAAACAAAACAAAAACAAGTTGACTGAAGTTTGCACGTTGTATTTGTATTCCATTGTCCTTTCTTTCATTAGCCTACTAAAAGGCCCTGATTAAATAATAATTTTCAATATTATTCTTACTGTCAATCTGCAATTTATTTTGACCTGGTTTTAACAATTAATGAAGCATTGCGGATTTCATTAACCTTGAAATTATATTTAGTTGAGAATATTTTATTAAGTTAGCCATCTTATATAACGTTTCACAGTTACTCGTGTAATTCGTCAGATTATTTAGGCTAATAATATCTAAAAGACAAAGGAATCATGCAATCAGGGTGTTAAAATAAACAAAAAAAAACTCACCTTTCAGTTCACCGACAACTCCACTGACCAATAGCCACTGCACAAATTGTATGCCCAATTTTAGGATTTTTTGTATTGATTTGAAATGATTTTATGAATCTCTCTGCTCATCACTTAATAAGAAAGCTGTTAAAACTACTGTGTTGATGGAAAAATATTGACTTTGATGTAAGGGTTACCTCCTGTGTATTCTTTGAAGTTGACATTTTGTGTAATTTTCCATTTAAGTTATTTTTTTTTTTAATTTATTTATGATTTATTTATTTTAAAAAAAGAAAAGATGTTTAACTTTTTATTTATTTGTTTTTGTTCTGTTTATATTTCATTTTTATTATTCTTTATATTTATTGTTTTGTATTCTGGTTGTGTATGTAATTTATTGCTATGACTGTATCCCCTGTGAATGTTATATCTTCAATAAAATAAAATAAAAAAAAGAATAAGGAATCACTAGCAGAAACTCAAAAAAATAAGCCACTGCACAAAACAAATCCCAGTCGGGTCCGTCACTTTTTTGGGTCCCCCTGAAACATTTCCGTTGTGGTCCGTGCTACTTGCAGCGCGTTTCTGTATTTGGTTGTGTTGTGAGGATTTGCAGCGCGTTTCTTCATTTGCATGTGTTGTGAGGATTTGCAGCACATGTGTTGTCAAACTGATGAAGATGTTTTCTTAATTTGCTGGTGTTTTTTCAATTTGCATGTGTTTTCTTAAGTTGCAGCGCGTTGAGCTCTCTCGGCCACCATACATGATTCTATTTGCCTCAATGGAAAGTAAATGTCCAAAATACATATTAAGCGTGTTTGTTTTAAAAAGCCTAACTACTACTACTAATTCTTCTACTACTACCGTCCCGTCGTTTGCTTTTCTTCTTCTCTGTAGATTTCTTCTAAAACAAGCTGTGGAGATGTGCTTTAGTTATTTTGTTTATCCTCTTCATCTGCAATGCCTTGTGTCAAATGTATGCAAATTAGCGCACTTAAATTACTTAATGCCTGGTTTGCATATCAATGTGTTGATTCTGATGACGTTATTAATTTTACTGTATTCAGCTGTTATTTCTCCATTAAGTTAGCATGATAGGCCCATGATATATTGCCTTAGCTAAACTTTAGCTAACTTATTACATGATAGCTCACAAGTCATGGATGTTAGCAAGACAAATTAACTATATTTGCCTTTTGTCTTTTGGATAATTAGCTGTCAATTCGAGGCACAGGCAGCTTAGTCTTTTGTTCATCACCACTCACCTCCACACCAAGACAAGCACAACTGGAAAGGGAGGGAGGGCTTCAATTCTGCGGATCTCTGCCTGTCTGTGATGTGCATGTGCCGATCAATGTGTGCTACACTGATGTGTGTGCTGTGCCTGCGCAGAGACGTGGGGACGCGGAGGGGAGAAAAGCATCAGAACTCGACAGAGTCTCAGCATTTCCCAACCCGACCTGATATTTTGATTTTTTATTTGTTTGACAGGGAAAGCTGTGCACAAACAGAAACACACACACACACATACAGTGTATATACAAATATTCATTTATTAAAAAAAGGGCACATTCTCTCCAGGAAGAAAAAGGGCAGGTGCTCAAGCCCCCTTTGCTGTCTATGTGTGCATGTGCCTGAGAGTGTGTCCAAATAAAGCAATTCACTCATACAAATTGAACTTTACAACACTACATGTAAAATACAAAAGACATTCTAGGAGACCAATGTAACACCACGTGATTTAAAAATAGCAAGTCAGTATTTTGGCACACTCTACCACTACTTAATGTGTAAACGAAAAGCTGGAAAAGCTACATTTAGTTACTCTCTAAATGAGTGCTCTATCAGTGTGATTGGTGTTTGTACGTTGAGAAGACTCAAGCAACCAAAAAAGAATGAGAGCTGAAACAGAAAAAAATGAGTCTATCATCACTCACATCATCAATTGCAGTTCAGTAACCCCAACACCACTGAGACAGTGATGATATTGACTGATACTGGCAGTGGCAACACACATAGACCTTAAAAAGAGCTCTCACCTCAATTTTAGTTTTAACACATCTGCTATATTGAAGCCCTTAAGCTGTGGTGCTGAAGCTGACTGTATTCAAAACGACCCTCCATGTGATCAACTACTTGAGGAGGAAGCTGCCCTCATAAATTCCCTCTCTCCTGCACTGATGTTTTGTCATCTCGGGATTTATTTGCAGCATTTCAATCGACCACAACAGAGTCCCTCATTTCAAATTCAGAGTCGGCTTACTTCATTAAGCATGCAACAACATTGCATAGCTGCAGGTGGCCAAGCACTAGAGAATCAAAGCAATGATTCTAACTTAAGCAAGCGTCTCTCTTCAGGTGCTCGCTGAGGGATACCCATTTGTAGCACTGAGATTAGCTGCTAATTATAGATGTGGAGCACACGAGAGACTCAAAAAACAAACAACAGCTACTGTTGAGGTCAGGATTGCTGTGGCAGATGGATGAATTATGAGACTGGGTTGCAGGGTTATGGAAAGCATTCCCCGTTAATTAAGCTCAGGAATTGACAGTCAGTGACAGCCTTGATTCCAGACTCGAGTACGCTGTGCTGCTTCTCTCAAGGGATGAACTTTACCGCTGCATCTCAAACAAGATTTCATCAATGACACAATCACCAATTTCCCACAGCAGCTTATGCATAATCAACAAATGAATGCTACTGCATGCTCTGTTCCTCATTGAGTGATTTTGCCCCAAACCCGTTTGTCACTGATTAAAGTTGAAGCAAACGAGTGTCGCTGATGAGAATTACGCATCCTCCTCACTTCAGCGTTCCCACCTGAGCCCTAAATCTTCAGACTGTCTCTTGTGATCGCTACCTCTCTCGTGAGAAGATCTGCGCAATGCCATCAGGTAATGAGTGAAAGCAGAAAGACTTGAGAATAATTTATTTCAGTATCATAATCACGCTTTTTAAATCTGACAAATGCATTTGAGACGTGCAGCAGATGGGAGCTGGGTCAGGAATGACTGAATGGAATTTCTTATGCATAATCACGGTTCTGAAACATTTGACAGCTTCTGTAAGCAATTTGTGCATCATGAGTGTTACCAAACAGATTTGCAAAAAATAGCGGCTGCTAGCCATTGTTTGGACCAAGGAATTCCAGCATTTCCATACATCTCAATGGGTTGACCAAAGCACAGGACTTCCAGAATATATTTGACTTGTGTGCTGTAATTTTTGCTCACATGCACTCAGTACTGGACTATTTTTGTAGCCAATAACCTGCATTTTAAATGGCATTTGACAAATCACTTTGGAGCCACAGGAAATGAAATGGAGAGTACCATGACGCATCCGCGTGCTTTGAACTCCACGTAAACAACGCATTCACGTGATAATGCTGACGTAGAACATGATGCGCATTGTTTATGTTCAGAGGACAGCACGCGCATGCGTCTTGGTACTCTCCATAATGGAGGCAGAGGGTGACTCCTCATAGAAGAATTGTTGAATAAAGTCATTATTTTAGTTTTTTTTTGCGCACAAGAAGTATTCTCATAGCTTCATAAAATTATGGTTGAACCACTGATTTACCGATGTCCTTAGTACCTTTCTGGGCCTGGGAACATTTCAGTTGCATTGCTGTCTATGCAGGGTCAGAAAGCTCTTGGATTTCATCAAAAATATCTTAATTTGTGTTCCGAAGATGTCTTACGGGTTTGGAACAATATGAGGGTGAGTAATTAATGACAGAATTGTCATTTTTGGGTAACTATCCCCTTTAATTGGTCGTTAAAAAAAACAAAACAAAAAAAAATCTGGAGTCCCGCAACCAGTGGCTCTGTCAAAAACTGGAATTAGTGTTATTGTTTTTTTACAGTTTAAAAACAAATATCTTTAAAGCAAGAATTTTAATTAAAGTCTTTTAGCAGACGCTTTTATCCAATGCGACTTACAAATGAGGACAATAAAAAGCAGTCAAAACTAACAAAAGAGCAACAATATATAGTACAATGACAAGTCTCGGTTAGCCTAACGCAGTAGCCTACAAGGTCTATATAATTTATACAACACACACATAAACACACACAAAGAAAAACAAGTAGATAGAATAGAAAAAATAGAAAGCTAGTGTTTGTTTGTTTTTTGTTTGTTTTTTTAATAAAGAATAAAAAATAAAAAAGATAAATATAAATAAAGTAGAATTAAAATACAATAGAAAGTGCTAGAGTTAGAGGGTAAAATAAAGATATAACAGATGTGTTTTTTTAGTCGTTTCTTGAAGATGGTTAAGGACGATGCTCGGATTGATTTGGGCAAGTCATTCCACCAGGAGGGAACAGTTAATGAAAAAGTATGTGAAAGTGATTTTGTGCCTCTTTTAGATGGCACAATAATACGCCGTTCACTTGCAGAACGCAAGCTTCTAGAGGGCACATAACTCTGAAGTAATGAATTTAGGTAAATGGGTACAGAGTCAGTGGTGGTTTTATCTTTAAAAAAAACAAAACAAAAAATCAGGAGCCAGCAACCAGTGGACGCTGTCAAAAACTGGAAATTAGTGTTATTGTTTTTTTACAGTTTAAATAACAAATATCTTTAAAGCAAGAATTTCCTCTTTACATCTGATGCTCTTTAATAACAGTATTAGTCAGCATGCAATGGTGATGTTTGCTGAATAATGCCAAGCAAGATCACGATTTCTCTTGCGTCTTTCACTCTGATGTCTCGATTATATGACAAAGGCAAATTGCCCCAGTTCATGATAGCGGCTGTGAAGTTGCCAGGCATTAGCAGCTGTAAGTGGCAGATCGAGTGCCACACCAGGCTGTAGAGGAGAGAGATTGTGAACCACCACGTCCCTTCCATAAACACCACCTGGAGAAACTTCCTGAAACAATTAAGCTGTTTTTAATGATTCTTTTAACCCCTAAAAAAGGGCTATGACCGAAATGTAATTTTCCTGGGGCTTAACATTTAGGTTCGTCCTGCAAAGCATTAAAGCCAGCGTTTATATTGGTCTAAAGCTGTTATTTAGCCAGCAGGTAACAGTCTTCAGCATAGATGAGACAGATACTGTTCATCCATGAAGAATCTCGATTAAATATCCCAATAAATTTCTCTGCTTAGGCATGTCTCAGCTGCACTCTTCACTTCACTGGTAATGGTTAGTGAACAATAAAAATTTGCCCAAGAGAAACAGGCAAAAGAGGGTGTCTAACTGCTCACCTCCTATCACTTACACAACTTTGATGATTCATTTTAAATTCATATCTCAAAGCATTAATAACACTTTCAGATTATGTTCCGCAGCTCATATTTCAACAGTTAATAACTTGTTTCGAAAACTTTTTGCATAAAAAGTTTGAAGTTAAGCTGAAAGGAGACTAAATAAGGAACGATCTTTTTTTAAACCCCTCAGACTGACAGTTAACAAGCTGTTTCTGGATTTCACGTGTGAGCACGATTAATCTACCCATCCTTTTCTCTCATTTAAAGAGACACTATGACTCTATAACAGACCTTGTAAGCCATCAATCACTCTGTCAGGCCAGGGCGTTTCCACTTGAGTGCACACTTGCTCCTCAATTGTATAGCCTGAGTTCATGACTTTAACACACATACAGGTCACTATCAATAAAAATCAACACACAAAATTCTGGAAAGGTGTTAACGGCAAATGTCATGAGCCTGAGTCCATTCAACACAGAGCTTGCGATGCTTAGATGTCAGTAAAACAAAGGCAATTAAAAAATCATGAGGCATCCAAAAGCGCAGTAGAGTGTTTAAACTAGAGATGAGCAAATCCATGGTAAGAGACTGTCATGGGGTCTTCAAATCAAGCATAATAAGGCCGCTTAAAAAGCACAATGCCACACTTGTTAGTGGTTTATGACACCCCCATGGTTTAATTAGCTGATTTGGGTGGAAATTATAATTTAGATAATTGTAATACTTTTAAACCACCAGACATTTGATCTCAGAACTTTGGAAGGTAGCTACTACTGCCATTATTGATGATTTTTAAGATTGGTAATTAAAAAGCAGACTTGAAGAGCAAAAATTGATGTCCGGTTATGTCATGGTGCTGTTGATTCTCCTGATACATAATTTTTCAGAACTTTCTGACTTTAATCAGTGCCTTCACCGCACTCTCTCAGGTAATTAGGTGCCAAGACCTATATATGTATAATCAAAAAATGCTAAATTGGTCTGCGCTCGAAACAAATCTATGAGGTTAAAGCAAGAGATACACAGGAGAGACCTTTCTGACTTGAAATGTGATTGCAAAGCTGAATTTTCAGACGCCATTACTTTAGCCTTTAATGTCACATGATCCTTCAGAAATCATTCTAATATGCTGATTTCATACTCAAGTAACATTTATTACATTTACATTTAGTCATTTAGCAGACGCTTTTACCAAAGCGACTTACAAATGAGGACAATAAAAGCAGTCAAAACTAACAAAAGAGCAACAATATATAAGTGCAAATGACAAGTCTCGGTTAGCCTAACGCAGTACACGTAGCCAGGTCTATATATATTTTATAAACACACACACACAAATACACCAACACACACACACACACAAAGAAAAACAAGTAGATAGAATAGAAAAAATAGAAAGCTAGTTTTTGTTTTTTGTTGTTTTTTTAAATAAGAATAAACAATTAAAAAAGATAAATATAGATAAATAGAATTAAAATAGAATAGAAAGTGTTAGAGTTATAGGGTCAAATAAAGGTGGAACAGATGTGTTTTTAGTCGTTTCTTGAAGATGGTTAAGGACTCAGCTGCTCGGATTGATTTGGGCAAGTCATTCCACCAGGAGGGAACAGTTAATGAAAAAGTATGTGAAAGTGATTTTGTGCTTTTTTGGGATGGCACAATAATGCACCGTTCAATTGTAGAACGCAAGCTTCTAGAGGGCACATTACTCTGAAGTAATGAATTTAGGTAAATGGGTGTAGAGCCAGTGGTGGTTTTGTAGGTAAATATTAATGCCTTGAATTTAATGCAAGCAGCTACTGTTAGCCAGTGCAGATTGATGAACAGAGGTGTGACGTGTGTTCTTTTTGGCTCATTAAAGATTAATCTTGCAGCGGCATTTTGGATTAATTGTAGAGGTTTGATAGAAGTGGCTGGAATATTATTATTAATATTGAAAACAGTGTTGCTGCTAAATATTTTTGTATAAACTGTACATTACAATAGAATTATTTGATGTAGACAGTTCAAAAGAATAGCATTTATTTGAAATATAACTTTTTTGTAACAATGTCTAATCACTTATGGTCAATTTAATGTTTACTTGCTGAATAAAAGTATTGATTAAAAAAAAAAAAAAAAAAAATTGAATAACATAAAATCTTATTGACCCCAACAACAGTAGTGTACATGAGTGTAACATTATATCAGGTTGCGAACTACGGGGGAGCTAGGGGGAGCTCAGCTCCCCTTAATAAGACATGGGCTCCCCTGAAAACGTGATTTGTGAAATTTTGGGGGGGCTTAAAAAATATTGACAATGTGTTATTTTGACGTGCAATTTCAGTTTTGTGTAATGTGATCATCGTGGATTATTATGTGTAAAATTGCAAAAATATCATTCATTCATGCATGACGGCGATTTAAACCTAATTCACTTCAATAAAGATAACTATACAAGCTATTCTTGTCTTGAGCCAAGGTGTGGGGACACTGCGGTGCAAATTCCACTAATGTTTAGTACATGTTAACTCAAAGATTCGTAGAAAAAATATTAATGATGGACTCTGTTGTCGATTCTGTGTTAAGGTAAGGCATATTATTTGCAATTATGTGTTGTGGCTGGGTTGTTATAGGTCTGCATGACTCTCGATGTCTTAGGCCTAATTGAACGGAGGAATTATGGTATTCTTCTGTAGCCTGACGACGAGTAACTTTAACCGTTGTTCATGTGAACTCAAAGACAGCCTGATGCTTTGTTTATAGACTATTTGTGGGTGGCTGTTTGTTGTTTCACCTATCAATTCGTGTCGATAAAGTATAATAGGGTAAATCCTGTATAGTGATTTATCCTATGTAGTGCTTGCATAGAGCAAGTAGTGCATACACTTGTAACTTAGCTGTTATGAATCTTTCTAAGTCATTGTAAGCCCTCTTTTGAGGCATGCGCAAGCTCACGAACCCGCCCCCCCGTTATAAAAAAAAAAACAAGTGGGCTCCCCCAAAGTCCACGGTATAGTTCGAACATTGATTATAGGTTCTGCTTGACATAGTCCAGACTAACCAATATGTATCAGTTAAGTTTTTTTTTTTTTTTACCGTATTAAAAAAAACCTGACTTAATCTGTACCACAGGTGTTCTGCCTGGATCAAACAGCCAGTCAGTATGACTTCTTCTGCCTCACTGAAGGGCTTCTGGCTGCTGTTTTAACCTGAATTATTTATTCCGCTGCAACTTCACTCCCAAACAAGGTGCATGGAAGCAGAAAGCCAAAAAGTTAGCACACAGGCCAACACAGACATGTTGATTTAATTAAGGTTATAAAATATTCAACCAATAGCTAAGTGTTTCTGATTTGTCTTCTATAATGGTGATTTGTTGCAGTGGCCTACTACAGGATGCCCTTAAAGAAATAGTTCACCAAGAATGGAAAATTCTGTCATCATTTACTCACTCATGCTAAACACAAAAAGTGACTTATGGACTATTTTTATGATACGTTTGTGATGCTTTTGCATGCTTTTTGAAGCTAGACAGCGCCAGTCATTTATTGATAGTAACAGCATACATGACTAGCATATCATTCATATTGTTCTATTCACATTATTCCATTTAAATAATGTGAATAAAATAAAAATATTACAGATTTTTCATTTTTAGGTGAACATTAAAACTTTCTCTTTAAGTTACTGGAAAGCTTTGCAAATTTGTTTGCTAAACCATACTTGGTCTCACCTAATTAACATCTTTCTCAGTGCCATTGTAGGCCTACATAAAATGTAGTACATCATTTATGAGCAAACCATACAATTTTCTTCTAAAAAGAGTCACATAACTCCTTGACTGGCATCCTTACATTGTGTTCTTGTACAGTTTTATTCTGAAATAATCTTTAAATTACCTGCATTCTCTATGACACACCGCCATCAGTAATGCACTGTTAAGTGCGGTTGCCAGTAAAAGAAAGAAGAAGACACACCGCCATCTTGTGGTGTAGAATACCTTCGTAAATATGGAGAAAAACGTAAATATTAATTTCGCATCAATTAATGTAAGTTAACATTATATTAAAATACACTACGCATTAGCTAACCTTCAGAAAAGTTTACCTGACGTTCTTGCGCAATTTAACTGTGGTATTTACTGTTACCACAGCAGGCCTACAACCACTCCAAGTGCCTTGCAAGATTGAAAATTAATCGATGAATAGATTTCCTCTTGATAGATTAATTGAATATTACGAATCTACAACATGTCTTTCAAAATGGAGTCTGGTGAAAAAGTGTATTTTCGTAAGGACAGTTTCGGTCTTTCTCCACATATATTTGGATAACTATGGCGTATTTTTAACCACAAGTACACTATTTCAACGACTGTTAAAAATATATGAGAGTAGTAGAAAAAAAACATGTTAAGACCGCTTCTTCTTTGCTACATCAAGCAACGCCATACTGCAGATCGTAGGAACCATTCAGTTGGCAGGAACCTTCCGCCGGTGCGCCTGTTTCTGTGGGGACGGTAAACGGTGCGCGGATCGGCCGGCTACAAACAACAGCAGAGAGGTCCACACACACGCCGATTAGAACATTATGCTTATTTTCGTCAGTGTTTGGTATGTTTATTACAGAATCACATAATATTAAATTTAATAATTGTAATAACGTTAACTTGATAGGGCAAGTACGCACGGGCCTTTATAAAAATAGTTACCCGTGCTCGTTAGCGGCAAAGTGAGAATGAAAAAATTTTTCCCACGAAGTCCGGATTGTTTGTCTGGTTTGTTCATGTTTAATGTAAAAATGAATAGTGTATATTGTGTTTTGTGAGTGGGCACACCCTTTGTCTGTTGCACTGGCATTGCAAACTCGGTATTATGTCATGTTTAATCGTTTTCAATTCTTGTTTCAGATTAATATGAGTAAAGAATCCCAAATGAGGACCGCCATTAACCAGAAGTTAATTGAGATGGGTGAGAGGGAGAGGTAAATGTCTATAATCAATTGCTAAGTTTTTAGACGCATCCCATTAGTGCATGCTGCATTTCATTTATGAAACCCATTGTCTTTGCTTTTTTTCAGGTTAAAGGAGTTGCTTCGAGCCAAGCTTATCGAGTGTGGCTGGAGAGATCAGCTCAAAGCCCTCTGCAAAGGTAAAAACACTGGATCCGATCTGTCTCAAATCATTGCATACTCTTCAGTGGTTGATTTTTGAAGAAATATCACTGGTTGATTGCAGAGGTGATCAAGGAGAAAGGAATAGAGAATGTTACTGTAGAAGACTTGGTCGCTGGAGTTACTCCCAAAGGAAGAGGTAGGTGGTTCTTGCTCATAAATCCCTTATGAGTGTTATACTGAAACCATTTTGGTGTTAACAAGTGTCGTCAAACATGAAATGACTTAGATTTTTTATATGCATTCATTTGTGAGTGATCAACATCAATGCAACACAGAAAAAGCATGATCATCATCAATAACTCTTGTGTTCCTCAGCACTGGTGCCTGACAGTGTAAAGAAAGAGCTCCTGCAGAGAATAAGAGCCTTCCTCGCCCAGCACTCGACATGATGCTCAGCATATCTAAGAATACTCTGAGAGTATCCGTCATTTTTTTTATTGACCTTATGCCAATAGCAATGCCAGAATGCTATAAGTTGAACTGTTTTCATGGTGTGATTTCACTCTTCATTGTGTGTTTTTGTTACTGCCAATAAAGGTTGATCATGTTTGTGTATATATATATATTATTTTGGACAGCTTGATTTATTTAAGGAATTTATCTCTGTATTGAATTAATGTGTTTTTCTTAAAGTCAAGAGTCTTGCACAATATACAGAGAGACCCTCATTCACCAAAACACCACTGCCCTCTGTTGGGCAAGGCTAGATACCTAATGATAAATCTCTAAATACATAATCCAGCTGAACTGTAAAAATGTCAAACAAATAGTGCTAAAAGCACAATCACACATCATAGGATAGAATTATGAAACAATTAAGTGTTTGATGTGGTAAGATTAACTAAGCTATCCAAAAGTAAAACTTTTTTTCACTTGCAAATGTCCATTTTGTTGTATGTTTTTCTTCATTTCAAACCTAACTTCAAAATCCTTAATGCTAGTCTGTATTTTATTTGTGTATGTGTGTGCGTGTGTGTATATATATATATATATTTCAGTTCCTGTTTTAAGCATCAATTCAGCACAGATAAAAACAATTTTGTCTAATTAATATAAAATCAAAGTCCCTTCCCAAGGTAATTTGCGTTTAAAGCCAATCTGTTTATCACGATTTATATTTATAATTTATAATTTATATTCTGAGTATTCCAATGTTGTATTCTGATTCAAAGCATGTTCAAATATCATTATGGCATCCAAACAGCATTCTACTTTTGAAAATCTCCCCTAATAAAAAATAAATAAAAAATAAATTACGTTATATTGGCATAATGAAAACTGATACCTCTTAATATTTTCTGAGCAGAACAGAGTCTGGAAATCTCATAATGTTTCAGATGAAAAACAACCCGTTTTTGTCAGAGACTTAAAATGACAAATTGTATAACCCTGATTTTGAAATTTCGTGGAACACAAACCACAAAAGATCATTTCAAACCTAGAGCTGATTTGTAATAATTTTAGTTTTTTCTTCAAACCAAGAATAGACATTAAATATATATCAGATTTCTAGGGTTCAGCTTTTTCAGCTTTCCCATGGTGTGCGCTAAAATCGGCTGAATTCTTTTGCCTAAATTTATGAGACTTAAAAACACAAGGCTTCAGCTCTTATGGAGCTTACAGTTCAAGTCTACATCTGCATGGCTGTGCATCTCGAGAATGAGTAGGGAAAAATTGGCAGAGATCTGCCTCAGGACTGAGGAGGTTTAAACGTATTTACACCCTGTTGTGCCTCCAGGGAACTGTTTTCCACCAGCTAATGAGACTCTAGAGCAAGGTCCACTGTTATTTCTGGCATGTGCCTGCCGGTCAAGCAGGCATCATTCTTTCTCTCTCTATCCCTCCCTCCTCCCTCTCTCTCTTTCTCTCCCTCTCCCTCATTTCTTCTCTCAGTAGCCCATTGCAAATGACAAATAAGAGGAAATACATCAACCCTTTTAATTTAAGAGCCAAGGCAAGGTCTGCCAAAGTTAACACAAGGCAATCTTAGGTAATGATCAGCGAACGTGTATAAAGTTTCATTGACCATGACTTCACATTTCTCTTGTTTATCCCACGACAGCAACATTTTTAATCCTATGGAAGGAATGTTGTGGAGTTGCAGATTTATTTGCAAGTATTACAATCAGAATCCACTGTAATTGAAATATATGAAGTTGAATTTTAGCAGGGTTACTACTGCAACATTTTTTATTTTTAATGTACTAAAATAACTAAAACAAACCATAAAAAAAGAAAATCTGTATAGATTTTTTAAAGACAAAACCCCACAAAATTACTAAAACTTTAAGTAGAACTGAGATGAAAAATATCAAATATGACTAAACCTATAACAGTATCCAAGATCTAAATACTGTAACACTGATCTGAGCGTAGGAAGCGGTGCACTAGTTGTGGGTATTATCATGCTAAACAGTTCTTCTGAAAATGATTTCCCACATCCTTACAGGTGACATGTGGGCCATATGATTACCTTGAAATGAAAATTCTTTCATAATTCACTCACCCACATGTCATTCCAAACCTTTATGATTTTTTTTTCTGTGGAACAAATGTCTCTGGTTTGATTTTGACCGCATTCACTTTCATTGCATGAACAAAAACTATTGAATCGTTCTTCTATGGAACAAAAGGTTTTTTGTTTTTTTTGATGAAGTATGAAAAGTTCACCCTAAAAAAAAGATTTGGAGAAAATTTACTCAAACTCAGGTGAGTTTGTTTCATCATTGGATCAGTTTTGGAGAAATGTAACTTTACATTACTTGCTCACCAACGGATCCATTGCAAGGAATGGGTGCCGTGAGAATGGGAGTCCTAACAGCTGATAAAAAGCATCACAATAATCCATAATTAATCCTCATGACTCATGATAATTAATGTCTTGTGAAGTGAAAAGTTGTGTGTTTGCAGGAAACACAGCCATCATTAAGGTGTTTTAACTTTAAACTCTTGCTCCTGGGCTGGCCAAAATACCAATCCACAACCCATAATAACGCTTCCTTCAGGGACCCTAAAAGTCTTACGTTGTGTTTTTAACATGTCAAGATCCACCAAAAATATGTGTTTAGAACTTGGACTACAGTTGTCACTGAGAAACAGTGCTTGATCTGTGCATATTTCTCTCCTGATTCAGGCAAGACTAGTATACTTCCCTGGAGAAAGCAATAACATGGATAGAAAACTAGCATTTTAGTTCAGGTGAAATTGATAGACTATACTGTTGGAATTACTGAATGTTTTTATCAGCTGTTTGAACTCTCATTTTGACGGCACCCATTCACTGTGGAGGATCCATCGGTGAGCAAGTGATGCAATGCTAAATGTCTCTAAATCTGTTCCAATGAAGAGACAAACTCACCTATATCTTGGATGGCCTGAGAGTGAGTACGTTTTCAGCTAATTTTTATTTTTGGGTAAACTATTACTTTAATCAAGTGCACTGAACCGACTCTTAAGTCGTATAATGCACTATGTCTTTTTAGAGCTGCGTTACAGCAGAATTTGATTTAGTCTCATATTGATTCTTCTGTTTATTACTGTGAAGCTGCTTTGAAATAAGCAGTGCTATACAAATAAAGGTGACTTGACTTAAACAGGTGACAGGGAACACCTAAACATTCTAATTGAGCTGTCATCCGCTCCCATCTAAAACATTTCAATGAGCAATACCTACAGCGTAGCAGGGATCAGCTGGTTTCTTTCTGTGTCCAATGCAGTGAAATAGAGAAAGAGGGTAGTAAACACAAAGCAGACATTGTTTATACTGTTTTGAATGCAAGGCCACTTATTGTCTTGGCTTAATTTGCCGTTTCTCCCTTTGAAGTTTGGTACACATTTATATTTCCTGACTCTAAAGCCTCGACTGTGGGTTTTTACCCACCGCCACTGCAACTGGATAGCACGTTTCCATGTGGGGCTCTCTCGGGCCCTCCTCTTATGATAGGAAACACAAGCAGAGATCATTTCTCTGGTGGACGGGGCTGCAGAGAGGCCCCCGAGCGGGCCAGACACCGCTGCAGGGGCTTCTGGCACACCCTGGCAGCAGAATGGTTTCAGTTAAGAATTTCAGTAATCACTTTTAGGAGCGTAATATATAGCTGACCTTTGGCAGCGACACACGACCCCCACTCCCCCGGCGATTTGATCAAAGGAGGCGGCGGTGGCTGTGCAAACACTGCTATCAGTGAACTCCAATGGATTTACTGCCTGCTTCTTCTCTCTTGTCTCGGCCCGAGTTGTGTCGCTGATACACGGAGGGAGAGGGGTTTCATCTTACAGGATCTCGCCCTCCCCGCTTGAATTTACAGGCCTGATCGGGACCCCACCAACGACACCCCAGCCATCCCGAGACGTCCGTCTCTCTCATCAACCCCAGCGGTTTACTTGTGGGAACTTGGAACACACATGTGCTGTTGCACGGCCCACAAACTTAATGCTAGGTTAAAGAAGAAGAATCCCAACAGGAAAAGAGAGAAAGAGAACAAGAATGAGAGAGTGGGAAAAAGAACAGCCGTTAATCATGTCTTGAAGAGCCCCGCTGCAGGAGGTAGAGAGAGTGCATGACCTGTGTATCGCAGCAACTGGCCAGCCCAAAAGCTGGCATGGAGCCAGGTGTTATGCAAACCACTCATAACAGAAAGAACTTCATTAACTACACGACTCGGAGATGAACGAGGATGTATGTCTCTCAGACAGTTATGTTCACATCCAGATGTGTTTACAAAGAAGCACTTGCAGTTTTAAGTGCAATAGTTTTCTGCATATTGTATGCATTTTAGCTCTTTAATGGGCATATGCACTTATGGAATAAAACACCTATGGAAAAATTATTAATATAACTTTGTAGTTTGAGGTTTCTCAAAGTTTGAGTAATAACAACAATGTATTTTTAATTTTGTCATTTTTTTTAAAATTCTGCATTGCTTTCTATTATTTACACTGAAATAAAAAGCTTCTCTCATATAGCTGTATCTCGTTTAATGAAAATATATGATGCAAACCAATCTGTATGTGGGTAAAGTCACACTGACTCATATGTTGTAATGATCACTAATAAAACACATTAGTATAACAAAATGCCAAAATAGACATACAAAATGTAAAATAAAATAAAAGACAATAATACAATTTCTGTGCCTTCCAGAAAGAAAGAAAGAATCTGTAAAAATCCCAGACACTGTGATTGATTTACAGTAAATATCCAATAAAATAAAAAACGGTATGATAAAAAAATACTCAAAATGCTCTCAAATGAGTAGGATGCCTATTAAAGGGTTAATGTAATTTCGGCCTGTTGGAAATTTATTGTTGGATTTTGAGCATGTGTTCAGAGCATGAAAGATATGATATGAAAGGACTATTTATCAGTCATCTTAGTTATCACTATGATGCTCTTATCAAAGCCATTATGACCACAAATCATATTCAAGTCTGCTACCAAGTGAAGTTGTTTCATTGCATGTAATATCAAGGCTTAAGTTAGATATTTAAAAACTTCATATATGCTGCATTCCCATTCTGTGAACAATTACTAACAACAACTTCATTGTATGTGAAAACGATTTGAGGAAATTGAAATACAAGATAAAAACACGTTTATCTGTCCTGTCAGTTTCTTATCTTGGCACAGCAGCAGCTCTTAATGCCACTGGATTGTCCGGCATAATTCAGTTGAACTGCACTATAAATATTCCAGCGGGAAAAACATGAGCACTATACTCCGAAACATAACCATGAAAGGAAAAAAATTAAAGCCACTGCCTTATTTTTACACTGCTTTTGTTTGGTGATAAAAAATCTGTGGGAATCAAAAAAATAAGTAAAATTCTTCTGATGTGGTCAAATGTTTTTCTTCAAAGATTTTATAAGTCGTGGTCATTCTCGGATGTCTTTGCACCATCTGTTGTGTTTAAATTCCACAGTAAAATTTGCAACAGTAAATCATGCAAAAGAGCAATAATACAGATTAGCCACCTGGTGGCGTGGCAACACCAGAGTCTTCATGGATCAAGTGTTACAGATAGGCCAAACCCCACTGACAACAAAAGCACAGCCGCAGATGCAAACTAAAGCAGTTGGCATTGATGATAAAGTGAACCAGTAAGATGATTCCAACCCAAACCAAGTATTTAGCATGCTTGGAAAATATCACCAGGTGGGCCATTTAATAACCTTCGGTATAATGGGATGAATGATAAAGACATATGAAAACACCCATTCCCCAGGTCATGCTTGTTTATTGGTTGACATGACCGGGAGTGTTTATTTGACTCATTTCATTACAATGTGCACAGTGTCATTAAAAGTCCACAGGATGTCCTGTGTTTTTATGAGCTTCTTGGGCAAAATGGGGGAAAAAAGGGAACTGCTTCCTGATTCTACCACGAGAGTGTAACCACCTAAGGTTATGACCATCCTGAAAAACAGCAGGAAAAAAGAAACAAAGTAGCTTTAGCGTTGATTCACTTTCCTTCCCAGAGGACACATCTAAAACCAACAACAGAACACAAACGGACACACCTTTTTTATTAGGTTGGCCAAATGATGGAAAAGCACACATCTTTCTAATGAAGCTAATCTTCTGTAATGATGCTAAGGTCAGAGTAATTATTAGCTAGCCGGCACATATACTTCCAAAGAAGAAGGTATGTCACAGCATTCTTGCTGGTAAGGCAGAATTGTTTCCTGCTCGTCTTTCCTGTGTCAGCCTTGCTGATAAGCAGCAGTGTTTGGTCGGTAAACTAGAGTCAAGGTGCTTGCAATAAAGCGCTTATGAAGGTGTGAAGGTTTTACAGCTTTGTGTGAGGTCATCTGTGCCATGCAATGGGGAAAAACATGCAATATTGTTACGGTAACACTGCAGGAACAAGGGTTGTTTGGTACGCAGGTGCCAAGCGTGCAGTAAGAGTGATTCACCTTGCTCTTCGTTGAACTCTTCCTACTTAATTAGTCTATTCAACTTCACAGCTGTGAAAGAGCACATCCCTTGCCAAGAAAAACAATAAAGCAATTACACCAATGATGCATCATGTGCAGCGCATAGAAAAAGCAGCTCTTGTGCTTGCAGAAATCCAACTCATCTCATTTTAGTTCTGTTGACCTGGATATAAGCAAGTTTATTGGCCCGCTGCTTCTTTCTGCACTTTAACTGACATCTGGTTGACATCAATTAAAGTGCAGTTATGTATTTGTGGTGTTTACAGATTTTACTTTAAGATGAAATACTTCTGGATTTATACCTCCAATACAGAAATCCGAAGACAACTGTTCACTCTTGAAAATAAAGGTTCTTTATTAGTATCTATGAACATCCATGAAAACTTTCAATTGCAAGTGGGAAATGTTCTTTAGATTTTTTAAGTATTCTTCAGACTCAGACAAATATAATAAGTGTTCACCAAAAAGTTATTTGGGGAACCCAAAATTGTATTTTATGGCATTGCTACAAACTCCCCCTCCAGCCTTGATACCACCGGAGTTGTGGTTAACGCTGGGATCAGCTGAGACTCATGTGGCCGGCCAGGCCATGCTCCCCGCAACCCAGAAGGGCTGAGCCACCTGCCAGCCCCCACTTAGCACACATTCCAGGTTTATTCCCAAAGCTTCGGCCTTGCTGATGAGGGCAACGTTCAGTACTGTAACTTCAAGGCCATATGTCAGCAAATGAGAATGAATACGCTCCACATCTCCACCCTGCCTATAGATCACCGGTCTAACGTAAAGAAATTCACATACACCTGATATCAAGCTCGCACACAAGTAAAGCACACGCCCTTTCCCCCAGACCGCCATCGGAGTGATCCAAACACAGCTGTCAAAACTCCGCCACTTCCAGTGCAGCAGAGGTGAGACAGGCGGGGTGAGTAGAAAAGTGGAGCACACACACATCAGACCAGTGCTATGTCATGGACAAAATTTGAAATGACTCCCCAGGACCTCGCTGCAGGCCTGGGACCCACCTTGCTGGGGCCTCTCTCCCCACCAACCAGTCACGATCAGCAGCCCAGGGTCCAGCTCCACCCTGCTCGCCTATATACTGGGCTGTATGTGCACTGCTGAATCCGCATACATGTTCTGAGCTGCAGACGCTCTAAATAAAAACCTTCAGCAATCAAAGGGAAAACATACATTTGTGAAAATTTATATTGGTGTTTCTTCAACTACGGACACTTTCGGCCCTGTGGGCTTAAAGAAACTCACATAAAACACTTTTCGCATGTTCATTAGTTGAATTTGTCTGCTAACAATGTTCAACAATGGTGAATTCTGTCATTTTGGCCATTTGTTTTTGAAACGTAAATTATCATTTCACCCATGTCATTTCTATCACATCTCAAATTATGTATTTTAATAGCATTGTGTCATGTTAATGACACTTGTGGAAATTACATTTTAAACTAAAATGGCAGTTTGCTTTGTAAAGTTATTTTCATAGAATTTATCTTAAATACACAATTTAATCATGTTTTTATACTTTTTGCCAAAACTTTTTACCAATTTGACAAAACCAGAGTTTGACTGGGTTAAATTATACAATCAACAAGTGATATTTACATTGATTTTTCATTGTTTTCTTTACATATCACTTCTCATATTTTATCTGAAGCACGATCTTTTGTCTCCTTGGTTATCAGGAACACAATCAAACATTTTTTTCTAAAAGTGTAGCTGTCCTACATAATTTAAATTAATAAAATAGAAAGAATTTAAAATGCATGGCAAAATTTGCAAAACTGGTTAAGAAGTAACAATACTAGTTTGAAAAAAATCTAAGGCCATTTTAATTTGACAAATTTCTAAAACAGAAATGTTTCTTTTAATAATACATAACTCCTGGGACAACACTCATATACAGTAGGGCTTAAGAGGCATAGCAAAGTCCATATCTCCACATGCTTTAAATGTTTTGTTTTAGTACAGACAATTTACTGTTTGTTATGTCTTCTAAGAGTCTTTTGAGAGAACTGAATTGCTCACTGTATATTTTGTTGCACACGTACATATACACACACACAGACAGCTAGGGCTCATCAGGAACTACTACAGGAAATGTTGAATTTTATTCTTGTGCAATAACAAAAAGCTCCTCAGACTTGTCGAATGTTGGACTGAATGTGCAATTATCCACTACAGCAGTGAACCAAGGACAAGGTTGGTTTCTCAAGATCACATTGACACTAAATCGTAATATTCATAACCTATACTCCATATGGTTGTGATAACATTTGGACCTTGCTTCCACTTACAGTTAATCAGAGTGTATCAACACAGAAGGTTCCTTAAGTGACTGCCTTGTTGTGCAACTCGTGACCTTAGAGTTAAATCCCTCCCATAAATTATCAGATCCTTCTTTAGGTCAGCGACATAAGTCTAATCCCAAGTTATGTTCCAGGAAGTTCTCGGGAGAGCTTTCTAACCCGGAGAAGCTCCCGAGGACCAAGCTTCATATTTTTTGGACAGTTTTATATGTTTTGTGGTTGTGTGACGGCTTGTCTCAAAAGTAGCCCTTAATCCCGCTCCATCCTGTTCTCTTAAACGAGGCGCGAGGAATGCGTCAGCCTCTTCAGCCCTGTTGCTATGCAGGTGAGCGACGAGGCGAGGGATTAGCTCTCAAACTCGCACTCGATTTTATCAGATCCACATGGAGATCAGGTCCAGCCCTCAGGGCTTCATCCTTGCGACAGTCACCGCTGCATTTAAGTGCTAAGTGGCCCAAATCTGAGATGTTCTCATCTAAATCTCTGTACTTTTCCGAGTCTCTTGGAAGTCTTGCAAACTCAATGAGGTCAAGTACCTCTTTATGCCCCTGTGTGATTAGCTGCAAGTTTGGCTGATGAGCTGGCATTCTCCTGACAGTATTGGATGGCTAGCGTTTAAGGGAAATGTGCTTTTTTCATGTTAGCTTCGGTACGAGGAAATGGTGTGGTTTCACAATTTCAAGATTATTATGGAGATCTTCGATTCCCCTACCACATTAAGTGGTTGTGGTGCACACTCAGGTCCGTTGAGACCATAGAAACATACACAGTGGTTTAGCGCTGGGTAAATGCCAAGACAAATGACTGCTTCAGGTGAAAACAAACCTTGGCCAGAGCTAGTCTTTTTTTCTGTTCCATCGGAGGGTGTTTCTTTCTGGAACGTTCTTACTTGAGCTCCTCCACCCTGTAGCACACTCAGGGCCTGTGAATTCATCAAAATGAGGAATTAATGTTGAAATGCCACTCTGCGAAAGAAGCGGTTTCACAGGTGCTGGAGGATTTAAAGGGAACAAGCTCTTCAAAGCCACTCGGCCGCACTTTTGTGACATTAAATGATGGAAACTAACAGAAACCGAGTGAAGATTTGTCAACTATAAAATACAACTTCAGAGGGTTAAAAAAAAAATGGAAATTTCACATCCACATTTCCCCCTCGCCACCCCGTAGTCTCCATTGCTCCTGGCATTCGTGTACAATTGACCATATCTGGCACAAGACCACAATAAAAGTATTGGCTATACCAGTCATAAATCCTGAGGAGGGAATTTTACCTCTGCTATTTCACAGGGTCATTTCCCTGTGTGCAGGTTCATATGCAAATATTCATATTTACGAGCAGCCAATTCATGTTATGGCCTATTATGGCAACACCCAGTAAGATGAGGCCCTATATCATTTCTAGGTAAAAAATAAAACCACAAAAACTTTAACTGGATGTTACGTACTTATTTTTTATGTACTTTCTTAAGTGTTAAAGGGAAAGCCAAAATTAAAATTCTGACATCATTTACTCACCCTCATGTTATTCCAAACCCCGTATGACTTTCTTCCCAAAAGCAGATGTTTTCCAGAACTGTTTTTGTCCAAAACAACACTGGTCCCCATTGACTTCCATTGAATGGGCAAGAAAGCTGAAAAATACACAAATATGTTCATTTGTACTCCACAAGTCAAACATGTTTGGAATGACAAGATAGTGAGTAAAAGGTGACAATTTTCATTTTTGGTTCAATTCTACTATACTAATAGTATAGGTGTAGTGTGTTAATCCTGTTGACAATTACAGACTTCACTCAAAACCAACCAGTCTGATTGGATGAACCAAGCTCATTATTGTACAGTCTCAGGGAATGACATCATCTCACAGCATAATCCACAGCGTTGTTATCCATCAGGTTCTGCATGGGACTCAGGGTAGTCACCTGTGGCACATCTGAGGGGAGCCTGTTGAAGAGGTTAAGTGGCATCAATTAAGAGAACAATTGGTTTAGTCACAAAATTAAGAGCCTAAGTCTTGCTGAATGCAAAAAAAGACCCTGAAGAACCACAGCCAAGGATCTCAAGCATTCACTCAATCTGAACAGCCCGCCCCCCTACAGCCCAATGGAATACCAGCTTGGGGGCTAAAGGAGCAGCACTGTCCCACTGGGGGGGGGGTGGTTTGCACTGTGATTTAATGCTAATGAAACGGCCTTAGCTGTAACTTAACCTCCCTTCAACGAGGGCAATAAACAGTCTGTCTTTCAGCACCAGCTCATACAAAGCTGAGGGAAAGCATCATGGGAAAGACTGCCAAATCAACGCCGGGGACACCACTGACTGCAGTCCACTTATTGTGATTTTTTTTCAGGGATCTAGATGTCTAGCTGGCAGTCAGGAGTCCATCTAAAAGGAGAGGCTGAGAAGGGCTAATCGGTTCTTTACTCAACTTGCACAAAAGCCCTTACTGAACGGTTTATTAATCCGGTTCAGATATATGTAACTGCATGTATACAGTTTGTTGAATTAATCATCAGATCTGCTTATGGTGAGAAATCCCCATCACATGCAGAGGAGACCCTTGGGTGAACACTTGCTGGCATTCCAGAAGACGCTCTGTAGGTCATGTAACATTACACAAGTCATATGCAACACTTCGTTCATTTAGACAAGTGCCAATGTGCACTGAATGTTCGTATAGCATTGCAGGTGGAACTCATTAACATTTGGCTTTTCTGCACGGCCCAGAGAGGAAGGGGTCTGATATGAAATAATATCAACACGTACATAAATTTAAAATACATACTTTCGTTGCTCTCCTAAGGGTTATATGGAGCCAAATTGCCTATTAATTGACCAGCGTGTGCATCATTTCACAGTGAATGAACTTGGGCAAAAGCTAATAATTTTAATGGTGCCCTAAAGTATGAAAAAGAGAAAGTTATTGGCCTTTTTGACAGATTTTCTGTCATTTGGAATGTGCTTTATATGTTCAACAGATTTACTTGTACTTGTTTACATTTTGATTCTTGCATAATATTATTGTTGCGTAAGGAATGGCTGTTTATAATGGCCCTGCTGTATTAGTCCCACATCTACTGTATATGTTTATGCCATAGCTTAATCTAAATTATAGCACGTTGTGTCCCTGCCAGCACATATGGGAATTATATTTGCCAAACCTAGCCATTTATGTCTGTTTATCATGTTCACAGCTCTTAATTAAAGGAATAGTTCACCTAAATATGAAAATTTGTCATTTACTCACCCTCACTGTTCAAATCCCATATGACTTCCTTTCTCAACACAAGATGAGTTATATAATGAAAGTGAATGAAGAATGGGGCTTTTAAGCTTGAAAAAAGGATGCAAAATCACCATACAAGTGTCCATGTGAGTCATGCAGCATATTCCAAGAATTCTGAATCTATATTATAGCTTTATGTGACAAATGGTTTAAGTCATTACTCACTCCACTATACTCTTAACTGTTGTGAACAGACCATTGAGAGAATCAGTCATAAACAAATCCTTCACAGCGATTTTACATACAACAACAACAAAGCCATTTAAATTCAAAATGACATAAAGGTGATTAAAGGATGACAAAATGTTCATTTTGAGACGAACTGTCTCTTTAAGCGAGTTTTTTTTTTATGTCTAGCTCTCACTTTGTTCCTACTTCCACTTTTTGACTCTCTTTCTCATTCATATACATATTCACAAGTGCACGCACACAACAATAAGAACAAATATCCACTGGGATTTTTGCAATCCTACTTCCTCTCAAACATATCTGTCAATTGCAGAAGTCTGACACTCGCATGCGGTGTACAGGAAACAGTACGAGTCTCCAAATGACCTGATTCCCAACGTTTCTTCTAGGCTAATTATTTCCAGTTGTAATTAGAATAACATTCTTTTTAATAAGCCAGCAGGATCAGAGCTCTCCTGTTTGTCTGACACGGCTCACATAAACACTCTCCACCTGGCTGGAAGGGAGCCTTTGCATGGGGTATCAAAACATAAATAAAAATCATGCTTGATGTGACATCCCTCGTGTTCATACTGTAGACAGATTCATGTTGGATAGGGTTTCCCTCCCTCCTGCCTGACTAGTCCTGGCTGCCTGATTGACTGTGATGGGCTTTTTTACGCGCCACACGTGTTGTTTCGATTCTTCGACTGGGCTGCATCGTCAGTCTTTTCAACACTTTTTTCCCTCCTTTTCTTTTTTTCTATTTGGCTGTGTGTGCAACTACCTCCCTCAGGGTTTATAAGATAATCATATTTTTTTATAAAATGAAACCGCTAGCTTGTTTTTTTGGAAACAGTGTTGAGTAGTCTGTTGTCACATAACACGGCCTCTCCGTTGGAAAATCCATGATTTGAATTAAGTTTGGGAGGTAATAATTTGTGTACTGTGCCGAGTGGAACAGCTTCATGTTGCTTATTGAAATTGTGCTTCTGTGACATCCGGAGCAGCTCCTTTTGTTCAATAAGAGAATCTCACCTGAGTCAAAACCACAAGCCAAAAGAGACCTTGTTAGCCCGTCTGACTGCACACACTCATTCCAAAACCGCTTTCCCTGCTGTCAAATATGCGTCTCTTATGATTCATAATAGTATCGTATACACATCCATACTGTTCTGCGGCTCACTGCGGTGTCAGGTGACCTCTGAAGGAGCGCTGCCATACAGCTGTGCTCTCACATAACCGAGCGGAGTGTGAGGCTGAACTTTAACACCAGACACGGGTCCAAGTCGTTGTTTTGCAAGTATGAGCCCAGTCTCTACTGCCAGCAATTCGCGTCTCGTGTAAAGTGTCATGACACGATGGAAAAAACTTGTTTTGAATTTTCGAATGGCAGAGGCTGGTCTATTTTTTTTTGCAAGTTGAATTAGAGCATACCAACCGCAAAAACAGTAATATTATGACATTTGTGTACTTTAATATATTGTATTTGTAAAATATATTTTTATTTTTTTTCCTGTGATGCCAAAGCTGAATCATTACAGTGTCTTCGGTGTCACACAATCCTTCAGAAATCATTCCAATATGCTGATTTGGTGCTCAGTTTTTTATTGTTATCAATGTTCAAAATAGTTGTGCTGCTTAATATCTTTATGGGGACAGGATTCTTTGATTAATACGAAAGTTAAATTTAGAAACAGTGTTTAGGATACATTTAAAATTTTGCGTATGTATGTATAATACCATTTCACAAATCTAACAAGACTTGATTGATTTGCTTGTACTTAATGAATATCAACTCCATATTCAGAATGCAGTTGTCAATAAATAATTAAAACAAAATCTGAGTCAAACAAACAAAAGTCAAAATCGAGTCTCATGTTTTCAACATTTTGAATCCACACTTTGTTTGAACACAAACACACACACACACACACACACACACACACACACACACACACACACACAGGTTTGTTTTTGTGAAAAGTGGGGACAATCCATAGGCGTAATGGTTTTTATACTGTTAAAACCGTATTTTCTATTGCCCTACACCAACCCTACACCTAAACCTACCCCTTACAGGAAACTTCGTGCTATTTCAGATGTTCAATACACTCCATTCTGTGTGATTTATAAGCGTTTTGAAAAGTGGGGACATGGGGTAATGTCCTGAAAAGTCACCTTCTCCTTGTAATACCTATGTCATACCTTTGTCATTATACAAATGTATTTATCATTAGTCCTCATTTGTCACAAAACGCGCACACACACACACACACACACACACACACACACACTTATGCAACTAGCAGTAGCATGGTCAAGCCTATAGGGGGCAGTGTATGCTTTTAACAGCCCCCACTCAGGTAAGATCCATATTGGTCGGGGTGACCACAACGGCCACATATTTTCTACTCCACCACTTCAGCGACTCCCGCTCAATTACCATTCCTTTCCGTTCTCCCCTGCCCTAACGCAGCCATTACAGCCACTGCATAGGAGGACCCTCAAGTATTTAGAAACACCCAGCTTCAACTAGGCCAAGAGGCATTTGCAGGACACTAATGTAGGGGGCCTGAGCCCTAATATAAACAACATTTATCACATGAAAGTCCTGGTTGGCCTATTAGGCAGACTTGAAAAGCAGGCACTCCTGCCTCCGATCCCTAATGGAGCTGCTTTATTTAGCCAGGCTGTTCTTTGCACCTAACCATCTCCATGCTTCCCACGTGCCAGTTTGAGCTTTTTCTGTCATCTTATCTTGATCGTTCATCTCCAGCAATGTTTGTTTGTTTGAAATTTCTGTCTTTTAGTCAGGAACATGGCGTTCTTGAATTTTAGAGCTGTGATCCAAGACAGATAATGTGAGTAAATGTTTCCACGATGATAACAGGAAATAAATTTTAATGTAGCGAAGTTTTATGATGGTCTTTAACACAGGTTAATCGTTAACTAAACTGTTTTAAAGACGCTTTATTTTGCTGTTCGAACAAGTGCTATTTTTGTCATTTTTCCAATGAGTTAAACCATTACCTAAAGAAGTTTCACTCGGCCCAGGCCTAATTGGTCAAAAACATTTTTCCTCATTTCTAGAAACATTTCTGTTTGGAAATATGAGCTTCTCCTTCAGAAAGTGTTGACATACAGTGTCACAAACTCTAAATGATCATAGAGGCTACAAAACTTTCTGTACTTGTCCTTTTGAGACTCCATTACACTTAATGTTACGCTCTAACTATCCTGTAACATGACAGCTGACAGTGATCGGTTGAAGTTTCACAGCAGCTGTTTAAACACATAGCCCAGTTGATTGGGAAACAGCAAAATTCTGTGAAATTTGTTATTGAGCATGTAATTTACAACATCCAAGAGAATAGTGCTGGAAGCAGGTCCAGATTTTACAAATTTATTAGTCCTGGATACACACAGGACAGTTAAAATCCTGTATTGGGCCTCATCTATCTAATCTATCTGTACTATGAAAAAATAACCTTAAATCTGGACATTTATTTGTTGTTATTATAGCTTATATCAGAAAGTGATTTGCAGAGTTGTCACCTTGGGGAGGCACTGGATTTCGTCAGGATGTCAGCATTTGTCTTACTGTGACTAATAAGAGGAGACAAACTCACACACACACATACAGTTGGTGTAACTAAGACTACCAAACAAAAAGTGTTAATCATACAGACTGGAGAAAACCTTGAGATAATGAGGCTTTTGTCCGGTATTTAATGGCTTTAATTGTTTAAATTGTTTCTGCATCAGAAGGGATAAAATCAAATCAAATCAAATAAAACTTTACAATACAGGTACATGAATAATCATGTACTAATGCCTGAATTAATGCTTACTTCAACACTAGCTATAACTGGAGTCATAGTGATTCAGAATGATGAACAATGTAGCCTAACTACATATTGGTAGATGTTGATGAGAGAATGCATGAATTAAAAGGATGAGTAAACGAAACAGGCTCTAAAAGAAAGAATAATAAATATTTTGACTTTCAAATAAATTAAATAATTTAATATTGTCATAATTTAAACTACTGACGTCTGCAGTTTCATCACTAACATTACTGATACTGATTTTCACTGATCCTCCTTAATAATTGATATTAAAAGGTCATAATCTGTTTTGTGTTTTTCTCTTTCCTGTCAAACTCAACCTAATGGGACTTCTATACAGAAAAAATTCTAATTAAAACGCACAAAGAACATTTGCACAACAGTTCCTGAAGAAGTATGACCTTAAAGGGTTAGTTCACCCAAAAAAACAAATTATTCATTACTATCACCCTTGTGTCGTTTCAAAACCCGTAAGTTAACCCTCATTCATTTTCGAAACACAAATTAAGATATTTTTTAAGGATATTATGGAGCTGTCGGACACCGCATAGACAGACAACGTAACGAATGTACCCAAGTCCAGAAACGTAACGTTCAACCTCAAGAATACTTTATGTGTGCAAAAAAAAAAATTTCAACAATTTGTCTCCTCCGAATCACCCTGGTGCCATTTTGGAGAATATCCGCTGGACGTAAAAAGCGTATGCTGTTCTGTGTCAGGCTGCGTCACACGGATTAAAACCCCCCCCCCCGGCTGTTCTGTTCAGATCAAAATACAAACAACGCGGAAACGATCCGGCGTGACGAGCTGCACCGAACAGCATACGTGTTTAGTCCAGCTGATACGCTCCAAAATGGTGCTACAGGGTGATGGGGAGGAGACGAATTGTTGAATAAAGTTTTCTTTTTTTTTGCGCACAAAAAGTATTATTGCGGTTGAATGTTACGTTTCTGGACTTGGGAACATTTCAGTTGCGTTGCTGTCTATGCAGGGTCAGACAGCTCTCAGATTCCATCAAAAATATCTTAATTTGTGTTCCGAAGATGAACGAAGGTCTTACGGGTTTGAAATGACATGAGGGTGAGTAATTAATGACAGAATTTTCATTTTTGGGTGAACTATTCCTTTAAGATCAATTATTAGTGTATTTAGCATTTTCGAGATTTGATAAGGAAGATCGGTGAAAATAATGAAAAACTTTTTTAAACGATCATGCAATTGCAATTAATGTTTTAAAGCTTCAAAAGGATGCAAAAGCACCATCCTGTACAAGTTCCATAAAAGTAGGGTGTATGATATTCCAGCTGAAGCAAAACTACAGCTTTGTGTCACAAACAGACCAACATTTAAGCCATTGTTAACTAATAATCCAGAATCACTGAATAAACTAGTTCTTATCTCTAGAATGTGATCCGTCAGATTCATGAGTGAATCATTCAGGCCGGTTTTGTGCATTTAATCATGTGAAAGAACACTTTGTCATTGTTATTCATGTTATGAACTTTCATGTATGCTTCAAAAAAGAGTTAAGGCTAAAATTTCAGTTATTTTTATTATTGTATGGTTCCAGAAGTCTTGGAAAATAGTTCACAAGTATTTTATGATAATATTGCTTTCAGACCATGGGAAAAAGCCAGTCATGCGGGTTTGAACAACATGAGGGTGAGTAAATAATATAAATTTCCATTTCTCACTGAACTATTCTACTTAACACCAGTCTTTTTTTTATTTTCTCTTATTTTCTGTAATCTAACTTTCTTTTTACTGTTTCTACTATGCCTTTCTGATACCTGTTTCCTGACTCTGACCAGCCAAGGGAGGAAATGCCTTGTGTTTGCCAGTGAGTGACACAATTTTACATGGTGCATCGAGTCATCTGGGTTAAAGCCTGCAGTACCATTCTGTGACCCCTTCCCCGGCCAGTCACATCAGGGATTAAAGGTGAACAAGAGGGCAAATCAGCTATCAAGTCAGAAACACTGACCGTCAACTTTGTACTGTTTCTGTTTTCTCCTCCATGCACAAACACTCTCCCATAGACACACACTCTCTGACACACACGGGCACAAACATATACACAATCCACCTTCTTAGCATGGGGTCACGGCCCACCACAAGCAAAAGAATGAGCAAGGATACAGAACTTCAAAAGTCATTACCACTCGGAAATCAGCTTATTGCTTCACGGTGACTTGCTCTTGCTAAAATACACTTGGACAGAAACACAACAAATTAAATCTCCTTTAAGTAGGATGAAAAGAGGCTGGGGGGTTGGGGCAAGTTATCCCATTGTTTATTTAGTGAATATTTCTCAGGTTAACGGGTTAGTTGACAAAATGAAAATTCTGTCATTAATTACTCACCCTCATGTTGTTCTAAACATGTAAGACCTTCGTTCATCTTCAGAACACAAATTAAGATATTTTTGATGAAATGTGAGAGCTCTCAGACCCTGCATAGACAGCAACGCAACTGTAATGTTCCCAGGTCCAGAAATGTAGTACGGAAATCAGTAAAACAGTCCATGTGACATAAGTGGCTCAACTTCAGTTTTGCGAAGCTACGATAAATACTTTTTGAGCGCAAAGATAACAAAAATAACATAATTTATTTAACAATTCTTCTCCCCCGAGTTACATCCTCTGCCATTTTGTTGAGTATCCATGAACGTAATCTGCGTAATAAGCATTGTTTATGCTCCGGGGAAAGCGTGCATATGTGTTGTGATACTCTAAAATGGCGGAAGACGTTATTTTGGTTTTCTTTGCACTCAAAAAGTATTCTCGTAGCTTGGCAGAACTGAAGTTGAGCCACTGCGGTCACTTTTATGGTTTGGGCAGGGTTTACCGATTTCCTTACTATGTTTCAGGACCTGGGAACATTACAGTTGCATTGGTGTCTATGCAGGGTCTGAGAGCTCTCACATTTCATCAAAAAATATCTTAATTCATGTTCCGAAGATGAATTAATGACAGAATTTTCATTTTTGGGTGAACTATACCTTTAAGTTTATTTCTGGAGGTAAATTTCTGTTAGGCACAAACTCAAGTTTTGACTAAAAAGGTCCAGGAAATAAAAGATAAATTGTCAATGAATTCTGCAATTAAACACCCTATTACAGGTTTTTCAGCAACATTTATACGATTAGGGCAGAAAAAATTTATGAAACATCAAATATATATAAAGTAATATACAAAATATCATATGAAATAAAAACAATTGTTTTGGACAACAGATATTGCAATGCAATGCAATGTAATGTAATAAAATTAAATTAAATAAAATGGCAATGTGTGAACCATACAACTTGCCCTGAGCTGACATTTATGAAACATACACTTGCCTGAATGTATGCTAGTGTAGTTTTATTGTGTTCACTAGTTCATCTTAAAAAACAGAAAAATGTGATGTTAGGATTTCAGTTTTGAGCGTGAAAGAAACACTGCTAGAGAAAACACATTTGTGTAATTGCACTTTTGACTTACAGTTACTGACATACAGTCCTTGTGAAAAAATCTCGCTGTAACATTTAACTCCATTCCCCTATATCCCAAAATAAATAAAGAACATACGAATAATTGCAATAATTCTGCAGTTAGAAGTTCATAAGGCTAAAACAATACAAATATTTACAACCTTGAATGGCAAAGACGGCAATATTTTGTTTATAGATTGCCCAAAAAATGTGAGTCTACCAGAAGGCCTTTCGATATGACCTCAATACAAAATAGCCCTGACCTTTCGCCTGTCTCTGCAAGAGAAAAAAAGATTGACAGAATTTTTTCTTTATTACATAACTTCAGCTGTTGTCTTTGAAGTCCAGCCGTACGAGATGAATGTGTATGCTTAACATTACTTGCATTTTCAATTTCAGTATGAAAGGTGCTCCTATTTACTGTTTGTATAAAATACGGTCTTTTAAACCGGGCAATAAAACAAGTTTTATGGTGGCATTACCCAAACCCCTACAGGGAGAATGCTGCATTTGCTTTCTAAATGAAGCTTGCTGGAGATTTGGTGCAGGTTTGCTGACTCAGAATAATATACCATGTTAACCCTGGCCTGCTGTTCTATCAGGGGTCAGGCTGACGTGGATTAGTGCAAATTAAATTCATGAGACAGTTTTTTTTTAAGACCTGATTCTACAGTCGTAGATGATCTGTGCTGTAAATATACTATGAAAATGTCTATATATAGATAATCTTGTCTTTAAAAATAAAAACACGCACGTACAAACCACACCCACACATATACTATATATATATAGAGATCGTGGTCAGATAATGGATAGTAATTACAAAGAACAAATAATAATAACTGATAATAATAAATGCGACAACATTTTAGTTTTGAGCTTGAAAGCAACACTTCTAGAGAAACTGACACATAGGCCTTGTGACAACATTTCCATGTGACAACTAACCCCATTCCCCTATATCTAAAAATAAAAATAACACACAGATAATTGCAATAATTCTGCAGTTGAAAGTTCATAAGGGTAAATCCCAGCCTAGGCTGACTGGGAAACCCAATACGAAAATAAATAAGGACAAACAATCATAACCTGCAGTACATCGTGAAAAGGGTTACTTATGTTATCAACTCAACATTTGGTAACACTGTATAACATTTCAATATACAGTATATTTCAAAGCAGAAACCTGCATCATGTAACCCCATCTATGCTTGATATCTCAATTGTCTTAAATGCTAAATCTGCCATAGGCATCAACTGATGATACCATAGGCAACATTTAATGATGGCAACTTTAATACCTAATGGTTTTAACCTCTAGCTAGCCGTGCACTGAAGAGAGAAAGTGGCACATGCTTTGAGAGCAGTGCTGAGTTGGAGTAGCGACACTTAGAGTCAAAATCCTCTGCAAGCGACCACAGATGCCGGGTTTACAAACTGACTAATCAAGCTTTAGGTCACTCGACTCAGACAGGATCCAGAGCGACTGCAGACGGAAAAGAGCAGCGGACGGCTGGAGAGAGAGAGAAACAGATTTTGGAGAGGGGTGAGTTTGTGTACAGGTGAGAGAGAGAGGCTAATCCTTTATCTCTTTGTGTAATAAGTTGTAAGACATGACCCACACTAAAACCAAGATCTCTCCAATCCTAAACATTTTCTTTCGTGAGACTTTCTGACATTCCCAGGCGATTGTTAGTAACACACTAAGGAACCCACTAACCCAACAGTCGCGGGCTTCCTATTCACCCTAAATCGCAGGGTGACCACTGACACCACACCACAGAAACACACACACAAACCCTTCAAACTCGCCCCTCCTGTAAGGAGATGGGAGCTCTGAATTAAAGCCCGCTAGGGGATTCACATGTCTGGGATGAATTAATTTGTTGAGGAGCCTGGGTGAGCATATGAGGCACAGCACGATAAAAATCACTCAGCACCAGACTCAATAGTCACCCAATGCAGTCTCTTTTTCTTATTTCATCTATTCATCCTATAAGTGTCCTATTTTTGATTCCCTAATAGGTTCAGATAGGATAGATCAATAAGGGAAAATCTGACGTTTACACCAGGTATTAGAAGAAAACTGCAGAAAGTTATTGACCACTGGGTTCAATGCAGTGCTTTAGTTCTCCTGATACTTGAAAGTGAGATACCTTGATGAGAGCAATGAAATAACGGGAACGAGCCGTCACAAATCCTAGGTGTTAGGTACGAAACATACGAACATTAAAAGGATTAGCTAAAGGTCATATTTACTCACAACACAGCGTGTTATTGTTAAGGTATGAATGAGAACATGGCTAAATGCACTATAGTCTCCCACACACCCAAACAAGAACTCAAGATGCATCTTTTCCATAGCACTTTAATCCTTTTAAGACTCATGTTGCAAGCAGTGGATTTCAGAGAATGATATAAACAAACCATCCTGACAAAAATACTGTCTTTGCCAGGAAAGGCTAATACAACATTTTCTTCAGATAGAAAAGAGTAATACAGTAAAAGATTATGAAAGAATGTTTTTGCCTCAAAGTTTAAAAAGAAGAAGAAGAAGTCAATAATGACTTTATATCTACCATTTTACAACTTTATTTCTCACATTTGTGACTTTATATCTTCTAATTGTGACTTTTTGAATTGTGAATTTTGGTCATTTGTTTCACAATGTCGAAATTAAGCGATTTAAAGTCACAATTTAAGATTTAGTCGCACTGCGAATTTATTTCACAATGTGATTTATTGCTAGATTGTCACATTGTGAAATATACATTCACAAATGAGAAAATACATGATACTTCAAATTTTGAAATGTGACATTAAATCCTACAATCACCACTTTGTGAAACAAATTGCGAAACTTCAGAAAACTAATAACAAAAAATTAATTATCGTGAGATTCAAAGTCCTAACTGGGAGATATACAGTTTTAAAATGTAGTCTTATTGCAAGATTAAAGTGGCATTGTGAAAAACAGTCACAATTGTAAGATTTAAAATCGCATTTCAACATTAGTCACAATGCAAATTTCTTTTTCACAAATTGTGAGTTTATATTTTGAATTTATATATCAAAATGTGACTGTGTCACACTGTGAAATAAATACACAATGAAAAAAAGATATTTAAAATCTTGAAATCTGACTTGAAATCTTACAATTGTGACTTTGTGGAACAAACGGTAACATTTCAAAAAACTAATTACAAAAAAAAAGTTGTGATTATGATATTTAAAGACCAAATTAGGAGTTATGCAATTACAAAATGTCGCCTTATTGTGACATTTAAAGTCACACTGTAAAATTCAAAGTCGTGACTTCAAAAATGACAGAGCAAATTTATATTTCACAACATGACAAAGAAAGATTTAGTCACACTGTAAAATAAATATACATTCACAATTAGAAAAACAATGAGATTTCAAATCTTGAAATGTGACTAAATCTTACACTCGTGATTTTGGGGAAAAAAGTTGTGATTATGAGATTTAAAGACCAAATAAGGAGTTATTCAAGTTATATTGATGAGATTTAAACACCAAATTAGGATTCAATTGCAAAATGTTGCCTTATTGCGACATTTAAATGCAGACTGTAAAATACAAGTTAAGACTTCAAGACTTAAAAGAGTGAATTTATATTTCACAACAATGTGACAACGAAAGATTTAGTCACACTACAAAATAAATATACATTCACAATTACAAAAACAATGAGATTTCAAATCTTGAAATGTGACTTTATATCTTACAATTGCGACTTTGTAAACAAATTGTGAAATTTAAAAAAATACAATCACGAAAGAGTGAGATTTCAAGTCTTAATTGGTATATTTAGTCACATTGTGAAGTATAAATTTGCAATCTGAAAAACAATATGACTTTAAATCTTGCAATTTCACCTTATATCTCACCTTGATTTTATTTCCTATCTTAAACTTTATCTCAAAATGACCTTTTTTATGCTCTAATGGGCGTCCATTAGAGGGAAAATGAGAGTAAGTTCATATTGACTGTGGTCTGCGTGGCCACATGGCCAGTGTGCCCCAAAAGAAGTGGGACGCTGACCGGTTGACAGCTCTCTTTGTTCAGCTCCTAGTCTAATTTTTGAGCAGCCTGAGACAAATGCCATTTATGAGTACTTCACTTTTTTTTATAAACAAAATGCAAGAAGGAGACTGGAAAAGAAACTGATACAACCTTTGGGCATTTGCGGCACACACTGACCCCCCTGTGCTAGATTCCAGGGTTCATGCACTCTGCCTGAAAAAGGAATAAAAATGTATTTATTTAGTTATTCTGATCATCATTGCACTGTTGCATCTTGAGCAGGATATCAGGATACACCAAATAAACTAGAGGGTTTCTTTGTGTTTATTAGTAATTAATATTTTTTATTATTTCAAATGTTTATAATCACATACAGATGTCAACGTGATCATGAACTGCAGAGTTTATTCCAGTCACAACTGTGTATACAAAAATATGAATTATGAAAACATGTGTTTAATGTTTGACTTCATGTAAGTCCGTCTAGGCCAACATTTTAATGGTTATAAATGTCAGCGTAACCCAACCTGGTTCATTCCCCACAAGCTTATGCTACAGGGTACAGCGTGAATGAATCACAATGAATCAAATGAGTATTACGACCACAGTAAGTACATTATATCAGTAGATGATGGCAATATAAATCATAACTTGCCACAATAATGAACCATGTAGGAGAGACTGGGGCTAGTTGTCACACAAGGAAGTTATTTCAGTATGTTTTGAGTCAAAAGTTCAATTAAAAATGCTTTTCTCCTGCAGTGTTTTTGGATATTGGTTTCAAACTAAATATGGGAGGTAAATATAGATAGATAGATAGATAATAGATAATAGATAGATAGATAATAGATCGATATATAGATAGTAGTATATGATGAAGATAGATAGATAGATAGATTATATCTAGCTTTTTTGTAGCTCTACACTTTTAAGTACGTATCCTACAGAATCTGACTTTCAAAAATAAACCCTGACCCTAAGAAATATTCACTGGAGTAAAAACTGTGACAACCTGCCTCATTGTTTGTGGGCCCAAGGATTCAGTCTTCCATTCACCACAAAGGCTTTGCCTCTGACAGAAACTGCACATATCCCATAATGTCATGTACCTCTGCTATATGTTGTGAAGCAGATGACAGTTTTAATGAAGTGGCACAAACCGCAGCTGTGTCCGCCAGCCCATAATCAAGTGGCCTGTGAACCTTTTGGGTTCTCTTTCCACTCTTCCTTTCCTGGTTTGGGATCGTGTGACGGGGCCAAGGCGGCTGGCGGAGGGCATGACACCTGGAGCCCTCACACGTGTGGAGAGAAAGTGTGAAACCAGTGCAGTGCGCCGGTCATATAAAAAACCTCCATGATTACGGCAATGCTTACAAGTGTGCACGCAATTAACTGGGTCCACTCCCCTACGCAGTGGGACTGTAAAAGAGGCACAACGGGGAAGGAGAACTCTTTAATTACGCTCACAATAATATATGAACGTAATCTCAATGAAAATGCACTAAATCGCAGAAGTGAGCTTTGTAGGCGCTCTGCGAGAGTTACTGATATGCTTTGTGTATATTTTATGAGCCCAGTTTGGGTCAAGCTTAAGAAACATTAATTTTTAAGTGTATTTAAGCATGAGTGAGGAACGATTCTGTGGTGTTTGCAGTGCCAAAAGAAATGGATGGTAACAGCTGTGGAATTTAATCATTTTCCTCTCACTTTGTGTAGTAGTCTGTAGTAAAATAGCTATTCAAACCAATTCAAAAATAAAATAAAAAAAAGTACCCAACATGACTTACAAACAAAACTATGCATCACTATGAACGATGAGTGTTTTTGTGACATTTAGGCTCAATGGACTTGGTGTGAAAAGGCCTTTATACTTATCCAGAACAATAAAAAGAATGGTAGAACAAAAACGGATGATAGAACGAATGACAGAATGATAGATAGAACTATAGAAAGATAGAAAGATAGAATGATAGATAGATAGAACAACTGAACAAAAGATAGCAAAATAGACAGAATGATAGAACGATTGATAGAATGATAAACAGATAGAAAATGTTAATGACAGACTTTTAAAGATAGATCATCGATAGATAGATAGATAGCTAGATGTAGATAGATATATAGATAGATAGATAGATAGATAGATGATGAACATGAATGAACAGAAAGAAACAATGATAGATGTCGTGAACAATAGAACAAACGATATAGAACAAAGAAATGACGACATGATGTAACGATGGATGAATGATAAACAGTTAGAACACTGAATTACAGATAGAATATTTAGAAGACAGACAGACACACAGACACACCGTTAGATAGATAGATAGATAGATAGATAGATTAGCTATAGATAGATAGATATATAGATAATATAGATCTATAGATATATAGATAGATGATGATAGATCGATAATAGATAATAGTAGAAAACACTGTTAAAGAAGCATCTATTCCATTCAGGTCTGCCCGAACAACTTGTGGTTAGAGTCTCAGTCGTACCTGCTCTGTATGAGAAAAAAATATCACAGCCAAAACCACATGTACAGCAAATCTAATACAGGTTACACAAATACGCAGTTCTGATGTCATGAACATCAATTACCACAACACTTAAGTGCTGGAAGGGCATGCGCTGGAAAAATTGGTGCCACAGTGATTTAATTGGCAACGTACTTGGCCGCTTTTACCCGCACCCACCCAGTTCCTGCAGGTGTTTCAGAGGAGGCCTCTCAAACAAATTACAGTAGGTCAAACCATTACTTCTGACGCTGAGGCACAAACTCACAAAGCTGGGTCAGCAGAGGTCCCTGCGTGACCTTTGAGTGAGAGGTCAGGCCACTTAGGCCTGTTTTACACTATTATGTCATCAAATTACGAAGCTTAAACCGTTGCCAATGCCACAGTCTGATCCAATACACACACACACACACAACAAAAACATCCATCACCCACACTCTCAACCCGACACAAATGCATCAATTGCCCCATCTGCCGGCCGTTTTCGTCATTATGGTGCCATACTCTGGGGAATTCATGCCAATGTTGTGTCCTGTCTGTCGGGACATTAAATTTGTGTCATCACATGTGTGGTGAGCATGTCGGGGAGAGTCGTATTTGGCGAGGCCGTGTTGTTGATATAGTCATCATTTAAGTACACTCCCGATGGCTTGGTTAGAGAAGGAGCTTGTCATTTGCAATGCTTCAGCTACTTGGCCTCTCCCCCTCTTCTATTTTGGCACGCTGCTATGAGTGCCTCACAGTCGTAATGCCAATTACTGAAAGGTTCAGAGTCACGCCAAGCAACTTTCCTCATTTCAGAGGACATTACCTTGCTCTCTTAAAGGCATAGTTCATAGAAAAATGAAAATATTCACACCCTCATGGCGTTCCAAACCTGTACTATATGTTAGTGGAACACAAAAGGCTTTTGGAAGAATATACTAACTTTGTTTTGCAAAATAATGAGGAGGACTGGGGCTGTGAAACTTTTAAATGGCAAAAAGAAAAGCACTATAAAATTGTCCATATGACTCGTGCCCTATATTTTAAGTCTTCTGAAACCATATAGTTTTGTGTGAGAAATGGACTGAAAAGAAAGTTCACACGAGTTCTTGAAAGAATTAGCAGATTCATGACCAGTTCTTTCCCTTGAGTCAGATCTTTTCAAATGAATCAGTTGATTCAGTTTACAAAACCAGTCTGAATGACTTAATCATGATTCACTGTCAGTCTTTCCTTCCAGTAAGCTTTGAGTCAGTGAGTTGAACCTAAGAACCAGATCAGCATGATTTTGGGCCTGTTTACATCTGGTCACTTCATGCGATTCCAGTGATTGGATATCTATCTGATTTGTTAAAACGATTCCATTTACACTTGGCCACATAAAAGTGTCGTCGCAAAACGGATATAAATCCAATCTTCAATTCCCACGCTATATTTAAATTTAACGGAGTTCAAGTCAATGAAATCAAAAGATAAGCGCTGCTTTTTATTAATTATCAGCTCATTTCAAGATCACGTCATCCGCACTGGAAAGATAAGTTAGTCTAAGCTTTTAAAGGGGTCCTATTATGCTTTTTCACTTTTTCAACTTTAGTTAGTCTGTAATGTTGCTGTTTGAGCATAAAAAAGATCTACGAAGTTACAAAGCTCAAAGTCCCGGTAACAATCCCAACGAGAGCATACTGTACCTTCGAAATGCGTCACACCAACAATACTCGTTTAAAACTACAACGAACTACTCGTTTGGACTACAACGCATATTTTCGGGATTTTTGATATCACAAATATCGACAAATGGGAAGAGACCTGGTTGAAACCATTCCGACCACAATCGGACTCAAGGCACCTGAGCACTGTTATCACTTGTCGAGACCACCTAGCTTCCCCAGCAGACGCATACTTTCGAAGCGTGGTACTATCAATCTATCCCGGGTTTAAATCACCACCCCTCAAATCTGCTTGGACTATCCTGCACTGCATATTATCACACTGAAGCTAGCAGCGGCGGCTAACGGTAAGTGCCCAGACATTTCCCTAACCAGGTGCTGAGTGAGCCATCACACACACCACTGGCCCGTCCTCCAGCTAACCAATCTCATTAGTAACCCATGTTCTCTCTGCCAATTATCAGACCACTGCGGGCTTTCATTTGATACAGGAGCTATTCGAGTCGTTCATGCCAGACTGGTGAGAGAGGTTTTGTAATAATGTAAAATATGTGAAAATAATGTGTTTTTCGAACAACCTAGTATCAGAGCCTGTTCTAGTACACCCCCAAAAAAAAAATCAAGACTTTGTAAAAGAGCATAAATAGGACCCCTTTATGAAGATCACTGTGTGTTGAGTATTTACGTCTTACTTTCAGTTTCATTTGCAACAGTTTATGTGTCGATTTGCTGAAGAGATACTCAGATCCGCGTCGATGCGTGTTGCATTAGCGCTGTCAAATCTGACTAAAATGTCATATAGCCTATAACACGCTCACACGTTTATTATTTTAACGTTTGGGAGGAAGGCACGTACTCACGCTTACATACGGATTTCCAACAACCAGATCATTGACACTCGTACCAGCGTTTCGCTCTGGACTGCTGCACTCAGACCCCACGTGCTTCTGGTATGGGTTTTAAGCGATCACATGTAATCCGTCTTGAAAGCGGTTCCGAGACCGGCATTTACACCTGGTCTATAACACATCAGATAGCTATCCGATCAATAAAAAGAATGAAATACGCAGATGTAAACAGGCCCTTTGGTGAACAATTCTTCAACCAGTTTTGTGTACGGATTCATTTGTAATTTTGGTTGCCCCACTCGACTACTTCTCTCAAGAACTTTTGACAAAGCTACTGTATTGTTTCAGAAAACTTGGTATATACCTGAAACAAATCATATGGACTACTCTATGTCATTTTTATGATACTTTTACTATGATTTTGCATCCTTTTTGAAGCTTCTAAGCTTTTTACCCTTTAGTTTGACACGGCAAATAATGACCTGATCTCAGAATTCCCACTTTTGTTATACTGATGTGCTTCACAGGAGAAAGTAAGTATTCAGGTTTTCTATAACATGAGTAATCTTTCAAGTTTTAACTTAACCTCGCTGGCTATACAGTTTTCCATTTTTAGACTATGCTACATCACCCTTAGTCGTCCATGTGCACAGCTTATCTCCTTTAACACACCGGCTGCACCACACCAAATACCTCCTATCCACCCTCTACTTCTGGACACAGCATCATGGCTCAGGCTTTGCCTATAAGTTCTCTGGTCGCCATGTTTTTTTGCCTTTTCATCATTTAGCCACAACTGAGAGAAACCTAGAGATCTGTCCGCGTTAGCGAAAGCGTTACTCCGCGGTGACACTAAAAAGAAGTCTCCAGCCCTTGCACACCTCTCCTCAACAAGCTGCATGATTTGAGGTATCATTCATGTCTGTAGCACAAATGACGCAGGACGAATTATGATCATATCACTAATAAATATAATAGTGATACTTGCCTTAGCAAGCAGCACTAATAGAGCATATCCTTATCGACTAATCAAAACCATATTTGAGTCTTGTGAAATGTATGGTTGGAGGTATTGAGCATTTATATCCGTTTCCTGAGCATTCCTCCAGACCTCATTCTAAGCATGGAGGTGCATTAAAACAATTCACCGGTGACAAAGAACAACACTTGAAAAATAGCATGTATCCACTCTCGCTAATGCATGGCTCAAACCCATTTGGGGAGCTCCTTCATCTTACATAAAACATGTAAATGAAAAATCAGTTCAGCTGCAAGCCCCCTGAAGAAAAACAGCCCCCAACTTTTTCAGTGGTGCTGTAATTACCATCACAGCTGGCAGTTCCCATTACGCCATCTCGGCCAGCTAAGAGAATGGCACAGGCCTCCCCACCACTCCACACTCTGCAAGCAACACCTGTACATTGTAAAGGAGAAGCGTGTGGAGGAGCGCGCACACACTCTCTCTCTCTTTTCCTTATTCTACATCTCTTTCTTCTCAATCAGTTTTTCTTGCTTCTTGTCATGCACGCTATGTTCTTCTTGTCTTGACCACCCACAGTTCTTTCACTGACCACCTCATGCATATTTCACACAAAAATAGCTTAAAATAGTTACTATTAGGAGGCGTGTCTGTAATCAGGTGGACAGAGGAACCATCCAGGACAGAATAAACGCCTTATGACGATAATCCAAGGCAAATGGTCTGAAACTGCAGTCAACCTCCTCCTCTTTCTGTGCCAAGATAAGCCAAGTGACCTCAGAGCCTGCTTTAACAACAGACAGTGACAGTGATAAAACCGATAAACATGAGTTGTGAAGAAGAAAAAGATCCTTTTTTCTTCTCTGCAGCCTCAGTTTGGATGCCACGTTTTTTTTGAATATTCTAGAGAGAGAACATGGAATCTGATTCTGCACCTACTTAGGCTGCACACTGCATCATGTAGACGGGCAGCTGAGCACGCTCAGACATACAGATGGGGGAGTGCTGAAGCTGAAGGTGCTAAGTTCACAATATTTCCGCCAAGGTGCCAAGTTCACAATATATACACGCACACACACATAAATATATTTAAATAAATAAATAATTAAATAATAAAATTCTCATTAATTAGTTGAAATAATAACAAAAATTGGATATAAAATATAAAACTAATTGAAATTATATAGAGAATATTTTATACATATATACTTCTTAATAATTGTTAAATTAATAATAATCATCCTGCAGGTCGGAAACCAAGTCTTTTTGCCTGCAAACTGTAATGTGATTCTTTGTTTAATTTGTGTTGTTATTTTGGGACCCGTACCACAACAATTTTTTAAATTGAGATTTATACATTGTCTGAAAGCTTAATAAGCTTTCCATTGGTGTATGGTTTATGGTTATTGTTAGGATAGGACAATATTTGGCCAGCTACAACTATTTGAACATCTGGAATCTGAGTGTGCAAAAAATCTAAATACTGAGAAAATTGCCTTTACAGTTGTCCAAATGAAGTTCTTAGCATGCATATTACTCACAAAAATTAAGTTTTGATATATCTATCAGTAGAACATTTACCAAACTATCTTTATGGGTACCATCATTCTCTTTACTTAATATCCTCAATGATTTTGGCATAAAAGCAACATCATAATTTTGACCCACATACATGATTTTGGTCTATTCTCTAAACTATACCCCGCGACTTAAGACGTGCTTTTGTTCTCCAGGGTCACATTGTAATCGTTTCTTTTAAGTGTTAATTATAATTAATTGGAAATATTTATAATATAACCAGATTTTTAAAATAATATAATATCAAACTGATAAAGTATGTATGTATATATGTATGTATCTATTTATTTACATGACATCACTGATTAGATCAGTGGCCAACCCTGTTGCAAAATTGAATTTCAGTCTTTAAAAATGTATGGGTATTTGACTCTTTCTGACAAACAGGAGACTAAAGGATTGACATGACTAACAATCATGTCATACAATGAATAGCACACGGTTGATGGGAAGCAACAAAAGAAATGCAACATTTAAAAGGAACCAGGCCTACATAGTTTTTTTCTGTCTAGTTCTGAAACAACAAAACAACACATCCTGCCCAAAGGGACTGTTGAACCTTACTATAAGAACGAAATCTCAAGTGAGATCTCTTTTTAGGAGAGGCCTCTCTTTCTCAGTAGATTGGACAAAAATCTGTGTAGTGCAGGAAGAGTCATCAGTTTTTAATTCCACTTTCCCAAAACAACACAAAAAGACACATTTTAAATGCATATCTCACATTATGTAAATGTTTAGAAGTACACTAGCATGGAGATGCTAGTCCAAGTTAACACACATGGACTAAAAAGTCTAATTTTGACTTCATAGAGCCTTTCAGGTTCATCCTTTTATTCTGTTATTCTGTACTTACAGTCCTTGCAGGTGCTGCTGATATGACCTCACCAATGAAACACAGCAACCCATTACAGTCTGAAACGGCACAGCAAGGTCACCTTTGTTTTTGTTCCGAATGGCTCTGTCAAACATAAAAATGAGCATGCTTTGTGTGTCTGTCTCTCTTTGTGCTGTATGTTTATGTAAGAAATTCTGTCAAAACATGGAAAAAAAGATAAATGTGGCTAATTAAAAGAACATTTCTTTGGTAGTCGGTGAAATAGATCCCTCATTGTGAGGTCTGGGGCCGCAGATTTCTTTAACATCTCAGAGCCCCGTCCGAGATTGAATTTGACTCTTGTGAAAGCAGTTGATTTTTTACAGTTTCACAAAACGAACGTAAGCTTTATGCCGCCACGGTGAACGCTCTAACACAAACACATCCGCACAGATGAACGCTAACTCTGCTCTCGCTTTCATCGTGATTTCGGTGCGTTTTTTCCCAAATGTTACGTGTCAAAGACAGTTAGGGATGCCTATGGATGGAGAACACAGCAGTGAAGTGTATAGACGTTCAGTAAAATTCCAGTATGGAGTGGAAAGTGTGAGGCAGAGGAGCCCCTGGAGAGAGGAACACAACACCACACCACACACCTGCTGTACCTTCATACTTCTGAGAGCGAGAGAGGGGATATTCCAAGCGTGCTTCCCCTTTCATCAAAACATGACACGCTCCAGCTGAATGCAATTAAACGGTAAACTGGAATTAATGACCGTTGATTTAGTTGTACATAAATTGTTCAGCACACATGCAGGGAGGAATTCATCGCCGTAGTAAGCAATGAGTGGATTAATCAGGAAATAACTATGTTCAAAATGGAATACTGGCATACTGCGTAGTGCTGCATGCTGCCTACCAAAAAAAAATTGTATGTGAAACAAGTGTTTGTAACTTGCAAAGCTAAATGTAATTAGCTACACAATAAAAAGTAACCATTTAAGGGGACAATTTCTTTACACTATGTACACTAAACACAATAACAATAAAAACTATATTAGGCTATTTACAATTTTATTGTAATGAACTGTAATGTGCAACAACATTGAATATTTTGCTATGCCAAAAAGACGTCTTTATACTACAATGTTATTAAAATCACTTAATTTTTTTTTAATCTGTTCATTCACATTAACCGAATATGCGCTACTGTTGAAACGTTTGGGGTGGGGTCAATAAGATTTTTAATACTATTTATTCAAAAAGGACACATTATATTAGACATTGTTAAATAAATAAATGCTTTTCTATTTTTGAACATATCTGCTTGTCTAAGAATCCTGAAATTTAACACGTTTCCAGAATTATATTGAAAATACGAACTGTTTTCAACGTTAATAATAAGAAAATATTTCTTAAGCACTCAAAAAATGTTCCAAAAACATTTTTCAAAAATCTTACCAAACCCAAACTTTTGAATAGAAAGTGTACCAAATTGAACTTTTCAACACTAAAAAGAAAATAGAAAGGAAGATTGTTTAGAAGAGTGCACACTAAGAAAAGTCTGTTTTTGTTTGTTTTTTAACAGTACAAGTTTGATTATTGTCAAACTGTGTGACAATAAAAAAGCAATAGAAGTGTGTCACATTAGCTTGTGTTAATTTTGTGTAATACTTTTAGCAGTACCTCCAAAAATGAGAAAATAAAGTGCTTAATATTACTTCCGGCTTATTTGTCATCTGGTGCATTTGTCAAATTTTGGAAAATACATGCATACAGAAAATGTATCTACTGCCCAGTGCCCCCAGTATGCATCCCGCTATAGAAAGAATAGTGTGAAGTTTGTTATTTAGAACATAGCCATCATTTCTGTCTCATTCTCTTGTTCCATTTCATTCTTTCTCTCTCCGAGTAACACTAACCTCATCTGGAAAAACAGGCTGACTCTCACAAATCCAAAGCTGCACAATTAATCAGGTGCTGGGCCGTGAGCAGCGCTGGGCTTGCTCAAAACGGACCATGAAGAGAAACTTTGAAAGGCACAATTTCATAAGTTTTGTTTTCTCTTTTTTCTCCATTTGTATCTGTTGAACATCATTTCACTGGATCAGTGTGAGACTGTGGACCAGACAGCCACCAGAAGAGATTTATTCTCGTTCCCAGAGATAATTCATTTTTAAATTCAGGAGTGCAGCCTCAGCTATTTAACACATATCACACACACATGCACACACACACACACACTAGACTCCTCCACAGCATTTGGAAAAAAAAATTTTTTGCTGTTGAAGGAGACAAACTGTAAGGATCTGACCTGAGGTTGGTGTCTGGAGTGAGAAGATTCAGACATTTTCCCACCCTGGACAGACAATCCGTGGCTTGTGCTGCCCAACTGCACTGACAAGGGGGAATGAAAACAAACATGTTTAGAAAGTACACAGAACAAGAGCAATATTGAGGGGGGGAAGAAGGGAGGAAATCCCAAAGGGGGTCAACCTCAGATCCACTGACTTCAAAAACAGTGTAAAGGCCTGTTCATAAAATGTCTGATGTGATTAAATGACATGGAAGCATGTGTTCACAAAGGTTTTTTCATGTCAAAATAAACATCAAGCCCAATGCCAAATAATTCTAATTTTATTACTATATCTTATTGGTCAGAGTTTTTACTGGAAAAAAATCAAACTAGTGCTCAAATCTTAAAAGGACAAACCAGACTGGGGCTTCCCAACTTACAGGGAACGTTCACAGAACGTTTTTTTCTGAAAAGTTTTAGTTGAACGTTTTTAAAACTTTACTAACCACTGCACTAGTTTTAGAGCATTCAGAGAAAATTCAAAAGTAATATTACGATCGTGTTCATAAAATGGGACATTTCCTTAATGTTTTCTGTAACGCTTGCATAACCAAGACAAAAAACTGGACATTTAAATGTTCTGACAACATTCAGATATAACTTTTTCATAACTTAATGGGGATGTTGAAAAAACATTCTCAGAATACATTTTTGTAAGCTAGGATCATAGTGATGCATTGTTTCTTATTAAAACTGTGCATGTTTTCATGCCATCAATTTGGACTTGGCCTTTTCTGTGATCCTTTATGGGTCAAAACAGTTACAGTATCTTGGGCCATATGACCAAATACAAAAGATACAACTTTTTATCTGCAAAAATTCTTCAAAAACTATGTAAATAAATTATATTTTACTCTGAAGATGACTATGATGGGTGATCTGACAACAGAACCAGCTAACATCTATATCAGTGTGATGTGTGTGTGTGTGTGTGTGGTGTTGGTGTGGGTGTGATATAAAATCCTACAATATATCAGTGTACAACTTGTGCAATGTAATTTACTCTCAACTGTGCAATGTTATCATTTGCATTACTAAAACAAATGATTTTATTGAACAAGTTTTTTTAAGGGAATGTAACCTTTGTGGGATGCGTATATAAACTGATGCTCTATGGTGAGAAAATATCTTACTGGGATTACAGTTCATACCTGCAAATATCATTCATTTTGAGTCCACCCCCGGATAATGTGACATATGAAATTGAGGTGGGAAAAAATAGAATGCACAGTTCGATATAGCTCAGCAGGAGAGAAAACTGGCCAGACCCTGCCTGTAACCACATTAACTGCAGCAAACTTGGATGGAAATCAAGAAAGGCAAGAGTGGGCACCCCTTCACCCCCCACCTTTTCCCACATTCTGTTGTTTTAGGCAAGGGAAAGATTTCACACAATGAAACTCCTCTCAAAACAATCAGCACGCCAGACAATATCCCAAAGTGTACACTCCTCTGGAAGGAAAATAAATGAAAGCTCTTGTTTGGGTTAAGTCTTCAAAGAAAATAAAGTTGAAATCCATCGGAACAGACGGTCACTGTAGGGTTTGCACGATTGGATAAGGATCGTTTTTGGAGTGTTGCCATTCAGTGCATTTGTAATTTCAAATCCACTGAAACGGAGGATGAAATCCGACCTTTAACTTCAGACAGACTTAAGTCTCAACAAAAGAGAGGGAACTTTGCAACTTTGCAATAGTGGTAAAGCGGATCACGAACAAGCCACATCAAAGAGATTCATTCAGAATGGAAATAAATAGGTATAAACTACAATTTCCACAGCTACAACTTTGCGATACCATTGGACATAACTTACGATACTGAGATTTCCTTCCCAGGCCAGTGGAAAGTCAGAGAGAGCGCTTTTTGAGCGAGCGAGAGGTCACATGCAGGAGGCAGAATTTAGCGGCCGTTCTCATGTGGTCTTTTCTAGAATGTTTTTTTTTAAATGTCATGTACTGAAGAAAGTTACAAGCAGTCTGGTATTTCCAGCAGCTGTTTTTCCCTAGTGACTCAAGTTGTGGCAATCGATAGCCCACAAAACTGGGCATTTGTAAATACACTCATAACCACAAAGCTGGGCCAGAGCTAAAACTGCCATATCATAGTCAATATAAATAAACTGTCTATACACAGAACAAAAGTACAATTCAAAAACAATATTTGTGTTTGCATATCTTAATATTCTTTTAAAATTTAAAAATAATAATAAAGCATTAATACATGTAGTCATGTGGAAAATCGGTTCATATTACATTAATTTAAGTCTCACAATTATTACTATTGTTAACTATAACTGAAAATATATTAAACATAGTATTAAAGCTGAGATAAAATTAGATTAGCTAAAAACCTTAATAAATGATATAATATGTTAAGTACTAAAATTGCTAAAACTGAAAAAAAGCTATAGTAGCATAGAAAAATTAAAAACAAAAGCCATCACAAATTGATCATATAATAACTTGTGATTCCTAAAGAACCAGGCTGATTTTCAGTGTTCAAGTGACTCATTAGATTGATTTCAAATAAGTTAGTCTTTTTGACCAATTTTATTAAAAGAATCGGCTTGTTCTCAAAGCAGACTGTACTGCAGATAGATATTTAGTGTTCCATCTGCATTGCTAGAGAAACCTGCATTGGTTTGAGAAGCGTTACTCAAGTTGAGCATCATGAATGGAACTGGTTTTAAATAAGAACCAGATCCCAGCTCCAAAACCTAACACTATTAAAACAAATCCATCACAAGATCTTTAACAACATCTCTACTAAATCTGTATGGGGTTAACTGACCTGTGAGGATGTCGAACATGCAGAGGTGGGTGGAGCACAAGGTAAGCAGCAGTGGAGCATCATGGGAAGAGAGTGATGGAGCTGTGCCGTATTGCCTGCAGGGCAGTAGAAGGTCTCTGACCGCGGTGGACCGCACTAGCAGGAGGCCCAATCTGTCTCACAGGCTTCAGCGCTGGTATGCATCTCATTAGGAGAACAGCTTGGCATCTGCAGGCGAGGAGGAAGTTTACTGTTGTTGGATGATGAATAATCTTTCAGGCTGTATGTCCTGTGGGCTCACCACCACTCCTACTGTAACATATCAAGGCACAAAGTGACAGAAAAGTAAATAGAGATTTAAACCAATTAGCCAACAGGAGGATTATGCATAGGCATTAAAGGGTTAGTTCCCTCAAAAATGAAAATTACCCCATAAATTACTTGCCCTCAAGTCATCCTAGGTGTTATATGACTTTCTTCTTTCAGACGAATCAGTCGGAGTTATATTAAAAATTGTATTTGACCTTTCAAGCTGTTTAATGCCACTCAGCGGCTGTTTTCATGCTTCAGTCCAAAAGAAGTTAAATAAAATGCGCCCATCCATTAAAATAAAGTGTCTCACATGGCTCCCGTGGGTGAACAAAGGCCTCCTGTAGCAAATCGATGTGTTTTTGTAAGAAAAATATTCATATTCAAAATGTAATAATCACTTTAATGTAGCTTGCGCCAACAGTTGTACACGGAAGCAGCTCCGGGCGGATGACGTATGAGTTCAGCTTTGCGCATGTGCCGCTCAGAAGTGACGAACTCGTTGTGACGCGAACTGGGGAGTGACTCAAAATAAATAAATCAACGGTCACTAATTAGAAGTACAAATTGAGGATTTGTAAAGAAGAATGTCGGAGGATTTCGATATAAACTAAGAGGAGACTTGTTTTTCCTTTGCTAAAGTAAGGAAACTTGCCTTCCTTTGCTCCTGTTAACAAACGTCGGTTTACACGAGACTCACCGGCGCATGCACAACACTGAACTCATACGTCATCCGCCCTCTCGAAGGGTGTGACTTTCCGTGTACAACTTGTCACGGTTCATGGGTCCGGACGGTCTTTCTGTGTCTTGTCATGTGGTTGTATGTGCGTACGTCATTTCATTAGTGTTTGCAGCTGGCGCTCAATCAGAGCGCGCCAGCTGCAACTCGTTTACGAGTCCTATATAGGGCACTCTGTTCAATGTGTGTTTGTCGGTTTGTTATTCTCATGTTCCTGTCTCCCTGTCAGTTTTCTGTTTCCAGTTCTCGCTCAGTCTGGGTATGGATCTTCAGCCTTCTCCTTGGTTTGGTCAAGCGCAGTGGTTGATGGGATTTCTCTGTGGAGCTCTGATTCTGACCAGGACCTGAGGATTATCACCTTATGTCTCCGTTATTGTGATTTCAAAATAAACCTTACCTTTTGCACTCTCACTTGGATCCTGACTCTTCTCTGCCGTGACAGAACGAACCGACCATACTCATGGATCCAGCGAGTGCGGCAGAGCTCAGAGACTTTTTGGCCAGAACTAATATTCGCGTGGAGCATCAGGAGGATCAGATGATGGCCACGGGACGGGCCGTTCAGACCCTGGTGAGTCAGCTGTCCGAGCTCACCACCCAGATTCAGCATCTGAAGGCAGAGACGGCTTCAGGTCAGCAACCAGCCGTGCCCCATCCACCTGTTCCGGTGGGCCCGATTGTCCGCACCAGTGAACCTCGGCTACCACCTCCAGCCTTTTATTCCAGGGAACCCCAATTATGTCGTTCTTTTGTGGCAAAGTGTTCACTCTACATTTCCCTCCAACCATCTGCGTTTCCCACTGAAGAGGCCAAGGTGGCGTTCGTCATAACGCTGCTCTCGGGTCGAGCCGCTAACTGGGGAACCACAGTGTGGGAACGGAGATTACCCTGTTGCTCGTCTTTTCAGGCTTTTTCCGAGGAGCTACGGAGGGTTTTTGATCATGCTGCTTCGGGCAGAGAGGCAGCATGGCTTCTTGCCGAGTTACGTCAAGGACAGAGCACGGTCACTGACTATTCAATCGAGTTTCGCACATTTCCTGTAGAGTGTGGGTGGAATGCAGAGGCACGGTGGGACATGTTTCGGTTTGGCCTGTCTGATAAAATTAAGGATGAGATATATTCTTCAGAGTTACCGTCCGGGGTGGATGAGCTCATAGCTCTAGCCATTCGGGTGGACGACCGATTGCGGAGGCGGGAGCAACGACAACTCCGAGAACCGTCGTTCGTCTCACAGACGCAATTACCTGCACTTACCACTAAGACTGTTTTCTCTCTTCCAGAGTCCGAGCCCATGCAGGTGGGAAGGTTCCGTCTCTCACTCCAGGAGAAGCAGAGACGCAGGAGAGAGGGAGTGTGTCTATACTGTGGCGGCCCCGGACACATCGCAGCACGGTGTCCGGCAAAAGACAATGCCCGTCAGTAGGTGGGAGGTTATTGACGGGTGCCATTAAGGGACACAAATCCTCTTATTCTAGCACTCATCTTTCTGTGAGGCTGGTAATACAGTCATTTAATTATGACTGTGAGGCTTTAGTGGACTCTGGGGCTGAGGGGAATTTTTTGGACATTGGGTTTGCTTGGTCCTTTCAGATTCCCATGGTGGAGCTTTCTCAGCCCGTCTATGCTTGCACTCAACGGCCAGGCTTTACCTGCTGTCACTCACACCACGGCACCCTTAAGGCTCATCACTTCGGGGCAACACACTGAGGATATTCACTTTCTCCTCACCGACACACCCTCGGCTCCTTTAGTGCTGGGTCATCCCTGGCTGGTTCTCCATAACCCTCACATTAATTGGGTTAACGATGCTGTACTGGGTTGGAGCGAGAATTGTCATGCCACCTGTTTGTTGTCCGCTTGTTCTCCTGTTGTTTGTTTTGGTCTGGGTGTATCTCTCTTTTGTCTTTTGGCGTTGTTTTGGGGTTTGGATGTTTTTGTTTTTTTTGGGTTTTTGTGTTTTGGTTTTCTTCTGTTGTTTGTTCTGTGTTTCAGGAGGATCATTCGGACTTGTCTAACGTGCCACAGGAGTACCTTGATCTGAGGGGGGTGTTCAGTAAGTCTCGGGCTGCTTCTCTTCCTCCGCATCGTCCTTATGACTGTGCTATAGATTTATTGCCAGGTACGTCTCCGCCTAAGGGCAGTTATATTCACTCTCCAATCCGGAGAGGGAGGCTATGGAGAAATATATTTCTGATTCTTTAGCATCCAAGATCATCCGCCCCTCTTCATCTCCGGCCGGTGCGGGGTTCTTTTTCGTGAAAAAAAAAGACGGCTCTCTTCGTCCCTGTATTGATTATCGGGGCTTAAACGACATCACGGTGAAGAGTACTTACCCTTTACCGTTGATGTCGTCGGTTTTCGAGCGTGTGCAGGGGGCGTCGTTTTTCACGAAATTAGATCTCCGCAAAGCTTATCATTTGGTTCGCATGAGAGAGGGGTATGAATGGAAAACTGCTTTTAATACCCCCAGGGGGAACTTTGAATATCTTGTTCTTCCCTTTGGCCTTCCAACGCTCCAGCGGTTTTCCAAGCACTCGTTAATGATGTGCTGATAGATATGGTAGATCAGTTAATTTATGTTTACCTGGATGACATGCTGATATTTTCTCGTTCTCTCCAGGAACATTTTCAGCACGTCAGGCGAGTGCTTCAGAGGTTGTTAGAGAATGGGCTTTTTGTCAAGGCGGATAAATGCGTTTTTCATGCACAGTCGGTCCCTTTCTTGGGGTTCATTGTTTCGTCCGAGGGGGTGCGCATGGATTCTGAGAAGGTTCAGGCTATGGTGAATTGGCCAACCCCAGATTCCCACAAGGCCCTGCAGAGGTTTCTGGGCTTCGCCAATTTCTACCGGCGTTTTATTTTATATCGGCAATTTCATGCCACTAGCTGCGGGCCTTTGAACGGCCTGAACCTCCACTCTAAAACTGCGTTCAGGTGTCTAGTGTCAGCAACGGCATTTTCGCAACTTGGAGGCTGCTTCGTTTTCAGCTCCCATCCTTATCAGCCCCGATTCCCTCCAGCAGTTTGTGGTGTATGTTTGACCGTCAGAGGTGGAGTTGGTGGGGTACTATCCTAGCGTTCCCCACGGACGTGCAAGGTGTCAACCCCTGCGCGTATTTTCTCATACCGTTTGTCTCTCCGCCGAACGTAATTATGAAATTGGTACAGAGAGTTTTTGTCAGCTCAAGAGTTGGGCACCTTCGGAGTCGGTCGAACATTGGTTGGAGGTCTCGGGGTTCCTTTTGTCGCTGTGACGATCACAAGAATCTGAATACATCAAGTTCTCGCTACAATGAGATTGGACTCTAGGCAGGCTTCGGTGGGCTCTTTTTTGCGGTCTGTTCATTTTTCGCATTTCTTACTGCGTCCTGTCTAAGAACTCAATCCGGAGCGTTATCCCGTATTTTATCATTTCGGTTTTAGCGCCTCGTTTTATCTCCTTAGCCCTGAACCCAACATTGTGCCAAGTAGACTTTTTATTTCTGCGGTCACTGTGGAGGATCGAGTCAAAGGTCCGCACGGCCTTTCAAGGGGTAACGCCCCCGTCCGGGTGCCCACCGAACCGGTGGTTTGTTGCTCTTGAAGTTTCTCGTAAGTCCGACCGTGATCCGATGTTCTCTATTCTCCAAGGTAGTCTCCTGTCATCCTGCGGTGAGACGTTACCATGTTTCTGGTTAAACAACGGTTCTGGTGGTCAGGTATGGCTCGGGACATTGGTTTATTTGTTTTGGCTTGCTCTGTCTGTGCTGTTTCTAAGTCTTCCAATTGCCCCCCCGTGGGTCTTCTTCAGCCGCTGTTGGTTCCTTCGAGACTCTGGTCCCATGTTTCGCTAGATTTTGTCTCTGGTCTTCCCCCTTCTCAGGGGAACACAGTGGTTTTGGCCGTGGTGGACCGATTCTCGAAGGCAGCTCATTTCATTCCTCTGCCCAAATTACCCTCAGCCAGAGAAACAGCGGTTGCTGTCATAGATCACGTCTTTCGTTTACATGGCTTCCCGGTAGACGTGGTCTCTGACAGGGGGCCCCAGTTTGTGTCCAAATTTTGGGGAGAGTTTTGTAGGTTGTTGGGGGTGACGGTTAGTCTTTCTTCCGGGTTTCAACCCCAGAGTAATGGTCATACAGAGAGGGCCAACCAAGATTTGGAATGAGTGTTGCGATGTTTGGCTTCTCAGAACCCCTCCTCGTGGAGTCAGCAACTCTCATGGGTTGAGTACGCACATAACTCATTACCAGTCTCTGCCACGGGTCTATCTCCTTTTGAGTGTAGCTTAGGGTACCAGCCACCTCTTTTTCCCAGTATGGAATCCGAAGTCGCGGTTCCCTCTGCTCAAGCTTTTGTCCAGAGGTGCTGTCGCACCTGGAGCAGGGCCAGGGTGACCCTCCTCCAGGTGGGGGTGCGCACCAAGGCCAAAGCTGATTGCCACCGGTCGAGGCCTCCCGTCTGTGTCGTTGGTCAAAAAGTGTGGCTTTCAACCAAGAATGTTCCTCTCCGATCCGTCAGTAATAAATTTGCTCCCAAATTCATTGGCCCGTTTACTTTCACCAAGATTATTAGTCCGGTGGCAGTCCGCCTCAACCTTCCTCCAGCGTACAGGAGAATTAATCAGTCGTTTCATGTATCCAAAATTAAGCCCGTTTTTCATTCAGCCATTAATCCGCCAATCCCGGTTCCTCCACCGCCGCGTCTCATAGACGGGGAACCAGCCTATTCGGTTAAGCGTATTCTGGACTCAAGGCGGAGGGAAGAGGATTTCAGTACTTGGTGGACTGTGAGGGTTACGGTCCGGAGGAGAGAAGTTGAGTACCTGCTAGGGACATACTGGATCACTTCTCTTATCGTGATGAATTCGATCGACAGGTGCTGTCCTTCTCTGGCGAAATGTCGGGGCTATTCCTGGGGTGGTGTTTTTGTCACGGTTCATGGGTCCGGACGGTCCTTTTGTGTCTTGTCATGTGGTTGTATGTGCGTACGTCATTCATTAGTGTTTGCAGCTGGCGCTCAATCAGAGCGCGCCAGCTGCAACTCGTTTACGAGTCCTATATAGGGCACTCTGTTCAATGTGTGTTTGTCGGTTCGTTATCCTCATGTTCCTGTTTCCTTGTCAGTCTCTGTTTCCAGTTCTCGCTCAGTCAGGGTACAGATCTTCAGCCTTCTCCTTGGTTTGGTCAAACGCAGTGGAGGAAGGGATTTCTCTGTGGAGCTCTGATTCAGACCTGGACCCGAGGATTATCACCTTGTGTCTCCATTATTGTGATTACTAAATAAACCTTAACTTTGCACTCGCACTTGGATCCTGACTCTTCTCTGCCGTGACACAACTGTTGGCGCAAACTACATTAAAGTGATTATTACGTTTTGAATATGGATATTTTTCTTACAAAAATGCATCGATTCGCTACAGGAGGCCCTAGGCTCTAATGATGCGGTCTTTAGGAAATTAAATGCCATCCAACTAGCACGCAAAGTGTTTTGTAATTAGGTTGAGGCCTGCAATTTAATTGATGAATAAAGTCTAAAATGTAAGAGATTTTTGGACACTGAATTAAAAAATAATAAAAATTTCACCAAGCTCACCAAGGCTGCATTTATTTTAATAAAAATGTAAGTCAATAAAACCTGATAATATTACAAGTCCATATTTTTTTTTTCCAATTTAAAATAACTTTTTTTTTTTTTAATATATTTTAAAATGCAATTGATTCCTTTGACATGCATCAAATCTGAATTTTCAGCATCATTACTCCAGCCTTCTGTCACATGATCCTTCAGAAATATTTCAATTATACTGAAAAAGCTGTGCTGCTCATTATTTTTGTGTAAACAATTATTTTTATGTCATTATTCAAAAACCAGCCTGCACACTTTGATTTCAATCAGACCATGTTGTTAACATGATAATAACATTTTATGATAATTTTTTTTATCCACTATATTTTATTACCAAGTGCTTTGCATTATGAATTGAACTCTCTGTGAATGATGCGATGCTGCTTTCTTAGGTATCTTAGGAGACAGCAAAATTAAATTACCTACTTTTGGGGACAGCTTGTATCAGGAACACATTTATGATGCCTTAAAATACTCCCTCCGTGGGGAGCTCACTAGCTTTTGGAACAGAGCAATTGTCTGAGCCTGTTTTGCATTTTTATTAAATGTGTGAATTGTTCCTTTGAATAACAGGTGAATTATGCCCAAAGTTCAAAGCCTTGGCCTCTACCCAACCTCCAAAACCACTTCAGTGTGGATTCCAGCTCCAGGTTTAGTCTGTGAGAAGGGCCCTATCCGATCCCTCTGTACTCCACCACTAAAACCATAGGAACGAACCTGGGAAAGGAAATGAGCATAGTGAGCGCTGAAGTTTAATAAAAAATGAATGAATGAATGGGGTGTCCCAGGGACAGAATGAGAGAGAGCACAAGAGAAACAGGCATTTTCTGAGAGAAAAATAACTTTTAGAAATTGTACCTATTACGGTGGGGTTCTGTACATCGATAAAGCAGGTAAAGTGAAACCAGCTGCTGCTTTGGCTTCACGCAGGACCTTCTGGATGCTTTGAAACAATAATCTTCTTTCATTCATTGATCAGCTTCAAAACGGACAAACACCCATCCTGAGATAGGCACGTAGATCTCTTCCTCCGACACAATGGGTCTGGATGTGGAGACAAACATTCCACGCATGCCAAATGTCCAGGCTACAGGCAAATCATTAAACTCGAGAGAAAAAAGAGACTCCAGGACCTCCTTTCTTCTCTGTGTCTTCCCCTTGTTGCTATTAGCCTGTTAATTGATCCAAAACATTTGGGAGGGTGATCTGTGAGCATTAAACCAAGTTGGGAACACTACATCGTCCAAAAACGCATAATAGAGCTATAAATTAGACAGATTAGGCATCAAGCAGTGCCACCTGTTTACAGACTCATAGTTACTCATACCAACTCTTTAGAAACACAAAGTATAGGGAAACACATAAATAACAGTCGTGACAGTGAGAAAATAAGAGCTGTTATCTTTAACAAACAACTGAACGATATTAGAAAAGCTAGCTACTACAAGCTAATATAAACTATAATCAAGCTACACTTAAAAGTAGATAGCTACACTACAAGTTAATTGCATATTGAAGCATACATATACAATAGTACATAAAAGTACATTGAAGCTATTTATAGGGAAAGTGTGTAAATCAGAATATAATTTATTTTCACAATTATCAGAGTATTTTTCTCAAAAAAGGCTATTCAATTTAGCATGGTAGCATTAACTTATAATGCTTATAATGAATAAATCATTAATGCTAAACACAACTAAAAGACTATAAACACTAAACCTAGCTAAAACAATAACTAAAACATGGTGGAAAGCATATTGAAGAACAGCATTTTAGAAAATATTTTGCAATAAAACAGAAGTAAAATGCCACAGTGATTCAAATAATTCAGATAATTAATAAAGTGATTCACTAAAATGAATAAGATTTCCCAATGAGACAGCATGTTTGCTTGGCTAATTGTGACAATTTAGCATGTTTCACGCTACACTGCTACTTAAAAGGCATTGGACAAGTTAACTGTTTTGAAAACAGCAAAGCTGCTGCTGCAGTCACATTAGCAACATTTCGGCTGAATTTTGCTGCCAAAAACATCCACTGTCAATATTGTAGCATTGTGTGACTTCTTAAGCAGAAGTCCCTTTTTTTTAAACCAAGCAGTTTTCTGTTGGTCAGCGTGGCAAATTCAAGTGACCAGCTTAAACCTGTTGCCAATTGTGCATGAAGGAATCTTTCACTCTAACTCAAAATTCCCAGTTGTGTATATATCCATATGATGACTGGATTTCCCCCGCAAAAATTTGCAGAACAGCGGTAAATGTGACTGCACCTTAAAAGTTAGTCAAAGAGTTCGTTCACACAAAAATGATTGTCATCTTTTACTCATCCTCACTGAAGTCTGTTCAGCATATAAGTGATTGTACATTTTCATAAGAATTAGATTTAATCGCTTGATTCATATCGATGATATGATGCCTTTACAAAATTTTGGTTACTGGAGGGACAGAAGCCGCTCAGGTTTTACTGAAAAATTTGTGTTTTGAAGATTAACCAACGCCTCATGGGTTCGAAATGACATGAGGGTGAGTAAATGATGACAGAATTTGATTTAGGGGTGATCTATCTCTTTCAGTATGTAGCATTGCTTCTTTCAGTTAGTCACACTGCAACTAAATGTCTGTTAGCATATTCTCGTTGTGTTCTCGATGCAGTGGTGCCAAAGAAATAGAAACCCCAACAACCTGAGCAGCGGGAGTCTTGAACGAGAAGATTCACTACATTCAGCAGAGTGGATATCACCCCTGAGCCCTCTTCAACCTCAGGGCATGGGGGTTTCGTCTCTGACATCTAAGCACTTGAAGTGTGAGGACAAGCTACCTATTTAGAGGCAGGTGATCTAGATAACAAAGGGAGGATTCAGGGCCCCGCTGACACGCTGGGAGAGAAATGAGTGGTTATTAGCTCCCGATGGGACTTGACAGACTATTTAAAGTCTGTTTCCTTTGATTGTGACAGTGTAATTGTTTGGGCAGATACCATCAACTCACCAAGTTACCTTTAGGCAAGGGAAACTGGACTTTCATTAAAGCGTGGGACAGGAGAGCTGGTTTTCTCTGCCTGTGGTTTCTAATGGGATGTGGATGAGTGAGCTTCTTACGCCAGTAGTGTGAATTGGTTTCTTTAATGATTAATAGGGGCTGTGTTAACACGAAGGCAACTAGTAGGGACTCCTGTTGAAAGTGCGGTGTGACTGATTAGGCTGTCGCTTTATTATTCAAAGCAAAGATGATCTGCTGACGGTTCAGTGGTCTGAAAATGATGAACTTCAAAACAAGACCACAAACTAAATGCTTAAAGTAACACTGACTTGCAGACACATGCATGTCCTTAACTAGACAGAGCTGGATTATCTATAACAATATCCAGGAAATTAACCGTATCAAAACAGTGAATTAAGAGCTAGGAACAGCGGAAAGACTCTATTAGTACTCCACTTTCTGAAGCAAATCTTCAATGATCTCAGTCCCGCTAATAGCACAGTCGACATCAAACACAACTTCAGAACGTGTGTAACAAGCCCAAACAAGAAATCCAAAACTAAGGTCTTCACAGAAGCAGAATCGCAATCTCTGATCCCAGAGCGCAACAAAAAGAAACGGAAAATGTCGAACCCCTGGTTCCCCCCTGTTTTCGGTCAGACAGTTCATGTCTTTTAAGAGGCAGATTGTAGAAGAAATAAATAGAGCCGTGGATAAGAGCACATTTCACTTGACCTCTGTGCTCTGAGCTCGGCTGCGTATACTCTCACCCTCCCCACCATCTCGGTCGTGGCAGAAAAGCAACAAGAGTGTTTGTTTTTGATTGTGGGGGTTGAGATGACACAGTTTGTTGGGCACTCTATTGGCCATGTCGCTAGGGTCCATTGACCATGGCTGGCTCTCGAAGGCCTTCCGTGATTATACAATAAACTATACTATACGGGACATGACATCTCCACCATTCGAAACACTCAGGTGCCATTGGCCGAAAGACTGCGCTTTACGGAGAGCCCCAGGACGGCCCAGTCTGATACAAACCAGAGATGGAAATGTAACCAATTATTAAAGCAGATTGCAGTCAAGGTATTTTGTGTAATATCTTCACAAAAGGGCAAACTGGCGTGGAATTTATGAAGGCGAGCCATTTTGCCTGGATCTAATCGCAGATTAAATAACAAACATTGGCCTCAGACAGTGTAGATCATAGTAGTGTAATATTATTGAACTTTTAAACATTTCTTTTAAATCCACAAGAGGATGTTTATCCGCTTTGGCATTTTTATGGCTTACGCTGAAGAAATGTAATTTTGCAAAAGCTCGTGCTGGTCCGCTGCTTTTGCAATTTAGAAGAAATATTGCACAAATCATTGGTACTTGTACATTTTTCCCCTCCGAAGATGTTTGTTTTTAAGGAATGTGTTACAACAAAATGGAAATAAACAGAATGTGCAATTACGGACTGCAGTGTGCTGACAGGCAGAAATGTGGAGACTTGCAGCTGAAAATTTACAAAGTGATTCTCCTGACATCTCTGTGTGGGTTGTTTACTCCAACCAAACGGGCCTGGTGTGAAGATTTGTCTTCGTAGAAAAACAAATTATTATTAAACTGTTTACATCACTCATGCATTTACATTGGCTTAACACGATTTAATTTTTTACCTGCTGCTTTTGTGTTATCTTGGTCAGTTCAAATGGGGTATGTTTGTTGTGAAAAATATATAACATGGGTTTAGCTTGTGAAACAAACTTATTTTCCAGAAAGAAAAAAGCCCCAAATATTCTCTGAAAAGCACCCAGGCCATTTCTACTATGCAGTACATTTCATATATATATCCAGATACTGTAATGTCTGTCTTAATATATTGGATAAAATATTAAACCAAAAATGTTTGAGATGGAAATCATGCTGGTTAGTTTGCTGTAATGCCAATATCACAATTAAGAGTTCAAATAATTTCACTCCTGTGGATTGAGTAGATGTTGTCACTTTTACCACTGCTCCAGGTGCTGCATCTTTGCATCTAGAAGTAAAAAGATTATTAAGGAATATTGTAGGTGCTTAATATTTCCCTCAATTTATAGGACATTTCTGTGTCCTCAATCTAACTTTCCATCCTCTTCACTTTTAACTAACTGCTCTGCCAATAGTTAGAAATGGCACTATAGTATGCAGTGATTAATAAACAGTTCTTTTACTAAATTCTGCTGAGGTGAAATTCAGTGCAGTCCTGTATCAGGATATGTATTGTGGCCTCTGTATCGTGATACGTATCATATCGTGACTTTGCTGGTGATACACAGCCTAGCCCACTCCATACAAATACCTTTAAATTGACAATCTCATGTAAGCTAATTAGCTCTTTATTTTCATCATGTTCATTTTCGAATTCTAATAAACTATATAATTTCTAATCTTTAAATGCCTGAACGAGAATGTTTGGTACACCCAACCTTTATAATACAGACATATTCATTTCTCAGCATTGCAGAGTTGCATAATTAAGGTGCTGTATAATGACCTGCAAACGGGGAACATAAAAGTGAAGCTACATTCATTAGTAAAGGAGTAAAAGTGATGGATGGCAAAGACAGAGATAGAGCCCTGTTTACTTGAGTTGGGAAGGTCTGAGAAGACACTTGCCCCGGGTGAGATGCTTTCTCCAGACCAAACCCAAGAAGTTTCCCATCTAATAGTGTCAATCGAGGGCTTCAGAGGGCCCTGGGGTCAGAAATGTAGACACCTTGAAGGGGACAACAAATAGTGAACATTCTTTAGACTATTGATTAAAAAAAAAAAAGTATTACAAAGTTAAAAGTGGGCGTGTCTGCTTTCTACCCCCAGGATCTAGGCCCCTTGCTGGGGTAGGCGGAAGGGTCAGTTGGTCAGCCAATGGGAAAAAAGACCCCCAGAGCTGTTTAGCTGGAGGCTGATGAGCCTGTCGCAGTGGGGAGATCAGGTCCGCTCTTTATTGGGCCCCGGGCCCCTCTCCGCCACCAACCTCTCGTTCGACGACTCTCACGTTTGCCATATCAGATTCTCCACCATTCCGCTGTGAAGCTAAGGAGCGCTTGATCGACAGTAATTACAGCTCCTTTAAGCCAGCGACTGATAGCTGGGATGTGTGTCCTAAGGGGGGCTTGGGTCATGTGAAAGCAGGATGAACATATCTGCATTTCGAGCATATGAGCGATTGAGTCAGAGAAACAGAGAGAGACGGGCCACAATGCAGTGAAGCTCCCAGAACAACTAAATACCCCCCCACCCCCACCTTAGTCTCCAACCCCCACAAAATCACTGTCACACTTAGAGGTCTTTTTTCTCTCCCCTTTTTCTCGTTTTCTCTTTCCATGTCCGTTTATAAGTGCCTGAGTCTCAGAATTTAAAATAATAAGATCAGGTTTCTGGGCCGATAAGTGCATCCAGACATGTTATCTGTACTCACAGGACTCCAGACCTCACAATCCCTTTCTCTCTCTCTCTCTCTCTCTATCTCTCTCTCGCTCGCTCTTTACTCTCTCTACTGTACAATGACACACTATTCTTCTCTAGATATACTTCTGAAAGGCGGTGTATGGTGCATCTTGTCATCATTTTGTATCGCGGGGCTTTTTGAAGCGCTCTCGGGTTCTGAGCGCTGTGTGTAGGAGCTATGTATCCATTCCACAACACCGTATTATTTACCCAGATGGGGTTAATTGCTGAATAAAAGAATGGTTCCTTTCAGTTAACCATTATACAGCCTTTCTCCACCCACCCAACTCACCTCTCAACTCGATCCCACAATGTCCGCTAATGCAGGAGTTTTCAAACCTTTTGATGCCAAGGACCCCCAAATATGATGCTCCTCTTGCAAGGAATGTCCTTTCTAAAATTAAAAAAGAAAGAATGAAAAAGATTTTTAAACAATAATAATACAATTTAAACTGTTTTGTACTTTAATATGTTAAGTTAAGGTGTTTAATATGTTATGTTTAATGTGTTTATGAATAAAATATTATACCTGTGATGGCAAAACATGATCCCTCAGAAATCATTCTAATATGCTGAGTTGGAGCTAAAATATTTCTTATTATTATCAATGTTTAAAAAAACAAGTTGTGTTTGAGCTGGCTTTACTAGTTTTGTGGAAACCATACACATTGTTTATTAGATTCTTTATGAAGTAGAAAGTTCAAAAGATAACATTTTTATTTGAAACGACTCGTTTTGAAATATTATAAATTTTATTTAACAGTCCACTTTTGGTCAGATCAATCCTTGCTGAATAAAAGTATTAAGTTCTTAATTAAAAAAATGTAATTCATGGACTTCAAACTTTTGAATGGTATTGTACATATAAATTAAAATAATTTTTAAATAAAATATTATAAACAATATCTACATGTTTTTTTACAACACTATAAGCATTTTTTCTCATGCTGTTAAATACTATTCTCATGCAGTTAAATCACAATTAAATGCTTTATTTCTTAGAAGTCTTTAAAAACCAGAAATTGAAAGTGAACGTAACACAATTTCATATTTCAGTAATATTTTAAGTGCATGTTAACCTTGATCTCCCAAAATGATATTTTATCTCTCAGACTTTATGAACCCCTTGCAGGCCTTGCATTTTAATGGACAACATTTTGTATCATAATGTGCTTGTTAAAGTTCCACAATATTGCATATTTAAAAAAAAGAAGTGCATTAAAACATCATTTTAGTTTCAGCTAGTCAATCAAATGCACACACAAAAACCATTGAGAATCCTGCCCTAGAACCTTGCAGTCCAGGCCTGAATTACTTCAAGAATTACAAAGGATAAAGTTGTTATCGTCACTTTTGATTCTTGTTTAGTAGCGTTTCTGAGGTACTGAGGGCTGCTTTGTGTACCTCAAGCCTTGTGAACCTGTGCAATCTCCATGCTGTTCTGATTCGTTTAACCAGTACGGGTTCAGCGCTGAAGCGTTTGCTTTGAGGACGAAAGAGGAGCTCGGTGATATGCATCAAACTCCTCAAGCAGAAGAAAGAGCCTGCTAGGCCACTTGTAACTCTACTGAGCATGGAAAACAGTTCAGCTACCACCCCCCACCTTCTCTCCTGACCTGGCATTTTTAATTGTTCCTCACAAAGTGCATTGTCTTGCTAAGCTCCAGCAAACCCCCCCAAAACCTCACAGTAACCCCCCAAACACACATGCATGCAGATACAGACACACGCACACATGTATACACACACGTCTTGGGGTGTATAGCATCTGAGAAGTTTGAGATACAAGTATTGGCTCAGATTTTGGTTGTAGGAATCCACAGCATTGCTCTGCAATTCACACACAGAGCAGACCAGCCACACAGGCTCTGAACCAAAGCTGACCAGATTACTGCACAGCTGAGATTATCTATTGCCTTATTTAGTTCACAAATAGGTCTTGCTAGGTGACATATTGAGCTTTATTGTCAAGGAGATAAATGTGATGTAGTCAGTATTCCCATCAAGCAAGAAATTAAAGAGTGTGACAAATGAGAAAACAGCCAAAAAGAGGAGGAATGAGATCGACAAAGAGGAATAACTAAGTTGACAGGATCGGGCACGGCCCCAAACAGTTACTTCCTTCTGTATATGTAAACTTCCAATCAGCAATGGTGCTAATACAAGTGACACAAATTTGAGTTTCTGGTCAGTTTCCGGTCCCATTCTCTTCTTTTTATCTAATTCATTTCCTATCATCATTCCTCTATCCTGTCAATACAGAATAGAAAAAGACAAAATGTTATTAATGCATCTTTGAAGAAAATTAATTCAGCAATGGTGCTCTTATAAATCCAGCATGTGTCAGTTTCCAATGAACCTATCCTTTTCTGTCATCTTTCATCTATCTTGTCAATGAAGGATGTAAACAAAAGGCAAAAACGCAATTAAAAACAATGCACACAAAAACATGACTCAAAAGCTGACTCATTAATAGATATGTTTAAAATTTTTGTTATGCATTAGTGAGTGAGCACCAAAAATTAAATTAAATTAAGTTAAATTAAAATATAGTAAACATACACACAAAAAGCCCTTAAAAAACTTGCCCCAAAACTTTGCGATGCACGTCTGAATTACTTCGATAATAAATGCAAAGGATAAAGTTTTCATTGTCACTATTTTTAGGAAATAAAAATTAAAACAAACAACAAAACAGTCTTTCTGGATTACTGGTGGACTGACTGAGTTTGGAAATAGAATTAGACCTGTTTACTTCTAATACTGATGTTATTAGAACTGACTACTAAAACATATTTGATAACAGATTTGAATCATGGCCATAACCACCATAAACGTTGAGGTGGAAACATTCAACCCAATATTCAGTATAGTGGTCAAATGATATGCTTTTCAACAGCAATTCATAAGCTTTTACATTTGGTCTCCCCAATCTTAAATATATGGTTACACCCTGGCTTAGGGTTTGTGACCGCATCAAAATGGTCTATGATTGAATAAACAAAGATAACTCAACACCTTGGGAAAAATCCAAACCATGATGGCACTCAGATTCCCAGCAACCAAACTATCCCACACAAAGACCCGACTTGCCTCGACCCCTGAATTTCCCCCTAGAGGCCAACATCCCATGCCCCAACCCCCCCACCGTAGCATGGCACTTCAAACAGGACCTGGACTTGCACTGATTAACTGGCTTTCTCTGCCACCCACCTATTAATGCTCCAACCTTCATTAACACCGGGCTGATGAATGGTGGAGCGTTGAGAGGAGGTGTTAACACAGCACCTGCCTGCACTCATGTGGCCATTTATTAACCAACAATGACCTTCCACATCATAAAGCTGCTGGTCCTCTATTTGCTGTCTAATAAACAGAGGGTTACCCCTCCAACCCACCCCCAGCACTTTAACTCAACCCACTCTAATTCTTTTTTGTGCTTTAAAGGACAGAAAATGTCTGTAAACTCAGAACACCTGGAATGCAGGAGGGGACGAGGATGAGAAGGCAGGTGGTTCAAAGAGGTCATCTGAGCACACAGGCATACTGCAAAAATAAGTCAAAATATTACCAGGTATAGACATTCTGTCTGAGATGTCTAAGGGTGTGTTCACATTTGTAGTTTGGTCCTCTTGGTCCGGACCATGAAAAAAAAAAATTTATTCCTGATACGCTTCACACTGTCATTTTTTAAACTGAACCCAAAGATACAAAACAGAAGGCATAAGGATATAATCACAACCTGATTAGACAACTTTTTGATTTTTATTTTGCGACAGAACTTACTGAACATCCAAAAACAATGCTTTGTGCTTCGCTAAATGCACTTATTGTTTGCATGTACATATTCCACGTTCAGTCATGACACTCTAGATGGCACAGGTTGAAGGGTCCTTACCACAAACTGCTGATATTCACAGCGTTAAACTACTTGTCACAAACTGATTGGTTCATGTTGCATACGCAGCCAATGAGCTTGCTGCTTTACATTTAAATGGCTGGCTAACATTCACTATAGCCATTTCACAGCATGCTTTCAGAGTTCCTCTGAAACCTCCACCTTCCCCAGCTCCACCTGTATAGATCTTCCACGGGTTATTATATATGCTATTTGTGCAACAGCAGTATGTCTTAAATACTCACAGCACCATATCGCCGTATGTATTGGCAGTAGCAAGTTCCTGTACTTGCTTTGCACCAGCAGCAATAATCAACAACAGCATTTCAACAGAGGAGCAGATCTACTCCACCAAGACCAAATACACTAACATTGTCATATCCATTACCATGCAAAAATCATCAGAGAGTTGTCATGATATAAATATTTTTACCAGTTGAGAACTCACAAAGAGCTTCTAAAATATCAAAACATCACCAGGAATTCCCCCATTGCACATACAAACAAAGATCTGCTACAAGAAGATGGTGTTCCCGAAGCCTTCACTGAACTGAAGTAGGCAACATATAGCTCTTACGGAGAACAAAATTTTGGTCCATTTAAATGTCTGTATTGCATTCATATTTCAGTTGAACAGCACCAGAGTTTGTTTGGAAGTCCCTGTTTGGTGCATCCACTCTTAAAAATAAAGGTGCTTCACGATGCCATAGAAGAACCCTTTTTTGTCTAAATGGTTCCATAAAGAATCTTTAACATCTGAAGAACCTTTCTGTTTCACAAAAGGTTCTTTGTGGCGAAAGAAGGTTCTTCAGATTATAAAAAGGTAAGAAAGAGATGGTTCTTTAAAAAACCTTTGACGGAATGGTTCTTTGTGGAACCAAAAATGGTTCTTCTATGGCATCGCTTGAAGCACCTTAATTTTTAAGAGTGTACCAAGGTTCGAATGCCAGCGTTCACACTTACTCAAATGAACCGCACTAACAGAGTAACCGGAGTTCATTGTGTTCAAACCAAACCCTGACAAGTGTGAGCACAATTTAAGGCTTCATGGGGGAAACGTAAGTTGATGTGGAGGTTTTTACTGTTTTCACCATTCTCTTGATTAAGAGCGATAGAAGAAAGTGGGAAAAATTGGATCAGAACATAACACTAATTGGATTCGAACTCACATCTCCCACGTGAGCGCCACAACTAATTGGACCGGAGCATTTACTTGAATCACTAGGCCACAGAGGCAATAATAGTCTAAATAACTTTAATATTAGACCCTATGGGTTTCATAAAATGAAAATATGATGGACGGATCACATCTCACATCTTACCGTAGAAGTAGGCCACTTCTGGGCTGCTTGCTTTGAGCTATGGAGTTTGGCCTCCGAGCACCATTTCAGTCTCCCCTCTGCGGGCGAACGCAGGGAAACAGGAGAGAGTGAGAGAGATCATAATGGGCCCTAATGTGAGGACATATTTATTTCATTCATTAGGTGGAGTAATTGGGCCCTCTTTCAGTGTGGCCTAGGTTAAACAGCCGAGTGATGGATGGTGCTTTTGACAGAGGTTAGCCGGCTTCTGCTCTCACTGCCATTCTTTTCTTTGAGAGATGGCTCCTGTCATGGCGTTCGCGGAGAGAGATCAACTGGGAGAACGGCATTCTGGCCAAAAATCGTCAAAACTAATTTGGGGAAAAGTCAATGAACAGCATAGAATAACACACCGGAGCCCACCGCAACTTCGAAACTGCCCACCCAAAATGGCCGTGCTATTAAGAAACGACCAAAATTGTCATTCTTTACGATTTCTGGAAACATTTTCCTTGGTATCAAAAAATGTGCACTCCAAACCACAGAGTGTCGAGGAGGCATAAAAATACTTCCAGGGACCACAGCGAAACATTTAGTAGACTCAAAAAGGTGGATAAACATTTGCATGACGAGATATTGGCTAATAAAAGTATTTAAATAAATTTTTCCAGCTGAGCAATGCTGTAAAAAGGAAACCATATTCGTCATTCAAGGTTCAGTAACAATACCACAGCTAGTCAGTCGCAATCACAAACTTTCACAGAAGCGGTAATTACTGTAAAATGGATTTAAAGTAAGACTACATTTTAATAATGGCTGGTGAGTAATTTGAACTTAATTAGCAGTGCTTGCTAAGGCAAGAATGATGATAAAAAAATATCATAAAATAGACTTGCGGGTGGGCTTGTTTGATTTGAGTAAGTAAGCAACCACCAAGAGGTTTGCACTACTCACATTTTCTTTAATAAATATAAAATCAAGTTGTTAAGTTGCAGTCTTGCATAAAGTAGATTAATCCCATATTTATTTTACACACAATAATGGCTTTTTCGAAAACCATTCATATACACCTGACTGTATTCACTGTTGCTTTTTAATTCTGTGAACTGACGATCCACTATACACCCTCCCCATCTGTCTGTGATCCTTTCTTTTGGCCGAGTCCCATCTCTGGCAGGTGGATCAAACCATCGTTCGAGCAGAGGTGGGACAGGTTCTTACATTAAAGCGGGGGTGAAGCATGGTTTCACAGCTCCCTCGCCACAATGCCCTGCCAGCAAAATAAATGCCATTTTATGTGTTTCCATAAATCCTATCAAATGAGTACTTTTCCTTGTTTTTTCCTCCATTTAATTTGCCAGAACTGCTTCCAGCCACAGAGCTGGTCGAATGCCTGCCCAACTGCACAGGCATCAACTTACTATCATTAACTCTCAAAACACTATAAGAATGTGCTTCAAGATATTACACGTTTTGCAACTCAGAAACTTCAGGTAGCACTTTATTTCGATACAGACATTCTGATGACTTTAAGTAACTTTGCAACTAGTCATTAAAGTATGAGCAGAGTGTCTGCTTAATATCTGCTAACACTTTATTTTGATGGTCCCCCAAGAGACATACAGACAATAATTAAATCTGCAAGTACATGTCAACTATAAAAATGTATATGTATAAACACGGATGGACTGAAGACAATTTCATTTTGCATCGCACTTAAAAATACAGTAAAAAATAGCAATGTTGTGAAATATTATTACTATTAAAAATAAATGTTTTATATTTTAATATATTTTTAAAATGTGATTTATTCCTGTGAGATGCAAAGCTGAATTTCCATTCAGAGCCATTACTCCAGTCTTCAGTGTCAAATGATCCTTCTGAAATCATTCTAATATACTAATTTGCTGCTCAAGAAACAATAATAATAATAACAGTTATTCTTATTATTATTATTATTATTATATTTATAAATTATAATAATTATTATTATATTATTATTATTATTATTATTGTTATTATTATTATTATGTTGAAAACAGTTGTGCTGCTTATTATTTTTATGAACCACATACCTTTTATAAGTCATCTTTCTATTGTATAATCTATTTAATATAATCACTTTCGCAATTAAAATGTATATGTATAAACACAGATACACGGAAGACAATTTCATTTTGCTTGCATTTAAAATCCAGTCACATGTGAGATTGGAATATAATTTTACTATTTAACATAAATGTTTTCATTTTTATTATATTTTAAAAGGTAATTTATTCCAGTGGTGGCAACGATTAATTTAAAAAAAATCATTCGATTATGCCATTTGGTGCTCAAGAAAACATTTATTTATTATTCGTGATGATTATTATTATTATTATTATACATTCTGAAAGACCGTTGTGCTCTTAATATTTTTGGTGAAACAGTCATACATTTTTTTCAGCATTCTTTTCAGATCAAAAGAAAATGTTTTGTAACAATATGAAATCTGTCACTTTTTGACCATTAAATGAGTCCTTCCTAAATAAAAGCTTAATTTCTATGGAACAATATATATTTTATTTATATAGGCCTACAATATACAGTATACCTATTAATACTAAAGTCAACAAGTTCAGCTGGACACAGCATTAATATTTCAAAATGTTCAAAATAAATGTAAGCTAAACAAACTCATAAGTGTGCTTCTGTGCAAGAGCTCTGGTCTATATGGGTGTGCAGACTGGAGTGACTGTTTTGTCTCTATACCTCTTCCTGGCCCGTTTCACTATATTAGTCAGGACAGGCAATAGTGTTGATTACTCATTGGCCATTAGATTGCTTTCACTGCCTTGGCTAAGCCCTCTGCATCATGAGATTGCTTGGCTGAGCACAGGATTAGAACGTACTTCGGCCAAATCCCCCCTTTTTCTGCACCGCTCCCTCTCTCCTTTCCTCTTCCCCTCCAGGGTTCATGTGGCTACCCTCAGGTCAACACAGCACACACACATTTACAAGCGCACACACTGAGTTTCAGACAGTTTGACTAGCTGTACAATCACTATTACCTCATTTCCTGTGACCATTCCTTTACCCCCACATATGGCCAAAACATTTTTAATGATAGTTATTAGGACTGTCAATCAAATAAAAATATCAATTTAAATAAATATGTCATTTAACATTTACACATACTTTTATCCTAAGTGACATATATTTAAGCAAAACATTTTATAAGTTTATGCATTCCTTGAAAATCGAACCCATGACCTTGAAGTTGCAAGCACAATGCTCTACTGCAAATGAATGAATCAATCAAACTGACTGCAATTAATTGCAATTAATCAAATAAAGCAGGGTTATTAGAGTTAACTGAAACTACCTGAAACTAAAACCTCTTAAAAACATTTTTGTTAGCTGAAAAAATAAATGTCTCATGTCTTGAAACTTATTCATATTTATGAAAATGAAACTTATTTCAGTTACTTGCCAAGACACTATTTCTCATTTTAATTTAGTTTAACTTGATGTACTAAAATAACCAAAACAAAAATAAAAAATAGACATATAAAAAATGACAAAAACAAATGACACCATTACAAAAAATTTTGATAAAATGAACATGAAAATGGAAAATATAAAAATTAGACAATTCTGATTCAAAACATTAAAAACTATAATAGTGTTAGGCCTATTTATTAAATGTATTAAATAGTAATTAAATATTACATAGTGTTTTTATTAAATTTATTTATATAATTTAATGCCAATTTAGTGTGATCAATTATAGATTTTTTTGTAATACCACAAGTGAAGTGAAAGGCGCTAAAATAATTTTTAATAGATTTTTAATCACACATAGCTAGCAAAACTAGTTGAGAACCACTGACCTAACATTATTTATATATGTGCAAAATAAGACAAAATAACTGCAGATTATGAAATAACCAAGCAAGTAGTCAGACAAGAAAAACCTTCATCTCACGCTCACAAAAAGCCCTTTCCCTGAAAAACAGCCGCCCTTTTAAAAGCCTTTCAACATCTCAGTAGATTTAACAGGTGTAAAAACACTGAGCTGGCCAATCATGTGGTGAGCTGAGCACTGGGAAATTTAGAATAACCTACAACATGAAAGTTAGAGGGAGAGAGAGCGAGCGAGCGTAGCATAGCATTGCAGCTTAAAGCTCATTAACTTCTCTCTCTGGCACCTTGCTGAGTTTAAAAGGGCCGGCTGCCTGGCGAAGACACGTCCACTGGCCGATAATCAGGTCAACAGCGGCATTGAGCGTTCTTTTAAATTTGGTCACTGATGCTTGCAGGTTGTAAAAATACTTGCTTTTGAGTGTCATTGTAGCTTACTGTGATAAAGTAGCCATCTGTCATGTAGAACAATGGGGGATCTTTTAGAGAAGTGGAAGGACAAGGCCAGCCAACAAAGAAGATGTAGTAGCTTTATTTAGACAAGCCAATGTTAGTTATGAACGTAGTGCAAAATATGTCTTTTAAAAGTCTATTCAGACTATATAGACTACAGGCTCAAATGAGAGAGACACAAATCTTTCTCTATGCAAACAAACTAATGGCGACGTTTTAGCGAGCAGCCCTTTTGATTAATGCTCAAAATAAAGCCATCTCCCGCTGATTCGAGAAACAGCTTCGGCATATAGCAACGATAAAGCGCTTACGGGAAGACCACCACAAGTATACACAGCGCACATAAAGTGTACTCAGTCCGGGCCAATTTCCAGCAAACAAAAACAAACACATTCAGACAAAATCATTTGTCTTGTAATTGGATTTGTCAGTAGAGTATGGAAAAAGAAAGACTATGGATTTACCACATGTGTCAGTGTGTTCACATACACTCATCTCCGGCAGAGGGCCACTGGCAGGTTCTCCTACATTAATCTGTCACTGTTAACACTGTGCCAAAGGTCTGCCATAAACTGATCAAACATAGTAGGATGTGTATGTGCCTTTGTCTATGTGGATGTGAAGGAATTTTTACTGAGCTTTGCATCTGGGCACAAATGCACCCCCTAATGCAAACACACACACATAGACAGACATTTCTTTGACTTATAAAACTGTCACTTCACACCTGTATGCATGAGCTGTTGTTCTAGCTGTCAATCAAGACATTTCCTTTTCCCATAAGTCTTTGCACCCGGGCAGGAGGCTTTGGATTTATGGCGGACATGATTGAATTTATTTGTAAATGTGTTCATTAATTCATTAAAGTGTATGAATAACAAAATAAGTCCAATAAATAACACATATTTCAAATGACGCAAGGCTGAACATACAATGGTGCCGTGTTTAGCATAGTCCATCGATGAAAGCTCTCTGTGGTGTGTGTGTGTGTGTGTGTGTGTGTGTACGGGCACTAACATCCTAACTGTGTGCCACACACCTGATCTCCAGTTTCATGGGCTGAATACCAATGGCCATTTACCAACAGTGATACTGATATACATCATATCCATGACAAGGGGGCTGCTTTGACACACACACAGTATACATACACTCTTATTCCCTCTCTCTCTTTCTGTCTCAAACCTGGGGCCTTTTCCTTTCTGCAGTGATGCACATATTAAAAGGGCAGAAACACTGGAAATATGGCTCTGTGTTTATGCGTGTATCTGCCATGTTATTGCTTAGTAACCAGAAATCTACAAATCCAGGTCTTCCACACCAAATAGCGCTGGGAAAACAAAGCATACAAGATGATCTACCTGACAGACGGTGTTCCTCAAGTCAGAGCTGTGTTCTAGTGGTGGTGCTCATGTAGCAATCTGAGTTTGAATCTAGCTCACAGATTCTTTCTCAGGCGATGTTTAAGATTTAATATTTAATTCAGTTTATTGTCTAAAAACAACATTTAAAATTAAAAATTATTTTACATAAGTCAATATATCCCTGTTCATCATATTACCATTAACTAATTTGAATGGGTTAATGTAGAGGTTTAAAAAAAATACTCTATCTTTAAGGCTGAGGATAAATACATACCTACATACACACACAAATTTTCCTGATCCCGTTCTCCCTGTTATGTAACTCTATAGCCTAAATCTCTCACTGTCCTTATAATTACAAGTGCTGAAAAACTACTAGTGACTCTCAAAATCCAATGGCACAGACAAATGCACATTGTACATCTAAAACATCTTAAAATGTCTGAAAATGTGCAGAGAAGACAATATTACAATGGATTTAACCTCAATTTAGTTTAAAGGAGAAGTTTACTTCCAGAATTTAAAAAAATCCTGATAATTTACTCACCCCAATGTCATCCAAGATGTCTTTCTTTTTTTCTTCAGTTGAAAAGAAGTAAAGGTTTTTGAGGAAAACATTCCAGGATTTTTCTCCATATAGTGGACTCCAATGGCGACCAAGGGATTGAAGGTCCAAATTGCAGTTTCAATGCAGCTTCAAAAGGCTCTACACGATCCCAGACGAGGATTTTACCACAAATGCTCATCTTGCACTAGCTCGACCTCATACATTGCATAATCACGTTGGAAAGGTCACACTTGACGTAGGTGGTAGTACCGACCCAGTGTTTGAAAAGCGAACTTGCATAGAGAGTCAAACGGAGGAAAAAATGAGATGGAGTACACTACCTTTTTGAACCGAAGTATACAGACGAAGAACTAATCGTGTTTGATTTTTCCAACGTGATTACGTAATACGTGAATATGTGCATTCACATCGCAGAGCTAGTGCAAGACGAGCCATTTGTGGTTAAAAAGTATATAATTCTTTTTTATTTTTTTTATTTTTTTTGAGAACCTTATTCCTCAGCTGGGATCGTGTAGAGCAAGGGTCTCCAACCTTTTTTACACCATGGACCGGTTACGTTTTGAAAATATTCTCGTGGACCGGATGGAGTGGACCTGATCATTTCTTTTTTTGACTGAAGAAAGAAAGACATGAACATCTTGAATGAGGGTTGAGGAAATTATGAGGAAATTTTTATTCTGGAAGTGAACTTATCTTTTAAGATGAGAGTTGTCCCGGTGTGATGAGCTTGTTCGGTGAGAGTATACTCTCCTGTCGCACAGCACTGCTCATGAAAGAAAGAAAGAAAGAAAGAAAGAAAGAAAGACTGACTGACTGACTGACTGAATAAAAGAAAGAAAGAAAGAAAGAAAGAAGACTGACTGACTGACTGAATAAAAGAAAGAAAGAAAGAAAGAAAGAAAAATAAAGAAAGAAAGAAAGAAAGAAAGAAAAAGAAAGAAAGAAAAAAAGAAAGAAAGATTAGCAGACAACGGTTCTTCCACATGAACGCACACCTAGCGAGCTCATTCCTGGCATTCCAGTTCAAGGCAGGCACAAGTCTCACCACCATGTTTGTTTGTTTGTTTCTTTCTTTCTTTCTTTCTGAACGCCAATCCAGCCTCTATGGCTATATTCATGGCGAGAACCAGTTAATCCATACACAAGTCGATCCATACACAAGTCTTGTCTTTACACACACGTCCGGGACCATTTAGAATGTTCAATTAACCTTACCTGTATGTCTTTGGGCTGTGGGAAGAAACCAGAGCACCCGGCGTAAACCCACACAGACACAGGGAGAACATGCAAACTCCACACAGAAAGGCCTCCTGTCCTTGCTCGAACCGGGGACCTTCTTGCTGTGAGACAACAGTGCTAACCAACGAGCCACTGTGCCGCCCTCGCACCACCGGGTCATTTGACATGATTGACATTATTTGCTACCATTAGCCACCACTATATGGTTGCCCTCTGACCTCTGGCGAGCGTGTTGTTTGACACAACTTTAAACAGTATGGTTTAATCTCCATGGGAAAAAAGTCCCTGAATCCAGACACAGCCTCTCAGATCAATCAACAATTAGAGATGAGATAAAAGGGCTCTAATCTCTAAGGTCAATGATTCATCTTCCTCTCTCCCTCCACTTCCACAATATCATAACACACCCAAAGCATCAATCGCTACCAGTGATGAGTATGTATTTCACTAATGTTTGTGTTGTGTGGTCTGGGATGTTGTCTGTCTTTTGACAGAGTCTGACATTCCAGGGAAAACTTTTACAAAAACAGCTTTTAAAGACTGATGCAAGAATAAATCAAAAAGTGAAACGAAGATGAATGTTTTGCAGCCCCAAGCACATACGGCTGATTAAATCAGAGACAATTTCAACATTAATTTTAGCTCTGAGTTTAGATATATTGAGGAGCTTGACAAAATGTGCTGATTTAAAGGACAGGCTGCTTATACTGCGATGAAATGTAAACATGACAAGATGACTTGTTCAATTTATAATCTTTCACTAAAAATATAGACACAGCTGCTCCATAGAAAATAAGACAATAGCAATGTTAAAAAGTAAAATAAAACAAGACAAAAATAAGATACATTGTAAATATTAAGAGCAGGAAGCTTTTTGTCATGACATTAGCCAAGAACCTAGTGAAAAGAGTCACTTACTATTTGAAGTTTTATTTAAAATTATGAAATTGAAATAAATTGCAATGCACATATTTGGTACAAACTTGCTGAAAAGTGCAAGCTTGTATAGTTAAAAACACACCAATCAGTCCTTAATTTGGAGCTGAACATGAAAAGCCTGAAGAGTAATGCAAATCTAGACAACAACCATTTCACAAAGTCACATTTCAAACTTATTTCACCTTAGTTTCAACCTTATTTGGACCATTTCTGTCTGGTAGTCATTAGACATTCTCTATAGTCTCTACATGTCTCTTTGCTGAAAGCCTCTTCTGCTGCACACCTTGAGTGAAAGTATTGCTTGGCAAGCAGCCAAAAAATTGCTTTTCACAGCTCCTCAGAGGACCACAAGCTAAGATAAAATTGTGAATAATGTTTATGATAAACTAATATTCAATTCAAAATTGCCCCTTCCTCTCACAAACCCCTTGAAAGGTTTCAGTGCTGGAGCCAAGTGCTCCTGTAGGATACAGGGCAGTGGAGGCCTGGTACAGGCACCAAAACACCTGAAGTAAATTAAACTCAGAGGAGCCTGAACTGTGACTCCTCCACACTGAGCACCAGGTGTGAAACACAGGTTAACAAAAGCATGAATTACCCCCTAAAGTCGTGCCCTGAAGAATTGAGGGGAAGAGAGGAGAAGTCAGGGGCCGAAATAGTTGGCGTGAGTAGGCCTCGGACCCAGTGATAGAGTGACAATGGCTCCATGGCACGCACCGCAGGCCCCGTACTGGGATGTGATTGGAAGTGACTTCTTACAATAAGCAAGCGCTTGGGCTCAGGCATGGCCATACATCTTTAAAATAAATACCTTTAATAGAAAGGCTTCCTCTCCCACATGCAATCAATTTGCTCTTGTCCGTCAGTGCAGCCTCGGCCCCCCCTTTAACCTGCTAACCTCTCCAAACCCCCAAGTACAAACCCTGAGAACGGCCCCCCAAAAGAAAGTGACTTACAATAAGTCTCATCTGTGGAATGTTCACAATTCTCCAGCGCTTCCCGCATTTGACGCCAACTCAGAATGGCTTCCATTGTTCTTCTTAGATCTGGAAGAATCCAGGAAAGCAGCTGAAAGAACAAGGGACAAAAGTAGAACAGTGCTGTCAGAGCAGAACTGATATCAATTATTGATGTCATGCATAACATGTTCTTTCCTTGAGGTAGCGCAGCGTACATTTGGACAGTTAAAGCACTGTAATTTAGGGCTGTTCTCTGGGCGCTGGGCTCGTACAGTAGCCTGATAATTGTTTTAATCTGTTTTTCCCCCAGAGAGCCCTACGTGGAGTGGGAAGAGGTTATTAAAAGACCTTTTCCATCCTGCGGGGAACGTTCCCTCCAGTCTGGGGAAGTGTTAATAACTACTTTTAACGTGATGGAACAGACTTTCCCCACCGATGCGCAGACGGTAAAAACCCTTTGCGCTAGAAATCCCCCATGGAAACTAAACCATGAAAGCCATGCATGTGCGAGACACAACAACTGCGATCGAGAAGGCAGGTGCAGCTCTTTTTTGGAGATGTTCCATGAAAGCAAAGAGGCCGGGGATAGGCGTCCTAACATGGCTGATCTCCTTCTCGCTCAGCCAGATGTCTCGGCGGAGCCATGCATATGGAAGCACTCCCCAAAGCAAACACAAGAAGCCCCAGTACTAGCAGGAACCATCCACTGAGCAATAACAAAAAGGACTCACCCCGAACCGGCCCCCGGTCCACATCTTGCTGGCTCACTTAAACACATGCAAGCTCATACGCACAAAAACACACACGCAGATGTGCAGGTTCATAATGAAAAAGTGCCCTCCACCCCACCTCGGCGTACACACTTCAACACACCTGCCATGGCGGTACACGTTTGTTCACTCCCTTGCACACATTCACAAATACATCACCGTATCCCAGATGAAAAATTGATCCCGGCCGGATAAACCAATCTTGTAGCCAGCTGTCCTTTGATCAGTGTGCATTACTTCTAACTGAGGTCTGAGGGCCCCCTTTCGCAACAGCTTTTTTGATTTGAACTAAGACCTGAGGACCGGGCCGGTTCTCTCCTGAGGGAGGAAACTGAGAAGGCTACTATCTGTGCTAACATGCCCCTATATTACACCGCTGATTTATCGGTTCTGAACACAGCCGCTAAAGTGCTTTAATGAGCAGACGAGCTTATGAAGATGGACATGTGATCAAGAGCAGACCCTCACTCGCCCAGGGTCGCGCAGATGACCTAACGGGCCTGCTGGGCTCCATATGCACTCGGGTCTCGGAGGTATGTGCATTACTCTCTTTGTAATAAAGAAGAGAATCTGTGGATTAATATGGAAGTGAATGACAAATGCTCAACGTCAGAGTTTAGGCCTAATTGTTTTGTAAAGCATGTGGTATTGAAATGGCTTTTACTAACTGAGAAGGATTTTACACATAAAAGAAGGGATTAATTCAAATCGATCCCTTATGATAGCAAAATTAACATACATTCTGAAAGACAAGCCCAAGCTGTTGGAGAGAGGAAACCTGGCCAAATGGACTGTCATCCTTACAGATGCTCAAGCAACACTGTATTTCTTTGACTGAAAGTCCTCCAAGTTTATCATCCAAACAGAACTCATATCATCACAGCGTTAGGAAAGAGTAGGTTTTCAGAGCAGGCTAGTTTCCCTCAGACAACCCCTGAGTAAGAGTGGAGTCCTCCAAGTCTTGCTCCTCCTCTACTGGCTCATCAACCACGGGCTCAAAGTGGGCTGAAGATCTCCTATAGACTAGGAAAATCAGAAATGAGATCTCTTCAATTTCCAGATTCTCCCAGACAGCAATGAGACCTTTTTTTTAAAGAAATTTGAGGAGAAACATCTGTGATAAGGTTGAGCACTGTTTAATGAAACCCATTTTTTCTTGTGGACTTGGACGCACTACCTAGCTGAAGATGGCAGTCAGATGACGAGCATATCAGTCATTAACAACCAAAACTAGTTACACAAGACAGGCCTAGATGACTTCACAATCATCCCAATAACCATCTTAATTACTCACCAAAAAACTACTAAACTCACATAAAAAGAACATGCAATTAAATACAATCGATTGTGAGAAACCCAATAAATCACTTATCACTTTAGAGAGGATATACCAAACTGGATTTGTTTGCGATAATCCCCAAGCCAAGAAAGGTGACTGCTTTGACACATCCCAAATGAATCACAGCATGGCCGGATAGACATTGCCTGTGAGAAACGAGGCGACGGGTTTTAAGTCTTATTACATAAAGAGTGTAGCGTGTAAGAGACTTAGTCTCCAAGCATGTTATTTAGCTTTGCTGCACAACATACCCTCAAATTCACACCAGCCCACAATCAGGTGGGAACAGAGATGAAAGGGAAGAGACAATGACAGCTCTGAAAGAATAGAAAAAGAGAAGAGGAGAAAAAATACGGCCCTTGCAAAATTGGAAAAGCATAATTAAAGGGAGACTCCTGTCATGCCAAGCCATTACTGTATTACTGTGATATCTAAGAAATGCTGTGGCACTCTATAATCAAGGCCTGCTAAAACACGGCGGAGTACAAGAGCGGTATCGGGGAAGGGCAACTGAGCAATTGATAAATGCCAGAATCATTTGCGCTGTTGTAAACAATAAAACCTCACGAGTCTGTGTGTCAAACAAGGGGGTTTTTCACAGCAGATAAAGGTGAAATTCTCATGCAACGGTGGATGATTCCATCAATTTCTGATTCATCAAACATCTCAGCGGCTTTTAAAAAGGTGAGTCACATTACCTCAGGTGGTATAAAGGCTAATTACAGGCTGTAAGGTTAGAACATCTAAAATTACACCTCTAAATACTAATTACCACATAAGAAACCGCCTATTACCCTTAGCAGCATACGCAAACGGACTTTGCGATGTTATGAGAGCACATTTACATCAGGCCAAGGAGGGAGGAGTGAGTGAGAAGTGGGAATTTTGAGGAAGAGATCATTATATTGGGGACAAAGGGCTGCAGTATTGTTTAACACTGCAGAAAAAACTAGCCTAAAGTTACGATGAAAAGGAAGTAGTGACAGTAGTTTTCTTCTGTACTGTGGCATACATCCAAGTGTAAAAAATGTAGGCAGGTACTTGGTTCTGTGTATTGTTCACAATGACCTATAACATGAATTTAGAAAACAGATAGAGTGAATTTTCATTTCATGCTAACTAAAAACCAGCCTACGTTGGTCTTATCTAACCTCCTAACACTGTAAGACTAGCCAGTTTGCTGGGTTTTGGAGGAGATTTGGAACACTTTTCAACTGATCAGCCTGGGATATCAGTTGGCTGCCCAGCTAAACACTGACTTGGGCAGCTTGAACCATCTAAGACCAGCAAACCAATCTAGGCTGGTTTAAGTTGAGGGGTTTTCAACCTGTACAAAATGAAAGACCCTTTACCCAGACATTCAGCCAACACAGGGACTCTCTAAACAAAGCTAGATTTTCATGAAAAGATTTTCAAACAGTTACAAACCTTTGACAAGAAAATTCCAGTAACACTTTACTTAAAGCCTTTATGTATAATGCATTATAAAGGGTTATTAAAGGGTATAATTCATTATAATTATTCATAGTGTGCGTTGTAATACATTATATCTTGTCGTAAATAATTAGAACCAAATTTAAAATGCATAGTATAGCAATGGATTGGTAAGTGTTATTATGTATTAACTGTGTACAATGCATTACAAGGCATAATGAATACATTAAAACTACTTTTATAATGCTTTATACATGGAGGCTTTAAGTAAAGTGTTACCAAAATTCCTTATGTTTCATATCTTCTCTATGAGCCCCCCATAGTACATTAACAGAGCCCTGGTTAAGAAACCCTTGGTTTTAAACAATTGTACGATTCATGTGATCTTTGGATCAATTAACGCATTCCCCAGTAGCTACATCCGTTCTCCATGACACAGATTTATGTCAGAGAAAGGGCCGTGCTCTAAACTCGCACAGGTCTGTGCCCGCCACCCCCCACACCACTCACTTTTCTTAGTGATCTTTGGAAACATATACAAACGTGACACTGAGCCCGAGATATACTCCAGGGCTGCATTCAGGCAAAGGAAATCAGCACCGGTCACAGGATGTGACCAAAGCCTTTCGCTCCCTCTTTTCTTCGTTCTTTCTTTTTTCACAAATCAATCAAATTTCCGACTATCTGAGCTGGGCGGGTGGAAGGGTCCTGATGAGGGCTGTAGGCACGGCCGAAAGGACAGAGGCCCTCCACACACACACACACACACCACACACACACACACACACACACACACACAAACAAACTAAAAAACACAGACCTGCACCGTACTTCTATGTCAATGCACAGGGGAGGATGCCGGCTGTAAACGATGCTGGCGGGTTGGTAAAGAATGAGCCTGCAACAGGATTCCAGGTCCGTGGTGCTCCGTTTACACTTTCACTTCCTCCTATCTATCTCGCAGATTCGTCGGGATAAGAGAATTATGAAACCGCTTCTGGCATCTAAAGCTTCCTGGGGGGTCAATGGCGTGATGAGAGACAGCTATGAAGGGGGTGGTTACTCAAGGCTACAGGCCCCCACGCTCTCTCCCTCTGGGCTCTCTCGCCTGAGCGCAGGACCCTCGTGGGCCTTATCAAACTGTAATCATCACCTTGGATGTTGGGCGGCAGGCTGGCCGGGTGGGAGCAGGCTGCGGAGGGGCTCGCGAGCTGATAGCCTCGCGTCCGTGAGCTCCTTCCAGAACATTCCCGGTTTTTTGTGACCAAAGTTAAAGGACAAAGAGCTTCAACTGATTGCAACAAACTCTTTAAAGGGATAATTTAACCAAAAATGAAATTTCATTCATTCAAAACCTTTGCGGCTTTCAGTTTTTGACCACATTGACTGATTTTATGCACAAAAATAATTGAAACAGTATGAAAAATATCTTCTATTGTGTTTCGTAGGGTTTTCTCAGCTAAAGGGTTTGTCGCAACCAGGCTCTGGACTTTTTTTAGAAAAGCAAAGATTCTGAAAAAGGCCTTTATGGAAGCAAAATGGTATTTGGGCCACATAAGCAGTTACGCAAGAATGAGGTATTAATCAAACAGCCATAGTTGTATAATTATTGCATCTGTCAGTGTAGCATATGATGATTATTCCCATTCCAATTCCATATCCGGCTATTTCCATTTGTTTGCCTTTGAAAGAAAGCAGGGGAGTACTGCAACGCTATAAGCAGGAGAAAAGACTAGGTTTTCTGTCATGGCTATGTCTGTAAGACAAGCGACAATAGCTGTGATCCAAAATTTAGTGAGACATGAAAGCTATTAATAAGTATAAGTATGTTGAGTAACAGATTCTTCATTTAGGCAACACATTTAGCAAGACAATACCGCATTTGATACCAAAAACAACAATAAAAAAGTTTTACCCAAAACTTGTGTATGCTATGTATTTTTATTAATATGTTTTTAGAGTGGCATGTTATTTGCTAATGTCATACTCATAACATAGAAATTAATTCCGAATATATTTTATGAACTTCTGAAATTTCTGAACTAAAGAGATTTTTGTCACGATTTAAACAACATGGAACAAGGAGTCCTGAGAAGCATTGGGCTAGGCAGTGAGTAATATCACAGAAAATAAATTCACTAGTCTCAGTGCTGTAACTTTGGGTGAAGATGATTGTCATCATTGGTGGCACTGGACACTGGGTGCATGGTTCCCCAAGTTCTACAAAGACAATAAAATTTCAAAAACTCAAGCTTAGAAAGAAAGCAAGCAAGGAAGACTAGCAGAAATTTGGCACTCGGCCATCAGTGATTCACCCTTACACTCGGTCGTCTCCACTCGATGACACGCCTTGTGCCTGGAGCATAATTGTGCCGCAAAGAGGAACAGGAACCGGGCCACACCTATGAGTCACCTCTCGCTAACAGACACCCTTGTGGTCAGGGGCCTCCAAATTCACAAAATCTGCATCATAGGCACCCGAGCCAATATTCGCCACAAACTCCAAGATCAAACCCTCGCCCCAGTCTCCATGATTTCCCAACCCTTGCCTTTCCAGCTGCCCGCCAGCACTACGTTGGTTTAATCCAACAACACTTCCTATAGCAGCCTGTTAATGTCATGGTGGATTTCCTCAATGTTCTCACTGACCCAGAAAGGAGCACCACCCCAGCACTTCGCCAGGACCCTTCCTTGGTTTAGTGTTCCCAACAAATAGCAAATATGCTTCAGAACCAATAAAGGCAGACCTGATATTTATTGGACTGTTATATGAGTATTCCCTCCTTGCCTGGCCAGCCCCTTCTCCGTGAGCAACCTTAACTAGACACAAGTCTTTGCAATGCTAATGAGGACATGAGATGAAAGGGATGCAGCGTTACAGTGCAAGGCTAGACTTACAGAATGCAGCTGCTAGGTGAGAGGAAGAAACGGACGGGGAAGAAATGGAGAACAGGGCCTGATTAGTGCCCTCAGAATTATCTAACCTTTGACTGCATAAAGGCTTACTTAAAACTCCAGTGACTAGATTTCATGAAACACAGCACACCTATGAGTAATAGGAGGGTTTCCCGTAGCCGTCTTGCTCACATGAGCGGTCACACGCTGCCTGTTTGAACAAACTGCTTAATTAGCGGGTGTGTCCTGTGAATGTAAATGTGACTGTTAAACATGGAATAATGTATATATATATATTTTAATTTGACAGCTTTGCTGTAGTTAAGAAAGCACATGCAGTTAAAATGTTCAGGAAACTAATTAAATTTTTTAAATATTACATTTAAACATAAACTGCATTCAATTAATTACATTTTAAATAATAATACAAATTATTATTATTATTATTAAGAAATAACATCACTCATATTCATAATATACAATTATGTATATGTAGAAAAAAATCAAAAGGGCTATTTAAAAAGTTAAAACCATTAGCAAAGCTATTTTGAATTTTAAAATACATGTAAAATGTAAAATGATGTCAAATGTAATCATGTAAAAACTAATGAATGGCTAGCAGAGCAACTATGTACTGAAAATAAATTACATTTATGTATGCCAAATTCTGCCTCAGAATAAAAAAATAAATAAAACAAGCAATTGTGAAATTAAAATATGAAAGTCACATTGTGAAACATACATTCGCAATTCTAAGAAATAAAATTACAGCTCAGAATTGCAAGTCTTAATTGCGAAATATTGTCATATTGTGAGATATAACAAGTCACAACTATGAAAAATAGTAACAGTTGTAAAGAAATAGTTGCAACTTGCAAAGGTGATATACAAAAGTCTAATAAGTTATGAAATCATAACAGTGAGAAATTAAGTCACATTGTGAGATATTAAGTCTCAATTAAGATGTAAAGTTGAAATTATGAGAAATTTCTAAAAACAAATTCAGAAAGTTCTAAAAATATTTTTCTTTGGAAAGTTTTACTATTTGCAATCTCTCTCAGCACAGAACTGATGTGAGAATGCAACGCTCTTTTTCCACCGAGCGATTTTACGACTGCACATCCCAATTTCCTCCCTTTGACCACATACATTGTTCTCTCTCTGCGCTTTCCCTGCTGTGGCCAAAACCGTTGCTTATCAATACACTGTCACCTCCATCATCCATCAGTCAGCACAAAGCTCTCGCCTTTACCCAACGACAGTCGTTTCCTCAGGCCTGTAGTCTGTTGCTAGGGCCTGGCCAAGGTTCCTTCTTTTCCTGCTTCTTGGTCTGAGCCCAATAAAAACCTTCTAGTGCACAAAACCCACCTCAAGGTGTCGAGCTTGCATTTTGTGTGTAACTTATACGGAGTGAGTCCAAACAAAAAGTTACTTTCTGAGTAAATGCTAAAGATTGGGCTTGAATTCGAAACATGTACATAAATCAATAAATTAGTTTGTAGTCTAGACATGATGGAATGAATCTCCTCTGAGGGACAGCACAGATAAGAGGCAGCAGCCCATGCTAGTTCACAACAAGTTAAGCATACACACACACACACATTCTCGGGAATGGGATCTGGTTTGCGTCACATGCTGTGGGGCAGAGGAAGGGAAGTGTTTCTTGTTTTAGCAGCACTTAGGCCACCTTCATATCTCGCCATTGCACCTTTATTCAATCACTTATAAAGCATACCCAAACACTTAAAAACGAAACCATCTGAAATTCAGTTCTACCACCTTTCAACATGTTTACCAGAAGCAGGCTGCACTGTGTAAAGTGAAAATACAGCTTCAAAGCAGCCAATTCTGTCTAACTGGACCCTATCAACTATAAAAAAAAAGTGTAATAATGTGTTATGAAAAATACTTGAGATTGTGTGCCCAGATTATGCAATTACCCTTTGATATCATACATTTCCTTTTCTGAATTACTGCATAAATTAAAACTTTCAATAGTGCCATCAACATACTTTCAAGAAGTAAAGATCAAATTAAGACTTCCTATTTGGTTTTTGTTTTTTTTTGTTTTTATGACAAATTTAAAATCAGTCCTGTTATCACTTTGGTATAGTATGCATCTGTTTGAACAAATTTCAATTTTAGAATTTAAGGTTACGTAAGATTTTTTTTAAAGAAATTAATACTTTTATTCAGCAAGGATGAATTAAAATGATCAAGTGGCCAGTACCGAAAATGCCAATACTACAACAACAACAAAAAAATATATATGGATTTTTTCCCCTATATTTTCCTCATAATAGTATTCTGAAAAAAAACATCAAGGTTTCCACAAAAATATTAAGCAGCACAACCATTTTCAACTGTAATAAGAAATGTTTCTTGATCACCAAAATCTGCATATTAAAATTATTTCTGAAGGATAATGTGACACTGAAGCCTGAGTAATGGCTGCTGGAAATTCAGCTTTGCCATCACAGGAATACATACAGTTTAAAATATATTAAAATAGAAAACAATTTTTTAAACGCAATATATTTCACAATCCCTTACTGTTATACTATATTGTTTATCAAATAAAAACGGCCTTTGGTGAGCATAAGAGACTCTTCTAATATATCGATATATAATATCAAAGTTCAAAAATAGAATATTATTATATTTATATAATTATTATCATACATTTTTACAAAAAAGCCTTCAGACTGAGAAGCCTTCAGACTGTTTGTTTTAGAATCTGTGCTTTTTCATTACTTGAGCAATACTCCAAGATTGTATTAATGTTTTCATCCATTGGTTTGGGAGTGCATGCTGGGCTTTTGTAATCATGACACACAACTCTAGCATGTGCAGCGTGGCTCTGCTGTGTTTCACGCAGACATTTATTTCACTGGCTTTGTCGTTTTGTCTGGAGGTGGAGCGCTTGCAGAAATCAATGTATGTTTCTTTACATGTCAGACCGTGACGGTTTTAGACCTCGTGTAACTCAATATGCATATATGCTCACTCTCAAACACACACGCACACACTCCATACAATCCCTCATTTTCTCAGACACACATACCCTAAAACTGACACACAGCCTGGGTTAACCATATCATATGCTAAAACAGCAATAGCCACATTTTTTTATGTTTTTAACAAACTTAGATAATCCTTACGCTTGTTATTTACAGAATTTTTCACTGGAGTGCAATATAACACCTTAATCTCACCGAGGGAACACTTTACATAAATAAATACATACATACAGTACATAAAAGATTAAACAAGAGGAGGCATAAATCTTTGTAGAGTCACGGGAAAGGAAACTTATACTCATGAACAAGAAGCACATGTAGGGTACAAGCTACCAGGAAATTGGTATAGTCTTGTATGATTTTATAGGGATCTTGGGCATGCCCTTCAGATTAATTAGGACATGGAGTAGGGAGGTATTTTTTACAGGAAGCTAAGAATGGAACCCCTGCTGTCTGCCTTGGGGCGCAAATCATGAGTCAAAAACACGAAAGACTGTAACCAGGGTTTGGGGAGGTAATGCAGGTCATATGCACACACACACACACAAACACATGCTTGCACCCTCACAAATATGTAAGGGCATGTTCAGCATCTACTTTTAATGATGTGGTCACTGTGCACACAGGTACGATTTCTAATTTGCAAGCTCTTTAGAGAGCCGAGAGCTTTCCATCCACTAATGCTGGTGGATCTGCCTGGAAACGGGATTGTTTGGTTTACTAAACCATGGAAATGTTGCCAAGGTGATTTAGGGAAACGAACGGCTCACAGATAGTAAATACAGAGCAAATGCGGTGAGCACACTTAAATCTCTTGCTCTTTCTCTCATATATACACATATGAAGATAACTTTTTGAAGCCTAAAATTGGAAAACGTTGAAGCCTTATTTACTCACCATAATTTCGAACCCAAACAACTTACTTACTTCTGTGGAAAACAAAAGAATTTGTATTGTTTTGTTGTTGTTGTTTTTACACACTTTAAAAAGAGGATTAAACCAAAAGGATTTTATTAATGTGCTAGTTTTTTTCACATGAGATCAATGGGGACTTTAAAAAGTACAGTATGTAAAAGCACCATAAATGAAAGCAAATGTTAACCTAAACATGGTAACATTTAAACTGGTTTTATTCAAGTCAAAACTATAATGTACTATTGCAGAATCAACCAAAATACATTAATTGAACATTAATCGAAATGAATTATTCTTTGTTCAGTCAAGTAAAAATAGCTCTTAGAGGTAACAATTGCAGGTTACCAATTTTTATTTGTGCGCTACATTTGAAGTCTGTTGAAGTAATTTAATATATTTGTGCAATTAATGGATTATGATAACAAATGAATAAAAAAACTGATTCACATCCTGATATTTGAAAGAATCATTTAGACCAGGTTTTAAACTGGATCAAATGATGAAAAGATTAATTTACTTGGTTCATTCGCAAAGTTCATGGCTTTGAAGCATCAGAAGTCTTAGGCTGCATCCAAAATCACATGCTTCCCTACTGCATAGTAGAACAAAAACAGAATGTGAACACAGTAGTATGTCCAAATTTACAGTATTCAAATAACAGTAGGAAAAAAGTCTTCAGATGACTTACTATTTCCGGTGAGATTCTGACGTGTGCATCCAGCGGACACTTTACTAGCCACGGGAGAAGAGTTATGAATGACAACATGTTGTTGAATGTAGTACGTCCAGATTACAGTCATACACACATTCACACCATATAGAAAATACTTTTTTAAATAGTCATTAAGTAATTACTTATTCAAAAGAATCAAACAGGTTTAGAATGACATGAGGGTGAATAAATGATGACAGAATTTTCATTTTAATCTTCAGATTTGTTACATCAAAAGAGCAAAGCAAAGTCAAGACTGCAGAAGAGGATCATCACCAAACTCCAGAGCACAGTGTCAGCACTAACTGTGGATGAATGTATGTTTGCACAATCTAATGCAGCAGTGCAGAGGTGAATGGGCCAGGCTTTTAATGTTCCACTGTTTATTTACTTAGACTTGTGCTTGGCAGAGAAACACACACCGCACTGCACAACTCCCCCACAGGCCGACCACTGATCCTAGGGCAGTATGTGAGATCATAGTGTCCCTTGTAAAATCTCCCCGCTGAGCAGGGGTGGGAGACCCCATCCCCGGCAACATGACATCACTTAAAGCAGATTGCCACCATCCTGTTCCATGTAAATAGCCAGAGCTGTTTCTGTTCGAAAACGCTGTTTACAGCAATGTTCTGCGTAATGCTTTTAAATACTGGAAAGTTAAACTTTTTTCTCTAGTAAGAGAAAAAGCATATCACCAGGGTAAGCATCAAGTGCTTTAGAAGTTACAGGTTTGCCTTCCCAGAGGAACATTTTATTGCTTAAAACACTGTTATTTCATTGCTCATGAGACTTTATGTGGCTCTCAGCAACGTTTAAAGGGGTCATATGATGTTGCTAAAAAGAACGTCTCGGTTACGTATGGTAACCCTCGTTCCCTGAAGGAGGGACCGGAGACGTCACATCGGATGACCGATGAATTGGGATCTCGCTTAGAGAGACCAATCTGCTTCGAGTGTAAACTAAACGAGCCAATGCACATTGGCATGAGATTATTGCATCCAGCTGGTGCTGATCACAGCGGGAGTATAAGTAGGCAGCAGATGCAGCGCATATTCAGGTTTTCGCTGAGGAGCCAAGCCGGTGACCCGGCCGCTTAGCGGTGGTACAGGAGCTGTGGCGACGGGACTTGACGTCTCCGTTCCCTCCTTCAGGGAAACGAGGGTTACATGCGTAACTGAGACGTTCCCTTTCAGTCAGTCACTCCCGACGTCACGTCGGATGACCGACGAATTGGGATCCTACCAAAAGGCCACAGCTACTGCCCCTTCCAGTGTCCTGTGGAAGCCACCTGTGCCCCTACTTTTTGGCGTAGGCCAGGGCTTGCACAAGAGGACCAGCTACTGCTACTATGGCACTACCCAATAAGTAAGACTGGACAACACTGGGAAAACGTACCCGTTCCAATTGAAACAGGAACGTTGCAGAAGCCCCATCCTTCCCGAATGAGGTTTCGGAAGCAATACACATATGAACATTCCTTAGGTGCATATGGAAGAATGGAGGTGATTGTAACCCTCTTGGAATGGCAGAAGTCTGCCGGGGAAACACGGGCTCTGAGGCTATACCGTTGACTTTACACATATGGGATCCACTTAGGTCTTACATATGGAACCCAGCCTTCTACCGGTTCTCGAGGATTCAACGAGTGAAGGCCTGGCGCCGGACGCTCCGCCACGTCTGGCTGCCGAGGGGACGGAGGAACTCAACATGGTCTACTGTATGGACTCTCTGGAGTGGTTTTGTAAGCCGACCCGAAGCCGGGGCCTCTCAGTGCTTCTACCCATTTGAGGTGAGAACACAGGAGGATACCGGCTCCACACGAAGGCTATAGAGTCTAGTGAACGTGTTAGGGGTCGCCCAGCCCGCAGCCCTACAGATATCCGCCAGCGAGGCGCCACGAGCCAGCGCCCAGGAGGATGCAACATTTCTAGTTGAGTGAGCTCGCAACCTGAATGGGTAGGGCACACCTTGTGCCTGATAAGCCAGGGTGATGGCTTCCACTATCCAGTGGGCCATCCTCTGCTTAGAGATGGCATTCCCCTTCTGCCGGCCTCCGTGACAGACAAAGAGCTGGTCTGAGGTCCTGAAGCTTTGCGTCCGGTCAACGTAGCACCTTAAGGCTCGGACGGGACAGAGCAAAACTAGGGCTGGGTCTGCCTCCTCCGAGGGCAGCGCTTGGAGGTTCACCACCTGATCCCTGAAGGGGGTAGTGGGAACCTTGGGCACATAGCCGGGCCGGGGCCTCAGTATTACCTGGGAGTCAGCCGGCTTGAACTCTAGGCACGATTCGTCGACTGAGAATGTGTGCAGGTCCCCTACCCTCTCGATGGAGGCCAATGCCGGCAGGAGCAAAGTCTTCATCGAAAGGGACTTGAGCTCAACCATCTGCAAAGGCTCAAATGGGCCCTGTTGTAGTGCCGTGAGCACTAGAGTCAGGTTCCAAGAGGGTATAGAGGGGGGTCGTGGAGGATTTAACCTTCTCGCCCCCTTAAGGCACCTGACGACCAGGTCATGCTTCCCCAGCGACCTCCCTTCTACGGGGTCGTGGTTAGCAGCGATTGCAGCGACATAAACTTTAAGGGTGGAGGGAGACAGCCTTCGCTTCAACCCTTGCTGCAAAAAGGACAGCACACCTCCGATCGGGCATCATCGGGGGTCTTCTCGGCGAGAAGAACAACACTCAACGAACAGGTTCCACTTCAAAACGTAAGCGTGTCTCGTAGACTGTGCTCTCGCCGAAGTGATGGTGTCAACCACCTCTTGGGGTAGGTCACTCAGAACCTCCGCGTCCCGTCCAGGGACCAGACATGAAGTTTCCAGAGGTCTGGACGCGGGTGCCAAAGGGTGCCCCGTCTCTGAGTCAGTTGATCCTTCCTCAGAGGAATCGGCCAAGGAGGGGCTGTCGTGAGGAGCATTAGTTCCGGGAACCAAGTCCGGGTAGGCCAATAGTGTGCCACCAACAGGACCTGCTCCTCGCGTCATCCCTGACCTTGCACAGCAACTGTGCAAAAAGGCTCACTGGGGGAAATGCATACTTTGCGTAGGCCCCGTGGCCAGCTGTGTGCCAGTGCGTCCGTGCCGAGTGTTCCCTCGGCCATGGAGAAGAACAACTGGCAGTGAGAGGTTTCTGGAGAGGCAAACAGGTCTACCTGAGCGTCTCCGAAACGTCTCCAAACCAGCTGGACCATCTGGGGATGGAGTCGCAATTCTCCCGGGAGCGCAGCTCGGGACAGCTCGTCGGCTGCCCGGTTGAGCAGCCCAGGAATGTGAACAGCACGAAGCGACCTCAGATGCTTCTGACTCCAGAGGAGGAGGTGGCGAGTGAGTTGCGACATGCGATAGGAGTGTAGACCACCTTGTCGTTTGATGTACGCAACGGTCACTGTGTTGCCCGTATGGACTAGTACATGCTTGCCTCGTAAGCGCCCTTTGAGACGGCTCAGGGCAAGGTGCACTGCCAGCAACTCGAGGCAGTGATGTGCCAGTGCAGTTGGGGCCCCATCCAAACCCCTAGCACTGCAAGCCCGTTGTACGTGGCCCACCAGCCGGTGGTTGAGGCATCCGTGCAAACCACAGCATGCTTGGAGACCTGTTCTAGGGGCACTCCTGCCTGGAGGAACGTAAGGTCTGACCATGGGGTGAAGGTTTGGCAGCAGGCCGGTGTAACTTGGACCCGGAAAGTGCCACGTTGCCACGCCCACCTCGGGTATCGGCCATGGAGCCAGTGCTGCAGTGGCCTCATATGGAGCAGCCCTAGCGGCGTGACTGCCGCCGTAGCTGCCATATGCCCCAGGAGCCTCTGAAACTGTTTTCAGTGGGACCGCCATCTTGCTCTTGAATGTATTCAAGCAGTTCAACACTGACTGAGCACTTTCCTGCGTGAGGCGTGTTGTCTGTTCGACCGAGTCCAACTGCATACCGAGAAAAGAGATCCTCTGCGTCGGGAGAGTTTGCTCTTTTCCCAGTTGACCTGAAAGCCCAACAGGCTGAGGTGTGAAAGTACCAAATCCCTGTGTTCGCACAACTGATCCTGAGACTGAGTGAGTATGAGCCAATCATCGAGGTAGTTGAGAATGCGAATGCCCTGTTCTCTCATGGGAACAAGGGCTGCTTCCGTAACTTTCGTGAAGACACGGGACGACAGGGACAGCCCAAAGGGCAGGACATTGTACTGATATGCAATGTTTTACTGGTATCAAAACAATCAATTTTTCTAACAACAATTTTGCTTGTTGGAACAGTCAGCTACGCTCATTTGTTTTGTATTTGTTTCTCTCCTCTGTTTTTGCCGATTTTACCAAGCTTCAGTCGTGAATCCAGACACCTGAGAAAGATAGATGCAACCCCAGAGGACCTCAGATGAATGCCACCCTGAACAACTTCAGAACTACCCATTTTTGCTAATAAGTTTTATTGCATCATTATACATTGCTGTTAATTGTTCATACGTCGTTTTATTACGTCTAAATTGGATTTTTTTCCCCGTACTGCTGTTCGTCTGGTCAGAGGAGAACTGCCCCTCCGACTGAGCCTGGTTCTCCAAGGTTTTTTCTCCATTCTGTCCCCGATGGAGTTTTGTTCCTTGCCGCGGTCGCCTCTGGCTTGCTTAGTTGGGGACACTTATTTTCCAGCGTTATCGTTGACTTGATTTCAAAGATATTATTTAAACTGAGCTGGTTGTTGACATCACTGAATTCAATGATGACCTGTCTTTAACTGAAAAATGAGTGTTAACTATTGCCCTTTTGCATTATTGACACACTATTTCCTAATTAATGCTGTACAGTTGCTTGGACACAATCTGTATTGTTAAAAGCGCTCTATAAATAAAGGTGACTGGACTTGGTATGCCCGCCCCTCGAACGCAAACCGCAGAAATGGCCTGTGGCGCGGAAGGATCGAGACATGGAAGTACGCGTCCCTCAGGTCGATCGCTGAGAACCAATCTTGGGGACGGATACACCCGAAGATGCATTTCTGCGTCAACATCTTAAACGGTAACCGCTGCAGGGCCCGGTTAAAGACACGCAGGTCCAAGATCGGTCATAACCCAACACCTTTCTTGGGTACAATGAAGTAGAAGCTGTAAAACCCCGTCTTCATATCGACTGGAGGGACCGGCTCTATCGCGTCCCTCGCCAGTAGGACTGCGATCTCTGCACGCAAGACAGGGGCATCTGCTGCTTTCACTGACGTAAAGTGGATGCCCCTGAACTTGGGAGGGCGCCGGGCGAACTGAATCGCATAGCCGAGCCTAACGGTTCGAAGGAGCCATCGAGACGGGCTGGGTAGCTCTAGCCAGGCTCCCAGACACCGCGTAAGTGGCATCAATGGAACTACAGGCGTACCCGCAGTGGGGCAGCGTGGAGGATCGCAGGCATCTGGCCCGGGCATCCAATTTGGGAAGACTGCTCTGTTGGCTGATTTCAGAGGGAGGGTTTGCTGGTTTAAGTGTACATTGCATTAGCTCAAGTTAGAAACATTTGGCCTTGGAGGTATTTCATGAATAATGTTTAAGTTCATATTCAAATCTCTGACTTCTGATCGTAAATTTTGCTACCTTTGAAAATGTTAGAACAGGTCTCAAATACAGGAAAACCCGAAAATACATTTGAAATTACTGCTTCTAGACCGCAGTCTAGAAAAAAAAGATCGTATTTGTGATTTTTCCTTCATATGGGATGTGAAACTACAATTTTATCATTCACGTAACTTCATCCGGAAACATCTTGTCATGCCGGCACTGTTATAACCAAGAGCAGAGTTTTGCCACAGGCTACATAAACACTTGAGCCATTTTATGTGACCAGAGCACAGTAAGAGAAGAGAGTTGGTCCTGTGACTGCCAACTCATAAAATTGACATGTCTGTAAATCCAGGCTTTTATTGACACAGTTCTGTGTGCTGGAAAGCTTTTGTTTGTCTTTGGATACACAATGGTCTTTAAAAAGGTGGTTTTAAACCTGGTGACTTGTGGGAGTTTGCTGAAAAGCACAGATTTATACAATTCTGCATTAATGTTTTGTATGTGGATTATAACGGTAAACCACTGAATGTAGTGGAGTAGCAGTGAAACATAACTGAGAACCATATTAAATCTCATGAGCAATGAAAGGACTTTTTTAGCAATAAAATATCTTCTGGGAAAGCAAAACACACTTAATGTTTATGTGGATAATGTATAATTTTTGCTAGTTTTTATACATTTTATTTAATAATGTGGGTTGTACTGCAGCCTTAGGACTACAGCTGAAATGTTGAAATTGATAAATTGTGAATTGTCCCTGTAAAAAAAAAACAATAATAAAAATAAATAAAATAAAATAAAAAAATAAAAAAAAAATTAAAAACTTCCTAAAAGACATCAAACACCACAATAAGTGTCATAAGCAATTAAGGAGCAACATTTTTAGCAATAAAATATCTTCTGGGAAAGCAAACACACTCATTGCTTTCATGTATAATGCATAATTTATACATATTGTTTTTTTTTCTTTAATGTGTACATTTGTATTTTTGTTATTACAAAGTGATATTCTTCAGGGCAATACTGTAATCTAAAGCTGAAATGTAGCTTTTTATGTAATATGATTTCAATGCATGAATTGTCACTAAAATTAAATAAAGAATTTAAGTATTATAGAATAAAAACAAATCTTAAAAATCTTCCCCAAAAGACACTGAACACCACATTCAGTCACATGAGCAATGAAAGACCAATATTCTGAGCAATTAAATATCTTCTGAGAAAGCAAACACAAAAATAAAATGAACACCAAAAGAGCATGGTTAAAAAAAAATTCAAAATTATAATAAAATAAAATTAAATTATTTCTTTAAAGACATAAAACACCACATTAAGTGACATAAGCAATTAAGGAGCAACATTTTTAATAATAAAATATCTTCTGGGAAGGCAAGCACACTCAGTGCTTTCATGTATAATGTAAAGACACTGTTTGTTTGGTTGTTTGTTTGTACATAACAAACGTAACGACCTGTTTGTTTGTAAATAAGTATACCTTAGAATTTTATATAATTGAGGTCATCACAGACTATAAATGAATATTCTCCAGGGCAATACTGCATCTAATGGCAACATCTGAAAGCTTTAGTAATATGGTTTCCAATGCATGTATTGCCACTGAAAATTAATAAACAATTCATATAAAATATTTAAAAAATCATTTTTAAAAATCTTTAAAAAAAATTTAATTTAAAAAAGTCCCAAAAAGACACTGAACAGCACATTCACTCTCATGAACAATGACAGACCGACATTCTGAGCAATTAAATACCTTATGGGAAAGCAAATTCAAAAATAAAGTAAACACCAAAAGTGCAAAGATTGGTTAAAATAAAATAAAATAATTAAAAAAATAAAAATAAAAAAAAAAAAATAAAAAGCTCTGCAATCATTCAGTTAAATCCTAAAAGGACATTGAACACCATGCCATATGTTCATAAGATGCGTCCCAGCTTCCAGAGGTCAGTGGTGCTCCCCAGCTAACCTGGCTAATGGCTGTTGCACTAAGCAATGCAATTGGCCCAAGGGCACGTCATTCAGATCAGCAGCCTGTTGATGGAGCCAGCGAGCTGCTTTCGATCTCGTTTTCCTCTTTGGCTGCACATTACTCATTCAGTCAGAGATGCTCATCTTTTTTTACACGTCTCGACCTTTAAGTCAACATTTGTTTGTATATTTGCATCTAGTTTGATTACAGCATTGACTATACCTGAAGAAACATTCTATGCAGCAATTTAGTATGAGTGTTCAGTATGTAAAGTGGCTTCCTAAGGTCGTTTTCTCATTTTCTCACCACTCACTTCAGTTAATGAGACATGCCAGTCAGGAGGGCATCCTGCTGCTCGGGGCCAGTGCATTGCCTCGGAGCAGAGAGGAGGAGAAGCAATCACTGATCAGCCTGGCTGGAACTCTGGAATGCCCCCTCCTCATACCAAACCCACCAGGAGCCCCCCGATCTTTGCCAAAAAACCCTGCACCACCAGCCTGTGGGAACTCAATCACCTCTGCCAGCATCCAGACCTACCTCACTGAGCTCAAACCAGGGTTTCTCTCTCTCAGCTCATCCGAGAAGATCCCTTGAAGTCCATGTGAAGCCACCTTCCACATGCTTTCCAGAGCATCACAATGAACATGTGCTCCATCCGCCCTGTTGAAAGAAGCACAAGGCAGATTTATCGAGTGACCCATCACCGTAACCGACCATGTAACGGCTCGGCGGCCCCTACACAGTCTCTCTCTAACCAATATCTTTTAACAAGATTCATTGACGTTTAACCAGTCCCTTGTTATGAAACCTTACCCATTATTGAGGGCTTGTTTAGGGCTTTTATTAAGAATAATGAAAAGATGTTTCACTACTGTTCTGGTATTTTTATGATTTTATTTTTATGGGTGCTCCATTTTTTTCTCTTCTCTCTCTTTCTTTGCCTGGGTTAGCATTCCCTTTACTGCCTCTTTTCCGGAGTTTGGCTTGAAATGCTCTGTTTCCCCAAAGGCTTTTATTGCCCCCTAACACTGTGTTAGGACACAGAATACTCCACAGACCTCAGAAAGAGGGAGCAAGAGAGGAGGGGGTAGGTTTGAGATGTCAAAAGGATGTGGTTAAACTCACCACATGATTTTCTCTGGCTCACATTTACTCTTAAATTTGAGCACAATGCCATGCGGAGCATTTCAGTCCATCTCATAGATGAGGAAGAGACTGCAATGACTGATAAGCAGAATTACATTAATATACATTTTGGAGATACTTCTATTCAAAGGGACTTAGTATCAGTTACTTATAGGTTACAAACTAATGTACAAAGACAGAATACTCAAATTTAAACAAAATACTATAATACTACCATAGTTTTTAGTATATCGGCCATTGCAATACCATGTACCATCAACATGTAAATACTATGGTACTAAAATTCATATGGTATACACACTACTGTTAATAATTTGGGGTTGGTAAGATTTTTTAATGTTTTTTAAAAAGCCTCTTATGCTTCCCAAAGGCTGCATTTATTTGATTAAAAAATACAGTAAAAAATTAATATTGTGAAAGATTGTTACAATTTTTAAATAAGTGTTTCCCATCTTAATATATTTTAAAATGTATTTTTTTCTTGTGATGGCAAAGCTGAATTTTCAGCATCCAGTCTTAAGAGTCACATGATCCTTCAGAAATCATTCTAATATGCTGATTTGGTGCTCAAGAAACATTTCTTTGAATAAATGCAAAAAACTAAACAAAAAAAACAGTTGTGCTGCTTAATATTCTTATAGAAACTGTAATACATTGTGTCCAGATTGTTAAAGAGTTCAAAAGTACAACATTTATTTGAAAAGTAAATCTCTGTAACATTATAAAAGTCTTAATGCGTCCTTGCTAAAAAGAAATAAAAAACACTAAATAAACTCCTAATTTGCTGCTTATTAATAGTTAGTAAGGTAGTTGTATATGTGCTTTATAAGTACTAATAAACAGTCAATATGTTAATAATAGGCATGCTAATAATCAACTAGTTAATAATGAGAATCAGGCCCTATACTAAAGTGTTACCAAAAAATCTTACTGACCACAAACTTTTAAATGATAGTGCACATAGAATTCCAAAAATACCTCGATAGCACAAAGGTACATGCCCAAAATATCACATGGTATCTTCTAAGCACACCACATGGCACAACATATTGCCGTCTGAAAGAATCACTTTACAATAATACCATGACAGTCATTTTTGTTAGGGTCACACTTAGTATTTAATCTGGCTCAATTCCTATAAGTAACAGCCCCTTTTTACCATCCAATCGACTCCTGATGGATAAAATCAAGCCCCACCTTACATTTTTTTCTGTTTAAATATCTTGTTTCACTCGGAAAACACATCAAAATAAAGTCAATTGGTTTGTTAACTGCAATTGACATTGACGTCAAGGACATTTTTTGCTATTATTTTGTACAATAAACAAGTTTTGCAGAGTGCTGACTCGCCACTTAATGTCTCTTCTATAACCAGAAACAACAAATTCATCTTTGTGACCAGAATGGATTTGAGTTTCCTGAAAAACAGTAATTATGTGAAATAATATTCAAATTTAAAAGTACTGTTTTCTGTTGTAATATATTTCAAAATGTAATTCATTCCTAAGATGGCAAAGCTGAATTTTCAGCAGTCATTTCTTATTATTATCAGTGTTAAAAAACGTAATGTTTTTGTGGATGCCGTGATACATTTTTGCTCAGGATTGTTTGATGAATAGAAAGCATTTATTTAAAATATAAATATTTTGTAACATTATAAATGCCTTTACTCTCACTTCTCAAGGCTGAATAAAAGTATTAATTTCTTTAAAATAAATAAAATTAAAAAATTCACACTGACCCCATAGCAGAGCTGGCAGCATGTGAAGAATAGTTTAACCTGACCACTGTACATTTGAAGGCATGATCTGGTGACCTGAAAACATAAATTAATTGGATTCAGTGCACTATCCCTGCAATCCTAGAAGGCTGAAGGCAAATTCCAGGTCTTAATTTGGACTTGCGTTTCCAAACCCTTATGAAACCGACAAAGAGCCAATTTGCAAAGGCATCTGGTTCCCCTGACAGCATAGACTTGCCCTCGTCCCTGTCGCCCTCTGTCTCTCTGTCTCTCTCTGTCTCTCTCTTTCTCCTGCCCCCAGCCCGTCCTCGTCTGTTTATCATAGAATCTTGAAAACAGAATCAAACATGAAAGGAAGAGTGCAGGCTCGAGCTCTTTAAGATTGGCTGGAAATGTGACATCTCTGGAAGCGGTTAGCCTGTCATAGCTGCCTGTGCTCTTCAAAGAGGAGCTGGAGGAATGAATTAATGTTGCTCCTGTAACTAACATCCTTCCTCTTCCTCTCATCCCCCTCCTTTCCCTCCCCATATTGCCGATTATGATAGCGTGTGTGTGTGTGTGTATTGAATCTCGAAGAGATCCTTATGAAGGGGGCACACTCTCAGGGTCACATTTGCAATTACAAATTTAAGCATAATTGAAATCATAATGCAGTAAAGTACGATAGTATGATTTCAAATAAAAGTCTTGTTCTCTCATAAACAATCAGAGAATGACCCAAAGCAGTGCCAGAAAACATACACTACCATGGAGTTTTTTTATGCTTTTGAAAGACATCTCTTATGCTCATCAAGACTGCATTCATTTTATCAAAAACACAGTAAAAAAAGTAATTATGTGAAATATTATTAAAATTTAAAAGTACTGTTTTCTGTTGTAATATATATTTAAAATGTAATTCATTCCTAAGATGGCAAAGCTGAATTTTCAGCAGTCATTTCTTATTATTATCAGTGTTAAAAAAACGTAATGTTTTTGTGGAAGCCGTGATACATTTTTGCTCAGGATTCTTTGATGAACAGAAAGTCCAAACGAACAGCATTTATTTAAAATATAAATATTTTGTAACAGTATAACTGACTCTCACTTCTCACGGCTGAATAAAAGTATTAATTTCTTTAAAAAATAATAAAATGTAAAAATTCACACTGACCCCATATTGAATGTAGTTGAAGTTGTTTCTCAAACACAAGTGTTTCTGCACAGAAAATCATGTCGCTAAAGGGTTATACAAGTAAGCTATGGCCCTGGGTCTTTGGTGGTTCTGAAAAAAAAACCAATCATGGTTCATTGGTTTTTCAACCAATCATTTGGCCTACGATTATTTTTGTGACGTAAAAACAGACACAATGTGTCTTCAAACACCAAGTTAGAATATGCTTCAGAATACTTTGCTAAAAAATGCTTTTTTAGAGCATTCATTGTATGGAAATAGCTGTGTCTATTCTGCATAACATTATTAAAAATTTCACCTTGTGTGTTCCACATGAAAAAGAACATTGAATGGGTTTGGAACAACATGAGTATCTTTCAGCAGTTTCTCCTTATATTTTATTGTGGATTTGGGTTTAGCTCTCTCTATCTCTGTATTAAAGGGGTCATATGATGCGATTTAAATCTTTTCTCTTTCTCTTTGGAGTTTTACAAGCTCTTGGTGAATAAAGAAGATCTGTAAAGTTGCAAAGACTAAAGTCTCAAATCCAAAGAGATATTCTTTATAAAAGTTAAGAGTTAACCACGCCTACCTAAAACGGCTCTGTGACAAGAGGGGCGGGGCCGAGAGCCGTGGGAACGGAGTGAGGCCGGTGGAGTAAATGCTAATGCGTGACACCTGCGCCACTCACCGGTCTCGAGTCCCACGGAGGAGCTCCGGAAGGATAAAAGGAGGAGTGACGACAGTGTTGGATGAGAGAGGACCAGCCCTGGATTTTATTTTGTGTTCTGGTTCTGTTTGTTGCGCGACAGTCGTCCGCTAGGGGCTGTAGCGCAGTTTTGTGTTTATTTTATTATTAAAGTTTTGTTTAAATATTCGGCGGTTCCTGCCTCCTTCTTCCCGTGACTACGAACTGTGTTACAGGCTTGTTCTAACACACCCCCACATGTCTAAGTCACGATGTGGGAAGATTTCCATAACGCCGCCCAAATGTTCACGCAAAGAAAGGGGCGTAACATTTCCGTCACACACTTGAGGTATTCGGCCAATCATAACGCACTGGATAGCTGACCAATCACAGCACACCTCGCTTTTCAGACCGATGAGCTTTGTAAAAATCGACGCATTTCAGAAAGGCGGGGCATAGAGGAGAGCCAATAATGTACAGTATGTGGAAAATAATGTTTTTTGAACCATAAACACATTTCATTACACCAAATACACAAAATAATGTTCTTTTTAGCAACATCATATGACCCCTTAAATACATTTCAATGCTTGATTTTAAAGTCAACATGAAATCGAAAGTGTCCTTTTTACTTTCTTAATGCACTTTTATGGTCTTAGTGAAAAAAATGTTTATGTCCATAATCTTTATTCAAAACATAATAACCCACTCTTCCTTTTCTGTCACTTAGGTCACATGGGCTTTTGAATAATGGTAATAATAGCCAAATACGCCTAGTGTTTACTGTTTAACAAACTTCCCCGGCTATATTCTGGAATGTAACGTCTAATGTTATCATCCAATCAATTCCCAATGGATAAAATCAAGTCTTTCCCTCCATTTATTCTCAATGAATATCCAGTTTCACTCAGAAGAACATCGAATGACAGTAAAATGGATTGTAAACAAAAATTCATGTTGACTTTAAGGACATTTTTGCTGACATTTTGTAAAATCTAGGTGATGAATTATAGCCAGTTGAGAGCAGTGTGTTAGTGGCATTTGACCACTCACAGCTGGCCTTAGTTCTCTATCTCTGTTATTCTCTGAGCCAATCAAACGGGGCGGTCAGTGGCCCTCCTGCCAGCAGCCCAGGGAGGAACAGGATCAAGAAGAGGGAGAATTCGTCTCCCAACTTCACTGAACCCAAGGGTCAAGAGGAGTTTATTACAGCCGAACCAGGAGATTCAGCGTCCATCATCTACAGACAAACTCAGACCCACCCACTTACATGCACTATTGAACACTCATTTGACCCATGCAAACACATTCTCATACAAAGTGGTCCACAAAGGAAAGAATTCTGTTTGCTCACGGCACTCGTCCATGTAAAAGCACCATCTCAATGGCAAAGCAGACCGTCTGTGTGTTTCTCAGCACGTCCAGTCAAACACTAACACACACACATGCACCAACAGACCCCTTACCGCCACAAAGAGAAGTGGCACGACACTTTCCTTTTCACCTCAGCATGCTGACTCTCTAGCCTCCCTCCCTTTCCACCTTTGTATCAATTGAGCAGCATATGGTTACTGCCATCTGATTCCACAGCTGAAAGTGCCTTTCACTTACGAACAGTTCAGAAAAAGGTCAGACTTCTGCAAACAGAAATATCACGCTGGAGAGACGCTCTCTCGCTTGCTCACTCTCATTCTTAGGTGATGTGAGACAGAAAAAAAGACAAAGCATGGCATTTTGGATCTTAGCGATGAATTTCAGATAAATCAATTACTGATAAATACAACAAAAAAATGTATGGCATTCATCCTAAGCAGTAATGAATTAAACTATTAGTTGCAAATGACTCTAAGAACATGTGACCCAATCAGCATCTGTTTTGATTGATTTGTGCTGTTGTCATACTGTGTTTTATCTAGGAGTTGATGAGCATGTGTTTGGCTCACAGAGTCCTGGCTGCACCAGGCTATCTAGTCTCTCAGGTCCCCATTGTATCACGCTGGTAAATGATTAATGTCAACTGTTCCTCCTCAGACCTTGTTGGTTAAAGACTTGTACCTGACATCTCTCACCCTTAGCTGGAAGAGAAATGCCTCATCAATCACAAAGAGAAACTCTCCTGCTCAAAAAATAAATAAACAAATACATAAAAAAGAAGAAGAAAAAACTTACCTGTTTATAGGATTTGCAAAGTTAATTTTAAAGTTAAGTTCATTAAATAATTATACAATATTAATATTAGAAATTACAAGTATTTAATATTAGCTTACCAGACAACATTAATACATACAGTTACAGTAATGTATGGGTGAATCAAAGAACAAGTGCACGTATTTTTCCTCCTAAAATTAAATTAAGGAAAACATTTTTCATTTTAAGAAATTAGAGACAATAAATTATTAATAAAAATTCTTATTTGTGTTTATTATTATTTTCAACAATGAACTGATTTTATCTCAATAATGACTGTTTAGTATTGTCGTTTTAGAGCTGCTTTACAGCAGAATGCATCAGAAATAAGAATATAGCACTAACCACCAATAAGAAAAGTATGGTAATGAGAATATTTTCATAAGAAAAAAAAGAAAGAAAAAAGAAAAGAAAAGAGGAAAAAAAAAAGTATCCTAAATCTAACCTATTCTCGAAGCAAAATGTATATTTTTTTTCTTTTTTTTTTAAGGGTAAGTGACCTGGAATTCACCCTGGCGGATGTTTTGTTTTTATAATTTGATCACACTGTCAACTACATTTTATGTTGAGTTCAAGTTATGAAGTCTGGTATGCACTATTGCAATGAGCTCGAAAAATGTAATTGCAAGTCATCATTCCAAGCTTTTGAGTCTTTCAGCAACAACTTCATCAAATATTTTGCTGAACATATTTTGATGAACACAATGAAGAGAGCCACAAGGAGCCACAGAATCATCCATTGCTTTTGAAGACAACAACAGCATACTACTTGATAACCTATCAGTCACAAATGTGGCCTTTCCATCGTCTGCTAAACTTCAAATAGGCAAGAGAAGAAATCACTTCAGCTGATAACCACCTCCTCCCATCTTCCCATCCTTACAGGCCACGTCCATTGAGAAAATCTCATGATTCTGAAAAAGCAGCAAAAAGTATCTGATCATACACACACACAGCTAGAGATTTCTGATGAAAAACTGCTTTCTGGAATCCCAGTTCGTTCTCCAAGTCCAAATTAAGTGCATGTGGTACGCTCGCTGCCGAGAGTGTCAGACCACATCATGAATGCACGCCGGCTGACTGTCTCCCAGACGGGAGCCTACAAAAACGAAACACATCCGGAACAACTCATCTGTTTGTTGTTTATGTGTGTGTTTGTGTGCGAGGGGGGAGGGTGCGTGTGTGCTTTCAGAATTGCACTCTTGAATGGCATCGTCGAGTTACACCATAAATCTGTCCCTCATCAGGGAGAGAAAATGAAAAGGGCTCCCCGCCATAAAACATCTGTAACAGTTCCATCCTGCCACTAACACGTAATGGGGTAATTACCGAGTGGGGGGCGGTTGGTTTCGGGACAACGCTGAACCCTTTTCTTTAGTAAGGCTCAGAGAATGTTCAGCCTGACATCCCAAAAGTCGATGAGACCCGGACTTCATCCTTGAGGTGCATAATTGATATCTCATCTTTTTTTAGGAAGGCTATTCGTTCCCAGCCGGCCGCTCTCCACACCTCCTAATCAAGCGCAATTGAGGTTAACTGCATTGTGCTGAGCTGAAACGCTAGACAGGTAAGCTGCAAAGCCTCATGACTAATGTATGGTGCGAGCCAGCAGGGGCTGTGACCTTTTGAGACACCCCAGGCACCATCTACAGGGCCCGGAGGTGTCCATCAGGCCGACTTACCAATCAAGAACACAAGTTCAATCCCTGGCCCGCCCCATTCGCGGAGGGTCTGTTCTTGCTAGCTCACTGCTCATGCCCTGTGTTTGTTTTTCTCAGTGGATCACTTTACAGTACAACTCCAAATGCTCCATTGTTCACGGCGGCGTAAGCTTGTTTTTATGAAATCAAGCAGGCTCGTAGGTCTCTGGCTCACCCGAACTTTAAGTCACGTTTTAGAAGTAGCAGTCAAGGCACACAGCCAACAGCGCAACCAGATGGAGGGTGGCAAAGAGGTCGCGTCCCTGCCCCGCCACTAAACTCTGCTATTGTGTGATCGGCTGTGCAAATTTGCCCTGCTCTTAGCACACACTCTAACCAAACCCCGAGACAAGACACACACACACACACTTAACGACAGTAACCAATACCAGACCATTGTCTCTAAACACTCAATTGAGCCGCGAGTGTAACAATGTCTAAATAGTTTCCAGAAAAATAAACTATCTTGTCAAACAAGTGTGTGAGACGTTCATCATTGCGGACACCCTGCAAATATTTGCGTATACTCCCTTTCTTAAACTAGAACAACCAATCCGGAACATTCTCCACATGCTACAATTAGATTTGAAATGTTTTGCTGCCATTAATGAGATAAAAGCTCTGACTCAGTTTTCAAAATGGCCTCCGGCCTTTGTTACAATGCGATTAGCAGGTAAGCTAAAGCCAGGTGTTACCCAAAAGCATGTCAGGGGAAACTCAACAGATGCCCCATTAGAGGAACTCCACCTTTTTTATCATCTGTCCTTCTCTGTCATGTGTTTTCTGGCAAATCATCAGCTGCTAATTGCTTTGGCCACTATCGATATAAACCTTATTCAGAATTTCCTTATTCAGAATAACATTATTCGGAATTCCCATTTGTGTGTTCCACATAAAAAAGAACATTATGCAGGTTTGGAACAACATAAGGATCATTTAGTTCATAAAACTAATAACAGGTTCAAAGTCTGTTTTAATAGAATCACAAGACAGTAAGGCGGGAAAATTGTGTATACTAAATTGTGTTAGTATATAATTGTGTATAGTTATTGTATAATCTTTTATTTTTGATGTTGGACATTGTTGATTTGGGTTTAAATCTCTGTTAGGAACACCATCTTTCTTTCATCTCTCCTTCTCTGTCATGTGTTTTCCAACAAATTGACAGCCGCTAATTTCTTTAGCTTCTATTGATATAAAAGCTTATTCAGAATTTCCTTGTTCGGAATAACATTATTCAGAATTCCCATTTGTGTGTTCCACATAAAAAAGAACATTATACAGGTTTTAAACAACATTCATTTAGTTCAGCGGGTCATAAACCTAAAAACGGGCTCAAAGTCTGTCCTAATAGAATCACAAGACAGCAAGGCTGAACAATATAATTGTGTATGTATAGTTATTGTATAATCTTTTATTTTTGATGTTGGACATTTTTGATTTGGATTCAAATCTCTCTGTCTCTCTTTTTTTCATCTCTCCTTCTCCGTCATGTGTTTTCAAGCAAATCGATAGCTGCTAATTTATTTAGCCTCTATTGATAAAAAAAACTTCAATTCAAAATAACAATATTCAGAACTGTCTCTTGTGTGTTCTACATAAAAAGAACTTTATGTAGGTTTGGAGCAACACGAGTATCTCAGTTCAGCATTTTGCAAACCTAATGGGTCCCAAGTCTGTTCTGACAGGATCACCAAACAGTAGGGGGGAAAAATAACTGTTCATAGTTGTGTATAGTTAGGTAACACAAGCCCTCACACAAAAGAGAGGTGAAAATGCTTACCTTATCTTTTATTGTTGATGTCGGACATTGCTCATTGTTAAAAACTCTCAGTCAGATGCCCCATTAGAAGAACACACCTTTTTTTTTTTTTTTTTCATCTGTCATCTGTTTTTCTGAAAATCAACAGCTACTAATTGCTTTGGCCTCTATTCATATAAAACCCAAAAACATTTTCAAAGAGAACAGAGCTACAAAATTAGATGAAAGATAATCTGACCTTTGACCCCGAGGCATGGGCAAGTGTATGTACTGTTTGGGTCGGCCTTTTGTCTTTGTGTCGTGTCCAGCGGATGAATGCAGGGCTACACTGGGGGTCAGTCAAGGCATCTGCCACCCTTCAAGCACACTCTCATCCACTCTCCATCTTCCCATCTGTGTGCGCTGCAGTCCTTCTGTCTCCTCAAACACACACTCCTCCTTACTGTCTTTTGATCTGTCTCTCTGCCCATTCAGTTTTATGAGCAGGCTCCTGTCACATGTCCTGGTCTTACTTTAAACCTTAAATCATTTAAACCATTAAAAACAAAACAACATGTAAAATTGAAATGTGCATTTAAATTTGAATTTTTGACATATATTTAACATACAGCATTTGAGGTATAATGTTGATTATTACAACAAATAATTTTTGCTTGTCACTATTTTTCTTTAAAAATGTAAAAATCAGGGTTACAGTTTTTTTCTGTTTTATTTTTTGAAGGTTTACTTCCAATGGAGGTAAATGGAGCAAAAATGTGATGCTTATGATTTTATAAAATCTCTTACACAAATGCTTCTCTTAAAATGTGTGCATTATTTGAGCTGTACAATTCTATTTAAACTTTAGCAGTCAAGCTGTTTTTAATTATTTACAGTCATTTTAGGGTTTATGGCACTGCACTGTATTGGTGACAAAGTTGTAAAACTGCATATAACTTTACACAGAAATAGTAAGCGATTTTCTCATACTAAAATCATGCTAACACACAATTTGCAAGTTTATTTCTTCTAGCTATACTATTGAAACTATTGATGGTTATGAACTGGCCCCATTTATTTCTATTGCAAGTGTCTCACTGTAAACCAGATTTTGCTTTAAAGAAAATAAGGGAAACATTTAAATACATATTTGGGGTAACCAACATTACACCTCAAAGGCTGTCAGCTAAGCATTGTATTAAAATATAATTTGTCCCACTTTTGAATTATGCTTTCTTAATGTCTATTTGATTAATCCATTATTAGTAAATGATTTGTAAGACTATGAGAGCTTCCCAGAATCAAGAAACAATCAAAACTGTATATCTTCAAGATTAAGCATTACCAGAGGCCTCCACAGTCGAAATCCTGTCTGATAGCGCCATGCACAGATGTGATGTGTCAAGACTATTTATGAAGAACATTCCCCAAAATTGCACTGAAAGGTACCTGTCTGTCTGCCAGGCATTTCACTGTACGAATTTATGAAAGAAAACACACACATACACACACACACACACACACACACATTAGACATAACATTCAAATAAACAGTAATGTCTCAAGAGAGGCATTCCCGACAGTAGAAGATAGCACTCCAATGACCAGGAAGAGCCATTTACTTAATGCAGCACTGAGTCCAGGAATGCACTGAGGAACCCGGAATGGTAAACTCTGCATTCCATTTTGCTAAACACCCTCTGTATCTCCTGCATTCCGATCTTCATCTACTCTGTCTATGAACCCAGCCATTATTTCATAAATCATAATCAAATAAGAGATGGTCTCGGGTCTGTAATCGGTCTCCGTTTCTACCCTTTAAAAGTTCACTGATGTTCTATAAGGATTAAGAAACAGATTCTGATCAGTTTCATGCTCGAAAGTGCCGGAAAACCTCAAATGAGGATCCAAATGCAAAATATGGTCAGGATGACATGAAGCCTGTCATATCTAGCAAGGCAATCCCCATTATTTTATCCAAAGTAAACTTATCCCATGTGAGTCTTTCAACACAACGTTTAATTCATCTGGTCCACTATAAAGTTTTAGTGAGTAGAAACCTTAAATGAAGATGGAAACATGTTACAACAAAGTTCTATACATTACGTGAAATAAGAACAATATTTTATATTTACCAATTATTAATCTTCTTTAAATCTATTTTGATTTACTAATAAATGTTTTGCCTTTAAGGGTTGTTTGGTACATACTTATATCTAATATATCTAGTTTTACAACATTTGATATTACTTTATAAAAAAAAAATTACCATTTTGAAGGTGTTAATGTGAAATAATCAATATATATATTATCCATATCTACTATACATATATCAGTATATTATACATATTCTAACATTTTGTTTAACATTTGAAAGTTTGTTAATGTGGCAGATACATGTGTTGTTTGCACATTCCACACACACACACAACGACATTTTATTTATAGTGTTATTTGTGACCCTGGACCACAAAAGCAGTCTTAAGTCACTGTGGTATATTTGTAGCAATAGCCAAAAGTACATTGTATGGGTCAAAATTATTATTTTTTATGCCAAAATCATTAGGATATTAAGTAAAGATCATGTTCCATGAAGATATTTTGTATATTTTTTCCTACCGTAAATATATCAAAACTTGATTATTGATTAGTAATATGTATTGCTAAGCACTTCATTTGGACAACTTCAAAGGCGATTTTCCCAATATTTAGATTTTTTTTGCACCCGTCCGATTTCAGATTTTCAAATAGTTGTATCTTGGCCAAATAGTGTCCTATATCCTAACAAACCATACATCAATGGTTTGTAATGCTTATTTATTCAGCTTTCAGATTATCTATAAATCTCAATTTCGAAACATTGACCCTTATGACTGGTTTTATGGTTCAGGGTCACATATATTAGCGGGTAAAATAAGTATTGAACACGTCACATTTTTCTCAGTAAATATATTTCTAAAGGTGATGTTGACATGAAATTTTCGCCAGATGTCGGCAACAACCCAAGTAATTCATACATACAAAGAAAACAATACAAATATGTTTAGAAATTAAGTTCTGTGTAATAAATTAGAATGACTCAGGGAAAAACTATTGATGGTGGTGCAAAAAGGCATGGAAAGCCAAGAAACCAGCAGAAATCTATCAGTAATTCGAAAGCATCATGCCTCTAGTCAGTGGGAATTAATATTAGCTGGTTTAGTCTCAACTGATGGCCTATAAAAAGGTTTCTCATGACCAACGTGTCACACAAGAAGCATTTCATGATGGGTAAAAGCAAAGTGCTTTCTCAAGACCTTCGCAAACTTATTGTTGCAAAACATACTGATGGCATTGATTACAGAAGGATTTCTATACTCCTGAGTGTTCCAGAGCACTGTAGGGGCCATAATCCAGAAGTGGAATGAACATAATTTCACCATAAACCGGCCTTGACCAGGTGCTACTCGCAAGATTTCTGACAGAGGAGTAAACTGAATTGTCAGAAGAGTTGTCTAAGAGCCAAGGATCACTTGTGGAGAGCTTCAGAAAGACCTAGAATTATCAGGTACAATTGTTTCAAAGAAAACAATAAGTAATGTACTCAACCGCCGTGGCCTGTATGCACGCTCACCATGCAAGTCTCTATTGCTGAAGAAAAAGCATGTTGAAGCTCGTTTAAAGTTTGCTGCACAACATTTAGACAAGCCTGTGAAATACTGTGAGAATATAGTCTAGAAGAGACCAAAATTAAACTCTTTGGATGCAATAATACACACCATGTTTGGAAGTCAAATGGCACTGCACATCACCCCAAAAACATCATGGTGTGGCACTGGCAAAATTACATATAATTGAAGGAAGGATGAATGGAAAAATGTATTGACAATTCCTGATACAAAAATCTGCTGCCATCTACCAGGATGATGAAGAGGAAGAAGTGGACTTCAGCGAGACAACGCTCCCGAAACGCAGCCAAGGAACTCTCACCTGTTTTCAGAGAAAGAATAAAGCGCTAGAATGACCCAGCCAATCACCTGACTTGAATCCCACAGAAAATCTAAGGAAAGAACTAAAGATTAGAGTTCATAGAAGAGGCCCACAGAAACTTCAAGATTTGAACAACTGTTTGTGTGGAGAATGGGCCAAAATCACTCCTGAGCAATGCATACCACTAGTTTCTCCATACAGGAGACGTCTTGAAGCTGTCATTACCAACAAATTTCAGTAAGTGTGTTCAATACTTTATCCCTGGGTCATTCCATTTTATTACACTGAACTTAATTTCTGAACTTATTTGTTTAGTTTTCTTTTGTATGGATGGATTACTTGGGTTGTTATGGACATCTGGTGAAAATTTCATGTCAACAGTACCTTAAGAAATATATTTACTGAGAAAAATGGTGACGTGTTCAATACTTATTTTACCCGCTGTATTTTGTTTTAAATACACACTTTTCATATTCAGCAAGGACGCATTACATAGATCAAGTAACAGTAAGAACTTTTTGCATTGTTTCAAAAAATATACATATATTATCTATGCACTATATTAAAATCTTAAATAAATAAATGCTGTTCAAAATCATGACACCTAATGAATAAACTAATGTTAATGAACCTAATGTGAAGTGTTGCCGGGAAGATGATAAATCTTGCAGAATGAGTTCTTGTGTGTTTCCATCTGTTTAGACAGCTCTAATAGGACCTGTAATGGGTGATGAGATCCCACCTGACACAGCGCATGCTGTCTCCGTCCTCATTCTGAAAGACATTATCATTGTAAGTGTCATTCTCTGAGACAGCTAAAGAGCACATTAGCATCTTTTTCCCCTCCTTGAACAAACATGTGTGGAGTGATATGATACTGTAACAGAGTCTGGACAACATGTAGCATTTCAAAGCAATTTTCTAATTGCTTCCAGGCCAAGGCCGATGCCTATATGGAAGCAATCCCTCCCTTCAACCTTTTCATCTGAAGATTGGGAAACATTACTGTGTTAAGAAAACTTGACCTGCGGAGGGCTAATTCATTGGAAAACAGCCTGTTGCTCATACACTCAGATCCACACTGGAGATGTATTTCCTTAAATCTCTGTGGTCCACATGTTTCAACACTATTCAAACACTGAGAGGTGGCTGTGAGAGGCATTACTCTACGACATATTAGCACCATTACACGGGCCTGATTATTGGAGCAGAAACGTATGCGAGGATAAAACGCTGCTAATAATGCACTGTGAAAACGAGCCACAGAAATCCCATGGGGTCTTAAAACCGTCTGAGAGCTAATAAAAATGTGAAACAGATCAGGTGAAGAGCTGGATTATCTCAGGAGAGGATCTGTCAGTGGAATGGAAACAAAAGATGGACACATGAAAAGAGGCTGCTGAGTGAAAAAGAATAGAAATGTTAGACTTCACACAGCACTGAAACATTTTAACTCTGTATGACACTTAAATGGGGGGGAGAAAAAAAGCTAAATCATCTGCACAGGCCCAAAAGAATGGCACTTGTGTGTTCCCTAATTCAAATGGTTTAATCTAATCTATAAAGCATTAGGTTTTTATGCAGGACACTGATATCATGTTTAATTTATGTAGTTAAAAACTAAGAGTCATGTATCATTCAAATGATGGGAGCCAAAATGCAGTTTACAGGAAAACAACAAGCATAAAGGATTATTTTTAAATTGAAACATGGTTTTCAACAGCTGCTGCAGTGGCTTCTATGAGGTCATCATCTCCTGTTTCCCGGGACAATTATTTAACCTCACTGATAAAATGACTTTCCCTTTTAAAAGGTTTGGGAGATTGATATCATATGATATGGAATTAAGGACTTCCAGTGTAGTTTATGCCATACAATGTGCTTTTTACCAAAAACTGCATGTGGGAGAAAATAAGAATCAGTATTTGTATATGTACATAAAATATTGGGAAAATTTGACATGCTGGATTTTACTGATTAGATTAAACAATTTTAACCAAGTCTGATTTTTTTTGCCGACAAGCATGACATTTCATTGATATACTTAACAATTTTAATGATTTAAAAATAAAAAGTATCTGGGGAGTCAGTTGCACCACATAATTTGTTTCCATTAATAGTGTGGATTATTATCTATTGGACGATCCCTTATATATATATATATATATATATCTATATATATATATATATCTATATATATATATATATATATATAATTATGACCCTTGCTGTCTGATGATTTTACAGATTACATCAAAAAACAAAAAAACAAAAAATTATATAATCTATATGTCAATTGACATCTAGTTAATAACAGGCTTGATTATAATTCAAACATTTCAGAGGCTTAAAGTCAAAAGATTAAATGGATCTTAGAGTCAGTGGCCCACACAAGTACCTTATTTTTTTTATTAGTACAGTAATAGTGTGGATTATTATCATTATATACTGTATATTATATCTATATTATATTTTATAATATATTTGGGAAAACCTAAACTCTAGCTGAATTCACCTCAGAACGTAGATTCTATGCAATTATGAGGTAGACATCGATAATGGTATTTCCACCCTCGGCAATAATGAATACATTTTAAATTAAATTTGTTTTATCAGCGTAAGAAATACACGATTATCATGAAACTCTGTACATCACAAATAATAAAATAATTATAGAATAGAAATTATAGCGATTTGAGTGCATTTATAAATGTACATTAACAAAGAAATGTGGTTTTACATTTCTTCATACGTTGCACTTTAGGTTTTACTTTACAAATATTTACAGCTCATAAAATGAACAACAGTGCATTCAAAGCTAATGTGCATTTAAATATAATCTCGCATTCGAGTCTCTTTTTTCCTTGTCAGTCGATAGGAAAAACGCTCCTTCCAGACTACTTGGACAGCTGCGGAAGTGCATTTTTGTAAAGATGCAAACGTTGATGGATTTCCATTTTTTTGTCTTCTCAGAAAATACAAAACGACATTTTGTGGATTTTTTTGTGGAAAGGTCCAGGCACTTCAAAAAACATTTTACTCGAGAACGTTACCCGATGCTCCTCAAAAAAGCATCAGTCAGCCAGTCAGTCTCTCTTTCTCTCTCTCTGTAGGGATGAAGCAGAATCGCTTTGTCTTATTTAGTGTTTGGTACATTCACCTTTGTCCCCAAAAGCTGAAAATGCCTGAAAATTACGCACTGGTCGTCGTAAAAAAGCGTTTCCAGGGCACTGCGTTTTGCTCATTCATTATTATCCATATACCATACAGTATCTTATCCATATAACTAACAGATGGGTTTGAACAGGTGCCCGTCTCCACATTCTCCCGAGTCCACAGAGATAATGGTGTAACCCAATCCTCAGTGAATCCTGTCCAGACGGTTACGCACTAAATCTGGTGTTTTTTCTACCTGCCTCATCCGAGAGACGACTCGTTAAAGAAATATTTAGGGGGTTTTGGGCACGTAATTACAAAAAGAAACCCAGCATGTGTAAAGAAAAATGACGACGAACCTCCTAAAACACAATTTTGTTCCAAGTCTAGAGAAACTGTACATGCGCACTTGGCACAACCGTGAACAGTGGCCGGTGGAGATCGTTTAAATCGTCAAAAATGTCTCTGATGAAGAATCCCTTTTGCATAAGTGAGAATGCGCAGTTTGGGCGGCTCAAGCGCGTCTTTACGCATCGTTCAAGTGTTTTATGCCTTGGTGCCAAACCCTCGTGTGTGATTCGCTACCTACAGCCACACTGTTCTACCACCATGTCCTCGTATTGTTTGTACACGACGTTGTTACCGGAGTCTATGTAAAGTATACTGATGGGGCTGAGTTTTGTGGGGACGCAACAGCTCGGCGGCGTGCTGTTGGGGTCCATGGAGTTCATGAGCGTCTGAATGATGGCGTGGTTGGTCGGCTCCAGGTGCGATCTCAATGGGAAGTCGCACACGCCCTCGCAGTGGTAGGCTTCGTAATCCAGCGGAGCGATGATCCAGTCGTCCCATCCCAGCTCTTTGAAATTGACATGCAGAGCCTTTTTGCTGCATCTCGATTTGGACTTTTTGCCATGCCGTTTTCCATGGCGATTATTGAGCGCAGTTCTCCGTCTGCGCCGCGCTTTGAACTGCAGCGCGCTCTCCTCCTCCTCCTCATCGTCTCCGCGAGACTTGATCTTCTCTTTCATCTCATTAAACAAGTTTTCTCTTTTCTTAGACCGCGTGTAGACCACCAATATGGCCTTTTCTTGCTGCGTTCGACCGTGCCGGTGGAAACCCAGTTGCTTTAGGTCAATTTCTGTGTCAGATTTGCCATGCGTAACCTTGAGCTGGAGACAAAGCTGATTCCCTTGATGTCTGCTTTTAAAAATTCCCCAAACGTCCAGAACCTCCCATTCTGCTTTTCGGGAATCCTGAAGATCAAGGGATCTGGAAGCCAACGGCCTCTCTGATCGACACGAGAGTAAATGAAGAGTGTAGACGCCTGATGGGGACGGCTGGCCATCCCCGGGCGGTTTTCGAAATATCCTTAATTCAGCACCGACCAGCTCCTCTTTGTCTGAGAGAGTTGAGACATCAAACAGATACGCTTGTCTTAGCAAAGGAGAGAGCGTGAGATCGTCTGCAAGATAAAGAGAAATAATTGCAATCAGATTCACTTAGAGTGACTCACATTCTCATTAAAAAATAGGTATAAAAGAGTAGTTAACAATAAGGAGATATAAACATGATGAAGATGCAGCAGCCGAGTAACTCAGTTTCATTAGTTTTGATAAATATTTTACCTTTTTTCTTTTTCTAATATGTTTCATAGAAGTTTGGTAACAAGCATGTACAACTTTTAATCATATTAGAATGCAGCTTGTAGGCTAAATAAAAATGAAAGGAAGATACATGGTTGAATAGTCACTCTGTTGGCTCACATTCTCAGAGATCAGGCTTTATCTTAGTTTTTAAGTTGGAAAGTGGTACAGACTCACTCAAAATCAAGTCTAAAAGAGTATCCATCTCAAATTAGACAAGAAAACGACAAGAAGCTTGAACAGTTGTAGCCCACAAATTAACAAGATAATTGTTGACAAATATTTTAAGAGAAATCATATTTGCTTGGTCAGTGCAGCAAACATGTGTGGTTTCTCTAAGTCTACACTCTTAAAACTAAAAGTTCTCCAATATTCTGTTCAGTAAAGAACCCGTTATTTATCAAGAAACATTTTTGATGGATATGATTTTTTAGGGGATTAAACATTCTTGATGGAACATGATAGGTCCTGAAGATTAGAATTGGTTTTAGGAGTCTATAAAGCACTGGTATATAATTTTCTAAAACACTAGAATTTTTTAAAAAGTTACTTTTAGAACGTAAAAAGGTTCTCATGTAGATCTACAGCATTTGTGGTTCTATTTGGAACATTTACGCCACGTGTGTAATTTAACTGTTTGCAAAATAATTTGTCATAAGTATGTACAGGTGACTACGCAAATAAGAGAGATCTGGTAGCCATAGCGAGGACGAGAGAGAAAGAGGGAGAGTGGGGGGAAAAGAGTGCGCCAGACACAAAGCAGACACAAAGCGACATACTGTACGTGTTGAACAATGCACAATTAATGCATTCTTTCCCCTTCAGGAATCCAGAGGCCTAGTCGCACTTTATCACCGCCTTTTATCTCTCTGACAGACCAAACGAGAAGCATTTATCTGAATTCATGTGAGCTTGTGTATGTAAGAATTTCAGTTGAACTATTATCGCTCCAACTACGCCTGAGGCACAGATATCATTTAGCCTGAACAAAATCCCAGATAAATACATGCATCATTTTGAATAACACCAGACTAATTTTAATGTGACTGTTTGAGAGCCGATTGCTTTTTAATGCTTAAATACAAAATAACTGCACTGCAGTTAAAACTAAATCCAATCTTAAAAACGGCACTTAATTTGTAGTTTTAATTCATATGTACTACAAATAAAACGAAAATGAATATTATTTTGGCTTTCTTTGTCCATGCGTGAACAGAATTGTCAAATAATTCAAATTAAATGTTTGTTTTCGTTCCTGTGCACGTATGGTCCACATTAGCGTTTTTATAGGACCTCAAACAAATCGAATACAAGGTCACCAAATAATGAACAGTTCTGAATTCCCTCCCACCCCATTAAAATGCACCCCGCTTATATTTCATCCCTTCCGCCAAAAACAACATCCCCGTTCAAAAGTGATTATTGTACATTATATAAAATACAACTTTATGCAGCAAGAGTCGGACGAGTTTACGCGACAGCCAAAACAAGATCACCGAGACAAGTAATTCATAAATCACTCCAGACACACAATCGCTCGCTTTTAATCAATCAACATTCTTCTCCAATAATTCGATTCTGTACCGAGAGAGAGAGAGAGAGAGAGAGAGAGAGAGAGAGAGAGAGAGAGAGAGAGAGAGAGAGAGAGAGAGAGAGAGAAGAGGAGGAGGAGAGACTTTTTAGGGTGGTACCAGGCACCATCTGCGTTTTAATGAGTTACTTACAAGTGCCAAAAGTAATTTTCATACATTCCGTTTGTTCTTGTCTGATCTTGCAACCATAACGATCTAAAATTTGGGGAAATGTCTTATCTGTTTTGGAGGAAATTCCTTCCTGTTACACAAAAAGATTACTGCCTTATCATAATTGAACGGCGCTTGAGTGGAAATGATTCTTGATGACATTCAGCAGCGAATGACGCGCATGGTGCATATAGCCAAGACATTGTAGTGAAGCCTGGCAACTGGAACAGTTTGATTCTTGCATTAGGTGTTGACGGTAAATGTTACAGACCGATTGCTACAGCACTTTAAGATGCTTATAAAAACGTTTTGATCTGTAACCCCGCGTAATGCACTAAACTCTCCACAATTTGAAGGCTATAAAGCCAGCAAAATGCCCAAAAAGCAACAATTGTCCAAACCTAAACAGACGTAAGGTCCTGTCCAGTTTTTGCTCTTCTCTTTTGGTGATGTTCCACTGGCTGAACTAGTTCATTACGGGAGAATAGACAGTGTTTGATATGTTATGACATGTACACTCAATTAGATCACCCAGTTCAAATACTCCAATCAGCGGTTTGAACCCTCAGAGGGTCCAGTGAAGGGTCATAGCCAGTGACACATCAAATCAAAATCAGTGAGGAAAGTGAAGCTTTTTTCATCAAATCAGTTGGCGCTTCTGTTCTTTCTGCGAACGCATTTGTCTGCAGAGGAAAAGTGCACTGTTTGCGCCGCCTTCCTCTTTTTGTTGCATGTTTTTGCGTTCGTTTTTCCCCCTCAGTGTTCACACAATTATTTGTTGCAAAGAAATCCAATGTCACCGCAACTAATACGCATAACATTGTTAAATAGAAAATGCAACTAAAAACGATACTCTAAAACTGAAATAAAAGTCTTAAACGTTTGCAAGCAAAAAGACTGTATTTGCATTGTACAAATAATATTTCCTTTAAAAAAAAAAAAGCTCATTTAATCATATATTATGGGTTTTTTTTCCTCGCATGAGGTTTGTGAGAACAGCCCGTTACTGCTTGCACGCGAGGATGTTAAGGGAAAGATTTATTGCCTTCATTTAGAAAACGCACCAATTAGTGTTTTATTGGCACGTTACCTTAGGGTCAATGTAAAACTAATATAACTTTATACTAGCCGAAATATGAGGTCGTGCTGACCATTAAATTGTGACCCAAGCAGGACGACTGATCACCAAACCCTTAGCACATGAGCAAACCTTAAAACAATTATTCGTCCAATTTAAGGGGAAGATCTCGTTATTTTTCCCTCTAAGGACAATCTATGTCTATTTATGGTTTTTAGATGGTATTTAATTTTTTTTACCAACAGAAAGTCGTTGCTCATGTCTGAGTTAAAGCATATACATATATTTTTCTTTCCTGTATTACATTATCTCAATAAAGATTTCAAAGTAAAAGAATGGTTCATTACTAAATATTGAAAATGCATAGTGCATAATTCAGACAGATAATGCATGTAAGAAAACAAAACAGAACAAACCTTTTCCCCTGTCTACAAAACTCGTTATGGTGTTTGCAGACTTTGAAGAGCGGAAAAAACTTGCATTGAGCCCCAGCTTTTCAGCGGCGGAGTAAGTCCTGTATATAGAGATCATGTAATCGTGAGGCACAACCGGGTCCTTTAAATCATCCCGACGACCCGCACCCGGAGAGGATGCGAAAATCTCTTTATGAAATTTGGGTGACCTTTGCCCATCATACGCGCTCCTGGCACCCTTGCTCCTTTTCTGCGATATGAGCGCAGCTGACTGGCAACACGGTAAACTCCAAAGGAAAATGAAGAGCGTGTAATAGGCGACTGCTCTCAAGGCATCCATGGTGTTACTGTCCCCCAAAAAACGTGAAGGCGAGCGTGTCCCAGTGAAGACGGTGGGGTTTTTTTTTTTTTTGGTTTGTGTTGGTTTCACGAGCACGGACAGCGCGAGATCTGTGTTGCGTGTCTCAAGTGAAGTGCGCTGTGCGCTCAAGAGTTCCAGGCTGCAGACACATCCGATCACGAGTCACGCCACTCCACAGACGCTTCTGGATTTATTGGAGAACTTCTCCAGACTCTCTATACACCTCCTAAGTTTTTTTTACGTCAGTATAATATTTGCTATATACAAGCAAATCACTAGTTAGAGTAATGATTTTTATATAATAATAATAATAATAATGATGATGATTGATGATGATGCTAATAGCATGCATAATAAAAATAGCATATTATAAAGAATAAGTATTATAAGTGTGCTTTCTTGCATAAAATCATTGTTTTAAAAGAATCAGAACAAGTCTAAAACAAGGTTTAATATGATTAATGTTAAAATTGATATTTTATTTAAATGTATAAAATGTATCATTATTGCATATTCATTTAAAAATAATAAAATAATATATGTATAAGTAGACTAACATGTTGACAGATGATAACAGGTCGCCAGAAATATTCACAGATCTACTGCACTACAAGCACCTCACTGCAGGGCACATCGTCTCGCGAAGAACTGCACCAGTCCCGTCGAAACTAAAAGTTGCTTATTAAATCGTGACCATTTTAATGAAAGGTCGAAATGAAGAACTTATTTGTAAAGAAAAGAACAGGCTATGTGAGAATTTATTGTTGTCAAATGTAAGCCCACAATAACTGACCAAATAACTTGAACATGTTTGAAGTTTCTTCAATCTATCTTCAATGGGATGCAATTACATTGAAATTCATGTTCAAATGAATTCCCAAGCAATCCTGTCAATGTATACGTATGTGTTTCAATCCTAAAGCTGAAAGACATTATTGTAACTGTCATGTAAAAAGTCTCACTTTTATCCTCGCAAAGCTGTGGCTGCAGACACTGCCAAAAATTTAATTCTCCAGCTTCACCTGTCCCGTTATCTTGCGCTACACTGCCTCCTTGCGGTCATCAATAGCGTTGCTGTATGAAAAATGGCTGCATTACACAAATGATCAAAATAACACAACCTAGCAAAATCCATGCTCAATTAGTCGATGTAGGTCGATTATATTATTTAAAGGTCATAATATTTTCAAATGTAACGCAACAAACTCCAATGCAAGCAACAATAATATGGTCAGACAAATACCAATGTGAATTCAGGTTAATTGGGATATTTTTCCCCAGTCATCTCATCGACAAAAAGTCTCCCAATTTACATGAAATTGGCAAAAAGTGTCCCAGTTTACCTAAATTTACAGGGAGACTGGGCTAGCTGTCGCACTTTATACTCCGATTAATATAATTAATGTTCTCTATATTTGCATATACCATTGTTGACACAATCTGTGATTAAACAGACAATTAGGCCTATGGAAAAACTAAACTCAAGAATTTCATGAAACATGGGAATTGCTTTGAGATCACACCTAAAACCTAAAAGTGAGGGTTTTTCCCCCCCGGTGGAAGCTTAGACCTGCCAAGAGAGCATTGCAATAGTCCAGCCTGGACAGAACAAGAGCTTGGACAAGGAGTTGTGAAGCATGTTCCGAAAGAAAGGGCCTGATCTTCTTGATGTTGAATAAAGCAAATCTGCAGGACCGGGCAGTTTTGGCAATGTGGTCTGAGAAAGTCAGCTGATCTCAATCATAGCTCCAAGGTTGGCTGTTTTTGGCACCCATTGCGGTTTTTGAAAGTGCTCTAAAGTTGAGCTGAGAATGTAACTGGTAGCATTGATTTAGCCAACAAATAATGGCATTAATAAATGGTAAATCACATGAAAAATCTTCAGTTCAGCATGGCAGCTTCATTGTTTTCCCTGCAACACAAAGCACTGTAAATACATAACCTTCTACAGATTTGTACAATAAACTACTTTCTCACAACGTGATGTTTTACTCTAGACCATTTCTACAAATGCATCAGTTCTCCAACATAACGTTTTAGACATTTTAACAGTAAAACGTAACTTGTTGTTCTAATATCTACCAGCAGAGGGCAGTGAAACACCCGATTATTATAACTGCGCGCCCTTCATATAACAAACAGCAGATATAGGCCTACTATGCATATAATATTCAGTCGGTCACATGTATTTGCTAGAACTTGCACTTTAATTTTTCGATCAATTAAAAAAGTTATTAAACTAAATGAGATTTAATAAAATCATATCTTTTTGTATTAAACATAGACATAATTAGGATGTCATACTGAATGAGTTAACACGGAGAACCTTCTCTGGAGAATGGCTTGACGCTCGTTTGGTAGGTTGACTTCAGCACCATGGAGAGCTGACTCCTCCACTCGCTGCACTCAGTCTTTACCGTCAGCAGAGCTGCTCAAGTATGAACCGAACGAACCCTGCTCCAAATAAACATCTCAAACCAGACTAAGCTGGTTTTCTTATCTTATATGGTCTCCCAGCCATGGTCAACGTGAGAGTTCGGCCACTTTTCAGCAGGTCAGCCTGGGATTTGATCATAAAACAAACCTGGATTGGTTTTCAGTAGTACAATGTACTTGATTTCTACACTTCAAATGTTAGTTTGAAGACTGCATGAATAAAGAATTAGCCTACTTCGGTTTGGTATTTTTGAAAAACCATTGAGGAACCAATCCCCAAAGAACCTTTCAGTGAACAATTCTTAAAAGGAGCATTTCTTTTCTTATAGTGTGAAGAATATTCGAATAATCTAAGAACCTCTTTTCCACTTTAAAGAACTTTTTGTTCAATGGAAAGGTTCCATGAATGTTAAAGTTTCTTCATGGGACCATCTATGCCAAAAAAGAACCTTTTTTAAGAGTGTAGGTCAAACCCCATCCATCAACCATAAATACTGTGCACAAAAACAAAGCTCTATAAGTCACTTTTGATCAAATCATAAGGTATGAGTAGTATGACTGTCATCAGTAAACCAAATCAATAAATCCGACCCGTTAAATCTCATTCGACCATGTAAGGGTTAATTCTTGCTGCTCGTTACATAACACACTTGGAGCATTAGTCAGATTCACGTCGTCATGGCGATGTTAATGTCCTCAGCCTCTTCTGCTTGAGCACATACACTGATGCGCTGAGATGTGCTGTGTGCAATAATCTGGCTTCTCTCGCAGACTGAGGCTGAGAGTCCATCGCATCAGATCAAAACAAGGGCTAAGGGCTGAGGACCGAGAGAGAGCGCACTGTGTTGTTTTGAAGGGATACGGAGCAGCGCATCCTTCACTCACTCACTCACAGGAATCCATCCAGCCCAACACGAGGCAAGTGTATTTACTTACTGCGTCACACTGTTGTTTACCATAGCGGGGTTTACTAACACGCATATATTAATGGGAATAATGTTATACATTCTAATATTAGTAGATAAAGGCTAGTTTTTTTAAACAAGAATAGCGTACGACATGTTCTTTGTATAGCCTCTATTCAACATGTTCGCTCTAAACTTGAATTACGCATTGCTGTAATGACTACAGCAAAGACTAATGTTTAATTTTAAGAAACAATAAAAATAAAAAAAATTAATAAAAAAGTAATGAAATGTATATTTTTAATGATATGATATATATTTCTGTATATAGTACATTATTCAATTTTTCTTTTTTTCTTATTATATTAGTTTTATATTACATCCCTACTGTTTTATTCCTATGTATGTCTGCACTATCATGTATGTCTGCACTATGTTTTTACTTTCTTCTACACTGGAAGCTCCTGTCGTCAAGTCAAATTCCTTGTGTGTGTAACATACTTGGTAATAAAGCTCTTCTGATTATGATTATGATTTTCGATAAAAAGTTCTTTTCTTTCGTTTTTTTAGTCGTTGTTTAGGTGGGACAGAAGCGTCGTTTGAGATTTCAGAGATCGTCTGCAGCTAAACGTCTGTCAGTGAGGTAGCCTACTGTCAATAAAACTTGTTTTAATTAAGTTTTTTTTTACGAGCTGAAATATTAATATTGCCCTTTGTGGGAAAATTGTTGTTGCATGAGTCTAGTTTTGACAGTATATTCACAGAACGCTATGAAACATTATAGAGGTGTTTCAAAAGTTTCGTTTATTTAATTATATAAAATAGCCATTTTTGAATGATTATATATAAATCATGTATGCAATGACTTTAATCAAATAGATTTTCGTCAAAAACATACATTTAATGGTTATACAGTAAATAAATTACTTGTTCAGAATTCCTTTTGAGAATAAGAGGGATTAAAATGGACAAATAGTAAAACATTTAATATAATTAAATATTGTAATAAATAAATAAATAAATAAATTTGATTCATAAAAATGACTTAATTTTATTAATCATTTGTGACCCTGGACCACAAAACCAGTCATAGGGTCAATTTTTCGAAATTGAGATATATATATAATTTTTCCATTGATGTTTGTTAGGATAGGATAATATTTGGCCGAGTTACAACTATTTGAATTTCTGGAATCTGAGGGTGCAAAAAAATTAAAACATTGAGAAAATCGCCTTTAAAGTTGTCCAAATGAAGTCCTTAGCAGCGCATATTACTAATCAAAAATTAAGTTTAGATCTATTTACGGTAGGAAATTTACAAAATATATTTATGGAACATGATTTTTACTTAATATCCTAATGATTTTTGGTACAAAAGAAAAATTGATAATTTTGGTGACCCGTGTGACCAAGACTGGTTTTGTGGTCCAGGTCATATATATATAATTATATATATATATATATATTATGTGGGTGTGTGTGTGTTGTGTGTATATATATATACCCAGTATAAGGTTTTGTTTTGTTTGTTTGTTTTCATCTGGGAGTAAAACGTGACCCAGACATGTTATGACATCAACTGAACACGTAATAAAGGTTTAAGTAACAAAGTGTCACATTGTAACTCTAAAGGAACAAAGCTGACAATCAGTTCAACAAGACAACAATGTGTGTGGGCAACATGCAACGGGTCGTGTCTTCTTAGAGAAAGTGCACTGAATTCTCACGAAATAGAAATTTAGAAAGAAAAAAAATTTATACTAATAATAAAACGAATAAAATAATAATAAACACCCTATAGTCAGTTAAAAATGTATGGAATGCTTCACACTGTAGACTGTTACATATAAGAGAAGCGACTAGAGAAAAGGAACGGCAAACATTAGTGATCGTGCACACTGATTAATGTACAATGTCGGCCTGTATTTAACAATCTTCTCCTGTAGTCAAGCTCAAATAACAACACTGAAACTAGCAAGCATAGAAAGCACTCAAAGCCAGTAGCAAATGCATTAGCACACATTACACTCCGTCTCCAGTAGCTTTGAGTCATCACTGCTTTAGTGGACTAATGACAGAATGAGGAGTCACTGGTGCTAAGGCAACTGATTTAAAGTGTCTCGATGTGTTGTGTTGACTACATATTTAGCTAGAAGACAACAGCCTTAGTTATATATCTGTATATCAGAAATTAAAATACTAAAAGTTGTTAAAAATGTTGATTATAATGGAAAATTACAATATATTTTGATAAAAGGGCCTAAGAACAAACAGTATACACTTTCAAAAAAGGTACAAAACTGTCACTGGGGTGGTGATACTATATTTATTTTTAAAACACAAATATTATGTCTTTAATACCAATATTATACCTTTAGGGTACTAATATGTAGCATTTAGGGGAAATATGGTACAAAGATGTACCTTTTGTACCTTAAAATTATTGCCCCAGTGACAACTCTGTACCTTTTATTCTGAGAGTGAGATGAAGCAGATTTTTTGTCGTGTTTTATGCATGAAATCATTCTTCTTAATTAAAATATGAGCAGCATGTTACATAAGGTGTTATGAGTCAACAAGTATATAACCTCTAACTCTGACTGCACTCCAGCTTTATCAACTCAAGCCAGCCATGCCATTTGCAGTGGATGGATTAAAGTGATTTAAGAGAAATTGCATCAGTAACTTCTAACTGTGTCAGGCTGAATCTAGTCTCAGCTTTTCTAGGTGACACATGAGATCTTCTTTTGTTTTCTGTTTTGTGTTATAATTAAATTTTGGTTTTGCTTATATTTATGTATTTTTTAAAAACACTAAGCTTCTTGCCCTGACACAAGGCACCAATCAAGGACTGAATGGCTGACTAATGTCACTGACCACTATCTGGCTTATGTAAAGACAATGTTCCTCTGTGTTGACAAGTCTTTGTTGCTAGGTTCTGTTGGGCTCAGAGAGAAAACAGTCTAGCTCCCATGAGTGGCAAATTGACAGTCAATAATTTTACAGCTTATTGACTAAGTAAAAAAAAAAGTACAGTTCAAAAGTTTGGAGTCTGTAAGATTTTTTAAATGTATTTGAAAGTGTTTCTTATGCTCACTGAGGCTGTATTTATTTATTCAAAAATACAGCAAAAACTGTTAAATATTTTTTTACAATTAAAACAGTTTTCTGTTGAAATAATTTAAAAGTACTTGATTCTTGATGGCAAAGCTGAATTTTCAGCATCATTACTCCAGTCTTCAGTGTCAAATGATCCTTCATAAATCATTCTAAAATGCAGGGTTGCTGCTCAAGAAACATTTCTTATTATTATCACAGTTAAAATGGTTGTGGTGCCTAATATTTTTATATTGTATTTTTCAGGATTCTGATGAATAGCAATTCAAAAGAACATTTGTTTGAACGGGAAATCTTTTGTAATATTATAAATGTCTTTACTGTCATTTTTGACCAATTTAATGCGTCCTTGCTGAATAAAAGTATTAATTTCTTTAAAACAAAAAACTTACTGACTTACTTAACTTTAATAATTTAAAAGAACACTCAGAAAAAAAAAAACAAGTAGCACGTTTTCCATATTCGAAAGGAATGCGCGACCTACATTAAGGTTGTCCTTTGACTTCTTTTGTAATGAAACATGGCATCCTCACACAAAACGGAAAGAGGCAAGAACCCAGCTATGCAACAGGTGTCAACATTAAGGGGTCAATTACGTCATCCGCACTGAAAGCAACCATAAGCCTTACATAACCAACTTCAAAGAGATGCTGAAAAACAAGGCACACACAACCACAACATACACCACTAATAACAGGAAATGGACCAATGACGTCATAGTCAATCAAGCGTGATACATGATATTAAATTATTCAGCCGTTGGGCATTGGTCTGTTAGTTATGAGCAGATCTGGAACACCCAAAGCAGTTAAATAAGCTATTCAGAAGGATGGGGTTTTATCATCTCTGTACCTAGACGAGGATTAAATTGACTAAATTACTTCCTTCTCCAAGTGCAAAGCCTTTTACATAACACTTGGTAAATTCACTGTTCATCAGATGAATCATGTTAAAAAATAGCATTGGATCAGTTTAATTTAGAGTAAGTGTTCCTGCAGTTTAATTCCAAGTACTAGTGAATTTATTTATATTTAGTGGGTGGCTGAAACTCAAGGCGGCACTATATTTCTAAATTGGGTAGAAAACAAGATTTAATGACAATTCTTTGCAAAACTTTTATTTAGCATTTAAGTACATCAAGTATTGTAGCCTGGTATATAAGTATGTATAAGTATATAAGTATTATATACTGGTTATATAATTATATATTATATACTGACTGGTATATAAGTATTGTAGGCTGCACTCTAGTCTATTTTCAGAACCATTCATAAACTAGGTTAAACCAGCCTGGCATGTTGAGTCATGTCCTCATTCATTTTTACACTATAATCTTTCTTTGTTCTGGTTTGTTTGTCATACCAAAACCTCATGTTCAAGCAACCTGTTTTCTTTTTTTACAGTTTTATTTGAAGTATTCCCTATTTAAGAAGAATGGGACCTTTTCAGACATACGAGGTGCTGAACCATCTTTAAATTATTTCTGTCTAAACACGTTTTTACTTACAGTAAGACTGATTGCATGTAAGCAAGACTACAACAATTTTACTTTAAGGACCCAAGCATAATACAGCTTAATACCAGCTTTAAACAGCTCACCTCAGATGCTGACTATAGGTTTTCTGTAGGTAGTCGTAGCACCATTCCATGCTCCCAGTAACCGATTTTCCATTTCCTGCAGGTAAAGGAAAAGGGAAGCATGCGCAGCCGTATCCCTCGATTTGTCCTCCACCCTTTACGTACTAAAGCAAAGGAGTCATCAGCGTCCAACATGCCATTGTCAGAAGAGGAGAGCAAGGATTTTGACATTAGCTCCCAGCACTCTAAAAGAACCATCAGTCCTAACAGCCTGTCCTCAGGTAGGACACAAGGTTATCATGACTTTTCACTGATGGCTTTTATGTGTTGTTGGCCTTTGTTCATATGGCCTCTCTGATAAGGAAAAGCACACTTGTATAATTTTAAATGGGATGTTATGTCATTTCCACTTGGTTCTATCTTCTCAGATGATACTGGATGCCCAAGCAGTCAATGTGCATCGCCAACCAAGACCCCCTCAGGCTCTGACAACAGCCCACTGGGTTCCCCCGCTCTGGGAGAGCGCAAGATCAAGGTGAAGAGAGTTCGGATGAACGTAGTGGCCGAGTGGAGCGCACCCACACAGAAGTACAAGCGAGAGAAGCAACAGCGTTCACCAATCATGAATAAAGGTAATTTTATTTCTGCAATTATTGCAACCTTTTTATATTCTATTATTTTCTTTAGATTCTCAAGGTTTATTTTTAAAATAATAGCAATAGTAAATTATTCATTTTAGATTGCCTTTCCAATGCTCAGAAACACATACATCAGTCATAATAATTGAAAAGAGAAAATAAAATATATATGACTTTTGATTATGACCATGACAACAGGTCAAATAGTCAATGTTTACAGAACTGTACGTTTTCTGCATTCGAAAAAGTAAAGAACCGCTTGGTTTAGTAATCTAATGTTTGGTTAGTTACATAAACAACCACAACTAGTGTACATAGAAGGACAGTTTGCACATGGGATCTTTATCAGCTTGTGTGCAATTGTGCATGTCCACTGGGGTGCAGGTTCAAACACAAAAACACATACAGTTCTCCAAACTTCTGCTTTGAAACAAGGGTATGATGAGTAATTAATTTATATCATGGTCACACCTGCCTGTTTAATCCATTTAAATGTTCTTGGGATTCTGCTGGAATGGGTTTCTCTGAAGTCTTTTTTGAAAACAGAAAAAACACAACACAATCCAGGAAGTAGCAGGTGCCATGTGCTTGATTACCCTTCCTCATAGAGGCCAGTGATTGGTTGGCTTGTAAATTGCCAATCAGTGCAACTTAAAGTAGTTGGCTCCTCCCACTTCCTGTGAGAATTCACAGCATTTGAGCTTGATTTATATTGAGCAACTTGTACAGTTTTGTAGTTGTTAACGAGTTAGTCACATTTGTTTGGTTAGTTAGGTAGATAGTAGCACGTTTGAAAAAGTACGCACTTTATCATGGTTTTGTCAAAAGGAAAGAGATGCTTCTCAGGTGTGTATATTTTTGGAAAAACTTTTAGTAAAAGCAGAGTCCTGAATTATCTTACCCCCTCTTCAGTATATCTCTGTCTTTCAGTCACCTCATTTTTAATTTAATGCTTAATACATTTTATTTAGATTATTTTAAGATTTTAGATTTTTTTTTTCTTCCCCAAAATCTTATGTTATCTGAAATATGTCTTAATCTGATACAAGTATGTCTAATATAGTTCAGAAGGTTATCTATTTGCTTTCCCACTTACTTCAATGGTACTTCCAGGAAGTAGGTAATCAGTATTATATCTCTTTAGTCTTAAGTTTGGCAAGAATAAAAAAGTATAAGAATATATCATGTTTTTAAAAGCCCTCAGAATAAAAATAAAAAAAGTGACAATTTCAAATATAATGATAATTTAGCAATTAACATGTTGCAAGATATAATAACGTTGCTACTTTTGAATGGCTGTGAAAGTAGAAACCGTGTAGTTATGGCATCTGCCAGCAGGCTCTAAATGCTAAAGCCAACTAGAAAAGTTAATGACTGCAGGTAAGGTGATATTCAAGCTTGCATAAAAGTGCTGAGAGAAACCGAATGTGAAGGATTCCTCTGCCACTGAAAGATTCAGTCCCTGACTTCCCAAGCCTTACTACTTCCATAATGGAGTCAAATGATGTTCATCACAGAAGTTTGTAACCCTATACCCTGTGACAGGCCTTTTTGATCTGGCTACTGAAATCATGCTAATTGGAAACGTGCTTGGGTTGTGCATTTGGCGGGTTTTAAGTCTCTACTTCCACAGTCTTTTTAGATACCATTGAATGGATAAGTTTTGCTGATGTTGAAGTCTTTTTAGCGGAAACTTTAGACTTTTGATCCCAATGTTTATGCACTGTAGGCAGTGAGACAGATTTCAGCTCATCTAGCAGCACTGGAAGCTACAAGACACATGAAACTCTGCCCAGCAACTCTGCAGGGAAGAACTCATCTTCTCGCAGGTATGGTTTTTATGCTTTTTTTTTTTTGTTTTGTTTCTTTAGCCTAATCCAAGATGGCTGATACTTTGTTTATTTTTCTCTGTCAGATTTGATATTTCTTGCTAGATGACTTACAATTTTAAATTTGCATGTTAAAAGGTGGTGTTTTTTTTTTTTCTCCCTAGGCTTGATTGTGTTTATGGGGGGCACTACAATTCCAATGCTCGTTTTGTAAAAAAAAAAAAAAACACTATTTTTCACATAATTTACCTTTATTCCACATCGCGCTGTCCCTTCTCCTATAAACGTGCTTATCATTTCCTGCTTTTATGAAGCCCCTCCCTCAGAAATACACAATGGGCTCAGAATGGTTAGCTGGCCCAGTGTGTTGTAATTCGCTAACCGCCTAGTGCGCGTTCTAAACGTCCTGCCTCAGCGCAGCGCGACGGTTGTATTGTAAACAATGGCGTCTCTGTTAAAGCAATAAGCCAAGAAGCCGTAGTTTACAGTGAATTTATAACACCTAGGACAGTTAGGTGAAGCAGTTATTCATGTATGTAGTAAGGTTTCAAAAATAAAGGCATAAAAAGCAAAAAGGTAATCCTAGTAATAAAACGTATTCTTCCACCAACAATGTTGGTCCTCAGAAACTTTGTGGTTGACAATAAAAGTTGCGGCCAAGCAACACACCAAAGTAAACAAAGGTGTATGTTGTAGAGAATTTACAAGAGCTTCGGACGTGGCTACACCAATCAGAATCAAGCCGGAACTGTCCGTTTATAAAATTGCTTATCTATTTGAGCCGGTGAGACCCAGGACTATAGTGACGGATCGCGCCAGAACCTTCTGCAAGCACGCTCTTAATGGGATGTGTTGGGGTGTTGTCGTCTCTATATTTTTAGATTACGCTGTTATTGGTAAATACTACTGCTTCGTTAGCTTTTAAAGGCTAATGGTTTTATCCTTGAATAAGTGTAAACAGTACGGGCAACGCATGTGCTGACGGGGTTGCGTCACTGTAACCGCTTCTCATAGCTATGTGAAAAATAATTGTATAAGTGGAACAGTTCATTGTTGTAGCTGAGCTGATGATCTGAATGAGAGAGAGATGCAGCAGAGCAGGGCGACATGAGGAACAGGATTAGAAGAACCGCTGCTTTAGAACATTGTTTTTGAAACTTGTGAATCCATTAGAATCGTAGAAGACAGAATCGCGATTCATATAAACAGATTTTTATGTGCACCCCTAGTTTTCTCTTCCTCTTCTCTAAAGCAGCACAACATGGCCTCATCCCCTTTGCTGCATGTTCCCGGGGTTTATCTGGGTTTGTGACTTAACGAACCCGGGAAGTAATTCTTTGCAGTTGTTTTTGAAGGCATTAAACTGCCAGAATTTTAAAAGACATCAAGACGATATCTCCATTTGCATTGAACTTTCAGCGCCGCAACTTTGCAGAAATGTATGTTTAGCAACATTACACACTAACTAACGTTAAAGTTAAATCGCAGTCAACCACCCCTGTAAGTCCTTTTTTAATATAGTGTGTAAAATAGTTTGATACAGCATGCAACATTGTTCTTATTATGAGATTAATGGCATACAGTTATATGAACATTTACAAAACGTCACTCTGAAAATAGAAGTTCAAAGCACAGTGCACATTTTGGTAAATCTAAAGTAGTAGGTAAACAAGATATTCCATGCATGCTGATAGAATGTGTTGCATGGTTTGTTGTTATTCCAAATATAGCCTGTGTCTTGCCTATCATGACACTGTCCTGTCCAATCTTGTTCTTATCTCCCTTAGCAGTGGGCCCCACATCAGAAGCCTGCCAGTGTTCAAACCCGCAGGAAGCCCTACTGCCCCTCGCGACGCAGAACTTTATGCCCCATACAGGACACCCCCCAAAGCCCCCTCCATTACCAACAGCAGTAGCAACTCCAGCTCTACCAGAAGGTATGGACAAAGAGGCAGAAGCAAACAGATGGAAGGAAGTTGAGAACATGGTAGATGCAATATATTCTATGCAGGGCTCAGGCGCAATACAGATAGTGTTATCGTGTCCTCAACCTCTTCACAGAATAAAGGATTAGATTGGTCATGGCTTGGCTGTGCCAGGCTTTGAGGGGATTTTGACAATTGTCTGCTCATTTTGCCCACGCAGACAGCAAAGCCGTTGGCTGGCTGATAGGAGTAAAGTGTTTTTCAGTGCTGCGTTTTTGTAGAGAGGGTGAGGGGCATTAATATTTCATGTGCACACAGTATGTTTGAAGATATTTAGGCTGTGTTTGGCTTAATAACATGATGTGCGGTTTCTGGGTTTTTAGTTTTGCCTTTTATGTGATTGAGGGTAAGGAAACTAGTGGGTATTCTTGTTGACATGGTCAAAAGGAGTGAATTTGGTTGTACATGTAGTTTCCATTAATTTTTTTTATTTTTTTTTATCTAAGCACAGAACGTGTGTGCGCTGTAATGCCTTTCTGAGCTTCTCCAGGGTCCTTGTTTGTTCTTCCATTGTTTCATCTCTGGCACAGATGCAAATTTGACTCCAAAGCAACATAGCAGGTTGCTAGGATATGGTGCCTCTAGTTTTAGTGCTGGTAACAGGGCATTGCTTTTTTTTTTTTTTTTTTTTTTTTTTTTGTTTTAGGTCTTTATTATTTACATATGAATGTAAATACATTAACCTTTGCCTCTCCTATTGCATGGTTGGTTGCATTTTATTATTTGCTTTTGTTTTTTTGTTTTTTCTTTTACCTCGCTGACCATGACACAATCAAAACAGACCTGCAGTCTATATTTGGGTCACATCCCACATGTTGAATTGACCTAAACAAAATTTAATGGACCAAATAAAGGGCAGTTATGGTGATTTGTGTAATATGGGTTTTTTCAATTTGTAAAGCCTTTTGCATTTGGATGGAAACAGTAGCTGGATTTCCATTCAAAGTTGCAAATTTAACTTATGTGCAAAATTACATAAAACCGAGTATTGCATAAAACATTTGTGAATAAGCACCGTTTCCATCCAAGAGTCAAAGAGACAAAAAAGCGTCACTTCCTGATAAACTGACACTAAATATCACTAAAAAAAGTAGGAGAAGCCACTGAAAATTTATAATTTTCTTATATAATAAATTACTTGCACCTCAAGACGAAACACAATAAATGCACAGTGTAAGTAGTTCTGGCATGCATTTATACAGAAGTGCTTTGATTAAAGACTTTGCTCAGGCATTTCAGAATGATCATAACATTTGAGATGCAGATCGGTCTGCTGTTTAGTCCGGTTATACCATCCCATTGCACAAAGTCACGCAAAATGTTTCCATCTCCCATTATTCGCATTAACCCTTTTTCTCACAAGTCAAAAACCACCTCGAGGGAGTGTAAACTTTTTTTTTTTTTTTTTTTTTTTTTTTTTTTGCAAATATGAACTTTAAATTTTTTCAAAATTGGCGTTTCCCTCGCTTGTTTCTGATGCAATACTTCAAATTGCACATAAAAACAGGGTGATGGAAACATAGCTATTAACTTGTTACAGACAACAGGCCATAAATTTCATTACTTCAGCTCTTGTTGTAGCTTTCATATTAGCATGCGTCATCAAATTTAAAAAAGCTTGCTTTTAACTTTCAGAAGAACCACTCCTGTATGCTACCATTCCTGCGGAGACCATCATGGCATCAAGCCTCCCAATCCAGAGCAGTACCTTACCCCTCTACAGCAGAAAGAGGTAGCCATACGACACCTCAAGACAAAACTTAGAGACTCCCAGAACACAGTTTGTGACCGGTAAGAGTCCGCTTTCAAATACTTGCACTAATGCATTACTGAATTGCAGTTCCCTCAAGAGCTTTGACACAATTTGCAAACTGATATCACATGGTACATTTTCCACACTGATGGGTTTCAGGGAGGCTGAGATTGAGGAGCTGAAGTCCCAACTGGGGCGTATGCGGGAGGACTGGATAGAGGAGGAATGTCACCGTGTGGAAGCTCAGCTAGCTCTCAAAGAAGCACGCAAAGAGATCAAGCAGTTGCGCCAAGTGGTGGAAACCATGAAGAACAGCCTCATGGAGAAGGACAAGGGCATCCAGAAGTATTTCATTGACATAAACATCCAAAACCGAAAGCTGGAGTCCTTGCTCCACAGCATGGAGTTGGCACAGAATGGTTGCGACTTGCAGGATGAGCCCACGCTGGACTTTATCTGTGAGTCTCCAGAAAGATCCACTGCAGTCAAGTTCGAGATGGAGCTACATGGTGAAGAACAAGCAGTGGAGGAGATGGCTGATAGTGAGCTGCTGGCCAATGACGAGATGGCCAACAGAGCTGAAATTCTCGAGAAGGTTCTCATGTCCACTGCGGTTGATTCCAGCCAGGACGGTGGCACCAAGATCATTCCTCAACCAGGGCTGTCCACCTTGGAGCCGAGTGTCTCGGAAAAGAGCACAGAGGAGCTTTTCTCTAGCGACCCCTTTGGTGCAGAAGATAAAGGTGTCCAGACTGATGAGATGATCTACACCGCTGATCTCCAAGCCCTCCTTTTCCAGCTGCTAAAGCTCCAAGGTGGCAGCTTCCCTGGTCTCCTTATTTCTTCTCCCCACCAATCGCAGGAATCACCTTCAGCACGAGTTCCCAAAAAGGTTGAGGACTTGCCTGAAGCACAAGATGAAGAAGTCAAAGATGTTGGCCCAATTTGCACCAACCCTGCCCAAAACACCGTTAATGATTCTGGTCTGGGCTTTTCCAAGCCCAAAATGAGTCCCCAGTTCATGGAAGAGCTGAATTTCGACATGAAGATTCCCAAGAACACCTCTAGCATGGCAGTGGTGGGAAAAAGCCACTGGAGCAACAACTTCTTGGTCGATCTGGTTGCTGTGGCAGCACCCGTTCTGCCCACCGTGGCGTGGCTCTACTCTCAGCACGGTTTGGTCGGTGGGGCTCCTGTGTACAACATAGCAGCTTTAATTCGAGGCTGTTGCATTGTGGGATTGCACTCACTCCGCCATGTCTCTCACGGGCCAGACACTTAGTGGCCCTCACCCACAGTTACAGCAAGAGCACTTAAATGTCATCTTCAAGTAGAAATTGTTTTTGTACACCTTATTTTCCGTTTAGTTGCAACATTCCTACTTTGCACTGTGTTTTTGAGGCACAAAGGATGAAATTAAGGGGATGTAAAGGAACTTGTTTTTTCTTTTTTTGTTATTTATTGCCCTTATGTTTGTGTATAAATATTTTTGCATAATCTGATCATCTGGGTGGGCGATTATGTTGCTCGAGTCTTGTTCTTTGCTGACTGCTATTCCCTGCTTTTTATAAAGAGTTATTTAGAGTAGCAATAGGGGTTGACTGTCAGTTGACCGTTGTTTTTGTTGTATTTAAAATGTCACTTGTGTTCCAAAAGAACTAAAACCTTCTGCCAAAGCTTAAATGTGTTCAGCGTTTTAAGTGAAACTGTATTTCTCTCCCTGGAGTTAGAGCTTTTACATGTTGCTCTGTAAACTAACAATTTCCTGAAAGGCAGCACTTGCAACAGTACAGCGAACACTTGTTATGTGCCTGAGCTATGTGCAATATTTTTGTTTATATCAGATGTATATCATTATTTATTATTAAAGCATGGAAAACCCCTCCAAGCTTGGATTTGTGTTATTGCATGATTTCTAAACTTGTATTACTCGTTTAGGCCCACACTAAATCGGTGTCCACCAAAAGCTCAAGACTTAGAATGAATGACATTTACAAAGGGATACAAATCCTTCACCATTTCCGCAATCCTGCCGATTAAACATTTTGGATAATTTGATAATGTTTTCAGCTACCAATAGAAGTATAGTATTTTTGTAAGTAGTAAAGATTTCCCCATTAAATTAGTGCTGAAAATTAAAAGTATTTTCAGCTATATCTCGTATTAATAAAATAGATGTACAAAAAATCTCCACGAACCCATTATGGAAGGTGTTGTTTTACGAAAAGGTTTAATGTTGTGATGTGCCAAGCAATGTAAGTTAAATCAGTAAAGTGAGCCTTGATCTTTAATCCCGAAGCTTTAATCCTAGATTAATACAATTTAATTCTTTGCTCTTCATAAGATTAAGTTTCTTTGAACGGCTACTTGTTTATGAAGCAGTATTTTACCAAGCCAAAAAATAGGTAAGTGTACAAGTACCTGTAGTGTCATTTACACCATTGTTTAACATTTAACATTTTGTGATGGAGATTACATTTTAAATATTAGTAAAATAAAATTAAACTATTAATATTTTTGATTTTTTTTTTTAAAAATCACACTTTTGGCATAGTTTGACATATCCTTAGTGGAAATGACAGACATTTTGAGGGTTTTTCACACTGGTTATCTTCTTTCTTTTTTTTAATCCCGCTTTTAAACCCAGACATGTGGAATTTTTCACACCAATAATTCAGAAGTGGGGTTAACCCCGTGCTGCGGTTCAGCGTGAAACTACATTTAGGTGTTGGAATATTACGAATAGATAACACGGACACCCAGTCTCAAGTCTCATTCATGTGCTTTGGACAGTCACAAAAACACTTCGTGTTGTAAACAGTATCGGCTGTTGAGGAGAAAATGTCAAATAGTGACGGAAAACGCGTCATTTCATTCTTACATTTATATTCATGAAAAGCTGATAGTAGTAGTTAATATTACCTGAGGATGCCTAATGCTAGAGCCTTATGTGAACACTTACCATATGCGAATAAGAACGAGAGCCTAACCCACCCTGCTGAAAAAAACAAACAATAGAACTACCACAGAAAAATCTAATGTTTTCCACTACAAATACCATTACAAACATTACAAACCATCAACTTTTAACCATTAAAAAATGGTTTTCTATAGTGTGTTTTGGGACATATTCATCCCATTAGGATTTATTGGTTTTAACAAGCCACCAATGAAAAAAAAATGAATAAAAATGAATTAAAAAATAATGAATAAATATAAATAAATAAATCAGGGTAAGACATTTACAAGACAGTGCGGTAATGTGACCTTCATTATAATAAAGTTGTTGCATTTAGGCCTAATAAAAATCACCCCGAGACATAAAAGTGCCCGTAACTGATGAAACAGAGATGTTTAAACTTTAATATGTTAATGCTGTTGTTAATTAATGCTTCTTTAATGGACCTGCTGGGCACCCAAACACACACGCACCCAAAAACATTTTATATAATACAAAATACATGGAGTAAATGAACCTCAGTGCTGCTATATTCAGAAGCTGAGATTAAAGCAACCATTACACAGCAAGCATGGACCCCTGGGACACTTGAGAAACACACAGTACATCTGCTACCAGATGGGACTTGACTATTGCATAACAAGCAACCTTGCATGCATGAAATGGCAAGACTGAGCAAATGCTTGCTGTTATGTACTGTTAGCCCAGTTGGACACTACAGTTACTGTAGCTATTTACTCTGTTCCAGACTATGTATTGTAAATGTTTTAATATGATTTTGCTGAGCCCCCCCAGTGCATAAAATCTTTGAACAGTGCTTATATACATTTTATTTAATGAACATGGTCCAAAAATCTTGAGACAAACTTGAGACAAAGCGCATAGCTGAAGAAGACAGCATGTAATGTATAATTCAGTCAGAGTTTATGTTCCTCTCTCAGTCTAAGTGGGTCAGGCTGTGGCCGGGGGCGTCGCTGAGGCAGATGGGGATTATGACATCACATTCTCAGAGCTGGAATATTCCACCGGTCCGGACAATGCATCTGACCTTGAATATCACAAATGATAGCACATGTATTCAGCTTTATGATGCTGATTGAACATCTTAACAGTCGGAGTACAAACAGATCAAATAAAGTCTAGTATTGCTGATTATGTTCAGAGACCCAAAGACGTCATCTTTACCACGGCACGATGAGCATGTTTTTTGGTGAAGAAATGACAGTAGAAGAATCTGAAAGCCTCTGAATAAAGATAAACCATTGAACAGATAACCGAAATGTTTATTACAGCTAAGGCTGCACTGTGAAAAAATGTAAAACAACTTAAAAAGGCATGAGCATGCGTGAATGGGAAACATAAATCATAGCAAAAGGTGTGATTTTATTCAGTTTTTCATTGTTATCTGTACCTGTGGCTCTCATGGCTTCATTTTCCTTAATAATCATCATAGCATGCAGAAGTTAATTTCAGCATCACCATCATCCTCCTCATTCTATCAATAAACATGATCAATTTAGACATTTTCAAGAGATAAGAAATTCTATAATAGCTAAAGACAAGAGGTTCCCCTGGTGAAATTGCTTTAAAATAAACAGTGAATGCTTTTCTCTTAGTCAATGCTCTTCACAGTCTTACAAAAGATAAAAGATGGTTTGGTTGCCAATTCGGATATTTTAAAAATGTCAGCGTTTCCATGACGACCAATCCACATCTCTTAAAAGCGCTCTATTCGAGCCTCAGTACATACTGAATATCTCTGCTCTCCATTCCCACTGATTACCCAGATGACTCAAATTGTTGTCTTTAGAAAAATCAAGACCAAAATATAAGGATTATTCACAATTAAGCCCATGATTACCAGGTAAACAGAATTGCAACAGATTAGATCGACGGCTAAATAGAATGTGGAGAGCAAAAACCCAAGGTTGCATAAATTTGATTCTTTTGAAATATTGAGATATCACCCATTTCGGTGTTTAAAACACAGACACAAGACTTTTGATGAAGAAAAAGGCAAAAAAGCAAAACCAAAAATGAACGGAATTCCTTATCTAAAATTTTTCTTGACCAAATCATTCAAGTGTTATAAATACTGAAAGAAAAAAACATGTAGTTTTGTCTTTCAATCGAGTGCACGGTAAGAACAGTCACAATAACTCAAAAATAAACAAAAGGGACGATTCTTTGTGCTGTGTTCAGTCCAATACAAAAAGAAACCCTGAAGAAACAAACAAACAAAAATTCCCCAAGATGGCTGATGGACTAAAAAAAAATATCCCAAAGAGGTGAGGACAGCAGTGTGGCGGGGCAGGACAAAACCAGGTAAAATGTAATATGAGCAGTTGTTTGGCTGTTGCTTTGAGTGTCCGGTGCGCTGTATTAATGTTATGAAAGCTTGACAGCAATCTTCTGCTCTTTTTTCATCATTCTCTGTGCCTCTTTCTCCATTTTCTTCCTCTGTTGCTCCATTGCACGTCTCTCTCTCTCAGCCAGCTTCTGCTGCCTGTATTCACGATAGACAAAGAAAGATCAATTTCATTGCATTTATGATAAGTTTAAAGAGATATTTGTTTTGAAAATCAATAATCTGCTTTATTGTATGCGGTCAGTAAATACACTCAAAATTCATACTCTTTCAAATATGATGTGATATAAGATTGATCAAAGTAAAATAGCACTCTCAAAAATTACAATTCTGTCATCATTTACTCACCTTCTTGTCCCTCCAAACACAGCTCAGTACTTCCATTGTATTGTTATCCACACAATGATAGAACTGAAACTGTTATCAAGATTCTTCCTAATATTGTCTTTTATGCACCACAGAAGAAAGAAATGCACACAGCTTTGGAATGACACAAGGGTGAGTAAATGATGACAGAATTTCTAGTGAACTATCCCTTTAATCAAGATCCGGCACAAAGCAGTGGAGGTTGAAAACAACTGTGCTTGTACATTGACACCCAGTGGATAAAATCAGAAAACCACCATATTCTTCCTCTAAATATCTTGAGTTCAATTATTACCAGACCATCACAGAATCTGCTCAGCTGATTTCTACAGAATTTAAACCTCTGACATATACACACCACATCATCATCATACCAGTTACAAAATATGTAACATGTTGCTTGTTACATGTGTTTAATATGTTTAAATCCGTTCAACAGACACCAATATAAAAAAAAGAGAGAAAAATCAAACCTGGATTTTATGACTGCACAGTGAAGTGGAATACATATAAATATATATACCTGTATTGATTTAAATAACTTAAGTGATTTAATATTGCAGTTATCAAGGGAAACAAAGAGAACCAGACCTGCCGACCTTGGACATTTTTTTTTGAGTACCATCAGTGTGGCGGGGGTACAATGTTAAATATTTTTCATAGGTTACTGCTTAGGGTCTGCACTCAAGTTTATGATATTCCTGTTATACAGTATTTTAGAGTAAACTAAACAGTAGGGATGCAACAATACAGGTAGCCCACGGTTCAATAAATACCTTGGTTTTTAACCACAGTTTTCGGTTTGGTTCTTTTTTGAGTTATTTTTTGCGATTATTAAATGCCATTTTTTTTTAAAACTCTAGTACACTTTAATTAAAACTACAGTACTCTTCTGTATGCTGTAGAAAAACATGGATTATCATATGTCTTCTTCATAGTATTATTTTTATGGATTGGCCATTATTTAGTGCATTAAACACATGTAATGTCCGTTTCATTCATACTGGATGCAGAAAATCCACATATGCGTCAAAGAAGTAATAGAACTGATGACGCTTCAGGAAATCCCTAGTATGGACAAAAGCATCCAACTATCGCTGTAACTGAATAAAAGAAGACAGAAATGCTTTGCATAATGACATTCAAAGAGAACATTAAGACAACAAACACTTGACCGCGACAATGTATAGTTAATCTGTGTTCTTAAAACCACCTCAGGTATTTTTATAATAATTAAGTATATTTATAATCCACTGCTAATCGACATTGCCTTTATTACAGTATACAAAAAAATAAAACGCACGGAAATTATTGAAATGCAAAACCCCAAAAAAGCTGATTGGTTGAACGCTTCATCTTTTTCTGTTGCTTGTTTTGAGTCTTGTGCATGGACAGAGGCGTCACCAGGTTTTGGCGTAGTTTAGAGTGGCAAATCGTACCAGCGTACTTAGTGGTCAAAATGCGTAACCGCTACACAAAATGTGTACAGGTTGGCAGGTCTGCAGAACCAGAAACATTTTTATGTTGCACAGGACCAGCTCGTAGTCAGCTGGTAAGGTAGCTTACCTCAGCACTTCCTCTGTCTCCCAGGCTGCTTCTGCCTCATCCTCCCAGGCATTGGGGTCTTCCTGCCAGGTGTCCAGGTCCCCCAGCTCCGCCTGCAGCACAAAGAGACATTATGTTTACTGAGCATCATATCAATTGGAGGACTCCCAATAAATCTTTTTTGTTGTTGTTGATCTAGTGTTGATTGGCCTCACAGTCGCAACAGTGTGATTATCACTGTTACACTGTATCACTCACAGAGGGCTGGATGAAGGACATGTCCTGACTGGCGGCTAGTCGGCTGGAGAAACCTGAGGAGCTGTCTGGCACAGAGAAATTCAGAGGTTCCCTTTTCTTCAAGACAATCTGGAAAAAGAGCACAAAATGGCAATTATTTTTTTCTTTTTCTTATTATTATTAATGTTGAAAATGGCGAGACATTTTTAAGCCTCCTTTGATTAAAATAATTGAATGTCTTTAATATCACTAAAAATTTTACTCCAAACTTTTGAATGATATTGCACATTACACAAAAATGGGAATGAGAAGGTCAGCACTAAAACTGCACTAGTGCTTCAACAATATTTGGCCCTTTTTTCATCACAAGGTGAAAACTGTTATTCCCAAAACCAAAAGACTTTCTTTAATTTTTCACATGAAACTATAAAAGTCTCTTATTTCAATATCATTTCATTTCCACTTGCCCTAACTAAAGAAATAAATTGTTTAACATTTTTTTGTGTTTTTCTTGTTTTTAAGAGAGAAAGCAAGAGAAGGAGAGTTACTAGCATGTAAAAACATAAAATATAAAACTACAGGATAGAATAAAATAAAAACTAGGACAAGAAGATAGAGAGAAATAAATAAATAACAATGAACCAGCAGCAGATGTAACCCCTCCTAATAATCAACCTACTTTTTGTGTTTTCCTGATGGTGGGAGCCATGTCTTTGAAGTAGTCTGGCTCTTCTCCTTCAGCTTCATTCTGTGGAGGTGGAACTATCCCATTGCCACCTTCAATTTTAATACTTGTTGGAGCTTCCTCGTCCCATGAGCTCCACTCCTCAATCTCTGGCTGAATTGAATTATACAACAAACATTCACTCATTTCATCAAGCAAAGGCCAATAGTAGTAACAGTCATCTGTCCAGTTTATTTCGAAGTGAAAGTGTGCTTTATTTTTGTTATTCTCATTGATGCATAAAAATGTGTGGCTTCTTTTTGTGAAGGACCTCCATGACAATTTAACCATTCGGACATGCTCGGTTTCAAAAAGCTCTTTCATTATACATTATATATTATATAGAGGAATACTTCATTTACATACACTATGAAATTGTGAAAAACGCGGCTTCTGATGCTAATGGCATTTTGTTCATATCTATTCTTAAACAGAATAAATATAATATAAAAAAAGTATATAGTTTCTTAATTTGGTACTGAGGTAAATCTCACAAAATCTGTCAAGAAACATATTTTCTCCTAAAATAAAAATGAAGAAGATCAAAATTGTACAACCATTTTTTTGCCACTATAAAGTCCAGGACATTGTTTTCTAGACAATTTTGTAATATTTTTGAAAGAAGTCTCCTACGCTTCCTACACAAAGTATTTATTTGATCAATAATACAGTAAAAAATATATATACTTTGAAATATTGTTAACTGTTTTATATTTTAATATAATTTAAACACTAAATTTATTCCATGGCAAAGCTGAATTTTCAGCAGCCAGTACTCCAGTCATATTTTATGAGTCTGTTGCTCATAAAAAATATATTTCTTATTATTTCGGTGGAAACTGTGATACATTTTTTTGCAGTATTCTTTGATAAATTTTGAGACAATGTATTTTTATTTTGAAAATTTATTGTATGAATTTGCCCTAAAAAATGTACTTTCTCTATGCAAAGTATTTTTCTTATGATCCATTTCTTAAGCAATGATTATTGTAAATATTCATGACACAGTCACCAGCATGATGCATTTTTTAACCTGTTTTGATGCAGAGGAATAATCAACTGTGGTCGGGAGGCTGATCTGATCCCCACTCAGCTTGCGTGACCTTCCAGTCCTATATTAACAAACAACAACAGTCAAAACACAGCATAGCAGAGGGAACTCATTACCACAGCATCACATCGGTAAGGGACGTGCATTCATCTCTGGATCCTCCTATGTCAACAGGCTTCAGACTGACAATCTACAAGATGAATATGTGAGCAATTAAGCAAGAGATTAATACTCACCTACAAATCAGTCTTTTCAAGAATGAGAGAATAGATGCCAAGCAGGTGCATATTTTAAAAAGGCGAAACTGTGTGATGGCCATGTTATGAGTGATATCTAAATAGAGACAAAGAATACAGGGGAAAGGGGTGTGCATTAATTCATACATTTAAAACAGAAACACATCAAACCTCAAAGAATTCAAACAAGCAACGTCAGCAATTCAGACATGAAGATTAGGCACTGTAAGAATCCATGCAAAGTCCTTGGACACTCATTTTGTTTGCTAAATTTTTGAATGTTCTGTTTTGAGTTTTAATATGATCCATACATGTATATAATGCTTTTTTGCGTCACCCAATTTGCCATATTGACCTTTACCAGCAACAATCAAGGAAGCAAATGTAGTACAATAGCAATTGCTAATGTAAGCTACAAGCAAAGCCAGCTAACTAAACATATATGTTGCCTAATGAGGTTACTTCGCTTTAGTTTACATTCAGAGAGCTTATAAGCGTATATGCGTTATGACACGGCGAATATCCATCTTAGTTACTCACCGGTCAGGTCAATTAAAGAGAGTTGATGTAGATAGAATCATAGCACGGGGCTAGCAGACTGAGGCAAATACAACACTTGGCCTTTACAGATGGGACGAAACAGGGAGATTAGTGTGTTTTGGCAAAGAAAGCGTTCAGGAAAGCAGAACCATCATGAATAGCTGCTGTCAAGGTGGTCATTCTCATCCATATTATTCTGATGCAAACAGCCATCGTCCCTTCATTGTAAAGTACCTCACCAACAGGGAACTGGAGTCTGTGTGGGTTCTTCTTCTTCTTTCAGGTTTAATGGTGGTTGGCAACTCATCTCAAAGGTGCATTACCGCCACCTACTAGACTGGAGTGTGGGTATTAGACTGACATCAAATGAGAGGTGGAGAGAGAGAGAGAAAAAATCCCTATTAAATTCTTTCACTTAACCCAGTGTTTTTCAAAAATAACATTAATAAAATGTGATTCTCCCAGAGATGCTTAATAATTAAATGCTCATAGGTCCTGCTTGTTATCCAATTTTGTGCCTTTAATTCTGCCCTATCTTCTTCATATTTTTTGCAGTCTAACAGTAAATGCTTCACTGTCTCTTGTACATTACAATAAGTGCATAATCCAGTGGGATGTTTTCCTATTCTGTGCAATGCTGTATTTAAACCAGTGTGACCCATTCTAAGACGTGAGACTAACATCTCCTCCCTTGGGCTTCTGCCCTTCCTCATGCTTGTGACTACTTGATTTTGTATACTGTATAAGTATCCGCTGTGTTCCAATATTCCTGCCATATTTTAAGTGAATGTTGCTTTATGATGGTTTTGACCTCTGCTCTACTTATTGGTACGTGTACATCTACTGTTTCATGCTTTGTAGAGTTTTTTGCTAGCATATCAACAACTTCATTTCCTTCCACCCCTACATGGGCAGGAACCCAAAGGAAGGAGACAGCCATTCCCTTATTATGAAGTGTGAGAAGCAAGTGGAGTATTTGATAAATGAGGTCTTGTCTACATGACGCTCTCCCAGATTGAATGCTTAATAATGCTGATAAACTGTCTGAGTCTATAACGACACCTTGGTTCTGATTATTTTCTTCCACCCACCCTAATGCCAGTAAAATTGCTACTAACTCCACAGTGTAAACTGACAGGTAGTCTGTTGTCCTCTTTTTGACTACTACTTCATACCGAGGAATAAAAAATGCTCCACCAGTACGGCCTGTTTCCGGCTGCTTTGATCCATCCGTAAATATGAATAATTCCTCTTGATACTGCTCTACATAGTTTTGAACTATTATCCACTGTGGCATTATTTTTGAGTTTTCTTTTAGTATTTGTTGTAAGCTTATATTTACAGATGGTTTTATAAATTTCCAGGGTGCATCATTGATATTGCCACAGTGGGTCCTACTTGCAACTGATTGAGATCTGCATTTTGAGCCTTAGCATTCCCCACCCATCCAAAACTGTAAAAATTGCTTTTATTATGCTCTGCGCATTCTTGCAAGACAGTTTTTGTGGGTGCACCATACTATGTCCTTGTATTAGTCCTTGTATTAGTCCAATACGCCAACATGATCTTGACCCTCCTAATACGTAGCGGCATCTCTCCTGCTTCCACCTGTAATGCAGTTACTGGTGATGTTTTAAATGCTCTGGTACAAATCCGGAGTGCCTGTGCCTGCTCCACATCAAGCTTTTTAAGGTTAGATTCCAATGCAGACATATATACGCTGAACAACCATAGTCAGAGGCAGTCCTCATGAGAGCCTGATAAATGTTTATTAGCGATGCTCTACTCGCTCCCCAGTCTCGCCCTGATAGACATCTCAACACGTTGTTGATCTTCTTACACTTATTTCTGACCTTATCAATATGCTGACACCAAGTCAGTCTCTCATCAAAGAGAACTCCTAGAAACCTCACCACCTTAACCTGTTCCAAATCTTGTCCATACAATTTCAGTGGCACTACTTTGTGACGCTTAGAGAAGCATATAACTTGAGTTTTTGGGATTGAGAGTTTAAATCCCCAATTATAAGTACATTGTTCAACTTTCTCTATTGCATTTTGCATTTTCTTTCTTAGATATTCTACATTTCGACCCCTAACCCAGAGTGCTCCATCGTCTGCATAAAGTGATTTGTCTGTGTGGGTTGCCAGGTTGTCCGCATAAAATAATTTTCCTGGGTATGGTTAAAAAGTGTAAACAATTTTTGGTGTCAGGAAAAGACCTAAATACACAATGTGTGTTTATGGACAAGAAAGAAAAAAAAACACCTGTTCATAGTGGTTCTGTATTGTGCCACATATAACTAGTGTTGGGGGTAATATATTACAAGTAACGCGAGTTACGTAATCAGATTACTTTTTTTCAAGTAACTAGTAAAGTAAAGCATTACTTTTTAATTTACAGGAAATTATTTGAGTTACTGTTTCAAATAAGTAATGCCCGTTTCTTTGTGTTCCCAGTTATTGATTGACAGCTCTCCTGTCCCCATGTTGAGAGAAATCAGAAGATGTTACTGTAGTTCTATAATATTAAGAATATGCATTAATTCAACTCACACACACACAAAAAACACACAGATTCAGTATTCCTCAAAATGAATAAAAAATAATGCAACTTAGAATATGACGCAAATCTGCAATAGTTAAATGTTAAACAACACAAGTATGCTTTTTGTATTTAATCCCATTCTATTAAGCATGTCTTTGCTTCTGACCTTCGATGATCCAGTTCAGCCGTACTAATAAACACAAATTACTCCAGACAAACATCTGTGTCTTTTTTTATTGCCGAAGTGTGTTGAAATGTCTTCTTCTGCATTCTACTGTACGGAATTAAATTTACTTTGCCTTCAGCCCGAGGCTTATTCATTTCACTTTTGGTGTGAAAAGGCTTTTATATTTGCCAAAAATATAACTTTTTTATTTTAAAAACAAACAAGCAAGCCTGTCCAGATTTAAAAAGTAACGCAAAAATAACATAACGCATTACTTTCCATAAAAAATAACTAAGTAACGTAATTAGTATAGCAAATATGTAAGCATTACTTTTAAAAGTAACTTTCCCCAACACTGGAGATATACAACACGAATCATTAACCATTGTTATTTTGTAGGAGCTGTTCCTGCAGATAATATAAAATACAATTACAATTTGAAATAAATTAAATAACATTATCCATATGGTTTTGTCAAACAATATATCTTGTTCGTTTAAACTTGAATGGTCATTTGCAACTTGGCAACCCACATGTTGGGCTCTTTTGCGCAAATTTTAAGGGACGCGTAACATTTTCTGCCATACCACACAATAAAAGTCCGTTCTAAAATGTACTCTTTTTTGCTAAATAAAAATACAAAAATCTAAATATAATGAATCTTGCAAAACTAATTTTGAAATATGTTTTTAAAGACTATATATGTTAAATATGTTTGTAATATTAATAATAATATCTATCTATCCTGAAATTTATAGTTAATTTAAATATAACCATCAATTATAAATAAGTAATGCATTAAATCTTAAATGTATTTCTTTATTTTTTTAAGCAATCACTATTAACGTTTCTCAGTGTCCACAAGTGCCAGACAACGATATCACGAGGTCTCTGTTTACTTTTCTCTGCGCTAAGAGGACGAACCAATCACAGTCGTTTGTGATTACTGGAAGGGTTATATTTAAAAGTCATTTTACAAGACGCTTTCGCAATGACATTCATTTTTGTACCAGATTCGAATTCTTATGAAGTAAAAGTTTTAAATGATTGTACTTTTAATACTACAAAATATATCCAATAGTATTAAAACAACCTGAGATTTGAATGCGGCTCAATGGGATATTGGGCTGTCTGAGCCTCTAAGCTCCCCCAAAGACCACAAGCTTCAGTCTCCCAGGCAACGCCTAGCAAACCAACGATTCATTTTCTAGAAGTGGTTTCTAGTGAAAGGAGGCGTGGCTATCAGTTTCTCCAGTGAAGGGAGCAGCTGGCTCCGCACAAAAATGCAGCATTTCACCAGCCCCCGTGCAATAATCGGGTAAACCACAATATTTGTTAAAACGCTAATCTCAAACATGTTCCCCTGTTAGCGTGATCCATGCATTTTTGGATCTTGTCGGCCTAGAGTGGGCGAGCAAAAGCGAGGAGCACCACCAGTGTCGCCAAATATGTGAGTATCGCCATGGTCAGGTAGCGCAGGTTTCTTTACACAGCTGGCTTATTGAATTCAGTGTTATTCAGTCAAAATCACGTTATTATGAACTGTTATGCCATACACTTTCTATTTCATGAGATGTAATAATATGATAAACGGTGCGCTTGCTTGGATGTTGTATGTGTTATTGTCCTTAGTCCTTAGCCATCTTCAATAAACGACTAAAACACATCTGTTCCATCTTTATTGGACCCTCTAACTCTAGCACTTTCTATTCTATATTAATTCAACTTTATCTTTTTATCTTCTTTTTTTATAAAAGAAAAACCCACTAGCTTTCTATTTTATCTACTTGTTTTTCTTTCTTTGTGTGTGTGTGTGTGTGTGGGTGTTTCCGTGTGGTGGTGTGGTGTGTGTGTGTGTGTATTGTATATATATAATATATATTATATTATTATATTATATATATATATATATCTATATATATTAGTATATTAATACCTTGCTACACCTTGCTACTGTCTGCGTTAGGCTACAGAGACCTTGTCCTATTTGCGGTTACATATTGTTGCCTATTTTGTAGTTGTGATGGCCTATTGTTTCCTCATTGTTAAGTCGCTTGGAATAAAAAGCTGTTTGCTCATGATAAATGTAAATGTTAGTGAGATGATATTCGGCACAGTTAAGGGCGGTAATTCCCCGGCGGCGTTGTGACTTTCTTATATGTACTTTTTGCTGCTTTGACTTTACAAACCAGATTTTGGGAACTTTACAAACCAGAATTTTGTACACATTTTGAAACGCGTAATGTTACTGCTAAATATTGTCTGGCACTCTTGAACAATACATGACTGTCTCATTATGGACCCAAGTAGACCGGAATGCCATCAGTAGGCATTCAAGTTGGATGTAGTATTGATTTGTGGGCCATAAAGTGAAAAAAAAACAGTGAATCTACTGTGTGTCGTCTAGTGACACTGTTGGTTCTGCTCTGTCAGACCGCAGCTTCCATACTGCTGCATCCACTAAATATGACCTTCTGTGTCTCCTACACCAGTGGTTCTCAGCATTTTTGACTCCAAGGCCCCCACAGTTTACACTTTTACACCTATATATTTACATGACTTTTCTAGTCTTTTTTTAGTTACAGGTTTTTTTTTTGTTTTTTGTTTTTTTTTATTATAATTTATGTTTAGAGTTACAAGTCAAGCTGTTTGTACTCACACTATCCATGTCTATCGTGAATAACTAAAAGACCATCCCGCGTTTTAGAATTTAGGAATTTCCCCCCCCCATGACTTTTCAGGTTAGCCAACGTAACCTTTTTCAACACTACCACCATATCACTATCCGGCTTTCACAAGACCCCATCCCGTCTTTCTTTTTGGAAAAACCTCTTGGTTTAGACCACTGTTAATACTATACTACCATCTATCTTTGTTCTGCCTTCCATGGTTCTGTGAATAAAATAGACCTGTGCACTAAATTATGTGAGTAGGAGGTCATAGTTTTATCCATCTTGTCCTCTTTTCCCTTATTCTGGACAGATGAAATTCTATGTTGGTAGTGCGATGATGAGAAGTGTGACCTTGAGCAGTTACCGCGTTGTCTAAGGGACGCTAGCGAGAAGGCAGCGGTGGGTGCAGCAGCTTGGTTACGTGTCGTGTCTCCCTGTCGTTATGAGCCGACGGCCACAGCTAGACCTTATCACTCGTGTTGGTTGTTCAATCAAAGATGACTGACGGTGCTTTAAAGACTGTCTTGTGCAGTAGCTTGTTGCGATCCACGTCAGACGGGTCTTATCGGTCATCTTGTGGAGGAGTTTGTCGTGCTGTTCTCTGCTGATATTCCATCGAAGAACCCACCTACCAGCCGCAGGAGCACATCCAACAGACTGGCCTTCCTCGCCTGGCATCTCAATTTCAGAGCAATATGTGCAAAGGACCCGGTGGGTTTGTTTAACTGTATAATCAATGATTTCAGTGGTGTCTGATGGGGTAGGTAGGGGAGCGACGATTTCCCCACATTTATGAGGGGTTTTTTTTTTTCCCAGTATATGAGAGATTCATATGTAATGCTTAGTATAACTTACTATATTCATATATATATTATAACATACATGCATGCATACCATACAACACATACACACTATATATATATATATTGGGCTGGCATGATAAATCGATGCGATAATTTAACGCGCATCTTGTCAGTAAAACCATTCTGTAATCAGCGGTAAATCTCAATCACCTGCGGGATTTCACATTGAGCAGCATTAACTACAAAGAGCCGTTGTTCACTGACAAGCTGCGCAAACTAGATCGTGGGTTTTTGCGCAGTCTTGTCAGTGAACAAACAGCTCTTGTGTCAGTTAATGATCTTAATTGAAAAGAAAAGCCCGCCGTGATGGAGATTTACCGCTGATTACAAAACCGGCTTTACTGACAAGATGCGCATTAAATATCGCAGGGCGAATTATCGTGCAGCCTAATAATTAAATATATATATATATATATATAAATACTATAATAATATAACAACAATAATATTAGTTCAATATCATTCATTCATTTTAAAGATTTTAAAGTGTTATAATTGCCCCCTGAGCTCACAGCCAAGATCTTCACAAGATACAAGAAAATCTTGTATTTTAGCTACTAGCAACACCATTAATGTTAACTATAATCCAACAACCTAGATATAAAATAGACATTAATTTGAATTCTGTAGGTATCAAAAAAGAAAAATATTGGGCGTAAGTGTCATCACTGTAGCATGCTTGCAATTTAAGAAAAGTACTCTTCCCTAAATCTTCAGCAAGGTGTCATAAATGCTTCCCATACTGCTATTAAAATGTTGCTGAAGTTGCCTGATGCTTTCTTAGGGAGCCGTGCCAAAGGGCAACGCCACAAAGGAGTACATCGAGAGCTTGCAGCTGAAGCCAGGCCAGGTGGTTTACAAATGTCCCAAGTGCTGCAGTATTAAGCCGGATAGAGCTCACCACTGCAGGTGAGACAGGAGCATATGGAGACGTAGATGCGTAACTGTAGCAGCACTATTCATCATGGTTATATTACTGTCCATGTTTTTTTTCTCCATTGAGATCATTTTAGATACTTTCTATTCTGTTCTATTTATTTATTACCATTTGCACAGCCCATTCTTTACAACATAGTCATGTTCTGAGTTAGTGTGTATGTATATACAGGGGTTGCACAAAATAATGTGAACACCTAAGAAATAGGCAATATTTAATTATTATGGTTTTACCACCATTTGCCTTTAATACAACTTCCAACCTTCTTAGAATAGATTAATTCAACTTCTGAATAGTCTCCAATGGATTGTCATCATCTGCCAGTTGTTTCAGAGATGGTGAAGGAGGGAATCTGCGTCTCCAAAACTTCCCACAGTGGTTTGATAATATTCAAGTTGGGTGATTGAGCTGGCCAGGGTGTTCCAGCTGTCCAGGTTTTGTGATAAATGACAATTTTTTTCAGATTTTGGCATTTGTGTCTGTGATTAAAGATTTAGCAGTTGCAGCTCTTTCATGGATGCTGGTTATGTGAAGTTCTCTGTAGTCTATTGAGGTTTGCTGTCACTTTGTGGGAGTTGTTCTGTGTTGTTTGGACAGGATCCTCCTTAGTGTTTGACAGTCTATTATTCACTTTCGGGTTCCACACATTATTCTTCTTCGTTATGAAGTCTTCCCATGCTTTATGAATGCAGTCATGATCATAAAGACTGGAAAACCAAACAACACTATAAAACAACAAACAATTGGGCTGATAAATTTACAGAAGCTCCTGCTACACAGGCTCTTATGATTTGTCTACCATTTCAACCACGGCTTGAACTGAACACAATTTATACAACACTGATATGCATATGACAACTAAAAGATAATAGCAATGTTTTCATTGTAGCCTACACAAATTTTATTAACCCCTGTAATAATAAGTGTTGTTCACATTATTTTCTCCAACCCCTGTACATGAAGCTGAATATTTTTGAAAGCCTTATCTTTAAACCATTGTTTAGGTTAGTCTTTCAGTTGTTTGGAAGTGTTAAGGTGACTTTTCATCTCTTTCTTTCCACCACCCCTCTTTTCAAACTCACTTTAGTGTTTGTAAGCGTTGTATACGGAAGATGGATCATCATTGCCCTTGGGTAAACAATTGTGTCGGGGAAAATAACCAGAAGTACTTTGTGCTTTTCACAGTAAGTATTAAAACGGCTAATCATGCGCACTTCTAAAAATACCACAGACACTGTTGTGTTAGCCACATGTTGTAAGCATTGCATTTTAATGAAACTAGTCAGTGGCTTAGCGTCTGGTCTGCATATGGGCCCGGGCAGTTTGGGGGCCCGCCGAAGCTGCGGGGATCATTTTAATGATAACGAGGGAGGAAAGAAAATAGAGTAAGTTTGGGGGCATGGGCCCGGTGCTTGTCCAACAGCTTATGAGAATTCTCGGCCCGAGTCCGACTGAATACCGTGACTTTTTTTTCTCTCTCTCTTCCCCATTACACGGCTATTAAAATAGTTCCATTTTGGTTTTTAATGGCAGCGCCGTGAGAGTGTCATTTTCGGTTCTCTCAAAGTTAATTAGAAAATATTGTTTGGAACATTTTATGTTTGTTAAATTCAAGTTTTTGTTTTTTTTTAAATTTTTTTTTTTTACTTTTTTAACGAGGACTACGACCAAGCGGCAGAGGCAGACAGTAAGTTGAGCATTATGTTTGATCAATTTAGCCTTCTTAAATCAACACGACTTGCCTAAAATAAACAGAAATAAAACACTTCATGCATTTCACAGTATTCATTTAAACATTTAACCCAGATAAATGAGCGCTGTTAGGTGCATATCCAATCGTTTGTGCGGAGATTGGAAGCTAAAGCGCTTGTGTCTTTGCAGCGGACATTGGAGGGGATGGTAGGCCAGTGCGGATCACTTAATTTATTGTTTTTTTTTTTTTTTTTTTTAACAGTGGGAAACTAAAAATACGACGTTCATTTTGTCATAAAGTTAGGTAATACTTCGGAACTGCAAAGGGTCCTATCTTCGCGTACTGTATTTGTTGTGCACTCAAAATATCAACCAAACCTTGCAACTTCTCCCCCGGTTTGTGCTTTGTAACGTAAAGGAAAACAAACCGGAGATGGCGTTTCATGTAGTCTTGGTCGATGTGCTAGCAGGTGTAGGGGATATTCTAATTATTTTATATATCTATAGAATGTTAAAAAATACTATTTTAAAACGAAAACTATTCAAATCCCGAAAACAAAGCCTATGTCATATGTTAAGGCGTGGATTCTCTCCAAACGGAACTACGCAATGAGGAGGATGGAGAGTCAGGTCATTAATTTTGCAAAATTAGTTTTTAACAAAAATTCAGATATCCCCATACGGATTTTACTTTGTTTTTTTTTTATTTTTTTGTTTATTTTTTTGGGCCACTGTGCCAAAATTGTGTTTGCATTCATTAGCCTATACGGCAGCATTTTTGTGCCACGTTTAAAAATAACTAAATAAATAAGATTGACGTCATAATATTTTAATAATAAAGTCAAAATTACGATAATAAAATCATGTTATATTGCGTGAAGTTGATGTGAAAATTCCACCTATAGGCCTACTCCTCCAAAAAAAAAAAGTCTGTGGCATCCGTCATTCGTTTTACTTTTTTTAAAACTCTGATTGATCGATTCATGAGACATTCGTTTGTATTAAATTGTTCAGATTTATTTCAACCTGCATTCAAATATTCACGTTTAGTTTGTGCTGCAAATATTAAAGAGGAAAATATCATTGATTCATATGCAGCTTGAACTGAGGCGAATTATCTCACTACAAATTAAAGAGCGTAAAAAATATTATATAAAAAAAAAAAAAAAAATTAAAAAGCGGTTTTATTGTTTGTATGTTATTGAGACTTTGTAGTAACAATGCACAAAGCTGCGATTATTGGGTGGCTTGCATGCTACAAATAATGAATGGACTTGAAAACTTTAAACATCATTTCCAAGCATTAGCCTAGACCAGTGATCCTCAAATCTGGCTTGTGAGATCATGAGATCACTGGCCTAGACCGTAAATAAAGCAGCTTGTGAATAGTCACGATTCACGTAACGTTATTTACTTCAGAAAAATCAACAATAGGGCCTAAGTTAAGTTAACCGAGTTGGAGCCCATAACGTTTCGGGGGGCCCGTACAATTTTTTTTGCAGATGGGCCCGGGGCTGACTCGCTATGCCACTGAAACTAGTTCTGGACTTGCTGAGAAAAGTTCAGTTACTTCCCTCTGAATTTGAAAGTATCATTAATATTAAATTGATTGTAATGTTTTCACTAGGGATTTAATTGTACATTTTATTTCATTATGGTTATTTGAAACCAATATAGACTAACAAACATCTAATGTTGGTGCTGGTGTTTTTCAGATGTACATTTCCCTGATCTCTCTGCATGCCTTGGTCATGGTGGTCTTTCATTTTCTCTACTGCTTTGAAGATGACTGGACAAGTAAGTAAGAAAAGCAACTTATTGTTAGCCAGATAGATAACTTGACCCCAGTGACCTCTAGATGTCAAGGTCAGATGGCAGGCATGCAATTTAGAAAGTTATCTACTGGAAAAAGCATTCCAACCTTTGCAAATACAAATAAGTACTTCTTAAAGCGACCCGAAAATGTAAACTCTGTCATTTTCCTGAGCCTCGTTTCAAACATGTATTTCTTTCCAGTACATTGAATACACTGGCTATTTTTTCCATTTGATTACAATGTAACTATTGTATTCTCTAAAAAGCACGCTAAAGCACCATAAAAGTGTCAATTTTAAAAAAAAAAAAAAGTAGACCATGTATGTGGAATGTGGAAAGTTATGTGTTGTGTGGAAACAGAAAATGATGCTAACACTTTTTTTTTTTTTTTGATGGACAAACAGTATTATGTAAATGTAATATAATGCCCTTTTTATTAGTACAAAAAGGGGACGGGTAATGAAGGGGAGAAGCCGATTCAAACACACATTGTTCAGATGAGGGCCACAGCTCGAGCTGTTGGCGGACATTCTTATCTCCCTACCCACAGCTCAGTGATTTAATTGATATAAAATGTATTCAGATGCATAGTTTTTCAACCTTGTGTTGCGGCTGGCAAAATATATTCAAAGTGTAGTTATTATTCGAAGAGAAAAGCTGTGTTGGAATAATTTATTCATCACAACATTCAAAAGTTTGGGGTAGTAAGATAGTAAGATTTGTTTTTTAAGAAAGAAGTTAGGTTTTTAGTCATAAACAAAAATCAAATGCTTTAACTTACCATCCAGTTGTTCCCAACCAGTATGAGTTCTTTTTCTGTTGTGAACACAAACGGAGATATTTGGAAACTGCTTTAACTAAACAGTGATGGTAGCCATTGACTCCGTTAGTGTAGTTTATTTTGTTCCCTACAATTAGAGTCCAATGCTACGTCAACCGTTCGTTAGTTGTATTTTTGATCAAATTCAATAAATGCAATCTTGCTGATAGGAACATTAGTTCGTAAAATATGAAACAAATCGTACTGACCACAAACCATTGTACTGAAACAGTAGATATAACTGTCAATTCCCCCCAAAAAACAGTGTTACAATGTGTGTTTTCAAATTAGGTAACTGGTATATTGCTAACCAAGCTTGGTGAAATGATCAAACCTCTTAACCCACGTGATGATGTGATGATGTGTTTCAACGCTTTCTAAGCTTGTTGTGTATAAGTTTGCACATACACATACAGATGTGTTGCCAGATATTCATAAACACAAACCCTCTTCTTTATTTTTCTTTGTTACAAATAATTATACATAGACAAAATGAACCTTGGATTTTATAGTTGTGTTGGTATATTGTATAGCTGTGTGTGTTCCCTCTCCCCTCCTGACCCCAGAGTGCAGCACCTTCTCCCCTCCATCCACTGTCATCCTCCTCATCCTCCTGTGCTTTGAGGGCCTCCTCTTCCTCATCTTCACCTCTGTGATGTTTGGAACCCAAATCCATTCCATCTGCACAGATGAGACGGTAAGAGATCGCTTCCTTTCAGCAGTGGGCGAACGTGGTGGAGGTAGTGCTTGTGGTGTGATATGTGGTCTGATATTGTTATTTTTAGGTTTATGCATGTGGACAGTTTAACCAAAAAATGCTATCATGCTTGAAGTGAAATGTAACACACATGCAACAAGTATAACTAGGTCACTGTCTATCAAATAATAATAGCATACATCCATTCTTTTTGTTTTGCCACATACCGTACCCTGTAAGTTATAATTAAAATATGCTGTAAATTGGTGACACTTGACATATGAGTCCAAACTATCCAGTGCTTTGGTCAACTTATTGCATAAGACATGGTCTTGTGAACTTTTAACAGCTGACCTGGAAACACAATTCACTCGTATTCCTGTTCTATAGATGCAGCCAGAAATTTGTTCTGAGGAAGATGCCTTGCTATTCATCAGAGAATCCTGAAAAATTAGTTTCCTCAAAAATATTAAGCAGATCAATAGTTTCAATTGCTTAATAAGGAGAAATGGCTTCTGAGCAACCCAAGTCTGTCTATATTAGAGTGATTTCAAAAGAATCATGTGACACTGAAGATTAGGTAACAGTCACAGGATAAAGTACCTTTTACTTATAAAAACTATATTAAACTAAACAATATATAATATATTAAATAGAAAAACCGTTTTTAAGTGGTAGTATATTTCCACTATATTACTGTAGTTTGATCAAAAAAAATGCAGCCCGCCTCATTGAGCATAAGTCTTCTTTCAAGAACATTAGAAATCTTACTGGACCCACACTTTTGAAGGTATGGTGTATTTAGTGTAATGTGTGTATGCAAATTTAAATGTATAAAATTTATGGTTAAATTTAAAAAAAAAAAGTTATTAACTATTATTATTATATTTTGTTTTTTTTATTTTTTTATTTTTTTTTTTTTTTTTGTTATTTTATTATTATTATTATTATTATTTTAAGTGTTTAATGTTATGATACCCTCTAACAAATGAAGGGTTGTTTTAACCCAACTTTGGGTCAAATATGGATTAACCCAACCATTGGGTTAAATTTTTTTATTACATTTTTAACCCAAAAGTTGGGCTAGTCCATATTTGACCCAAAGTTGGGTTGAAACAACACAGCATTTTTTAGAGTGTAGTCTATTTTTAAAAACGGGGTAGAAACTTGATATGTGAAAATAAGATGAATAATGCATGCAACACATCATCCCAAAATAAAATGCTCTCAGTTTTACATATTCTTCCAGTATGATGAATAAACCTGAACTAATATCACATCTCTTTCTTAAATCCTTATTTGATTGGAATATTGAGAGTCAAGACATTTTTACATACACCTGGATTAAAAATCCTAAAAAAAACAGTTATCTGTCAAATAACAGTTACAGTACCATGTTAGCACATTACTGTTTGAAATTCATACCGTTATATAATACATTATACTCGACAATCTTTTTAAGTGGGCAGTATGCAGTGTATACTGCACTGAATGGACTAAGCAGTATGCTAGTATTGTATTATGAGCATAAGCATAGTGACATGACTGTTCACTGTGAACACCACTATATAAACTGATTTAAAATAAACATTTGGATGAAGTTCTTTGTTTTATGAAATGGGTCAGTTGTTCTTTTCCTCTTCTGTTTTGTAATATTCACACACTCTGAAGTCTCGGTTATCTCTTGTTTTTAGGGCATAGAGCAGTTGAAAAAGGAAGAGAGAAGAGAGAAGAAGATAGAGATGGGGATAAAAAAAAACATGGGCTACCATGAAACATACATGAAGGCGGTATTCGGACACCCCTTCTCGATAGCATGGTTAAGCCCGTTTTCCACACCTGACCACGGGAAGGCTGACCCCTACCAGTATGTGGTCTGAGCTCAGGAGGCTTTAAGCTAGAGACTCGAGTGCACTTGGACTGCCTTTATAAACAGCATCTTTTAATTTGTTTGTAATCCCGACTCAAACGGAGCATTTACCAGTGAGACTAAATCACCTTCATCTTCTTTTTTTTCAGGGAACAAATCATTGCATATCCAATTATCCTTGCCTCTATTTATTTTAATTCAGAACAGAAAGTGGATGCTTTATCATGTCATAATCTCAAGCATCTCTGCCTAGCTACACCGAAATGAAGATGAATGTTGCGCAGATAATAGAAGCCAATTTATGCTAATATAACCACTATTGTAATCTTGCCAGACTGTCCACAATGATAACCTACTTTCTGAAGGTACTTTTAAACAATCAGTTGTTATTTTTATTTTTTTTTATACCTAGCTACAGTATAAGAGCACTGACAACCATTCAATTAAATGGTTTATTATGCTGACAAAAAAAACGTTTAAGGGCAGTTTTTACCAAGGATGATAACTGTAATGATAACTAAAAATCATTATGGGAGAATAGTGAAGTCCACACTAACATCTACTTTCTAACATTAACGACACTGAGGAACAATGTCAATGAAATCAATCTCAGAACAATTTTTTTCCAGCTCATAAATTATTAAAAACAGTGGCAGCCAATCAGAATGCTCGAGCATTTATAAGCACTGCTGTTAAGGACATATAGTTATAGTTATCCTTATATTTATCATTCTTGGTGTAAACAGGCTTTAACATTTTTGACACTGGCAGTATACAAAATATAAAAAATATATAAACAATATAGGAAGTTTAACAGGGGTGTAAATATGTTCTGACAAAGCTTGGATTCAAGTGATTCTATACTAAATGATGCAGTCGTGACATTTGATCATAAATTGCTTTGATAATTTTTTTAAGTGGTAATAAACAGAAATGTAATTAAAGAGACAGTAATGGCAAATATTGATAAAGCGGTACACTATTTTTTACATTCACAACTATTATAGAACAGAATTGATCTATTATTAACTTCCATAATCAGTGCATTGTCAGCTCATTTCTACACCCCTGATTCTTAACATTGAAAATAAATCCATTTAAATGATAATTACTTTATAAATGTAAAGAATGTGTTTTGAGATATTATGAGTACATTTGCTGTTACACATAAGATTTTGAGTGATAACAGTACTGATGTTACTCAGCTGCCCCATCAGATTTACTTCCTACACTCAATATACACTCTGTACTTTTTTTTTAGAGCTGATTTACTTGGTATGTTTCCATAAACTTGGTTTGCAGAAATGTTTAAGAAAGGAACCGGCTTTAAAAAACTGTGGTTTTGAAAACTTTATTGATTTACCATTGTTGCCATTGTTTTGGTTAATTGCATTTTACATTTTATTAATATACATTTTTGTTATGATGAACGGAGGATATGTGCTTGAACTTTTAGGTGTGTATGAAACAGACAATCGTTCTGTTCTTCTTTGACAAATGGTAAATCATTAAAAACCGGAACACTCTGTCATTAGTGCTTTATGTGACAATGTGTCAAAGTGTCTGACAGTACATCTCCTAAATGCACAAACATATGTGAATCCAGTCTAATGACATGAAAATCAGCAGCTAAAATGCCATTCACATTGCAAAATCACTGTGCTGCAATCTCTCAAGAGGTCCAAATGTTTCCAAATTTGCTTGGCTCTTTGTCTTCCTGTCTGTCTTTGACACTAACCTAGTTTTCTCCTTTTTTATTCTTTTGTGTTGTTTAATGAGTAGTTTCCTTGCTCAGTTTTTTGGGAGTTAAAATGAAAAAGCAACTAATTACAGTATATTTAGTATTAAATTAGGCTGATGTCCCTGTTTCATTGGTGTGAGATTGAGGTAAGCTTTGATTGCTACCGGTATAAAGACACATTTGTTCATTCGGCACAATGCATGCTATTTAAGATGGTCTGTTTTTCTTTTCCTTTGGAATGTGAAGGCATGCTGCATGCTCCATGTGTTTTTAATTTGTGCCATAAAGTGAAAGTCGAACCATTTCTTCCAGTCGGGTTATTTCATATTAAAGATTAAACACCAGAAGCACACAGGTGCATGAGTAAAATGAATCGCCCCCCATGCTTTTTTTTTTTATTTTTGAATGGTAACCTTTTGCTTTCCTTTTCAGTTCAATCAGTGGAATTTAAAGCCGCAGTCCATATTTTTTTTTGGTTAAAAATGATCCAAAATCAATATTTGAGCAAGTACATAACCAGCCAGTGTTCAAAACTATCTCATTACCTTAGCCCGATTCACAACGATAAGCTTATAATAATGTTTTCTAATTTGAGTGGTACGGTAGGTTTTCACGGGAAATTCGAGCAAGGCACTGCGTCATTATGTCACGTCTGAAAAACATAAAGAAGTTGTCCTGGCTACTAAGCTATCGCATGTGAGGATCCTGCAGGTGGCGGATCGTTTAAAGCCTTTTCTCACAGCAGCTAGAATAATTAAATGCCAAAAAATAATTTTGATGGCGGATTGTAATCCAGAAAGGATTATATGAAACACATGTGAATGAAATTAATTTATATTCCAGTTTTGTGCCTCTGATTACAGATGGCCTGGGATTACACAAGATTTGTATTTTAAAGACAACCAGTTCGAAGGGAGCATAGTTTGCTTTTTGGGTTAAAAGAATTTCTTAATATGAAATTCAAATGGTATAACAATTATAGATTAGACTGTACAGAAATTGAAATCTACACACACACTATAGTCATAGTCACGCAATGCTGATGTTGCTAACATTAATAATCTGAGAATAAAGTATAACAATAATAATAATTTTCACGGTTTGATGTGATATGAGGTAATCGATCGCTAGATTAAATCACCATTGGTAGCACGATTAATTGTAATGCTTTTTTCCTCAGTTGGTCAGAACAAACGTGGCAGACTTGTTACTTGTGAAAATTCTTATTTGGGTCATATATTCCAAGACGTAGGCTAGAATCTGTGATTACTAAGTATAGGATTCACACCGGTGCGGTGACTGACTGTCACACACACACTCCTCAAAACATTAGATTCATCCGCGCTGGAGTCATGCCAGAGTACAACCCACTCAAGGAAAATAATTCTGCAGTAACTGCAATTCCATATTTTCAAACAGAGATGGGGACAAAGGCAAAACTTACGGACTGCAGCTTTAAGTTCTTTTTTTGCCAATATGGATGTTGTTTTCCATCTATTTATGGAGTCTATTATTTCATATCTCTCAAGAATCACAGCGGTGTTGTTTTTCTTTTTTTCAGGGCATTGAAAAGTTGAAGCGTGAAGACCCTACATGGGAGAAGACTCCATCCTGGGAAGCTATGAAGTCAGCGTTCGGAGGTGCTCTTTATATTGCCTGGTTGAACCCTTTCACAGATCTCTCATGCCAGAAAGATACTTTGGATCCTGTTCCCATGTTCCCACAGGGTGAGATCATTGAGGAGGATGTGATTGAGATTCCTTTGGAGCCTCATTAGATCAAAAACCCTTACACTCAAATGGCACATTTCCTGCCTTGGACTTGCAAAGAGACTACTGTGGACATTTGAATATGGACTCGGTTTTTTTTTTTTTTTACCTATGCAAAATACATTTACGTACTACTGTACCAAAGTGCCTTAAAGCAGTATTTAAAACCAAAAATACAGCTAGCTCTTCTAAAGAGAAACTTATACTGTGCATAGAGAGATTGAGCTCCTGACAGTGTCACATAACATGTACTTCATAATGCCAGCTGTTCCTGGAGCAGTGATGTCTTTTAGTTTTGTGTATCTATATGTTTTACAAGACCTAGGATTTTAATAATACTGTTTTAAGTAGCAGTAAGTGAATTCTTTCCTATAGGACACTATAAAGATGCATCATTGCAGTTAAATAGTTGTGTACTGTATATGGTTGAAATGCCTGACTATATCACAAGATTTTTTTTTTTAATCACCTGCCATTGAAACACTATGAAATGGATGCAAACCAATGAAAATACAAATTCAGGTGCAGAATCTGACAATATAAAACCATGGTGCTCATTTATAGACCCTTCGTGCCTTTTCCATAATTAGCAAAAATACACGTAAGATTTACTGTATCATCCCAGGATTTTACTGATATTTTATAATTTTGTTGTTCTATGGCATTGGTCTTTCTATTACTGGCTACATTATTGTTATTTGTTATGTTCTGGATTTTTTTCCATTATCTGATGCTTCTAATGGCTGCACACTTTCGATTTAAGTTTCTTCAAATAAATGTGCTGGTTTTACAAGTCCATTGTTGTTTGAATAAAAGTGTATGGTTGCAGGTGGGCTATTATACACCCACATAGTGCCAGGTCAACTTTCAGATGTGATTTCTGAGTAGAATACATGATAATGTCCTGCTGTGCTCAATAGATGCTGCTTTTGTGGTTGAGTTTCCCTTTAAAATAGAGTCCAGGTCAGTGGTTTGACACACAATAGTCATTTAATAACCGAAAACATTTAAACACTATCAGTGTGTGCATCCTTTTGACTACATTGTTCTGTCTAGAGTGCTAGTTCAAGTTTTACTTTGGAAGACTTGGAATTGAAAAAGGATGTTTCAGAGAAAGTTGAGAGGTGAAATAATTTAATTTCAGAGCCACAGCTGCATTTGGTCAAATATCCAGCAAAGCGTGTATATGTCATAAACATATTTCAGGTCATTGTAATAAACAAGAGTGTAAACTGATTTATTAAAAACTTGTAAGTAACCCACAAGATTGAGGCAAGATATAGAGCAAGCCCATTGCATAACTATAGGCTCAAAGTCATACACATTTCAAGGCTTTTTCACATTATTAACAACAAAAGCAATCCTACGACAGAAAAAATATATACATTTAGCATAGATAATTCTATTATACAGCTGCATAATTCTTATTAGCTCTTTCACTTGACTGATTTCACTTCAAGCATTGGATAAGGAATTGTTGCTCCCAGTATTCTTCTGTCAATCATATTTCTTATCCAAATGTTCCTGTGGAGCCTGAGGAGTTGATCCATGCAAGACGTAAAGCCCTGTCAGGGTCAAAATGATACCAACCCACCACAGCGTGGCATGAGTTTCACCAAAGATCACATGTCCAAGAAAAGCCTAGAAAAAAAGACAATATTAAATCATTAAATAACTGCTTTCTCAAATGAATTTGAGGGTTTGAGGGGGGGAGGAACTCACAGAGGAGATAAAATTTGAGGCAGTGGTGGTCACAGTGGCCCGGGCAGAGGAAGACGAGTGCCTGAGTGCTTTGGCGAAGAAGGTCCACATCACAGCATTGCAGGTGAACAGAAGACCACCACAAAGCAGCCGCAGGGGTATATGTAACTGTAATCAATGACATCGTGTTCATTACAATGCCATTGTTAATTTAAACATAGTTGCATATATAGAACACTTCTTACCCAGTCACAAGCTGTGGTATCAACTCCATCAGTGTTCTCCTGTCCATCTGTCCAGATCTTCAGCCCTGTTTCACACACATCTTTCAGATAAACAGCACCCAGGGACAACTTAGCAGAAGATGATGCTAAAGCTGCTACAAACCCCGCCATTAAGGCATAAAACACGCCAGGCAACATAATTCCAGCTCGGTCCGACTGATTCACTCAGACTCGACTGTGATAACAGTATTATTTTACCGCCATATTTTGCATTTTAATACATAAAATGATAATGAAACTTCCTATACTGTGCATCACAGAAATAAATCACACAGGTAAAGAGAGACAGCCAGCATTAAAAACACGCTAGTCTTTAAATGGGCGGGACTTGAGCTTGCGTTGTTGCTAGTTCTAAACAAGAATGTCGTATTTGAAATATGTATCCACCTTTTTCTTCAACGCGGAAGTAAGCCTATGTGTGAGACTTCCGGTTCATTAGCCGCTATAGGTAAATAACGAGGAGAATAACAACGTGCAGTAAACGGTAAAACTGTTTGCACTACAACCCAGTGTGTTCATAATTATGATAATACATTAAAATAATATGATAAATGCACCAACTTTCAATATAAAGCAGTAAAACGAACTGTTTTGTTCAGCTAAAAATAGCTGGACGGAGTGGACGCAGATGAGACCGGAAGCCAGACCCATAGAAATTACAAATGGCCGCGCCCATTTTTATGACAACAAAAAGGTGGATATCATGTATTTTAGCTTAATTGCTTTTTAATGTTGAAGAGAAGTGATTAGGGTGAATATTTTGCGTCTGCTGAGAATGTGTGCTTTATTTGAGGCCGTGTTACTTTCCCCTCAGACCAGCGCTTTTCATAATGAACTAATCACAGCCGTTTGCTTGTGATTACGGCTTAAGATTTATTTAAAAATCATTTTGTAAACATTTTTTTTTTTTTTACTTTAGCTTGTAAAACTAAAAAATAAGGTAAAAAACCACTTTGTGATATGAGCGTAGCTCAGTGGAGATTTCGGCTTTCTGAGCCACTAAGCGCCTCTTGAGGAAAGAACTTGTAATGACAAATTATTAGCAAGTAACACTTAGATCCCAATGTAGGAAACAGAGAAAGCGCTGATTGGTCGTTTACAGACGCGTATTGATGAGGTCGCATGAACGCAAACTTCACGCGCCTGGTTCCTGAGTGTTTCGTGTTTGTAAGCGCATTTACAATTAATCAGACTGATTTGAACTGAAACACAATGAGTAAAAAGGGTAATGTATCATGGGTGAAACCAGCCGAACCATCTTTTCTGAAGAAATTCAAAAATGATGTTGGTTTTAAAGAAGGGCCGACAGTGGAGACTAAAGTAAGTGTTTAATCGTGCCTCAGCGTAAAACAGTGCTGCCTGAACGCATGTCTATACAATGTTGTCTGTAGGCAGCTCACTAGGTTTTCATACGAAACATTTATTGCATTCATTTTTGTTGTCGGAAGTGGATTACCAAATGAATGTTGTTGTTGCAGAAGGAGCAGATGCCGCAGTTAGATGAAGACAGTGGTGACAGTGATCGGGAGGACGAGCTGCCGCAGGTCGTGGTCTTGAAAAAGGGAGATCTGAGTGCTGAAGAGGTTATGAAAATCACAAAAGATACAAAGGATTCAAACAAAGGTAATGCACAGAGGCCCAAAAAAATAGCGATCAAATCATATCTTTCATGCAGTTCTGAGCTTCTCATCGACCCATATATGATGGTGGACCAAACTACTCCAAATGCAATAATTATCTCAATGAAATTACACAAAATTATTAAAGGTGCATATTTAACATTCCATGAATAAAAATGCAATATTTATTATTTAAACATTTCTTAACTTATTACTAGTTCTTTCATAAATCGAATACTATAAATATTGGTGCAGCATTCATATTAAAAGATGTTACAAATAATATTAATAAAAAGCTTAATTTGAATGAAACTAAAATATTTAGGTATTTAATCTTAATATGTATTTAGTTAATCAAATATTTTGGTCCTGCACATTTGGTGACTGTTGCTCTGAATGGTTGGTGAGGGACTTGGTAATACTTGCGTAGCAATGAAAAGATGATAATTATGCAATCTTTCTGGTCTTGCTGTGAAAATGCGCTCATTTTCAATATTTAAACTGCTTGGTGGCTGTTCTCAAAAGTTATGAAATAAGAGTCTGTTTCCATTGTAGATTTACTGTAGTAAAGACTACATTGATAGATTGAAGTGTTTTGTATCCCTATTTAATATTATAAATGTATCATATTTAACTTCTGATTATATCTGCCTTTTTAAATTTAATACTATTTCTAAATCTGTTGGTGACCGATTTAGTTTTGACGCATATAAATGTTTCTTGTAGCAAAGGATGGCAGGTAGATTTTTTTTAGTAGTCTGAGTTATGACAGATAAAGTAAAAAATCACTCCAGTCTTCCCTAATGTTCTGGTGTTCAGCAAGTATAAAGTCATTCATTAAAGTAAATGCTTTCATTTTCTCCAGATGAACAGCCTCCACCGGATGGGAAGATCGTCTTTAAGAAGCCTGTCAAACGCTCCTCTGATAAATTCGAAGGCATTACTGCTAGCTCTAGCAAGAAGAAGAAAAGTGAGGATGGTGAGAAAAAAGAGTCAAAAGCTGGCGTGAAGGTGAAGAACAACAGCCTGCTGTCTTTTGGTGATGACGAGGATGAGGAAGACTAGCTTGACGGGGATACAAGCATCTATTTGAGTCAGATTGTCTTGGACTGCTTCTTGCAAAGACCAATCTGCTCTTTAAAAAAAAAAAAAATTTGTTTGTGTGTGTGTAAAATAGATGTTTGTGAGATTGGTCAAATCCATGCAGCTTATTTGTTATGATATAATTTTATAAAACATGAGTCATTATGATAACTGTGTAGGTAGGAAGTAACAATATATGATTTATTTTACATTATCATAATTGTCATTAATGACACTTTTGAAAGACTATGTTGATGATGGATGGAAAGAGAAACAAAAACATCTGGGTCAATTAGAAATGCAAATATGATTTCAAAGATGCTCTTAAGTGTTTCATAGAAATCACTCATGAAATCCAACAGGATGTACAGATATGGCTTCTATAAAGGAGCTGTTCTGCTTCCTTTTATTGTTTTTGTTTTGCGAACTGTTGGCACTCAAACTCCCTGATTCTGGGACATTTGGGGTTGTATTTTATTAAGTACATTTTGAGGAAAGAAAAAGCATGCATTCTGGAATAAAATGTTTTTACCACCATTTATCTTGTGCTGCAACTGAAATTTTGAAAAAGTGTTTTGAATAGAAATCATGTGTCTGTTCGGGAAGGAATGTCTTTAAAAATGTAAATCGGGTACTTTATCTATCTTATCAGGTTGAGTAAAATGACACTTTAGGAAAGGAGGACTAAATACAACCAAGAGTAGTTGGCACATAAGAGATGCACTGATATTAATATACGAATAACTTCCTTTGTATGTTGTGGTTCTCAATGTTTTTTACTCAAAAGCCGCCCCAATGTCTAAAACAATATTCAAAGACAGAACCCTATCATATAACCCAAATTTTATATACTATAGATTATTATATATATATATGAGGAACCAGTAGTGCTATAGGTACATAAATTAACCACAATTCATTTTGTGAATCCAGAAGTTTCATAAACCACCATTTTAATGGAGTTTTCAGTTTCTTTCATTACTTGTGGGCTACAGCCTAACATGGGACTATTTTATGCTACTTTAAGATCTTAAAATGTTAAAGTTACAATGTTGCTTCACATTTAAACCAATATAAACACTTAATCGAACAAATATTTAGCACAGAGATTGCTTTATTGGTTACTTTCAAAAGCAGCATTTGTTTCAACGTTCAGCCTTGTTGACATTTGTTAGAACACACAACTTGCAAAAATCTCATTCTCAGAAGAAGAAAAAACAGGACGAGTTCATATATCATCACGAAAACATATATAGTTAATCCACTGGAGTGTTAGACTCGGTACACTGCAACATTTCCACAGCTGAATACTTGTAGTATGAATTAAACTGCGAAAAGAATAAAAACAACACCGGAATAATATGACGCACTATAACAGATACATGCTAAGAGATAGTCTTGAGTTAGGTATGACCTAACAGAGCTATAAGCACAGTTTAGTGCTAAGAAAGAAGGCAATTTATGGATCCAAGCTGCTCCCGTAATACACTCCCTCATTTGAAAACCCCAGATCTTACTAAATCATTCCTTCATTTTTTCATAGTACAACTATAGATTTCATTAGTATTTTAATGCTAATCTTCATAGAAATGTGAGTTATTTAGATATGGTAGTTGATCAGCTTTTCTGGATGCTAAAACGGTTACTATTTAGGGCTTCAATGATTGGGGCTTCCAATGCATTCTTGAAGCTTAGATATGCAACACTGTATTATTTTTACTGTAACATAAAAAGACAACCATGTCATTCTATAACATGTTTTTATGTCCCCGCTGTCTTGAAAGCACTTATTCTTAAAAGGGGGTTGCTGGGAAATAGAGGTGACTGATTTGAGCCCCTTTTATAGAATATATTGTCCTTTAAAACAAAACAAAAATTTCCATTCAAGTATTCGTTGACCTGTGACAACTGTTCCTGACCAGTGAGGAGTTAAAAGGCATCTTCACAGAAATCTAGTTTTACTTCATCTACCATGACCCAAAATGTTCAGTGTAAATGGCAGTTTCAACATTTATCAGTATGAAACTAAGCAATTAGAGCTGAAATAACAAAAGTTTTAAACCTAGCTTTTCGTCAATGTATAAAAGTATCACACTGGTATTATGCTGGTTCTACTGGATCTTAAAGATTGTAACGGAGGTGTTCTAGTCGTGTCGTGTTGCTCTCAATTTGGACGTGTAGTGAGCCTCTAATGATGAGATCTCTATTGTCATTTATAAAGAGGCATTTCATCTCGTCTGTCAGTGAGGTGATATTGTGGGCCATCCACAAGAGGGCAGTCAGACAGAGAGAAAATAGTTAAAAATGCTATAAAGGCTCAAACAGAATAGATAACAACACATGGCTTTTCTGAAAAATCTCTTTGAGTACACTGTCATGTATGATAACAACAAAACCTGCTAGTTTGGAAACAAACCCCTGAGTTCAAGCCTAACCATTAGTGTAAAATTGGACCTGGGACAAAAAGAGAACTTTAAAATATAACATTGTATGAGTATATTAAGTTAAAAAAAAAAGTTGGAGGTAGGACCACCTAACAGAACATAGGGGATGGTGGTGGAGAAGGGGGACACTGTGGTACTCTCACAGGTGCTCTGGATGGCTCTGCAGGCAGGTGATCATGTCCTGAACTGGTTTGCCCTCGAAACAGATCTGATAAACAGCCGTGAACAGGGGGAACCTGGAGAATAATGTAGATTTGAGATGTCACCAATTTTGCAAATGCATCTAGACAGAGAACACAGCAAGTCATTTAGCCCCCAGGTTGCTCCAGGTGGACTGACACTGCAGTAGAAAAGTCACTCTGAATAAGACACTGTCTACAACAGTACATTAGGAATGGTGCAAGTAGCCGCACTTTTCCATAAACAGGATACCAAAATTAGTGTCCTATTGATTTGTCAAGCAAGATCCTGTGATGGCAAATCTGAATTTTCAGCAGCCATTACTCCAGTCTTCAGCATCACAAGACACTTCAGAAATCATTTTAATATGTGACCCTGGACCACAAAACCAGTCATAAGGGTCAATTTATCCATTGATATATGGTTTGTTAGGATAGGACAATATTTGGCCGAGATACAACTATTAGAATATCTGGAATCTGAGGGTGCAAAAAAATCCAAATATTGAGAAAATTGCTTTTAAAGTTGTCTAAATGAAGTCCTTAGCCATGCATATTACCAATCAAAAATTAAGCTTTGATAGAGTACAGTAGGAAATACAAAATACTCATCATGGAACATGATATTTACTTAATGCCCCAATGATTTTTTGGCATAAAAGAAAAATTAATAATTTTGTATACAAAAATACAATGTATTTTTGGCTATTGCTCAAAATATACCCGTGCTACTTATGACTGATTTTGTGCTCCAGGGTCACATATGCTGATTTGGTGCTTTCTTATTATCAATGTTGAAAACAGTAGCTCTGCTAAATATTTGTGTAGAAACTGTGATTCAGGATTTTTTTTCAGGATTCCCTGATGAATAGAAAGTTCAAAACAAACAGCATTTATTTAAACAGAAATCTATTGTAACATTTAAATAGCTTTGTCACTTTTAATAAGTTCACTATGTCTATGTTAAATAAAAGTATGAATTCCTTCTTCTTCCCCTTTAAAAAAATTACTAACCCCAAACTTTTGAATGGTAGTGAATGCTAGATCATTTTTTGCTTTCACACCTGGCACGTCTTTCTCCTTAGCTCGGTTCGTTTTGGGCATATGTGAACACGGCAATCGCACCCGGATCCGCGCCAAAACAATCGGTCCGAGATCGCCCGAACGAGGTGGTCTCGGCTCGATTGAAAACGAACTCTGGAGCGGTTCGGTTTGTAGTGAGAAAGCAATCCGATCTAACAGACCAACAAACCAGGCTATGTCACAATGTATAATGGGTAATTATGTAATTTCCGTGAAAAGCATTAGCTTTGTTGTATTGCTAATAACTCAAACTGAACCTGTGAATGTCTGTGGGTGAGCACGTCTTTGCCATTCAAAATAAAAAAGCGCACTTTTTCATTTTATAATGCCGTCTTATTGCTCTTCTTCCTAGTAAGTGCATTTTAAAAATGTTTTCCCGATGAATCCTGGACTCCTGCTCAAATTGATAAATTAATATAAGACAGCTAGCAGTCAGTCGCTGCTGTGTTCACATTGCACGGTGGATCGGCGACAGGGGGTTTCACACTGAATGACTTCACAATAGGAAGAATCGCCGAAAGCTCTGTCTGGTCCGCAAACTACGTTTCACAACAAAACACACGCGAGAAGTGATAAGAAATAACGTGAGAACCCGCGTGCGTCAGACCAGAGTTCTCGAGCAAGAATGTAATTATTAAAATATATATATATATAGCCCGAAAATTGTCTGTGAGCTGATTTCCAGCTAACGTTACAAGGAGAAAAAGAAAAACAGATTAGGCAGGAGGGAGATGCAGGGAACAGTGATTTGGTGTTCTGCAAAGAGAGTTAGAGGTAAATAATTTTGCAGTAACTGTAATGCTGATGTTGTGGCTGGTAAAGCAAATGTTTGTGCTCGTTTCTGTATGACATAATAGTTCATATATCTATTAAAATACTTATATTCTGGTCTATAACTCCTCCCTGAACTTCCCTCTGCCCTGTATCTTGGTCTCTAATTGGCTGTAGGTCATTGCCGATGTATTTTTCAGTCAGAACTGATTTCACAGCAGGATTTTGAATCACAGACATGTCCAGTTATTTAGCATGCCAAATATTTCGCGGGGCGTCGGCGACGTGTCGGCGATTCCATCAGATCGCGTCTTTGATAATTCACAATGCGTGATTGTCACTCACGTGAACGAGCACCGATTTGCCTCCGATTTCGGGCATTTGATCCGATTTCGCAAAACCTGTCGGCGAGTGAAAAATTGGACTAAAATCGGGCTGAGAACTCGGCATAAGTGGAATCCCGGAAAATAAACCGTGGAATTTTGACCAATGAGAGAACAGTTTACTAGCGCGTGACTTGTATTAACAAATTTGGTCCGTTTAGAAACTTCGCCGTGTGAAAGCGAACCGCACCAAGAATAAAAAGCAACATTTAATAGTTTTAATCCCTTTTTTGGAACAAAGCAATCGATCTACAGGTGTGAAAGCACCCAGAAAACATGAGCATACCATTTAAAAAAATAGCAGAACAATAATTAAAATCATGTTATAATTTTGAAAATCTATTTAATTATTAAAAATTCTGGCACATTTTTAAAATGTATTTAATTTCTGTTTAAAAAAAAAAAAACATTTAAAAAGTTTACCGACCCCAAACTTTTGAATGGTAGTGTATCTAGAATGTGGGATTTGTGTTTTTATAACTTAGAAATGTTATTGGACACTAATTTGTTCCATATTTATAGTACAAATAATCTCTAAACTCCTTAAGCAAATCCAAGTTATTTGACCAAATACAAAGATATAGAAAGAGAGAAAGATCTTCACTCTGGAGATGTCTTTCTTCTTTTTAATGCATAATGACAGCCACAGGGGATAAACTTATGCCTTAAAAAGAAGAATATTTAAAAAAACAATTCCAGAGTCAGATCTCTTTTGTACGGAATTTATTGCTATAAAATCATGCTAATCAAATCAGCATAATCATGCAAAACAGGATTACCCTTCCTGTAATCAGTGTTTGAAAATGTGTCTTTTTATTTATTAGATAAAGTGCCATAATTGTTTGGAGGTGGGTGGAATTGGGACTTAAACCTGTGTCACCTACATGAGCATCATTTCAGGAGCATGTCAACTGACAAAGGCTATTGTAAATATATAATTATGTATGATTATGGCTATTATTAATAAGCACTGACAACCAAAAAACGTTTACACATACTTATCCACTAGGCCCTTCTGTTTCAGGATATGATAGACCTCAGCAGAAGTCAATGGTCCCTGAAGCTTTTGTCCATTTAACATCTCCTTCTCCAGTTCCTCGATGCTCTGAAAGAAAAAGAAATCTGTATCGATCTTTTCTGCATCAGCAAATGTGCCTAATGCCCAGCGTCTTCCTTCAATCCATAAAACGTACATTACATGCCATTAGGCAATTGATGAAAGGCTAAAATGGATCAGTTTTCTTTTTACCTTCCCTGTCCTGGCAAAAGCCTCTGCCACGCGCCTATTTCTTCCTCCGTAGCAGGTGGTGATGAGGTCAGCCACGCCGCAGCTCTCGAGGAATGTGGCGGAGGATACAGAATCGTCTTTGCTGAAGAGTTTGGCGAAGGCGATCATCTCCATCAATCCCAGACGAATGACAGCTGCTTTAGTGTTGTCTCCACACTGCAGACCATCACAGAAGCCTGCGCCCACTGCAACAATGTTCTAAAGCCGCGTGAAATAAGGAAGTAAGGGTTACTAGAATGGCAGAATGGTGCAATGTATATGGCACTTTCCATATATATGGTGCAAATTAGTTTCCGATAATTTTTTAAGTGACAAAAGCACAAATCCCACATTCTAGTTTTTGATACACTATCATTCAAATGTTTTTGAAAGACGTATCTTATGCTCACCAAGGCTGCATTTATTTGATTAAAAATACAGTAACAAACAGTAATATTGTGAAATAGTATTACAATTAATAATAAATGTTTTCTATTTTAATATATTTTAAAATGCAATTTATTCCTGTGATGGAAAAGCTGAAACTTCAGCAACAATTATTACAGTCTCTAGTGTCACATGATCCTTCAGAAATCATTCTAATATGCTAAAACAGTGAGAAATACAGAAGTAGGGTTAATAGAATGCCAGTAAGAGCTCAATTTGCACTTTGGCAACTGAAATGACACTGGTGGACTATAAATAAATATTCAGGGCTATATATAAATTTGAATTCTCTATACAGTATCTATGGTAGATATACAACTATATAACTATCAAACTGTTTTGGAAGTATAACCGTTACATTTAGCATTAGACTAAGTGTGTTATATTTATATTCATCACTTATATTCAATATTTTAACTAAAAGTGGGTGGCATGTAATGAAACTATCAGTAAAGCACAGTATTTATGTCGTAAACGTCCATCTGAGAACGTTGGCAACAAAAATATCAAACAGTTCAGTTCAGTAAATTTTTAAGGGGTCATATGATGCGATTTCAATTTTTCCTTTATCTTTGGAGTGTTACAAGCTCTTGGTGAAAAAAGATCTGTAAAGTTGCAAAGACTAAAGTATCAAATCCAAAGAGATATTCTTTATAAAAAAAGTTAAGAGTCAACCACGCCTACCTGAAACGGCTCGTTCTAACACGCCCCCACAGATCTACATCACTATGTGGAAATATTAACACATTGCCGCCCAAATATTCACGCAAAGAAAGAAGGCGTAACTTTTATTCTCGCTGTAGTATTGTTGTTGCCGCCGCCGCCATGTTGTGTCAAGTAATTTGTGTTCTACAGAAGAAAGAGAGTCACACAGGTTTAGGACGACATGTGGGTAAGTGAACGAAAACAGACTTTTCAGTTTCAGACGAACCAACCCTTTAAGCTGTAAATAACCCAAAGTATTTGTCAAAGCCTGTCAATATTACAACGATTTTTACAATGTATTTACGAGGAAGACAGCAGCCTTACAGCATCTAATTGTAAATTCAGCCATGCAAGCTCTTCTTTGCACAGAGGTCTGAGTCCTGCCCCCGAAGCCCTGCATCTCAGGTGCCAGAATCAAGATATTTCCCCTGGGATGAGCAACGAGACAAGACTGATATTTACCTTGAGGGCTCCACAGAGCTCTACTGTGTCAGCATCATCCACCACAGTGATTCTGAAGTTAGGCGTCTGCAGGAGCTCTTTGAACAAGAGGCCGTTCTCCAACACCTTGCTGCCTGTGGATCGAAGAAAATATCTGTTGAGTTTGCCCCTGGTGGTTTTTAACATGTTTAGTTGCTAGAATGCAATGCTACCTACAGAACACTTTTCACTCACCAATGGTGCTCTCACAGAACTTCTCAGCTGCCACTTCATTGGCAATGTTGGCCCCCATTAAGACACTGACATCAATGCCCATTTTTTCCCGAATTATATCAGAGATGAGCTTCAATCCTTCTGGTCCTTCATCAATGCCCTACAAAGAAATAAAAAAGGAGTCCATCGACACCAATGCCTTTTTAATGTAGCATCACACTATTTCCCCCTCAGTAGATATAACTCTGGAGCACAGCTGTTTGGACCATCTTTGCCTAATGACTCAAAAAATGAGGAGGAACACCAACGCAGAACAAAAAGAATAAAGGAGGTGAAATGCGTACACAAGAAATGGGTAGAAATCTGAAAAAGAGAACAAACAAACCATATGTTTTAAAATTAAACAGGTAACCCTGTAAGAAACTAGGCTACTTTTCAAATAGTGAAGTGGAAAGGATAAATCTAATTTGGTGAGGTATAACTGCAGAGATGCATCGCTGTGCGGCACAGCCAGTAACAGAGGAGACAAACTGGCACCAGGTGATAAATTGCACACAAAGAGATTGCCAGCAGGCCAGAGGGACGTTTTTTACCCATGATTCACTCCACATATGGTGCACTTTTAAAAAGATATCAAGTCAGACTTCTCAGCATTGTTCATTCCCAAACATTCTGTCTGCATGGAAGAGGATGCACAAGGTTTGACCAAAACTTGGAATATTAAATCAAAAACAGCCATGGGTAGCATTTTATTGGCACACTGCTGAGTATAATACAGAAGGTATACAGCAATATTATTTAATTATTTAGAATAATTACTTGTTTGTCTGACATAAAAAATTAGATTGTGGCATACATTATCGTTGCACAATGGGAATAAATTATTGTCCGTTTGTGTGGTAACTCATTGGTTCGTTATGAAAATGCATTTTGAGAAGAATCATCATGCTCATTCATAGCCCTTCAGTTTTTTAAGCCAAATTAATTTGAGCGCAACCTTTTTTTAAATAAATAAATAATTTAGCTAAATATCTCTGTAGTAAACTATCTCTGTTTTCAAACTTAATAAATAAATTTATATTACTTTAAAATTAATTTGATAATATTACTGAAGGGGAAAAGTGTCTAGACCACATTTTAGACAAACCCTTTTCCCCCTTCCATAACACATTAAAAATAACATTTATTTGATAAAGCAAAGTAATATTTTTTGACAAATTACAGCCTAATTGACACCCACTATCTAGTTTAAAACTAGGTTACCAAGTTGGTTTCAAGGCTGCTGTCAAATCCGCATCAGGTTATAGTTAAACAACGACAAAACCTTACCTTTGTAAACCCCCTTCAAAAAGCATTACAATTATATACTGTACAATGCAGAGCATTCTTACTTTGATTAATGTAATTCCACGAGCCTTATCCGAAACACAGCCCACAATCTCATCGCACAGTTTCCGGATAAACTGATGAGGGACAACGAAAACCAGGAGGTCGGCACCTTCTGCGGCTTCCCGAAGCTGCGGCACCGCAACCTACAAGAGAAACACCAGAAATCTGATGCTTATATCAACACCCTAGCAAGCTTGAACAAGACTATATTTATGCAGAATGGTATGCAAAAGAAGATTTGGTTTCAAGTGATAGTCAACAGATGGCAAGCATGCAAATGAGAAAGACTAATATCAATTTCAAGTGCAATATTTAATTTTCACATGGATCTTAATCTTTCTTAATCATTATTAAATTGCAAAAAAAAAATGCAAATGACACTTACGTATTATTTTACCATAATTTATTTACAAAAATAGAATTACTATCCACAATTATTATTATTATTATTTAACAACTATTAGAGAACTGTCTTACCACATTCTCTGGGAGTTTGTAGCCTGGAAGGTACTTGACATTCTCGTGTTCTGTGTTGATGATCTCAGAGAGCTTTCTCTCGTTGACCATTTCTTCATAAACCCACATCTTGACTGTGGTGGCAAAGCGCTGGAGTTTCTGTGCATTGGTGCCAATAATTCTTGCAATTGCAGAGCCCCTTGGCACAGAAAAACACAACAGTATCTTTAATCAAAATGCCAGTCTGTTGTTAAACAGCAGTTCACTCAGGCATTCCAAGCAGGGTTTACAACTCCGAGAAGCTGCTTTGCCAGCTGCAGTCAAATGAGCATATACAGCATGCAGTGCAGATCTTCAGATCAATGCAGTTAAGTCATTAATCACTTGATTTTGCCCAGAATAATAATGCTTAACATATGGATCTGAATATCAGCTCGCTGTAACTGCTGTTTCTTATAGGGAATTAAACTTGTGCACTAGTCTAAGCAAGTCATGTCTGAGCTATAACAGTTGGTCCACGCCATATGTTCTGTATATTAATCTCATTACCAATCACATATTTATCATATTTAATCATTACACGTTCATACTCACCAGTTTCCTGAACCAACAATACATACTTTCAGCGGAGCAGCCATAACCACCTTTGCTTTTCACAAGTGGATAAGTGTTTCAAGTAAACAATATAGGTAATAATACTATAAAGTCAAGCAGTTACTCGGTGGGAGGGAACGTGTTGGTCGACTTTTGACTGCGTCATCAACGATGGCTGGGGATTCTGGGAGTTGTAGTTTTCTTTTGGTCCCACAGGTTACTTTTCGCTGCCTAAAATAGTCGCTGTAAAAACCGTGACACAGTCTGGCCAAGTTTATGTGTATACCGCAATTCATTAGGCGTGGAACTAATTGTTTACTCTACTTATGGCAGATTGAAGCTTATAACAGAATACATTGTGAACGATATTCCTTAATAGCGAATTACATTAATATCTATTATATTAATGCATCCTCATAGTTTTAAAGAAATACCGTGTCGAGGACAAAATCTGCATAATGGGGTTATTTCTTTCTTTTTTCTCTCGTCTTCTCTCTGTTTTTGCCACTGTTCAAATGCCTTTATGCAGACTTGATAGAATTTTACAAAAGACCCACAAACGTAATCATAATCTATTATAAAAGCATGAATTGTTGAAGGCTGAAAACTGCGACAATATAAAAACACGTTATTAAAAATATATTTTTAATGTGTGAAAAAAAAGTTTGTTAAAAAAAAAAATATTATTACAGTTGTGTAGTTTCCTTCTCAAAGAACACATAGCGTAATACAGAAAATATTAAATTAAAAATCATTAGGTAGGTAATCATAAACTGATATCTGCGAATTGACAAATTTTTATTTTTATTAATTTATTTATATAAATTGTATTTGTTTTATTAATATTTAATTTAATATATTTATTACTTCAATTCATTTACTTCTGTGTTTTTTAATTATTAATGCTGTTTTTCCGTACGTATGATAATGAGGGGGCGTGGATTTACGTTCAACCGTCATATTCACATTCACGAGCGCAGCATTCCTGTCGGTGGAGCTCGGGAGGGGAGTGACCACACACGGATTCCAATGGAAACCCGGAGAAGCCCATTAAAGAGTCCAAGGCAAGCCAGCAAGAGAAAAAATGAAAATAATCTCCAGTCACCTCCTCTCCATACGATGAGCGTTTTCAGCAGTATCTTTGTTTTGCTTTTGAAACTGTGCTTTGGATTTTGAACCGTCACATTGTATGATCCAGAGTTTGGAGTAATCATGGAAAACACATTGAACGTGTCGCACTCAGGGAGCAGTAAAGGAAAGTGTTCCTCGGATCTGGGGAATCCCGCACACAGACAGGCAAGAAGCGGCTCGTATAGTCCGGGAACAGGGGCTGTCTCGGACACTCATCCGTCTCAGACCCAAAAGAGACACTTGGAGGGGGTTTTGAACAAATACACCAATTTACTACAAGGCTGGCAGAACAGGTAAGTTAAAGAGTTTCTGGCGTTTGCTCACACTTGATTTCATCAACTTTTAAACCCATAGGGGATGACAAATGTTTTTCATGGTAGACGTATAGTCCAGATTTTTCACGTGCTGGGCATTTCTGATCATATCATTCCATTATTTCCATGACATCCAGTATCTGGATCAAAGAATGAAGACACGTCATCTTCCAGCAATAAACAGAACGCGGGTAATTTCCGTGCATTATGACGCTATACATGAATGAAATCATATCTTTCATTGTTTACATTTGTTCGGTTTCTGCCTCTGTTGATGCTGAACATCTGGGCAGCTTTATCCACCCACCTAAAGATCGTGTTTGATTAAGTTTTTGTCAGAGATGGCAGTATAAAATAATGAAATTAATATATTTCGATCCATTATGACATCATGCATGAAAAAAATCAAAGTGTGGTTAATATATATATACATATATATGTGTATGTGTGTGTGTGTGTGTGTGTGTGTAGAGTTAAAAAAGTTGTTTTTGACACGGTCCATGTCATATTTTAGTGATGTTGCATTTTGTATAATCTGATGAAATCTTTTGAGATGGAAGATGGAGATCACACCCCTTAGTTTGCCTACCTGTTATCTAAGTTCTGGTGTTATGTAATTTTCTCTTATGATTTGATTTATCCTACAAGCTCATTGCAGATTTGCATAGTATAGTAAAATTGCATTAGTATGAAGGTTATTTCTCTACATAATAACATAAAATCTAGTCTGAGATAATTAAGGTCTTCGACATCAGTGATCTGAAAGGTCATGATTTCATGAAATTGTCCTTTGTTTTAAAGGACCTTCCCATAATGAAAGGGTCTATTTGTGGTCAGGAATCTAAATGTGACATGAGCTCTTTACCAGCTGAGCTATGCAGCAACACTCCAAAGCAAGAGGCTCTCATTGAAAGTGGGAGGTTTTTTGTTTTTGTCAGATTTCATGGTTGTGTGTGCTGCAGGGTTGAGTGCAGCACAGCCCACAGTGAAGGCTCTTTCATCTGGGAGAGACTATGACTCATCCATGATGGGAAATCCCTCACATCCATAATGTTGTGCTCATTCTGTTGCTTAGTCCAGCGATCGATGGAGGAACAGGCCAAGCATAAAAAGAGCATCAGGACCAGAGGGTTACCCACCCTCCGCAATGGCTCAGAAATAGCCCTCACGTTAACCTCAGCACTAGTCACTGTTTAGTGCTTAATGATTTGTGGGTGTGTGTTTGAGAGAGAGAGAGGTTTCCACACCACTCAATACTTTGACCTGATGAGAATTGGACCTTGGAGAGAATAACTAACTGACTAGAACCACTAAGAGAATGGTTCAATTCACCACTGAACTTATGTTACATTTTAGCACAGTTAGAGATTGATCATGTCACTTAAAGGGGGTCATATGATGTTGCTAAAAAGAACATTATTTTGTGTATTTGGTGTAATGAAATGTGTTTATGTGGTTTAAGGTTCAAAAAAACATTCTCTTTCCACAAATGTACATCTATTGTTTCTTCTAGGCCCGCCTTCTGAAAATGCGTCGATTTTTACAAAGCTCATCGCCGGTCTGAAAAAGCGAGGTGTGCTCTGATTGGCCAGCTATCCAGTGCGTTGTGATTGGCCGAATTCCTCACCCACCGCCAGCCCCCCTGTGACGGAAATGTTAGTCCCTTAAATAATGTGCTGCCTCGGCAACAACCAGGTGACGACCACAAGATGGCACTCCGCTTCCCGCTCACACACCGGCTGCACCCACAGCCCGCCCATCAGAAGACCCCCTAGACACGCGACAGTTGAAGTATTGCTCAAGCCGACCGCACGGATCAAAATCCAGGCAGACGAAGCAATATCGTCCTCTTTTGGAAGGCCAAACAAAGTCGTTTCGCTTTCACAACGAAACAAAACAGCGCCTTCACGATATGGAGGTGGCAGCAGCAACAATACTACAGCGAGAATAAAAGTTATGCCTTCTATCTTTGCGTGAACATTTGGCCGGCGTTATGCAAATCTTCCCACATAGTGACGTAGGTATGTGGGGGCGTGTTAGAATGAGCCGTTTTAGGTAGGCGTGACTGACTCTTAACTTTGATAAAGAATATCTCTTTGGATTTGAAAAATTTAGTCTTTGCAACTTTACAGATTTCTTTATGCACCAAGAGCGCATCAAAGAGAAAGGAAAAAATTTAAATTGCATCATATGACCCCTTTAATATGCCAGGGTATTCTTTGAAGTACCATGCATTTTTTAAATTGCATTTAAATAGTCTTTACTGCAGTTTTATTGTATTATACATTGCGCCATACCAGCATATATTAAATCTGACCACAAGTAAGAGGTTATGTCCCCTTTTTAAAAAATAAATTGATTAAAAAAATACAAATGTTATTCACATATAAAAATAAATAAAACAAATTATATTTTTTATTTAGTCATTTAAGTCATGATTATTATATTAAAGTATTTTAATATGGTGTTGACTTATTATAATATTATGATAATTTTATTCAGGTTTTTAAGGGTGAGGGTATACAGTATATAACACAATGTCTTTTTTGTGTTGAATCATACTGGGGGATGAGGTTATGTAAGCAAATGTCACCAAAGGTCCACAGTGATCGTCTGTCCTCCGCCATCAAAAGCGATGCTTTTGTTACCTCTTTGATCTTCATACTTTTAGCTGCTTTTTAAAATAATGATGTGTCTTTGTCTAGCTTTCAGAGACCCCATCAGAGAGACCATGGATGTGAAATTGGCAGCACATCCATTTTTTTATTAAGAGAGGGTGACTTTTGTGTTATAGCACCCAAACCACATGATTACAATTCATTCCCTGCAGAGTTACGATCCTGTATAAAGCACCTCTCTGGTTGGCTCTGACAGTGGGGAACTAGACGTGGCATGTAATGCATCACGAATAATGAGGAAGGGAAGGAGAGAGACAGTAATAATGGTCACCGTAAAACTCATGTGCTTTTTTGATTTTAGCCAGTTGTACTAGCTGTATGTAGTTTATTTCTAAGGCAAGCATCACTGGTACTATTGCTCATACTTTTTAACAAACCCCTTAAGTAGTAAACTTGGGCATATATTGTAACTCTTGCATTTCTGTTACGGACATAAATAAAAATAAACAAATAAAAAGACTTTGTATTTTCACCTGGCATGTAATAAAATGGATGGAAAGAATCCACAAACTCATAGCTACACTCTGGCAACCAACAATAACATGGTAGGAACCTCATATCAACACAGTAAAACCACACAGATCACTTTAGGAACTGCATAACAACACCCTGGCAAGGACCATGAGTCGGGACTCAAACTTGGGTTGCCAGAGTTGCAGTTGCAGTGTCAGTGCACTAACCACTAGTCTGTCAGTGCCGATGGTGTTGCCAAGTCTGCGTTTTTTAAGTGGAACTGGGCTGCTTTTATGCTGCTGCCATGGGTTAAAGCGAAACATCCCCTTTACTGTTAGCGAACATCCCCACACGGCTGAGAGCGCATTTAGATGAATATAGAGATATGTGCTGCGAGCTTTCCTCTCAAAAACAAAATAAACCCATTGGCGCCAATAGCAGTGTGCCGACATATAGTGCCGTTGTGTTTCCCGCCACGCTCCCCCCGTCAGTTCGAGACCAGCTTGATGACTTTTCCTAATCCAACGCCCCCCCCCCCTCTCTCTCACGCTCTCTCTCTCTCTCTCTCTCTCTTTCTTCCACTTTGCTTCCTGTCAAAAAACTGTCCTATCAAATATAAAAAGGCAAAAAACGGCAAAAATAAATCATCAGGGCTCGCAAAATCGCTAGCCTGACGTCCCGGGCTATTGTGATTTCCAGTCGGGCTAACAAAATGTATCACCACTCTGCCCGACGGGCTATCTTAAATCGATCTCCCGAGGGTCCTTAAAACTCTAAAGGAGTGTGTAATAATTTGCTTAGTTGTAAGGGAATTAATCGTTATTGATTTATTCAGGTTTATTTCTAGCTCAGGTTTTAAAAGAACTCGATCTGAGAATTCGAGGTCCACCTGATCAAAACGGACTTTGACTTTCAATAGTTTATACTTTTATCAGCTACTCGGCCAGCGAGAAGTTGATGTCAGTGTATATTACCAATTGAATATGTAAATTTTGTATTCTCCCTGGCCACGGGTGAAATACAATTATGATAATTTGTAAGCTCTTAAGAGAGGTAATTATTATGAGTAAGCTACGAGCTAAGGTAACAAGCAAGGATCTTTTGGCAATAGAGTTGACACAAAATTATCTGACAACAGACAATGCTTACTTATAAATGAAACATGAATTTATTGGTATTCTAGATCACATAAACGTAAGCTAAAACACACAAACATACAGTTCAGAGGAAGGAAAGACTGTTAACGGAGTTCTGAGTTTCATAGTTCTACCTCGTTTTCACGAGGGATGGGAATTCACCTTAAGAATTCACAGAGCCACGAATCTAAATTCACCCATTCAGCAGATCATAGAAATGTTGTTTACTTGCGTTCCGCTGGTTGACAGCTGAGGTGACTCCGTGGTTGCTGCGGGCTTCCTGGAGGTCTTTGAGGGAAACCCGTCACTGCCGGGGTCCCCCGGTGACGTCAGTAGGATGTCCTTTGGGAAACAACGTTAGTTTGTGATGGACGCAGAGGCGCAAGCAAGCTGTGGAGTCTTAGACTTTCAAGTTTGTTGACGATTTCATCGAAGTATCACTGAAGTGTTGAGTTTTAGTTTGCTGGTTGCTTTTGATGGTAAATGTGAGCACGCGTGCAGGTGCTCTAACACAGCGACCAGCGAGAGCAGGAGAAGTTGCAAGCCAGCTAGCTAACCAAAAACCCCTGGATTCTGTTCTGCATTCGGGTTTTGCTCTGTGGCATAAGTCCGTCCCCTGACGCTGGCTTCCAATCGACTTCTTAAGGGGCGGAGTGTGCATACATTAACCAGAGACTCTCATTTATATGAGGCCACCTATAATAATATATTGATACGTCTATAAAGTCTCTTAAATGCAAATATTGTACATACTATTAAAGTCTACTTAATTTCAACCTTCTGCATTTCTGGTTTTCATTCGTTCAAGATTAAAATTCACATATTACACACATTTTAATAAACTTATTTCCTAAAAAGGGTAATAAAAAACACTGATTAAATTTGCACAGATTACATGAAACACGTCAAGCATATATATATATACACATACAACCTACTATTTGTAATTCTATGCTCTGATCATTTTATACTTTCAATTATTAGCAACGATTGTCAAACGACATCTTGTCTCTTTCCTTGGAATGCGGGGGGAAAAGGGGCGAGTCCCTCGATCACGTACAGGTCAGCTCTGGGCATCTGCTGGAAAATCTCCTGCGGCACAGGGAGCTATAAAATTGTCTCTTTTGTTGATCGGAGTTTAGCAATTTATGCGTCCACTGGTCATGAGGGTATTTCTATCTGCTCTTTGCAAGCCCGTAAAACCATTTTAAGCACCGTTAAAGTACTGTCCTTTTAGCTTATCTTGAGATATAGCCAAACAGTCCAGGGAATGCTTCACCTTACTTGATGGAGCATGAGTTTTACGACTACAGATGGCTGGGGAAACGAACCTCAAAAGCCTTCCCTGGAATGTGCTGGTTTGATGTGTGTGTCTCCATCATGTAGGTGGGTCTGTTGTGAGACAGATCCTACATTGTACAAACTTACGGCCATAAAAAGTTTAAATATGTTAAATTGTATAAGAAATGTCTTAATTATAATTTAAAGAGGTCTTACAATTGGGGACGGAAAGACAAGAGTTGCGATTCAGCTGGATTAAACTTCAAAAGGCAATGATGTCATTGAATAAATATGAGAGCTGCACGTTTCAAGTCAAAACGCGAAGAAGCTGCTTTCTGGTACAGCGTTACCGGGGAAACCGCAATATTTCAGCGCTCCGTGGCAGAGAATGAATTTGCATTTCCAATAAGCATTTCTTTGTGTTTATGGTCAGATCAATGGAAATATCAAATCATGTTTTTACGCAGCAAGAAAATAAAAAAGAAGTTAATGCGCCTTCTAAAAATCTAAACAATTAAGACAGTAATAGCATATTTATACGTTTTAAATTAAGTTATATGCTTGATTTATCCCTTTTCATAAAAATGGTCTAATGGCTAAAATGCTGTTGTATAAGATTTTTGTTTTTGTGAAAACCTGTATCTGAACTGTAAATCATGTAATTTTATGGCTCAGTACTGCATGTTACCACAGACATTGTCCAACCCACTCATTCATTTTACTTGTGCAGCTCTTAAAGGGTTAGTTCACCCATAAATTAAAATTCTGTTATTATTTACTCATCCTCATGTTGTTTCAAACCCGTAAGATCTTCGTTCATCTACGGAACACAAATTAAGATATTTTTGATGGAATCTGAGAGCTGTCTAACCCTGCATAGACAGCAACACGTAGCAAGGAGACCGGTAAAATAATCCATGTGACATCAGTAGTTCAACCACAATTATACGAATCTACGAGAATACTTTTATGCACAAAAAAAACAAAAATAAAAACTTTTTTCAACAATTCGTCTCCTCCGCCTCACCCTGTAGCGCCATTTTGGAGAATACCCGCTGAACGTAAAAACAAGATGTCGTTCTGGGTCAGCTGGTCCGCCGGATCTGTTTTACGGTGTGGTGATTTGATCTGAAGGAAAAGGTATACGCGTGGCGCAGCTGACACAGACAGCACTATGCTGTTTACAGGGTGATGCGGAGAGGACGAATTGTTGAATAAGTCGTTTATTTTTTTTCTTTTGCAGACAAAAAGAATTTCTCGTAGCTTCGTAGAAATGCGGATGAACCCATATTCATGGATTATTTTACCGATCTCCTTGTATGTTTCTGGACTTGGGAACATTTCCGTTGCGTTGCTGTCTATGCAGGGTCAAAGCTCTCCGAAGATGAACGAAGGTCTTACGGGTTTGAAAGACATGAGGGTGAGTAATTAATGACAATTTCATTTTTGGCGGGAAGAACCTTTAAAAAGGGGTCAGAAATGGCCTTACATTCATTTTGAAATAAGCAGCTACCCTGTAATAGTGAATAAAATTGTCCTTCCTTCGATTTGTTGATATTTGTGTATGAAAATATTTTGATCGACATTGAAACTCCTATCTGATTTTCGCTCTATGATCACTCTATCTATTATTATTCTATCATTATCTATCTATTATCTTTTTTCTGTATTGCTTTCTTCGTTCTTTCTTATTTCTATTTCTTTCTGCTTATTTCTTCTTATTATTTCGTAGTTTATTTCGTTCTCTTTCTATTTCTTTCTTTCTTTCTTTCTTCTTATTTCTTCTGTTGCTTCTTCTTCTTTCTTCCCCTTCTTTTCTATTTTTCTTTTTCTTTCTTCTCTTCCTTGCTTCTCTTCTTTCTTCTTATTTGTGTCTGTCTTCTTTTCTTATTTCTTATTTTTTCTATTTTTTCTTTCTTTCTTTCTTTTATTTTCTTTCTCTCTTTTCTTTCTTTCCTTTTATCTTCTTCTTCTTTTTCTATTTCTTGTCTTCTTATTTCTATTATTTCTTTAGTTCTTATTTCTTCTTTATTTTTATTTTTCTTCTTATTTATTTCGTCTTTCTTTCTTTATTCTTTCTTTCGTCTTTCTCTTTTCTTTCTTCTTTCTTCTTCTTCGTCTTTCTTTCTTTCTTATTTTAGTTCTTTCTTTTATTTCGTATTTCTTTCCTTATTTCTTTCTTGCTTCTTTCTTTCTTATTTTCTTTCTTTCTTATTCTTATTTCTTTCTTTCTGTTTCTTCGTCTTTCTTTTTTCTTTCTTTCTTCGTATTTCTTTCTTTCTTTCTTCTTATTTCGTTCTGTCGTCTGATTTCTTTCATTTCTTTTTTTTCTTTTTCTTTCTTTCTTTCTTTCTTAACTTTATTTAATTTTATTTTAAAGGTCTTTTTTTATTTGGGCTAGTTAAATTAATTTTCGGGCTACCAAAATTTGAAGAGTACCTGCCCGAAGGGCTACCAGGGATTTTGAAATTTTGCGAGCCCTGAATCTTAAAATAAATAAATAAACACAACAAAAATGACATCGTGGGAAAGCAGCAGTTAAGAAAGCGTCTGATCATAGCGATGTGGATGACTGCACAATTGACAATTCGGCACTTCAGTCAAGTAAAGTCACATTTATTTATATAGCACTTTATACAAAAACTGCTTTAAAGCAAGCAGTTTTACAGTAATTAAAAATGAAAAACATTGTCAGTGTCTCTTTCAGTTAGAATTACAACTTTTTCAGATTTTCTGCTATAAAGCAGCTCTCCAGTGTGGAGCTAGAATAGAATATTTATAACTCAATATTTGAACTAATTGCAAAAGCTGAATAGTTTATTTAAACCTACTGATTAATCATCGAAATAATATACAATGAGTTGATTAATTGTTCTAATAATCATCAGATTAATCAGTTATCAAAATAATCTTTTGTTGCGGCCCTAAATCCAGTGCAGCCAATCAGAGCATTTTCGGAACCGCATAGCAACACACTAGCAACAACAATTTAGGCAACGTAAATTGAGCAATGCATAATAAAAAACCACCGAACACTTTAGCAAGAAAGTAGCCACTTTCCTGCACCACAGTACACAGTTTTTTTTGAAATTTATTTCCTATCAGCCGCATAGCTATGCAAAACAACCACTAAGAACACGTCAGGCATCACACGCTATCAAAATCTAGGTTTTTTGTAATGTAACCCTCTTCTCCTCTCTGTTTTTCATCATGCAGGTATTTTGTGTTGGACCCTGAGCTCGGCCAGCTTCAGTATTTCATCAACGAGCACAGTAAGAACCAGAAGCCACGAGGGTCCCTGCCCCTCATCGGCTCCTCAGTGGCCCCAAGCGATGAGTTTCCCTATATGTTCACAGTCTGTGCTGCAAATGGAGATTTCGTCAAACTGCGGGGTGAGCGTCTTTCCCTCGTCGGGGTTTCAATCCTTTGCTTTTGCTTTTAACATTGCCATTTGATCCCTTCCATCTCCGTTCTCCTTTAACTTGAGCCTCCTCACACTCTCTCGCGCAACGTCTCTTAAGGAAGTATCTCTTTGATATGTGTTTTTCCCTCAGGCATCCCCCTTTATCTGTGATTTAGTTGTCCACGTTCACTCTTTCTTTCTCGCCAGCAACTCCCTCGTCAGATTAGATCTCTATACTTTCCCCTCTCTCTGTTTCTCTCGTGTCGTTTCAAGTATGCCAGGAGTCTTTTCATGGTTGGCATTCAGTGTATGCCACAATCTTTTATGATGGCTTTTTTTTTTTACATCAAAATTCACTTTTGGTCCGAGGCAGCTCTGAGAACTCATTTAGACTGTGTCAGGAGTTTACAAGCAAAATGCCACCAGCCAAATCGGCCATTTGTAACAAAGGCAATTTTGGAGAGGTTGTGAGAAGATGGATTTCTCTGGAAAAAAAGCTGTCACCTCCATCGTTATTCCCAGTAGTTTGACAGCCTTGCCGCGGGCGGAGTCTCGTCCGCTCCCAGTGTTCCAGCATTCTGAAATGATAATCTTCAGGTGCTATTTTTCTCATTTCACACCTTCTCAGTCTTACCCCGGGTTACAGACAAGCCACAAATTGAGTTTTTCGGTCTTGTGATGATAAAAAAAGCTTGCATTTGTTCTACCTGGGTAACCATACCATACCAAATGACCTTAAAACTAGATTTTCATAGGTCATATATATTAAAAAACCCTGTTGGATCTTCTTTAGGCAAGACAGTGCGGAACAGATTTGGGGCTGTTTTGCTTCCATAATCTGACTTCTTTCAGACTAGTGGAACGAAAACATACACAATACACATAAAAGTGTTTATTTTATTATTGCTTTCTCTGTGTGTTTCTGTAGTTTTTAATTGAAATGCAGATCTTTTGTAGGCCGTTTTCTCAAAATGAGTTTTTTTCTCATTGCACAACACCAGAAATCTCCACATCAGTAGCACTTACGTGGTGATTTTTTTTCTGGCTGTTGACTGTATTTGATTAAATAAGGAATTAAAATTATGGAGTGATCCCCTCTATAAAATCCCCGCTATAAAAACATAAAAAAAGTCTCTTATGACAAGAGCATTAAACCTGGCTTAATCCAGAGTTCAGATTTTTGTTCTGGAAATGTATGCAAATTCCTGTATATTTAATTAGAAAACACCCTATTTTCCATATTTAAACAAAACATTTCAGAAAACATGTCTTATTTTACTGTGATTTAATCAACTGGGGATTTAAGGTGATATGTATTAGTTATCTGTTTTTACATTTTAAAATATAATTTACTCAACCTCATGTCTTTCAAAACACATATGCTGTTATTTTTTTCCATGTAACACACAAACAGAATTCTAAAGAATATTCACAATTTCCAGATAACAGTTTATGGTGACCATGAGCTGTCAAACTCCAGGAAAAAAAGGCATTATAAAACATCGAACTGATCCATATGGAGGGCTGCAGGAGTGAGTCCTAAAACCTATAAACGAGTTTTAAACTTGCAGTTCCATTGTGCTGAAGTTTGGGTTTTTGAATAGGTTTTTAGTTAAATGCATGAAATAAGTCTACATCAATAATACCACTCATGATTTTAAGTGTTTTGACTTGAAAAAGTGGTTGCTAAATGGAACTACAGGTTGTCAGGACATTAAATGTCATCCCGGCAAATTCCTCTATGCTTTAGTACGTTTTTACAGCCTCATGTTTATACTTGCCATTTTGGAAACTAACAAAAATTTTACAACTTGTAGATTTTAAATACAGAAAAAGATTTGTCAGAAACTTCGGAATTGATAAAAGTTATCTTTATTTGTGAAGATGATCTTGATGGACAAAATGTAAGAATCATAAATGTTTGTCACAGAGCTTATTTTATGCAATAATCCAAAAGCCAATGGAAAAATCCATATCCTAAAATATGTCATCCCTGCAGCACTCTATAAACTTGTGAGCCAAAATTTGACATTATTCACCAAAAGTCATAAAATATGGAACATTTGGTTTCATATTGAATGGTGTTTGATTTCATTGACATCTAACCTGTGATATAAGGATAAAAGAATGTAAACATAAAAAAAAAAATGTTCAAGTAAAATGCATTTCTCATTATATAATCCCTTTAAAATGCATGACTATTTATAAGGATTTAACAAACAACTTCATTATTTTTAATGAACATAATCAACTCCATTACGTTTTATGTTATGTTGTGTTGTGTTTATTGAATTAAATTAGCTGTAGATGCAGCATGAATGGACGTGGCCATTTATTGTTCACATGTCTTCTTTTAGCTTGTGATGCGTGTGAGCAGCAGATGTGGATGACCCAGCTTCAGCTGTGCGCCCGTCGCCACTCAGACGGCAGTGCCAAGGTAACCCAGTTACATTTAACTCGGCACACTGTGCTCTCATTTCCTTCCTTTAAATCTTTTTCATTCCCTCTTGCTTTAGAAAGCTAAATGTTTGTCTTTTGATTGTGTTCACTCTGTCATCAATGATGTACTAACTGTCCTTTCTGTAAGTGCATCTTCTCTTGACATCCTTCCTGTCTTTGTCTCTGTCTCTCACATTCTGTGTACTGACTGACTCGCTCTCCATTTCCTCTGACCTCTCCAGACTCTACTTCGATGACAAACTGCCCCTGTAGTCTTGAGATTTGTGATGCTGTTACTCTCTCTGTCTCTTTTCAGTTCATCACACTGCATGTAAGGCTTATTATAACGGGTGGGTTTTCAAATGAGGTCATTAGCAAGTTTATACCTGGAAGCCTTGATTTGGCTTAATTGGTAGAGATGTGCTATTACTTTTCTACACAGTTTAGCTTGGTGGATGATAAAACAGGCAAATAAAAGCCATTGACTTACAGTGTACTAAAGGAGAATATATGGGGACCAGAAGATCATAGAGACTTGGCTTGGCAATAAGCAACCACTTTTTCATTTTAGTTTTAGTAATTTTAGTACGTCAACTTACAGTTTTTAGTAAGGTGAATTCCAGTTCTTCATTTTTTCACGTAGTGAAAATGATTTTTAATAGTTAACACACTAATAACAACACTGCAGTGCATTTTCTTGAGAAAATGTACATTTTGACAAAGGGGTGGGTGATTTTACCGGGAAGACACAGTAACACTGGTATAGATTTCAAATGTCTCTATTCGCGGTTACAGGATCACGTTGGCATGGCTGTGCAACGTGGTCACAAAAACGTACCATTACGTGCGTTTTTAAGCAATGCGGTTTAAAAACAAGGGATTTTAAGCCATTGAAATGCAATGAAAGAGAACTCATTTCGCTATACTTCACTATAGGAGTGCTGTCAGAGAGGCGCGCACATGTGAGATGGTGCCTCATAGGAGCGAGGGAGTATTGAACCAAGTTATTTTTGCCGCTTTTTAGAACACTTGCACTGTATGTGTCAATGCCCGTCTGTGCAATTATCCTTGTAAACAAAGTAATTTTAGGTCTTAAGGGAAAGCAAAACGCTGAGAAAGAAAACAATGTAACGTGAATGGATCCAGGGCTTAAACTCTTAAAAAAGTGACGCAGCTAATGTCATGCTGTCATTCAGTGTTAATCAAAACAACAAAAGAGACAAAAATCTTCTCACTACTCGTGCCTAAATCACTTTTGTAACTTTAATAAAATAGAAATAAATATTTAATTCACACTGTGAAGAATATGCATTTGTAATTAATAATTTGATTACTTTATACAATGTGTAGCATTTCTTATTTATTTGTTCTACTGTCGTTGTTTTTGTGCTATTGCTTGTAATTAGTTTCTTAGTCTTATTTAATCACTGACTGTTTACTTGTCTTCAGTGAGCGTGAGTTGTTTGTTTTTTTATTTAGGCTAGTATTAGTCTTTTTGTGATAATGACACTGGTAACATGAATCATGAAATTTCTATGGTATCAAACATTTTGGTATTATAAAGACTTTATTTAAAGCAAAAATAACTATATTGTGATATATATATTGTTACCGTGCAATAAAATCACTCATACCGTGATATAAGATTTTGGTCACATTGCCCAACCCTATTTTGACCTTATAATTATGCACATTTGTACAGACTTGCTAGTGTTAGCCACAGTTTTAATTATGGTTATTATAATTCATTGAGCAATAAAATAAGTAGCTGTATGGAGGCATATGATCTATACATGTGACAGCTCACCTGACATGATCATATACTGTAAGCGTGGTCTTATTTCTCTTTTCTATCCACATAGCATGGTTTATCTTTTTCCAAAAGTATAAACAATAGTTTGATACTGATTGGAGAAACAGTGTGTCAGTTCACTTATCATGTGACAAAAACACACTGCGGGTCACACGCTGTTTCCCACTGTTGTCTGACTCTGAACACTCCGTGATTTGTATGTTTAACCTTTACAGAGTTAAACTTTAAGCATTTCACCTCCATTAAGACATGTCATTAAATCATGCCTCAAGATGCATAATGTTTGTTTTGCTCCCTGAAAGAGATTCAAATGGATGTTTAAATGCAGTAATATGCATTCGGGAGACTGTTTAAGGCAGATGGTGTTGTGTCCAATTATTTATTGTAATTTTCAGCGCAGAGTGGCAGAATAATGATAACTTTAGTCAGATCTGAAAATGAGTGTTTACAAATGGGAGAGACCGGCATTATCCACTAATTTAGAGCGCGGATTTAATGGAAATGAATTTAGCCTTGAGGCTAAAACATTGTATGACTTCTATTAGCATTCATTTTCAATATATGACCAACAAATGGCAGTCTAATAACACAAGCCAGTGTTAGCTGCTAATGTATTCTTAAAAAAAGGAAAAACCTTGCAGTCTCTTTGATTAATCACATTATAAGCAAAGTAATTTGAAACCACACAAATCTGGGCCTGGACTTTGGCCTAAGGCCAAATATATTACATTACCAGTGTGTTATATTTATTCATTTAAAGACTGAATCCATAATGCATGCAACAGATGCTTCATGTATTCTCTACACTTGGTGTGCTTATTTTTTATTTTATTTTTTAACATAACTCTGAAAGTTAGTGTATGTATTTTATTATTCACTGCACTGATTGCCTGCTGCAGTGTTAGCAGAGTATTATTAGGTGTTTTGTGAAGGTCCATTATGTGTTTCTTTCTACTTTAAATAAATTGTATTTTTGAAAGAAATTTTTGAAAGAAAACTTTGATTCAGCAAGGATGCACTAAACTGAACAAAAAGTGACAGTAAAGACATTTACATTGTTACAGATTTAGATTACTTTTCAAATATCAGCTGTCTTTTCCGTTTTGTTATCAAAGAATCCTGCATTTTTTTTAAATAATGTTTAAACAAAAATACTGAAACAAAAATGTGTCTGTTTTCCATATTGATAATAATTAATGTTTCTTGAGCACAAAATCAGTATATTAGAATGATTTCTGAAGGATCACGTGATACTGAAGACTGGAGTAAATGGCAGGTGGAAATCTTTGCCATCAATAAATTACATTTTAAAAATATATTGACAAACAGGGGAAAACAGTAATTTTAAATTGGAATATAGGGTACAATATTAAAATTTGACTATTATCATAAAAAATGCACCTAGTCAGCATTATATATAATTATAGCTTTGTATACATTTATAGTATAGTATGTATAGTTATTCTATCTTAAATACTCAGATGAATTCAAATTTCCCGAATATGTGCTGGTTCTATGGTGCGTTCAAGTCATGTCGGATAGGTCGTATTTACGAGTTGAACGCACATGATCGCCACCACAAAGTCGTTATTACGAGAGGGAAACTCGAAATTTTCTTAAGCCCCGAGTTTCCGAGTTGGGGGCGTTCTGTCAATGAAAAACGTGTAGGAGCGTGGAATCCAAAGACTAGATATGCAGCATCTGTATTGATGGTAAATTTGTTGAAATTAATAAAATGATTAAAATAAAACTATATGTTACATATACAAAATATTATATATTGTATAAGTACCAAAGAACATATAATGATTCAGTTTACATAACCTTCATAAATATAATTAAACCTGAAAAAAGCAAAAACACAATGACGCACATTCTTCATCATATTCATCATTTTGTAGATGTAAAGTTGAAAAAATCGTTGAATTTTATGGAAAAAAAATAAAATCGCCACATTGTTCCGAGCAAAGTGACTTGAACGCACCTGACGTCGTTATTACGACTTGTCAACTCGTAAGTACGAACGTCCCAGGAGGACTTGAACGCAGCATATGAACATCCCTACTATAAGGGGTTCTAAGGGTCTGTATAATCTATGACTTATGTAACCGGGTAGTCAGTGCTAAAATCTCATATGACTGAACAATGAACTGCCATTAGACTGCGAGAATGCAATTACATGAGGTTGGGGGAACTCCATCGGACCTGAATAAAATACTCATTGCCGCATGTACAGAAAACCTCATAGTGTGGTCTCATTTTGGGTCATATCAAAGAGTGCGATCTTCCTTCAAGCCTAAGAGTCTGTTTAGCAGCACCCAGGGGAGCAATGTTCTCTTGCATTTCTCAAGAATGCACAGGTGCTGTTGCTTTTTTTTTTTACCTAAATACATCCTCCTCTGTTTGTTTGATATGAATCATTTTTATATAGAGCATGACTTTGGGAATGTTGCTGTTCTGAGACTGATTTCTATGTTTTTTTGGCAACTCGGATCTTCTTATAGGTGTTTGCTAAGGCCAGTATGCTGATTTAGTGCTCAAAAAACATTTCTTATATCCTTATTTCTTCAAGTTTACAAGTTTGTGCCTGCGAATATTTTTGTGGAAACTGATAACATTTTTCAGGATTTTTTTTTGTGTGTTTTTAAATGTATTTTCTGTCGCTTTCAAATGTAGTGCTGAATAAAAGTATCAAGTCTTAAAAAAAAAAAAAATCAGTCTCATTAAAGAATTAGACCTGAAAATGACAGGACTGGTGGCCCATAAATATGACACCTGACAGATCTGAACATATTGACCTTTTGGCCCTACCTAAACACGATGATTTAATTTACACGACGTGTTCATGAAACATGCAGATGGTAGCTCTGAGCAAAACAGATATCAGATGAAGTGAGTCGTGCTGTTTTTATCCACTTTTAACTTTAGTATTTGGTATGTCCACCTTTTGCAGCACATCTTTCTGGCATAGGGTCAGAATGTCATCCCATGCCTTCTGCCAATGGGGGGGGGGGGGGGTTATCCTAATGATATCCCATGCCTTCTGCAACTCAAGCCATAGGCTTTCCTTTGAATGTACAATAGATCTGTCCAGTTTATTTTCCAACTCGCCCCAAATTTGCTCGATGGGGTTGAGGTTTGGACTTTGAGGGGGCCAGTCCATCATTTTCAATGTTCCAACAGATTCCTTCCATCGCAGGTAGTTCTGGCAATAGTTCGTTTTATGGGTATTGCAATGACCATTTCAACAAAAACAACTGAAACCTCTTAAATATGACAAGTGCTCTAATAATTTTGCCCATCACTGTATTTCTAGAAATGAGATTGAGAATATTATACAAATATAAGCTTTTTGCTCTTCAGCCAGTAACCAGTCTTCCATGACACCCCAGAAACTATGTAGCTGTGTGGTAAAAAAAACAAACACCCGAAACTCCACAGAAATATGGAAGAAAGTTTTGCAGTCTTAAAAAAAAAAACTGTAAATCTAGTTAGACTTGTGATTTTTGTAAAAGCATGCATTAGACACTTGCTTTGTGCATTTTTCATCAGCAGTGCACTAAATGCTTTGTGAATCACAGACAAATGATGTCTCTGATTAGCTGTGATGGAATGAGATTGCAGTTCTCAGGTTGTGCTGAAGAGCTTTTAGAGATGAAAGCATTTCAAACGAGTGACAACCTTTATCTCTCTGCTGTGGAGAACAGTACTCCACAGGAAGCTCTCTCCTCCTCCCTCTGCCGTCTCAAATTGCACTTTTTCCCACCATGCACTGTCCTTGCTTCCTCTCCCCCTCCCTGTCTGTATGTGGCTGCTGTCTTGGTGGTGTCAGGCCGATGATGCTCTTTTGCGTGATGGCAGACCGTGCTGGCGGCACAGGGCCGGTGTCTGTTCCCATGGGGAAGCGAGGCCTGGGCGCCTGCTCTCCCTCTTCCTCCTGCTGCTGCCATTGCTGCTATCTCTTTCAGGGCTGCACCTCCTCCTCCTGCAACACATCCTCTTCCTCCTCCACTGGCCGGACCCGCAGCTTCTCCCTGCACCCGCACCCCATCCCACAGTGCTCCTCCATCTCCACCCAAATACAGACCCCCCAGCACGGGACACCTGCCTCTGTCATCACCATCACCCACCACAAGTCTCCCACCGCCAGCCAACGGGCCTGCAGTCAGCATCCTGCAGGACTGCACCAGGTCAAAGAGGTACGGACAGAGCCAGCTAGCCACTGTTATTAAACACACGGACGTTTCGCAGTGTCTGTCAAGGTTTTTTATTTGATTTAACTCTTTGATGCAAATTTAGGATTTTTTTTGGGCCTGTCAGTATTTTCATTAGTCACACCAGATTTTATTCATTTGTTAGTTTAGCAAAAATAAATTTATAAAAATGTTACAAATGGTCTTCAATATATTATATAGATATATATAGATATAGTAGATTTTTAAACATACCCGGGACCACAAAAATACAGATCATCAGTAGCGAGGGATATTTGTAGCAATAGCCAAAAATTGTGTATGGGTCAAAATTATTGATTTTTCTTTATGCCAAAAATCATTAGGAGTTAAAGTAAAGATCATGTTCCATGAAGGTATTTTGTAAATTTTCTACCGTAAATATATAAAAACTTAATTTTTTGATTAGTAATATGCATTGCTAAGAACTTCATTTTGGACAACTTTAAAGGTGATTTTCGCAATATTTAGATTTTTTTGCACCCTCAAACTCCAGATTTTCAAATACTTGTAACTCGGCCAAATATTGTCCTATCCTAACAAACCATACATCAATGGAAAAGTTATTTATTCAGCTTTCAGATGAAGTAAAAATCGAAAAATTGACTTATGACTGGTTTAATGGCAGGGTCAGTAATTATTATATATCGTATATTTAACTTGCTTTACTATTTTTAATTTTTTAGATGTACGTGATAGGCACTTTTATATTATATGCTTGTTTTTATATTATCTGCCTTTTCCATGTATAAGTGTTACATTGTAGCGCCACCCTCACAAGTAGCTCCTTGTTTAGTGGTCCGATTGCGTGATCACCCATCGTTGTGATATGTCTGATGTATTTTAGATGGTTAGCAAATGTTCAGAAAGTGAGAAAGTATCATATACTACAACACAACACACACACACACACACACAATATGTATACGCCTTGTTACTGCGTTTCTTACGTCTCCTTCTCACGACGCTCCTTCTATATGGTCATTGAAACTAGTGTGAGCGGGCTGAGGGTTTTTCATTGTAACGATGTTCCTAGAGAGGTTTAAACGATCTTGGCACCTAAGGGCGGATTTGGTAAGGTAACAGCCAATGAGCGTTCGGCCCCTTGCATGATAGGGGGGTCAGAATCATTTATAGGAGATGCTGCTGCCGCGGCTGTTCATCCTACACGTGTTTCTTTCTGAACTCTAAGTACAGTGGCTTAAGAGGACTTAGTAACCAGTCGGCACTTGATTCACTGGATCGTATGTGCGTTCGTTTCAGATTTACATTCTTAACTGAGATCGATTAGTACTATACAGAGCTTTGTAAACACCATAACGGCCAGCAGGTTATTTAGTGCCTATTTGTCTGAGTTACCGCCAGTCTTCAGGCACAAGCAGTGTTTTCACCGGAGTTTCATGGTATGGTTGCAGAAATGACATTAAGGTGTATAAGCATCTGCGTGTTAAGTGTAAGTGAAGTTGGTGGATACTGATTTGCTCGAAATCGCCAATGTTTGTTGATTATCTATGTTGTGGTCACTTCAGTTCTACAGAACCGTGACCGTGGCACTCTCGCTTCAGAGCACACTACAATATGGCGGTTGGTTTTTGGTTCAGGTTGGGTAAAGTTTCACAGTTGGTTCAACGGTGTGACAGGCAAGGTTTGTAACCCATATAAAGTCTTTATAAACGTCATACTGTCAAAAGCCTTACGATTAACCATAACAACTTAATGAGCCATGAAAATAACTATCACCCGCTCCTTAACGGAGTACGCCGTGGCCCGCTGCATGCGCTAGGCAAAGAGGTAGCAAATTCTTTAAAAGTCATCGGTCCTCCGCTTGGTGGACGCAACATCTCTATTTAACTTGTTACATTTGGTTCAGCGATAGTGAAGAGTTTATTATAAAAGTAATGTTTAGTGATAGTTTAAAGATAATCATGAATTCGTTTAAAATATAACTAGATACTACTAATAATAAATCATTTCCAATCAGTAGCCCATGTACAATGTAGCTAATAGTAGGACACTCTTAAACTGGGATTTACTATTTGTGCATTCAGTTGGGCTTACAGCAATTATAGTACTTTCATAGAGTGTAGCAGCAGTATCATTGAATTCAGATTGTTATTAGCGAATTGTTAATAGCAGTATGCATAGCAAATCAAGTCAAAGTATTACTGTTGTTTATAGCAGCGGCAGCAGAAAGTACTTTAGTTGCTTGAAATTTCAGTGATAACACATGGGGTAAGTAACTCTTTAAAATGAAATAGGCTTTTATTACTTTGTTTATTTAACAGGGCGTATGAGATTTTGTGAATTATTCAAAGCGAAATAGGCATTATTTGTTTGCGTTTCATTGTTTAATAAAGACTCTTAGTAATTCTAAGTACCTTCCTGCAGCTGTAGCAGCAGTATGCATAGCTATTCAGATCAACAATTTTTTTTCGTCGACAGTGTTAACTACTTGATTTGTCAGCATGAATGGCGATGGTTCTTCAATTCGGCATAGCAAATTCAGAGGGCAATTTAGAAAAATAATAGCAGCAGTCCTGCATAGCAAACCAATATATTGGATATAGCAGGGGCGGCAGCAGAAGAGCAGGACAGTACTTCGTGCATGAGAAGTTCAGTGATAATGCATGGATGGGCTACGGCAATTCTAGTACTTTCATGGAGCATAGCAGCAGTATCCATAGAATCAGATTGCATTATTAGCGAATTATTAATAGCAGCATGCATAGCAAATCAAAACATGCATTTAGTTGCAGCAGCAGTAGGTAGACCGTAGTTTACATTCACATTTATTCATTTTGCAGACACTTTTATCCAAAGCAACTTACAATTGCTGAAGTTTCAGTGACTAAAAATGGATGGTATGTGAACACTTCAAGTGAATAGGCATCATTTGCGTTTCGTTTATTTAAAAGGGACTTATAGCAATTCTAAGTACCTTTGTACACCTGTAGCAGCAGTATGCATAGTATTCAAGTCGCATGTAGCTAATTTAATAGCAGCATGCATAGCTATTTCATATGCAAGGTTAGAAATAATATTAGCAGCAGGAAGTCAAATTGTTCGCTATTATAAGCAGCGGGCGCAGAAAGTACTTTAGTTGCTTGAAATGTCAGTGATAACGCTGGGGTAAGTAACTTTAAGGGAAAAGCATTTTATTCTGTATTCAATGAACAAGTTTTAGAACTCTTCAAAGCAAATAAGCATTATTGTTGTTTTGGTTATTATAAAGGGGCAGCAGTAGCAATTCAAGAATTACTTTGTCAGTAGTAGTATGCATAACTATCAGAGATGCAAGTTAAGTCACGCTAGCAATGATAGACTCGGCTGTACTTCCGCACGCATAGTCGATTTCCAAGCATGGCGTGCAAGCAGGGATTTTTTCTTACTTGCGCGCGTTGGTAGTAAGTAGTAAGGGACTGCGCGAGCTCTAGGGAGTGTCGACTTAGTGGTAACATCTGTCTATCGATTCGATTTCCCTTCCCTGGGCTCAGTTAATATATGCTTAAGCTTTCGGGCCCAGCAGAAAGCGCGCTTAGTGCATTAAATTTTAGTGATAACGATACTGGAGGGTTAAAGCTCTTTGAAATCTTTTTAAAAGTGGCAATAGGATTTATTATCTTGCTTATTCACAGGGCTTACAGCAGGTTGCGTCTGCCGCAAGCAGATGATTCTTCGTAAATTCATGATTAAAAGTTACAAACGCAACAGTCGCACAGTAAATTCCTATTCAACATTGTGAATTCATTAACAGAAACGCATCACTCAACTCAGTATTGAAATTTATGAATATTACATCCTCCTCGGTTAGGAACTTTGCACAGTAGCAGAAGTTTTGTTGCGTTCGGCGTGTAAGGGAGAACGGTAATTTAGGTCAAAGGGACTCATTTAAGATTGGATAGGGATTTGGCCGAAATAAAATGGGCTTTTACAGGGTTTTCCTGATAGTTCCCGAGTGGCCCATCAGGGAGTCACCGGTTGAACCTCTGCAGCAAGTTATAACATCAACTCTGCAATGGATTTTAATATCCAAAGTATAGTGAAAACACTGTTTATTAGCACAGTAACAAGATCGGCACTTTAAGACATTAACTTGTTTGTAACCGTACAGAAACACGCCCAAGATATGTATCTGTTTTAATTGACGATTAAGCTATTGGAACAATCCTAAAGGACTACAGATAATGACTAATCTCAACACATAAACACATGCATCTCACACTTCAGACAAGTTGCTAGGAAGGGCAGAAAAGTGATAGAAAGATATGAGTTTAAGAGAATGAAAAAAAATCGTGATCGATCTCAAGTATAGCAATATGTGAAATTGCATAGGACTGAAACAACCATCAATCACTAATTAACTCTCGGCAGTGAGTCCGCAATGATGGTTTAAAAGAGTTATACTAAAAGGCCCAGTCAGGTCGCCGTCCTCTATCGGGAGGTACTTGCATTGCCTGTGTAAGGGATTCCCTTGTCATCAGTTGCAGAAAGGGGGTTTCCCGAGGTTGCTGATTAGCTGGAAGTTCAGTAGTCATTGAAGTGAAGTCTTGGGAAGCCAATGGTTGGGCGTTAGCTGAAGATGCGGAGTTGTGGGCTGGTTGAAGTTTTGAAGCGGTCGGTCACAGACTCGAGGTGAACTCGAGGTAGCAAACAACAAAAAACTTAACCCCGAACTGAGAAACTCAACGGAAAAGGAAGAAACTAAGTAAACATAATAGACGTAAGAAGTTTGAGAGAAGGTGGGCTGTTTCTCCTCATGTGTTATGGAGGAGCGGCGTGTAAGCCCGAGCACACTCAAGAGCGCAAGAAAAGCGTGACCAAAAAAGAGCTAAAGAGCTAAACTAAAAGCGGCGCATGACTAAAAAGAATAGCTCAAACGTCTTACTAAAAAGCCGCATGGCTAAAAGGATGACTGGAGCAGTGCTAGAAGCTAAAGATAAGAAGCCTAGATGCTAAAAGCAATGAGTTTGATGGTGGCATGAGTATTGAAATGAGGCTTTTGGACTACATCCCACATGCGGCCTTGCCAATATATATGTCTTGCTCGGGGTGTTGTAGATGTCTACTCCCAAATATCATAAATCAACATGTCATCCCTAATCATAACCATGGATGGCCTGAATTTGTCCCGCTCTTGCATGAGGTTATAATGTGAAACCATTTGCTAAAACGAGAATTAGTAATACATTTGACAAAGATGATTTGATATGGAAATGTTTTAAAGCGCGTGATGAATCGTCGCACACTCATACATACAAACATGAATATAATCTTATCAACTATTCAATAGTTATTCAAACTACACACACAAGAGGTGATGAGAACAGGATAGTCCAATGTGTGGGTTACATACATAATGCTTAGTTATGCATAGAAATGATTAGTTGCTCATAAGTCCTTTTAGCATCATTTAGGTGCATATTCATGTGAAGGCAGTTTCTGTGCCATTCTGTGGAAGTAAGGACATGCTTTGTGAAGATCAAAAGAGGTAAAAGGGGTCTCCGGAAGGAATCTCAGTCTGTCTGTCTTCTAGGTGGGGCGAGGAAACACTCACGCAGTTTAATACATGATTTTCCTCATGTGACGGTCATGATATGCTGTGTCTTTGACCATTAATCTTGCTTACTTGCCCCAAAATTGACAATCTCCTTCCTGAGTTGTTATGATTAGTGTGTTCTTTTGTGTTAATGTTGAAAGCTGTTTGAAGCTGCTAGTTTGTTAGGCTCACTTCAGACTCGTGGCTCCAGGATTTGATTAATGAACATCCTGTGTCTTCGGCCTTTCTGTGGAATTCGGCTCCTCGAGTTTCAACCATGTCCTTGATCGAATCTTTAATTTGTCTGATTGGGTCTGATACCCTACAGCCGTATCGCACTGCATACATTGCAGACAGCTTTACCTATCGTAACGGGTCTATTGACTTTGTCATGTTGTGCCGCTCGTGTCTGGCGTTGGCACCGTGTTAGAGTAAAATAGGCATTCGCCTAGCTACTTATGCCTAATTTATGGATCTCTCAGCAGTTCAGTCTCTTGTGCAGTAGCAGCAGCTTGCATATGCATTCAGTCATCGAGATTTTTCTCAACAGCAGCATGCACAGCATTTCTATGTTGCAAATTTTAATTCGGACACAATTAATATAAAAGCAGACAACTGCATTTAAATATAGTCACTGTAGTGTCCTGCTCAAGGCCATCTTGGAACGAGCCACACATTTAGCAATGATGTGTTCATACAACGCAAACATTATTGTTCTTAATATGCAAAATAAATATTTTAAATTATCAAAATAAAAGAGCAGCTGCTTCCGAGGCAGAATTAGTCCCGGGCATATGACACCACAACTACATGGTGTACACTGATTTATTATTTTGCAAAATATTTTGTTAGCTTATTAATAAGTTAAAGGTAAGTATTTACATTGCAGAAACGTTGATGAACGTTAATGGGGGAAAAAAAAAATACAACTCTTGAATGACAAATTTAAAACTATTTGCTCAGGCTGCCTGAGCCAGGTGGTTGCTGGGGGTTACTTCATCTATCAGCCTACAATGTGATTCATGTTTGTTAATGATACACACTGTGCGTTTCTACCTAGGTATGTTTGAGTTATTGGCTCAGACACACATAATTATTTAGGTCATTAGTTAAATAAACATAAGGGTACAGCACCCAGGTTCACATAGTTAAGCCACTAGTTAATTTATCTGGACTCCATTAGCCCAGAAACACTTTTAACTCAGGTCACTAGTTTAAGCTATCTGGTCAACCGATCAGGTACACAAAGCAATAGTTCACTCTGCAAAGCCAGCCCAGGCTCACATAGATAGCAAACACACGGTCTCATGGCTCTCCGGAGCAGCAGCAGTACATATGTCTTAGCAATAGATCTGCTTGTTCTGGGGGGACATATTTAAATGTTTTGTTTTTCTTCTTCCAGCTTGTTGGGGGGGTATTTTATATGCTATTGTGCACCAGCCGTCTGTCTAAATACGCACGGCCACCGACGCCGTATGCATTGGCAGTAGCAAGGTCCGTACGGGCATGCAGAGCGCGCAATAATTACAACTACAGCAAAAATTAACAGAACACGCCAGAAATGCAGCAGTAGCAGCAGCAGTAGCAGATCTATTCGGCCAAGACCAAATACATTAACATTGTCATATACATCACCATGTTAAATCTTCCGAGAGTTGTCATGATTGAAATATATAGTTCAGTCATGAAACTCTAGATGGCACAGGCTGATGGGTTGTTAATGTAACTTATGATATTCACAGCGTTTAACGACTGGCACAAGCTGATTGGTTCATGTGCCATATGAAGCCAATGAGCGTACTGCCTTGCATTTATATGGCTGACTAACATTCACTAGAGATTCCTGCAGCACCCTTTCAGAGTTCTCTGAAACCCTCCACCTTACCCAGCTCCACCTGTATAGATCTGCTACGTGGTTATTTTATATGTTATTTGTGCAGTAGCAGTATGTCTTAAATACTCACAGCAACGTATCGCCATATGCATTGGCAGTAGCAAGTTCCTGTACTTGCTTGCAGCAGCAGCAATAATCTACAACTACAGCAATAACCAACATTAGCAGCAATTCAGCAGTAGCAGCAGCGTAGCAGATCTATTCCGCCAGGACCAAACACATTGACATTGCCATGTACATTACCATGCTAAACCCTCCGAGAGTTGTCATGATAGAAATAAATAATAGTATGATGATTACAAAAATAACATTTGGCAGTTATGATGCAAAATCATGGCTCATTGGTTGGTACATTTAATTGACTGATGCGGTCCAGGCTGTCAGACAATGCAGTTGTGTTATTTCTCTAGGATGCCACCGGGGTATAGGGAGACGGGTTACTGAGCTCCTGTACTCGTATTCGTTAAAATGCCCCGATACCAAACGCGATACCATACAGCATGTGATAAGTGCCATATTCACACAAAGAAACACTGACAAAAGAACAACAGACAGCAGAATGAAGTTAGTTATTAGAGATTAAGGATGTATACGAAGTATATGTATGCAATGAATATAACGTTAAACATTCAGTATTAACGCCTGTATAGCTGATGTGCGCGAGCTGATAAGCAAATCACGCGTTTATTTTTTGAGCACGCAGATGCGCGAGCTTGTCGAGTGAGTATATTTTTCTCACAGACATCACTGGAAAGTTGTAGTTCTGTCGGATGTGTCAAAAGCAAGCAAGTAAGTAAAACAATGCACAAGTTACTTAACGGTAGATAGAGAGAGAGTGCGCGCGCAATTCTATTGTGTGATCTTTGATGCACTCACTTAGCACACGCATCATTTGGATTGAAACTAAATCGTAAAAATAAGACCATTTACAGGGGCATTCGCTATTAACAATTTATTTTCAATCTTAGGCATACACGACTTTCAGGCGAAAGTCAATCTAGCAGCCTGTGTGAAATGTATCGCTAGGGCTGTGCGGTACTTGTCCCTCTCAGTCGCATCAGTACAAATACGCACGTGTGTTGTGCGGGCTTTTGCTTGATTGGTGTTTCTGCATTAGATATGAGTGGCCTTTGGAAAATAAATGCAGAAGTTTCAGTGAAAAAAATGATGTACCAGAGAGCAAAATTGGGATGATAAATAGTCAAAGTAACAAAAACTGTAAAGACATTTTAATGGCCATAATTAAGTGGAAAAAACCGAAGATATACAGTCAAACCAAAAAGGTTCAGAGACAGATTATAAGTTTTTTTTTTTTTTTACTAGTGGGTGCAGGACTCTATAGTTTATTTATGTAAGTGAGGACAGCAAAATAAGGTAAACTGTGATAAATTATACCCAAAAATTCTTCATACGGTGGACTACCAGTAAAACTGATAAAAAATTTGGGACCAAACATTATTCAAACCGAGTTTGGGAAAAAAATTGAAGTTCAGGTTTGCATGAACCTGGGTGACAGCATGCCCAGGAGACTACAGGCTGTCATTAAGGCTAAGGGTTGCCCGACTAAGTATTGATAGTTGTGTAAAAACTGTCATACTAACAGCTGTCTAATATTTGGTTTATTGTAATCCATTACATACCTTTCTATCAAAATGATTAACATTATCAAGATGAATTTGTTCTGACACAGTTTAAATCCGAGTTATTCTCATATTTTATTGCCATTTTCTAAACTATAACAAATAAACTGTGATAATTTGAGAAATGTTGAAGGTGTCTGAATAAATTTTGGTTTGACTGTAACTATTTGATAAATGAGGTTAACCAACTAACATTATACATACTCTCTTGATTTCTGTACCCAATATTTAAAAAATTTACAAATGCAATAAAAATATTGGTATCGGTACTCGGTATCGGCAAGTACCAAAAATAAAAGTATCGGTATCGGGCGAGTACTGGAAAAAGTGGTATCGGTGTATCCCTAATTTCTACAAAACCTATCTATGTAACTTTACCTTGGTAATATATTTACAGTAAATCAATCCAATTTCTGCAACCATATTCCATTCATTAAAGTAAAATTTTATATTCAAGTTTGCAAGATACTGTGTTAAAGGTCTGTCCACTATAGTAGATGAAAGCATCAAAGGGTTCATATTAAATATTGTCTATCTGTTCTGCCAAAGAGTTTTGAATTGTCACATGTTAGTAGTTATTACACATAGCACACAGTCTTTTGCTTTAAGCTTTGAAGGTTGACCGCGGTTCAATATGTAGTCAGCAGCACTGCCAGTGTTGAGCTGACTCCCTTATGGAGCGTCTCAACCTTGGCTGGCTTCTAAGTGCTGCGTCAGCATCAGAAAGTGGCTGTTCAGCAGGAAGCTTGTGTCATCACATGGTTTTGACATTGTTGCAGTTATACCTCACAGCAGAGTGAGAATGTTAGAAATGGTCAGTTTTGACTCAAAACTACACGAATTGCACTCATTCTCATTCACATATAAGTACTGAATGAAATGACTGCCAAACCTAGCATCACTATTACTGTTGCTCACAGATGAATCCTTATGCCAAAGTATAATAGTTAAATAGTTCGAATAGTTCACCCAAAAATTAAAATTTGCGAAATATTTACTCACTCAGATAATTTAAGCTGTAGATGCGTTTGTTTCTTCACAACAGATTTAATTTCAAACTGATAAAAGCTGATAAAACATCACAATAATGCACAAATAATCAACACAGTTCCATCATTTGCATTATTAAGTGATTATGGTGATGTTTTTGTCAGATGTTTGAACTCTCATTCTGATGGCACCCATTCACTTCAGAGGATCCATTGGTGAGCAAGTGAGGTAAAACTAAATTTCTCTGAATCTTTTCTGATGAAGAAACAAACTCATCTACACCTTGGATGGAGTAAATGTTCAGCAAATTTTTAGTTGGACGATTCCTTGAAAATATGGCATGTAGCTCGGCTAGTACTGCTTGTAGAGTTGGGTCTGAGGGGCCGTTTACACGACAGCGTTTTCAACCAAAAACGGGAAACTTTTTATGCATTTTGCCAGTTCGTTTACACGACAATGGCATTTTGGAGACTGAAAACTCTTATTTTTGAAAACGGGTTTCAAAGTGCAAGTTTTTGAAAATGCCACCGTTATCGTTTCCGTGTAAACACCCAAAACGGGAATCTTTGAAAACGGTGACGTCATGCGTAGTACATGTTAGGTTTTTTTTTTTTTTGTAGTAAGTGTTAGGTATGTAGACATGCGCAGTACGTGTCGATTTTTAAAGGCAAGCGCGAACAAACATACACAACATTGGCAGAGTACATGGTACTGTTGTTGCTGCTCAAGAGTTTGCTAATGCTTCTTCAGCAAAGTGTGGATTTACTTCATCAATATTACAACCAACAGCGGAGACGCATCATATACATCATATAATTGTCACTTCCCAACAGGTACTGTTTACTAAAAAGGTGACAGCACTAACTACCGGCCTGGCATACGTAATACAGCATTTCTGGCCATTTTTGCGGATGTGTAAACGCAAATCGTTTTGAAAACGTTGTGTATACGTGAAACTTTTTAAAAACGCAAGGGAAAAACGTTTCCGTTTTTGACTGCATCGTTGAAGTGTAAACGTAGCCTGAGTCGAGTTTTAGTTTTTAACCAATTGAGTTTGAGTGGGAGACATTTATTTATGTCTTTTTATCTTAATTTTAAGTTATTTTTTAAAAATCTTTTATACAACATATGATGTGGATTTGTCTGTACGCTGAAAAATTTCTGCGTCCAATATGTCCAATTCCATTAACAATTGAAGTCCCAGTCCCGAATCCAAATACTACAACTCTGACTGCTTGTGCTACAAAAAATGTACAGCACCTCAAACTGCTGTTATAAATAACCAGACTGAAGGTTTTTGCAGGGGATGATCAAGCAATCAAAATAATCCTATAGACGTCAACTGAATTTATGCCTCATTTAATATTGAAGAATCTTATCTAAGAAACTTGCTTTTGGATTGTTTTAAACTGTTAGTTTGTATGACCCTAGTGTGATATTTTCCTGACAACCAACTGCTTTTTCTGGCTCTTAGGCCATATTTTTGTCCTCGAATTAGACGACACTGTCACTTTCGCTGACAGTCCAAAGGAAACATGCAGCAAGTCATTGGATACCGTCTGAGATTCATAAAATGCGCTTTCAAAATGTGTGTGCATCTAAGCAGTGAGGTGAAAATTATTATTAGCAATTTCTCTGAATATCTTTCCAGCGTGTTAGGCAGAATATTTTACTGGGTGTAAAGCTGGCAAGCGTGTTTAAAGGGACATTTCTTCTAAACTCTGTCATTATTTACTCGCCTTCATGTCATTGTAAACTTGTATGACTTTCTTAGGGATGAGTAAATACTACAGCATTGTCATTTTTGGGTAACTATCTAAAGTGAGTGTAAAAACTTAATGACGTTCTCTTTCTATGTTGCATTTTCTGGGGCATTCAATTCTCCTCTCATTCATCTGTCTTCAGTCAAACCCCACTAAATCATCTTTCTTGGCCGTGGAGCCAACCCACCCCCATACACCTATTTAAACTCATCCAGGTCCATTTACACCTGCTGATATGAAGCTCAAAAGAGGTAATCTCCGGGCTTTCAGTCAAAGATGTGGCTAGCGCCTGTGCTTTGATAAAGACACCAGACACGGAGAGACAACTTTCCTTGCCGGACTGGAGATAGCTGAGGATTTTTCATATTTTACACCATTTGCTTTCATCTAATAAATTTTTCAGCAGGTGGAATTCTGTATATTTAGTATATTTTGAGGTTTTGCCAAAAGTTTTTTTTTTCCTCCATCAGCACTTCATATTCTGTAGGCGTATTAACTTGGAGTCTCTAATGTTCAAAGTATTCTTTTAAGGCCACTAGCATCACTAAACTAAACGCTTGGATGGTCTGCAAAAAAAAAAAAAAATATGACATACAACTTAGTTACTCTTACTACCGCAGCGGAACCCTACCCTGAACAGATTCTAAAAAGGCTGACTATTAAAACCTGACATTATGAGGACTTGGTTGTTCGTGCAGCGCATGGCCTTTTATTCTGGTAGAGGTGTACCTGAGTACGACCGCGGCCACAAGCCAAAAGAACTTACGGTTGGGGGACCGATATTTATAAATTTTGAACACAAAAAAGTTACGTACTGCAGCTTTAAAAGAACAGAATTTATTTGAAATGGGAAACTTTTGTAACAATGTTGAAGTCTTTATTGTCACTTTTGATTAGTTTAATGCATCCTTGCTAAATACAAAGTTTATTTCTTTCAAAAATAAAACATGAAAAATCGAGGACCTGAACTTTTGAATGGTAGTGTGCAGCCTGCAATGTAAGCTGGGATAGCAGATTGTATTGTAATATTGAAAGAAATGACACGCATTACCTGTAGAAATGGTTTTGAATTGAAGTGACTGTTGTTATAGTTGCACGCATTTTAATTATTCTGCTGTGTTTATTTTTATCCATGGCTTGATGTACAATTAGTCACACTGTTTCCCCTCAACAAGTGTGGAAGAGTGAAATTGCATTCACACAGAAATCATTAGTGAAGATTAGAGATGATCATCTTTATAGGGATGTGTTGATGTGTCTGTTGGAAGGTGGACAGGACTTGGTCTTGTATAATTCTGAAGGTATTCTGAAAACATTTGACTGCAGAATGGTATGATTGACAATTGAGTATAAAATATTCTATAGATTTGTGGCACATTTTTTTTTTTTTTTTGCATAACAGGATTTGTATATCTAGCTGAAAGAAAACCGTATGCGGCCTTGTTTACTTTTATTTGACCCTCTTTTTGCCAACACCTTCTTTTTGGTACATACTGTGAAGTAAATTAGCTGATGGTTTGATTCAGCAAAGCTACCAGAGTGAATACCTAAGGCAAAGTTGAATATTTGTATGTAAAAGCATGTCTGCACATTATGCTACACATTTAGAGCAAAAAAAAAATGTGGGGTCAGAAAGGTGTTTCTTTTACTTTTTTTAGGATTTAAATTGTATTACTTTTAATTTTACTTTTAATAACTTTTAATTTTATTCAGCAAGAATGCATAAAATTGAAGGTGACAGTATAGACAAAAACAATATAAACAAAACTATTTCTGTTCAAATTAAGGTTCTGTGTTCTATTTAATTTTTCAAGGAATCGGTTAAAAAAAAAAAAAGGATCATAGTTTCTGCAAAAAAAAAAAATTGAGCAGTACAACAGTTTAAACATTCGTAATAATAAGAAATGTTGACTTGAGCACAAATCAGCATATCAAAACAGTGAATATAATGAACGGCAAACAGTAGATTATTTTTAAATACATTTATTAACATTAGTCTAAAAATTTCACACATGGACTTTGGCGGATGTTTGATCACATAAATGCCGAACTGGTGAGCATTTGGGTGAGGCGTACAGACCCAAAACTTGTGCTTCCAAAGTATTTATTTGTAGCCAAGTTAAATTAGTTCCAGTGACAATTGATGGGCTTAAGAGCACATGCGAGAGAAAAAAAGAGGGTGGGTAAAAAAGTGCAGTGAGGAAGAGGTGATGAGAGAACTTAACTTCTGACTATGGAAACATTTGACAGGTGAAAATGAAAAATGCATGACAAAGAAAAGACGAGAGGAAAAAAGTAGCTGACTACAAAGGATGATTTTGTTCTATTCTACAATAGCGTTACATGAGTAACCATGCGCCTGAGAGGGGTGCGAAAATTTATCTGTGCTTTCTGTCGAGTACTTCAAAGAATATAGTCAAAACGCAAGCGTATAGAAGACAACCCAGTATACTCTGTTACTCAGTAAATATGGGATTTTATATATACTCGTAAAGGAATTATGGGTAAGGCCCGATAGGCATGGGCTGGTATGATATTTTGACGGTATGATAACCTTAAGCTAAAATATCACGGTTTCATGGTATTGTCGTTACAGCTCTAAAATGTGGTATTTTTAAATGACTGAGTAAAAAAAAAAAATAAATAACTTTTTTCCGCTGAACACAATATATTTTGTTTTTTGAGCAACATACAGAATATTAGAAACAGTAGAATTTGTTTTTCTTTGATTTGTTTCCTAAAAAGAAGAAAATAAAGACTGACATCTTTATTTAACCTAAATCTGCAATTACAGTTATTTAATTTTAGTTATAATTCATATACATATAATTTATACTCCTTTCATATCAGGTTATATAAACTTTCCTATACAACTTTGATTTTAATAATAAACCTAATTGCAAGCAAAACAGATGTTCTGACTAGTTTGTGAAATATACTACATGCCGAAACGAACCAAACAAGCAGATGCTTGAATGCGCCAGATTCGCCTCTGACAATGCATGGCCTTCGGTGGTTTTCATCGCGCCAGCGGCGGCTTTTGTTTACTTATTTTGCGGAGCCTACTGGAGGACACACAATCGATTGTCGTTCTTCCCTATGAAGCGCCATCCTACCTGCCTGGCTAGTCAGAGCTTCGCACGCCTCATTTCGCACGCGTATCGTCACATTTATACATGTGTCTTTTACATTCTGCATGACCCCTTATAGGACGACGACCCACCTATGAAATTCCAACCCGATCAAATACCACGGAGTAAACCGTTCTGAAGACAGTCAGTCCGACTCAGAAAAACACATGCATATGAACCCCCAAATCCATACTTTGAGGATTTTCTTCCAATAGGTGCGTGCATCATGAACAGTGAGTTATCTGCCTGCTACAGTATTTTTCTCTGTCCGTCCGTCTTCAGCTTCTCTGGCCTGTGTTTACGGGCGTTTACAGACTTCATATTTTAACATAAATGACATTTTGGAAGACGATTGCATTGCAACGCAGTTTGTGCAAGTCCAAAACAGAGATCGGCTGCAATAAAACAAACGGCCGGTTGCCGATCGCGTAAGTTCCAGAGGAAGCCATCCTACACACACGTGACTGACTGCTCGCTCGCACCAACAGGAGGAGGAGGGGTCGTGTTTAGGCTTGTTCACACCGGGAGAAAATCGAGTTCATCGATTATTGCCGACGTTTTAACGCTCGTGACGCTAAACAAAAGGGCGCCAACACACGAGGGGTAAAGCTTCATTTTTAAAAATGCCTCGGGCTCGTTTTTTTGGTTTGACGCACCGCATTAAAAACTGGCCGACCAATGAGATTGACGCTTTTGTTCACATGCCTGGAACTGCTGAAGTTACAGTAAAACACGACATGGTGGCGCTCAAGCACAAAACGGTCATGCCGAGTAAACATTGATACCTAACGACGAAGAGGAAATAAGTAGACCAAGAAGATGCATCGAGTCAAGATGAATGTAGAGCTGCTGGTCTAATTGTTGTCTGAACACAAAGGGCTTTATGACAAAAGCGACAGCCAGTCGACTACAAAAATCTTGATAGAGGGGGGTTAGGGAGAGGAATGCAGATCAAATAGGATATGTGTACAGGTGTGGTTGTAGTTCTGTTTTCATTAAGTGCATCTATGTCACGGAGTGAATTTTGCACGTTCACTCGGCTCATCGCCTGTGAAAATCGCTTGGGTATGACACCAAATAATGTCGGCGATCAAAGCCTGAGGCGCGATATGTTCGGTGTTACGAGGCTTTACTCTCTACACTGCACTCAACCTGAGGGATTCCTACACTTTCAGTCTTTGAGGAGGACATGAAAAACAGCGCAATACCGCAGGAACGGTATAACGTTAAAATATGTAGGGTTTTGAACCCGGGACATTTTCAAATCGCGGTTAACCTGAAAAACGGTAATCGGCCCATGCCCATGCCTAAGCCAGACCCAAACCTGAGTCACCTGCATTAGCATTATTAATGTGCTAAACACTGATTACATTCTTCATATGTTCGTCTTTAGTGTTCCATGTTAGAAAGAAAGTCATACAGGTTTGGAACGACCATGAGGGAGAGTACATTTTTGGGTGAACTATCCCTTTAATGCTATTTTAGTCTTTTCCTCTCAGCATTATACAACAGTTTTGAGTGTGTGTGATCTCTCAGCTCCTGAATCTTGATCAGTACTGAACCTGTGCACAGGGGTCCATGGGAATTCTGTGCTGAGAGCAGATAACAGCTGTGATGCCCGTCTCTTTCCTTTAATACTCACTAAAAAAGAGAAATGGATCAAGGAGAGAGTATAAAGAGACAGATCAATTTTTCATGAGAGCTGGGTTATGAGCTACCGCAAAATCTCTTCTGTGCTCAAAGTTTGCCATGCTGTAGCAGACAGACAGGACAGTTATTATAGAAATCCCAAAAGTATTTTGCTTGTCGCAGAGAGAGCTGGTAGTGATATCCCTGTTTCAGTGAATGTCGGTGACGTCAATGTCTGTGGGACCGAACAGTCTAACCTGTCAAAACACATTTAAAAAGGATAGTTTACCTGAAAACAGCAGTTCTGTCATCATTTACTCACCTTTAGATTGTTTTAAGCCTGTATGACTTTTTTTGTCTTTGAAATTTCACCCTTTTCTATGTGACATTTTAAACAACCTATGGGTTTTGGAACAACTTGCAACAACAAGAGTGAGTAATAATGGCAGAACATTAATATTTTCAATGAATTATTGCCTTAAAAGGTTCATTTAGTGTATTTTCATACACTACTGTTCAAAAGTTTCCTTCACTAGTAGGTTTTATTTATTTATTTTTTAAATACATTGATGCCTCTATTCAGCTGGGATGCATTAAATTGATCAAAAAGTACAGTAAGGACTTGCAATGTTACAAATGATATCTTAATATGAATAATGTTCCTTTTAACTTTCAGTTTATCAGAGAATCCTAGGAAATGTGTGTCCCAGTTTACACTGTAGATATTAAGCAGCACAACTGTTTTCAACATGGATAATAATAATAAATGGTCCAAATCGCCATTAGAGTGATTTCTGATTTCTGAAAGTTCACGTGACAGAACGTGGGTGTAATGGCTGCTGAAAATTCAGCTTTACCATTACTGTCATAAATCGTAAATTTAAAATATATTAAAACAGAAAACACTTTTCAAATTGTAATAACATTTCACAATATTATTTGCTGTATTTTTAATCAAATGAATGCAACCTTTTTGAGCATAAAATTTTTTCAAAAAAGAAAAAAAAACTTACAGACCCCAAACTTTTGAAAAGTGTATGTGCATCTTTTATATAATCTTATTTGTTTCTGAGTGTTTATTATTATATTTAGATAAAATCTTAGCTGCTTCAGAGAAACAGATATCTTGAGGAGACTCTAATGTTCCTTTTAAGAGTGTAAGTTTCCTCCATTAAAACTACAGCTGTGCTGTAATAGTGTTGCAATCACTGAAGTGTTGGAATGGAGGGAGGAGAGAGAGCGAGAGAGAGATGTGTGGTACGAGCGACCTACAGTGATGAGTCATCACTGCAACTTCGTCATCTTTCAGCTATCTGTATGCTGGTTCATTAGAGCTGCTCAAATTCAACACCACCACAAAAGCCCATGGTCATTACTTCATGACGGACTCAAACGGAGGTGGCAAACACTACAAACTTTCCCTCACGTCTCGCTTCATGATCACAAAACATCCCCTACTTAATGCACATTAGAGTTTTCATAAACACCTAATAAGGGTAAACTCAGCAACATACACCCAAATATGTCATATATTCTCTGTCTCTGGGATTTGCAGTTGACAGCATGTGGTTTGTTTAAACGACTTGTGCGAGAGGAAAGATAGGGATTGAGCACTCCTGGCGAATCCGCGAGGTTGCAGGTGTCCTTATCTGCTCTAAATCCGACACCTGGAATACATCCCTGGATTAGATTATTGTCCTATAACTCTCCTATTTCTTACCTCAATTGTAATAGATTATTCTTTGTGATATTAGTCAAAGTCAAAGTCAACTTTATTGTCATTTTAAGCTCATCACATGACAATTGATAAAAAACAATTATGTGTGTATATGTGCACACGAAGACAGCATGCATTGAATTTTTTTTTTTAAATATTACAACATTAACCATTTGTTATATTGTTAACAATAAATGCTATTTAATATATTAAAAAATTTAATTGTCCTGGTTGGCAAAAGTCGTTACTCAGTCAGGATCCAGTATAGTGTCACATGATCCTTCAGAAAATTCTATTAGGTATTTGATGGTTAAACAACAGCAACGTGGTTATATTATCATGTGAACAGTGTGCTTGCATAATATCTCTGATATTATATGTGTAAGATATATGTGTTATGAATGTATAATTGTATAAAGTTTCCACAGCCACAAGATTTAATAGACGTAGGTAAGGCAGAGGGGAGATAGGATAGTAGATTTTCCACAGTTGTGCATCCATTTTTAAAAATGTTAGATTGACAGGACTTGTAATCAAGTCCAGTATGAATTAAAATTGACCTAGTAGCTCTCCGGGCCGCTGGCAACAACGCCAGGGCCCAAAAACCTCCATCTGCTGTGGTGAACCAAAAACAATGATAACAGCTCTCAGTGATAAGTGTCGGGCCCGCTATAATAGCATCACATTCACAAATGTTACGAACAAGCGGGAAAACCAGTGTGCCGTAGTTTTCTCTATTTCTGTGTTATCCACGGATAGAAAGTCTAAGGCCTTTCTTAAGCCGTACAGCTCAAGGATTAATCGGCGGCCTGTTTGCATCAAATAATATGGCTGTTGAGGACAAAAATGGCAATGACATCAAGTTAGCATTTTAAACATAGGAGTTCGCTCACTAAAAAATAAATTTCATTCCAACAATGACTTAATAACACAAACAACCTGGATATTTTGTTTAAATGAAACATGCTAGAAGGGGACAGCTGCAGTGCAAGGTCCCTCAATGAAACGGACTCCTAACTCACTTTCATGAGTGTTGGCAGGACTGTTAGGAGAGGTGGAGGTATAGCTGCTCTATTTAAATATGTCTATCAATGCAAGCAAATGTTATTTGGTCAGTACTTGTCTTTTGAATATATAGGGATTGTGCTGAAAGGTGCTCCACGCACATGTTTATCATTATTTACAGGCCTCCAAAATAATCTCCAGCCTTTGTTGAAGAGTTCACAAAAATACTATCAATGATTTCCTCAGAGTTTGACAGTTTTGCTATTGCAGGGGATTTTAATAATCACATAGATAATGCAGAAAACAAAAAAACAAAATAAATTATAACTGTTTTAAACAATTTGTTCTGATTCAGCATGTGCATGGACCCACACAAAATCGTGGACATACTCTAGATTTACTCATCAGTAGATGTCTAAACATTTCATCCATTGTTATTAAGGACGTAGCACTATATGATCACTTCTGTATTTTCTTTGATACATTGATCTCTGCTACCACTGAATCTACAGTAGATCTGTCTCTGTCAGAAAGAGATACATTAACGAGAACACTAGTGTGCTATAGATGAAGGCCACATCTTTAACACCAAGCATCTCTGCAGACTCTGTTGATCTTCTCCTTGATCCTTTAACTCAAAAGTTAAGAATGTCATTGATGACATTGCTCCTTTGAAAGTCAGCAGAAAGACTGGCAGACAGAAATCAGCTTGGAGAAAACCAACAGCAGTTCAGAGTATGAAAAGACAAGCAGAAAAGCTGAGCGGATGTGGCGGAAAACGAAACTTGAAATACACTATAGCATAAATAAAGACAGCCTTCGTACTTTCAATATGGAACTAGGCAAAGCTAGACAGGCATTCTTCCAAACCGATGAAACAGTTAACTTAAACAAACTCGCACTCTTTTGCGATGTGGAGAGGACTGACAAACCCCAAATCAGATTGCCAGTGAACGGCCTCTTCCGTAAGCAAATGCAAGAGGTGCTTCCTCTTTTATGAGAAGATCAAAATATCAGGAAGGCGATTAGCACATTCCCAAGTTATGCAGAGGTCAGACAGATTCGACCACAATACCAAAAAGATGATACTATGTCTGTTTTTGAAGAAATTGATAGCAAAATTTTGGTAGAAATAGTACAGCACCTTAAATCGTTAACATGCTATCTTGACACACTTCCCACAGATTTTTTCAAAAGGGTGCTTAACTGTTTGGAAGCAGATCTATTAGAAGTGGTGAACGCCTCACTTCTATCTGAGACTTTTCCAAACTCCCTGAAAACTCCAGTTGCTAAGCCCCACCTGAAAAAGCGCAATCTTAATAACACCATATGGAGCAACTATAGACCAACATCAAATCTTCCTTTTACAGGCAAGATTACTGAAAAGGTTGTTTTTAATCAGCTGAAAAAATACTTAAACTCAAATGGATACCTAATTTTCAATCTGGTTTCCGACCGCAACACAGCACAGAGACAGCACTCATTAAAATAATAAATGATATTCGCTTAAATTCTGAATCTGGCAAAATATCAGTGCTGGTAATACTAGATCTCAGTGCTGCGTTTGACAATGTCGATCATAACATACTACTAGAGAAACTGGAAAACTGGGTCAGGCTTTCTGAGATGGTACTCAAATGGTTCAGGTCATAATTAGAAGGGAGAGGTTATTATGTGAGAAAAGGAGAGCATAAGTCTAAGTGGACGTACATGACATGCGGAGTCCCACAAGGCTCAATTTTTGCACCGCTCTTGTTTAGCCTGTATATGCTACCACTAAGTCAAATAATGAGAAAGAACCAAATCGCCTGTCACAGCTATGCAGATGATACCCAGATATACCTAGCCTTATCTCCAAATGACTACAGCCCCACTGAGTCCCTCTGCCAATGCATTGATGAAATTAACAGTGGGATGTGCCAGAACTCATTGCATTTGGAAACAAAGATGAAAAAAACCGAAGCATGCATTTGGAAACAAAGATGTAGTTTCTCAAGGTGAATGCATACCGGACTTAGGGTCTAACAACTAAAATCAAGTCAGGAATCTTGGTGTGATTCTGGATACAGACCTTAGTTTCAGTAGTCATGTAAAAGCTGTAACTAAATCAGCATACTATCATCTAAAAACATTGCAAGAATTAGATGTTTTTTCCAGTCAAGACTTAGAGAAACTTGTCTGTGCTTTTATCACCAGCAGGGTGGACTATTGTATGGTTTCCTCACCGGCCTTTCCAAGAAGACCATTAGACAGCTGCAGTTCATCCAGAACGCTGCTGCCAGAATTCGGACTAGAACCAGAAAATCTGAGCATATCACCAGTCCTCAGGTCCTTACACTGGCTTCAGTTACATTTAGGATTGATTTTAAAATACGTTTACTCGTTTCAAATCACTCAATGGCCTAGAACCTAAATACATAGCATATATGTTCACTGAATATAAACCTAACAAACCACTCAGATCATTATGATCAAGTCAGCTAGAAATACCAAGGGTTCACACAAAAAAAGGGGAATGTGCTTTTAGTTATTAGGCCACCCGCAGTTGGAATCAGTTTCCAGAAGAGATCAGATGTGCTAAAACTTTAGTCACATTTAAATGCAGACTCAAAATTCATCTGTTTAGCTTTGCATTTATTGAATGAGCACTGTGCGTTGTCCGAACTGATTGCACTATATTATAAGTATAATCGTTTTCTTAAATTATTTTTAAATCTCTTAAATCAATTTTTTTTTTTTTTAAGTAATTTTCAAAGTTTTTAAATTCCTTATTTTATTTTTGTGATTATGGTTTTATTTTAGTATGGAAAGCACTTTGAATACCAATGGTATTGAAATTGTGCGGTATTAAAATAAACTTGCCTTGCCTTGCCTATACAGTAGATACAAAAATAATGATAATATATGTGTCCATTGTTTCAAAAAAAAAGTCTAATCAAAACTTGCTCCGGGGTCTGAAATTACTTTCCTTTTGGAACACCTACTTTTAATGATCTAATAATTTCATAATGAATAAAATTAGGTCCTGCCCTATTTTTTTCTAACTGAATATTAAGATTGAAACAGAAATATTTCACTCTACAGGAGTAAAATAAGATGCTGTACAAATGCTGTGCACAAGCTGGCAGTGTGTGCCTGTGTAAATATTACAGAAATCCAGAGTTCTGGCATGAAACTCTGATGGCGCAGTCCGATCTAGAAAGGGGTTTTTCAACTCAATCTGGCATAATGACATTATTCACATGGCAAAGCTGAGTGGTTCTTTTTGTATCAGCAGCCAGAGCTGACGGATAACACATTTCAAATACTTGGCCTAGTGCTTGAGTTAGCGTGCATGCGCGCTCAGAAACTGACACCTTCCAGCTTCCACTGTATAGATCTACTATGGGATGATCCATATATGCTACCTATGGGGGTTTTCATATATGTTATATGTGCTGCAGCAGAATTTCTTATATGCTCACAGCAGCATGTTGTGGATGTATTAGCAGTATCAAGTCTCTTGACCTGTAGGCGTCAGAAAAATCTACATGCCAAGACCAAACATATTAACATTGTCATGTACATTACCATACCAAACCCTTCGAGGGTTGTCATCATAGAACTAATTTTGTACAGTTTTTAAGTGCATTCTAATCAAGGATTAATTTACTGGAGGGCTGTTCTGTGGATAATAGAAAGCCCAACTCAAGTAGCTCTAAATACAAATGTGTGCTGTTCAAATTGATTTAATTAAGATGTTTTAAAAGTCCAAATGGAATTGATGAGAAAGCTTTCAGTTGATTTGTTTTTTTTAGGTCATGTCCCAGGCAGAAGGCCAACAGAAGAACCTGGTGAATTCCATCGAGTCGTTGCCGAGCCGCGGGCCGCTGTCCTCCCTGGACCAGGACCTGCTCCTGCTCAAAGCCACGTCTGCAGCCACACTCAGCTGTCTGGGAGAATGCCTGAGTATCCTTCAGCACAACGTGTGCCAGGCGGCCCAACACATCACCCACAGCCACATGCAGGGATCAAATACAGGCAAGAATATGGCACTGTCTGTCTCTTCTGAAATGTGTGATGTGTGTTAGTGCGGTGTTCCAAAATGTGTCCTCTTGTTATATCACATATAATATTATTGTTTGATTTATAGCAAACATAATTTGAAGCTCAATGTCCACAAATTTTCTTAATGGTGAATTTTTAAATAAATTTTAATTGCTGTGTATGATAACAGATATCATCCTGTGTGCAGATAACGTCTCTAATTGGTCAAGGCCCAAAACCGCCTCAGAAGGCCATATGAAGATTGGAGAATTAACACGTAACAACACCTCAACTAGACATCAGCCCCACTCTCCACTTCACAGGAACAATGAACGGCTTAAAGACACAGAGGTACTCACAAACACACATATATTATGTTTTTCCTAACATCTTTTACCTCGTGATAGCAAGTTGGCACGGGTGTTTTTTTTTTTTTTTTCCTTCATTTATTTTTAATTAAATTTTTCTATTCTATTCTATTCCTTGCCTGAAATTTGATCCATTGCTGTCACTGTTGGACAATGTTACTGCATAGTTTATTTGGTCTCGTATATGATTTTGTTTCATTTTATTTTGTCACAGAACGGCGAAAGGGAGATAAGGGGGCTACTTCAGAAAACAGATAAGATTATGTTTTTTCCTAACTTTAATTGAATTTAATTTTTGTACTATACATTAATTTTTATTATTTATTATTTATTATTTATATATTTAAGCTATTTTTAATTGGAATTTAATGAATTTTTTGGAATTGATTAAGCGGAGTCCGTATTTTATTCTATTCCCCTGCCTGAAATTATCTCAGAGAGAGGTTTGGTGAGCGACGAGAGCGGGCTCACAGCCAAGTTGTTGGCCATGTTCCAGTACACCTTAGTTTTATATATAGTTGTCCTCGATATGATTTGGGAGTTCAAGTTTGTATTAGGTCACACTGAGACAGGAGGGGGGAAGGGAGTACATGCAAATGCATATCAGTGTGTCAGTTGGACCCTATGTGGTCTTGGATTTCATTTTACTTTGTTTTTGCAATAGACTTCTCATCCAAATTTCTGAGGCGGCACTTTCACCCTCGCCTCCTCAAAGAAACGCCCCTGCAATATAGTCATCATTACACCCATCGTTATCATTCTGAAACTGGCAGCTCTGTGACACGCTACTTATCACTTTAAAAGGGAGATGATCTTTCAGGGGTAAAATCTGTCACCGGGATCCGTTCAGCTTTTCTGATAATAGCCCAAAAAATCAGAATGGTCTCTGACTCATTTAAAGTCTCCCATAGAGTAGACACGTCTTTGAAAAGTTTCAAATATGTGTCTGCGCTATTGTGCGTGCGCCTGCCAGGCTTCTACATTGAATGAGTGGAAGAGGAGCACTAATTGGACGTGTTCTAGTTTTAGCGTCTGTGGCGGGTGACTGAGGATACCCACAATCCCTCTGGAGCCCTGAATGAGTCAGTCGTCCCTCTTGGAAACCTTTTATCCGCCTGCGCTTCTCTGGGCTGCTGTTTCTTGGACGCAAGCGTGTGCAACTGTTTGTTTGCACGCACGAGGTGGCGTATGTATAAATACACGTTAATTTGTGTGTGCGCGTATGCCTGAAGGGAGCTAATTCATTTTGCGGTTGCTTTGTGTGTGCTTGTCATTAAATCGGCTCCCTGTGAGGACGAACATGCTCCCAGAATGCAGCAGACAGAATTTGTGCTACGTTTTTTCTCTGATATACTCACGATAATGTATCCAATTAATTTAACGTTGTGACTCATACCATTAAACCTTTAAATGACTCAGTTCGCACTGTTGAAAATTAAGAAGGTGATGATGGCATGATGCTGAAGTGTAAAGCAAATGCATGGCACATGTGTTCTTCAGTTATTTAAGGTGCTTCCAGCACCGAATGCAATTTTAACAGACGCAACATCAGCATCGACTGCATGGCTCATGGATTATCTGGGCATGAAACATGAAATATGCTGATGTATCTGAGGTCTGAAATGAGTTTGTATGAGCTCCATCAATCAATCCCATCATACTGCATTTGAGATCCGGCTGCAGGCGCCTCCTTTTTCGGGAGTGCAGTGTGTTGCTGTATGGATTCTGTGTGGCACAGTTGATTGTGGCCGCGTCACGCAGGAGTGCTCTGGTGATCTTTTATCACACTGTGTATTGTAGCCCTGGAGATACATAATTATCTGAAGCTTTCGCGCTGCGTAATGTTATTGCCAGCTGCAAAAAGCCACTTCAGCTGCTGTGGGAATTTAAAGGAATAGTTCATCTACAAATGAAAAGCTGGTCATCATTTACTCACCCTTATTTCGTTCCAAACCTGTATGACTTTCTTATATCCATAGAGCGCAAAAGGCAACTTTTTGAAGAAAATCCTGGTTGCTGTTTTCAATATGTGAAAGAGCTTAAAAGACTTAAAGTAGCATTGAAGTAGTCTATATGAATTGTAAACAATATACAATAAATGAAAATTCAGTCATTAATTACTCACCCTCATGTCGTTCCAAACCCGTAAGACCTTCGTTCATCTTCGGAATCACAAATTAAGATATTTTTGATGAAATCCAAGAGCTTTCTGACCCTGCATAGAGCAATGCAACTACTATGTTCAAGGCCCAAAAAGGTAGTAAGGGCACCAATAAAATAGTCCACGTGACATCAGTGGTTCAACCGTATTATACACTAATATGCTATTTACATTAACTCCACCCACCAGCGTGTGCTTGGGCTAGACAAGACTACAAAAAACACCTGGTAAACAGCAGCTGCAGTGGCATAGGTAGTAAAGTGCGTAGCAGTAACTTTTTGATGCGATGAACCCGAGTTTGAATCCGCCTTTTGCCAAACTTGTTCTTCTCCATTTCCTCATCACACATCACATCGGAAAGGTATATATTTTATAAGTAAATAATCAAAAAGTCAAAAATAATGTTCAATAAGTCAAAGAATATTTATCAGGTAGGGGGTAGGGAGGGCTTATTGTCTCAAAAAGGCATCGATTTAATTCTGATTAAAAATACACCAATACGTTCTTATTGCTATGTTTATAATGTGACACACTATCTGAGGTGCAAATATCTGCCACTTTACACAAAGAATTATAAATAGCATCTAACTACTATTTACACTTATTGCAAAGAAAATACTGCAATTTTTGCATAGTATTAATAGAATCTATCGCTATTTATATGTAGTGTAAAAAGTTTTATTTTTGGATGAACTGTCCCTTTAAGTCATTGTTCGCTGAAAAAAAAATGACATCCACCCTAGCTTTCAATTCTCACACGGTTTACAAATGAACCATTCATTTGAGTCTCTTTTGAGTGAATTGTTTGATATAGTTTACAAAACAGTTCTGAATGATTTGTTAACAATTCAGACTGATCCAATTCTTGGGTTCAACTCTCTGTATAATGGTTAACAACCCGTTGGAGGGGAAAGTTATCCATGAATAACAACTTAAATTTGAGTCTTTTCATGGCACACATTATAGCATGAACCTCTTATGGATCACTTGCAGTATATCAGGGTTTCCCAAGCTGGGGTTTGTGAATTTATAATTATAAAAGCTTATAATTAATTAAAAAATATATATATATACAGTAAATTATAAAAATAAAGAGAGTAGTATTTGAATGAGTGACCATGACCCACATCAGAAAAAGATGAAAATGAAAATTTGTCGTTATGGTTTGTGCAAGTAATAGTTCCAGGTCATCTGATTTCTTGAAGCTTGCCCTATATGAATTTCCTTGTATTTGAAATTAGAGCAAATTATGACATAATATTCATGGTCCGATATTTTATTTTGTATTTTATTTTTAATTAAAGCAATCCAGTTCTGTTATATGAGCAGTTGCCCAGAACTAACTGCTGTACAACATTTATAATACATTGACCTTGACCTAGCAAGTGGAATATTTATTTAAATTTATATTTTAGAATTCCAATCTTGTTATTAAAGCAGACTCATCAGAATGCATCATTACTTATTCTGCACGCGTTTGGGATATTGTAATTAATTTAGACAGACAGGGCCATGGGTCGATGGCGTAGCTACTCACCCGATGAGAAACGCCTGGCCGGTGGTTCAGCTGTAACAGTTTAAAATTCACGGGGATTGCTCAAGGATCGGGGGAACACAACAAATGATTAGCCAAGCGATTTATGCAGCAGCCGTCCCAGTGATTCTTCTTGTCTGAATGCAGAAACAGTGAGACATGCTGTAAAACAACAGTGCTGCTGGAGAGGTTATAAATCTTGGCTGCGCTGCGGACTGGAGCGAAAGGGCTTCTCTTTTATCACCGCTGGCCAAACGCCAAAGCATTTGTCTGAATGTGATACTGAATCTTTTAATTGACAAACACGTACCTTTGCACCTGCAGATTGTGTTTGCTCTCATGTAAATGAAACCTAATAAGATCTCTTGTGGCAGATTGCCTATTGTTTTCATTATTAGAATGGTTGTACTTCATCGCAATCACCAGTAGAGGAAAGCAGAGAGCAGAAAGGATTGCAGTGATTGAAGATTACACGTGAACTGCAGAGAAAAGCAGTCACGACTAGCAGTCACGACTGTATAAAGCTGTCTGGGAAGGAGTTTGTGTAATGTACACAAAGCATTTAATGGTTCTTTTTTTAAGACAATGTTTTTATTGGATTCTTGGGCAACTGGGATTGAAATGAGGCTGTCAGCAGTCTCAAGGAGAGAGAGTTGTCTGTGGACCAGCGTGCCTTTCTGTTCATGGTCTGACAGCTCGCTCTTCTGCGCTGTCAGAGGAAAATAACGGCAGCAAAACTGCAGGGAGCAGAAAAACAAACCCGAGCTATGAGACATGGCCCATCAAGCATACATATCCCAGATGTTTGACAGGAGAAGCAGCGGTGCAAATCCTTGTCGAGATTCAAATCGGTGTGTGTATGGGTGTTGGTGTGTGTGTGTGTGGTGTGTGTGTGTGTGGCTAGAAGGCAATCATATGTCCTCGTCTCTGCTGGGGACGAAAGGTAACACTCTCAAGAGGCACAACACGGAGGGTTTGGATTTGTGTGCTTGGAAATGGAAAAGACTTTACAGCGGTCAGTTGACCAGTCATACTAGGCCATAGCTAAGGCAGGGGTTACATGGGAATCATGAGGAATTTATTGATTTCTGGTTCAGATTTTGATTCCAGTGATTATGATTCACTAATGAATTGTGTGTTGTTTTATAGATGAGCATTGAACTAAAAGAGAAAAAAGACATAAAAAAAAAACCTGAAGAAAATTCTGTTTTTTCTGCAGTTATAATTGCACTTGCTATTACAGTTGTTCAGTTTCTTTAAAAAAAGATCTAAATGTGACTTTATTAGTTCAAATGAGTACATTTTCTTATATTTTTTTTCTTTAATTTGCCAGCAATTTATTACTACAATTATTCAGTTTTCTTATACTATGGCAGTAAATAAGCTAAATGTTGTTATTATTATTATTGTATATCAATACAATATAAAGAATCGTATAAGAATCTTTAAAGGTTTATAAGTAATGTAGTTTGTACTGTAAGTTTTAGATACTACTACGACTACCTAATAGTGTGTCAAGGGAAGTAAAATTAATATTATAATATTATAAAATGTTACAAAAACAGTAGTATGTAGTTCAGAATCAAGTTTTAAAATTATTATTTTTTGATATAATGAAAAATAAATTTAATCATTTAAAAAGTAACTTGGTCTTTAAAAATACTAGTACTATACTATTGATATATGTAATGTTTAAATAGTTTAATCCGTTTTAAAATAATGAAAGTACACTACAAAACTACATATACTTATGACATTTTTAAAAGTAGCAATATGTTACTTTCCAGGTAAAGAGAGTTGGTGTAGCAGTGTAGAAATTTTTGTTTAAAACTACAAGCTAAGACGATAAACTACATTGACTTTTACATTTTTAATTATTATATTTTACATTACATTGATAAATATTTAAAAAAAAATACAAACCTACACACACACACAAAAGTACATTTTAAGTTTTTATTATTATTATTATTATTATTGTTTTAAATAAGATTGGGATGGTGAATTCAAATGGTTGTGTTATTCATTATCATTTTATTCACCCCTGAGATCTGTTTGTTTCTGCAGACTATTATAATTTTATATGGTAGAGTTCATTAAAGGCTCTTTGTCTCAGGTACGTGGTTTCATCTTGTTCTCAGTGCGTGGGCACTTCCATTAACTGCGTCCCTGAAGACAACGTGCTGCCGCTGATTATTAATTCATGATGGTGGTGCTGTTTTAAACACTGCTTTCCCACCAGCTCATGCTGTTTTCCCAGGAGCGCTAACATGATGTCACGCCACCTGACCAAAGTCAGCTGATTTTTTATGATCAGTCCTAAAAAGGAAGGTTTCAACAAACAGTGTCTCCCACTACAGACTTTTTACCATTTGCAGTCTAAGCATTTTCACACATATCTCACAACTCCTTTGAACCCCACTGTATTTCATCTAGTGTGTATAATAGAGCTAATTGCATTGTGTACAAAAATCATCTCTGTGTGCTAAGCTGAAGCCTGGAGCCAGAGTTGTGCTTTGAGTTGTGTTTGTGAACAAAAGACATTGCAGAGTATAATCTGAGATCATGCCAATGACTAATGTGAAGTGTATAGTACACACTTAATCCTCTGACTAGGGGATTTTTTCATTTTCTCTCCCCTTTTTTCTTTCCTCTGTTGGAACACACACTGTGATGAGGCTGTGTTCTGAATAGCATACTTTACTCTTACTATGTATGCAGTATGTAGTTTGAGCTTTTTTTCTATTAAAACCAATGAAAATTGATGATGTGATGTCAGTCAAGATTTAATCAAATTTATTTTCTCAAAATAAAATGTATTAAAAATGCAATGGACCTTTTTTTTCATTTTCTAAGATTGTATAATGAGGTCAGGTGACTACAGCATACTACTGTATACCATACTTTGTATACTGTGCAATATGCAGTATTCTAGGGTTGCATAATGAAATACCACACACACACATATGCATGCACACACTAGGTTCAGGAGGTTCCCGTGGAGTCCTGTGCGGATCAGGTCGTGTCATGGGACCGCACGAGGATTAAACACATCATATGATACTGATCAAATGATACTGAACACATCACAAACTCAAACTGTACTAACATCATGGCAGATACTGTTTTTTTTCTCCTTGCTTTACTGCATTTATACATTACTGTTCAAAAGTTTGAGGTCAGTAAGACTTTTTTTCCTTTTTGAAATAAGTAATAATTTTATTCTGCTAGGATGAATTAATGAATCAAAAGTGACAGTAAAGATATTTTATAATTTTACAAAAGATTTCTATTTTCAAATAAATGCTGTTCTTTTGAACCTTGTTTTCATCAAAGAATCCTAGAAAAGTGTATAACAGTTTCCACAGATCAGGAAGTATTAATCAGCACCACATATGTTTTAACATTAGTAATAATATAAAATAAGGTCGCATATTATGAATGATTTCTGAATGGTCATGTGACCCTGGAAGACTGGAGGAAATAGTAATGAGCGGGAATTTGGCGTTGGCATCAAAGGAAATAAATTGCAGTTTAGAATTTTTAAAAATTATCTTATTTAAATGGTAAAAAAATTCCTATTATACTGTTTTACGCATTTATTTTTTTATAAATAAAGGCAGCTTTAAAATTGAAAAACATCTCACCGACCCAACATTGGAACCAATGCCGTTTATCGTTCATTACTTTAAAAAGTTAAAAAAATTTAAAAAATTTAAAACCCAAAAAAGTGTCTTTGAGAAATCTAATATTTAAAGCATTACTTCCCTAATGCACCAAGGGTTTGTTTTTATAATTGTGTTAACTAGTGTTGGAGCAGTAACTAAAGTGGATGTTTGGTCAACTGGGAGTGACTGGACAAGTACTTACATGCCCTTTGATTTTAATAATTTGCCTTTTACTATGAATGAACCAAATTTGTCCAGCTAACACCCTTGTCTCAGATTGTTGCTTGCTCTGAGAACAAAGGTGATGCCGACTTATAAGGGGGGAGGAGGGCGCCCCTGGGGAATGGTTGTAAATGCACTACGAAAGTGATTTTAAGGTGGGGGGCTTTGATAGATGAAGGTCATATGGAGGGCCTCAATTTTCATCTCTTCACCGTTCTGATCTCTCTCTCTCTCTACGCTTCTATGTCAAACTCTATCCTCCAGAACCAGAAGCAAACAAACTCATTGAAGTAGCTTACTTGAAGAAAAAGCGGTTTTGGCGGGGGAATCGACCCACAGGCCCTGCATTAGAGTGAGAGAGAGAGAGAGTACAGGCTGGCAGAGTGGGAGGGAGCAGCACTTCCTCGTCTCAGGGACAGCTGGGCAGCCAGATAAGAGTGTCAGAGTTAGTGAGAGATCGTGAAAGAGAGAGTTTTGTGGATACCACCACAGTCAAACTATGAGATGAACACCTAAGAGCGCATTTCTGAACCAGCCCTGAAATGAATGTAAGTTTGATGCATGTTTATCCTGTTGGCGAGAGGCAGGAGTGACTCTCTGGAATGCTGGGAAGTTGGAAACTTCAGTCATTGCTGTAATGTTTTTATTGGCTCATGTTGGTCATGTTTTTATGCCAGTATTTTTGCATATTAAGTCTAGCAGTGGAAAATACCATTGCTTAGAGGTTGCTCTTTAGAAGCTCAGGTGACAAAGTGGTGTTCTTATGTATGTATCAACTTCATCTCAGATGTTTCTCAAAATTTCCTTAGGAGGAATAAAAGGAACAAAAATTAGACCATTTTAACTCCGTATAGAGCTATAAAATTAATATAGACCACAAAGCTTTGGTTTTGGTAGAATTTGATGAGAAATCTCTGACTTTTGATTGCAGACACAGTTTGACACATTAAGATCTCTTCTGAAACTTTGAAAAAGTGAGGTTACTGGAGTATTTCTCTTTCAAGTCTCCATTTTCTCTCTAGTCAATCTAGAAAAATCTGGGTACTTTTTTCATATTCTACTGTCTTCTTTCCGCTGCATCTCTAAAATCACTGTGTATTTAATTAGCTCTGATCTGATTTGCATAAACAATCTCAACATGCAACTTTTGGCTAGTAGTTACTGTAGCTACCAAACACTCCAACAAAACAAAACCACCCAACTGAGCGTCCACAGAGAAAGGAGGACAGAAATGAATAGTTTCGAGTGTCCTTGACATGGTCCTTTGTGAATCCATGTGAGCATGGAACATTGTATTTAGTATTGGTGATGCATTTGTGTTATAGATTTGTGGTCACACTGGATGTGTGAACTTGCATGTGACCTCATTCGCATGTGTTTATTTAATCATATCTGTGATGACGTAAAGGGAGAGAGAAAGTGCTCTGCTCTTGTTCTATGAAATATTCAGGTGGATCGCTGCAGCTCGAAATGAGGACATCCCATCTGGCTCGATGAGCTCCTGTACTTTTTACAGGAACACAATTTTCCCTTTTTACCGCTAAGAGAGAATGCTGAAGGAAAGGGAAATATGATAAATGGTTTGCAAGAGAATCTAATCAAATCGGCCCATAACGCCACAGGCAATGTTTTGTGCCCAGTTGTAAGCGTTACCTCGGGGATTACGGCTTGTTCACAAAACCCTACTATTTTACTTTACAGTCTAATCATATAACCCATTTAGATCCCATCTGCTGCCCCTCACTTACTCACATTCATGTGCCTTGGAAAGGAAAAAGGAGTGATCCACCGAGAGAGGATCATGTGATCTGCTTTACTCATCTGTCAACATTATCTACGTAGAGCCCTTAGAGGAAGGGGCTTTTTATACACTTCCCATGATGCTTTGGGGCAGGCGCTTCTGGACCACTTCTTTACATTATGCATTGGGAACAATGTAATGTTTTTGCACGAGCGATTGCAGGAGGTACCAACTACATTAGCCACCCAGCATGACACAAGTTGCCTTGAAAAACTACATGAGATTTTAAGAGGGTAAAAAAAATGTTTGAACAATATTACACCAACATATTATTTTTATATATATAATATCTATATCTCTATATATATATATTATATAGATATATCATAATATAATATAAGTTTATTATTTTATTATTTTTACAAAAAGAATTAAATGTTTTTACAAAAAAAAAACATACAAAAATGAATACAGTAAATATAATGAATAAAATATATTGACAGCTTAATACATGACCACTTTTAATTTAAACAATTACATTTAAATATAAATCAATAATTGTAAAATAATAAATGGGAAAAAAATAAAAGTAAAAAAGTTCTCCACCATGTTCTCTCTTTTTTTAGTTGCAATTTCTATAGCATTTCTATGGTTAAAGGAGTGTTGAAACAACAACAAAACAATACAAAAACAAATTTCAACACTAATCGGGTTCGTTTACAAGTGAATTATTGTCAGTGGTGACTGACAGCATGGTATGAAAGCCCATTTCCACCATAAACATTTTTTTGTCTTGGTAAATAAAAAATAATAAGTCAATTATGAGATACAATTATGGGATTAAAAAGTAATGATTATGACAGTAATCATTTTGAGTTTTTATGTCAGATTTATGATTTTTTTTTAATGTCATAAATTTGACTTTTTATGACATAGTTATGTTTTAAAAATTCGTAATGAATACATAGACTTTTTATGTCAACTATAACTCAATTATAACATCTTATCATTTAGACTGTCTATGTCATAATTATGATTTACCATTATTTGATTGTTTTTCTTATGTGGTGGATATGGGCTTTCACAGCATGCCATGTATGTGGTGTATAGAAATTAGGTTTAAAATATAATTAGTAGTAAATAACAAGTGATCTTTGTTCAGTAACATTTGGAAATTGTCCTGTGTGTGTTTGCAGAACTCCAGCTCAGAATCGGTGGACTCCAGTGAGGAGATCACAGACACAGAAGATAATGAGGAGGAAGACCTCGGAGTCTTGGATGACCAGAGAAGCATCATTCTCCATCTGCTGTCTCAACTCAAACTGGGCATGGACCTCACACGGGTATACACACACACAAACACACACACTGGCTGTCCCACCCAAACTAAACATGAAGTTGAAATGGTCGTGAAACAAGTGGCTCAACTTGTTGTACATTTGATCTCTTTCATATACAACCAGGAACCACTCAAGACTATTTATATCCTCTTGATCTCAGGGAGCAAAGGATGGTTTTCTAGCTTTTTACGATTTGGAAATCTTTGTTATTAGACTTTATATTAGAACATTGTGGCATACACCCACATTGTGTGCCATAAACAAAAGTAAAAAAAAAAAAAAGAAAAATACTTTGTTTTAAGGGTGGGTTTATGTTTATCTGTAACTCATTATAATTTGCTTCACATAAAAAAAAAATAGAGGTGTATGTTATGTCCTTATTTAGAATTTAGTTAACAACCGGACAATCTCGTGCTTTTTTCTATGTATTAAAGTTTTGCATGGACATTGTCTAGCTTTGGACACAGATTGAGGATGTGCCACGCTACGTGAAGAAGAATATTTTTAACATAATCATAGCTCAGGGCAAATTCAGTTTCATAATTATACTTTACATAATCAGTTAACAGGAAACATTATCTGATATGATGTTCCTGTTCGTCCTCGTGATTAGGAATCTAATGAACTAAGTGTCGAGAGGTGTCGTGATATTATTGTACTAATTACGCTTCATCAGCCTGAGGAATATTTCAGTGTTGTGATATATGTTTCTCTCTATACTACCTACCTCGTCTTTGTTTAGTCTCTCTCTGAGAGGAACATTTCCTTCTGGGCTTGTGTTTAGCAGGATAGTTCAGCAGGATTTGAGCAGTCATTTGGATAGCTCAGATGATGAAGTTCAGTGATGTGTGTGGATGTGTACTGTAGGCCTCAGGGGGAACGGACAGTGCATTGATCCATGGAGTCAGAATCTGTGATACAGAGACTAGCATACAGTTATTATGTTATTACATCTTTGAGCATCAGTATTAATGTGTTTACACTGACAGCAGATCACATTGCATAAAGCTGAATAATATAAAGTAATATAAGCTAGGGGTGGGCGGTATGATCAAAATCTTATCACGATCCGAGTAATTTTATTTCACGATAATGATATATATCACACAGTATAGTTATTTTTGCTTTAAATAAGGTCTTTATGATATCAAAATCTTTGATACCATAGAAATTTCATAATTCTAGTCACCAGTGTCAATATCACAAAAAACTAAGAGTAACCTAAACAAAAACAAAACTCAAGCTCACTGAAGGCAAGTAAACGGTCATTAATTAAGAATAAATAAGAATAAGAAACTAATTACAAGTAATGGGACAAAAAAAACTACAGTATATCAAATAAATAGCAAATGCTACATACATTGTATAAAGTAATCAAATGTATAAAAACACTGCATATTCTTCACTGTGTAAATTAAATATATATTTCTCTTTTATTAAAGTAGCAAAAGTGGTAGTTTATCTCCACTTTTTCTTTCTTTTGTTGTTTGATTAACATGAATGGCAGACAGCAGGAATATTAGACTGCTGTCACTTTAAGAGCTGACCGGATCCAATATACTGTTACACATGTGTTTTCTTTCTCAGATGTTTGCTTTCACTTAAGACCTAAATTACACTTTCGACTCATACAAGTACATGTTTTTAACTATTCAAGGCCTATAAAGTGGCAAAAAAACTGTTTTGAACAGTAGAACACTGTCTTCACGTGTGCGCACATCACTGATAGTGCTCAGAAATAGTCTCAGACAGCACGCACATATAGCGAAATGAGTTCTCTTTCGCTGCAGATTGATTTTCAATGGCTTAAAATCACTTGATTTTAAATCGCAATGCTTAAAAACACGCACGTGCAAACGATACGTTTTCGTGACCATGTAGCACAGCAATGTTACATGAATGTGTAACTGCGATAGAGACAATAGTTCAGAATCTCTACCGGTTGACAAATTCTACCGGTTAATTGTGTCTACTGGTATATTGCCCACCCCTAATATAAGCAATATCACACAGCTAAGATTGCTGGGGTACTTTTATATATATATGCGGATTTGAGTGGCACATGGCCAATCAGCCAATCGAAAAACAGATTGCAAGTGTGATATTGCTTTAATACAGAAGTTCAAGAAACAAGAATTTCTTATTGAGTAATTTTAGGCACAATATTGCCTGTTACTTTGTTTTGCGCCTACAATAAAAACAGCTCTGAACCAAGCCTCAGCAGAGTCATCGCTCAGTATAGTAGTGAATGAGTCAGTGTTTCTAAACAAATTGGTTGAGTGAATTATTCAGTGATTCACCCATTCATCCTAATTAATCAGTGAGATTTTTATGATTTTTTGAGGATTTAAACTACAGAAATGGTGACATTCTGTCTGGAATGTGCAAACACAGAGAAGTTATGTGATACAAATATAATATAATATAATATGTTCTTTGCTGCTCAAGTTTCCTCAAATCAGCAGCTATATATTGGTCAGATAATGTATGCCAATATTATTTGTTCTCAGGTGGTGTTGCCCACGTTCATCTTAGAGAAGCGCTCTCTTTTGGAGATGTATGCCAACTTCATGGCCCATCCGGATGTGTTTTTGGCCATCACATCTGGAGTGACAGCAGAGGAACGTATGATCCGGTTTGTGGAATACTACTTGACTGCTTTCCATGAGGGTCGTAAAGGTGCTGTGGCCAAGAAGCCTTACAACCCCATTCTGGGGGAGAGCTTCCAATGCACATGGGACGTACCGCAAGATAAGGTGCGGCCCCTCAGGACTACCAGCTCAAGTCCAGCCCCTGCGGCTGCTCATTCCACCCAGACCGCCTCCAATGAGGGGTTAGGATCTTACCAGCTACGTTTTGTGGCTGAGCAGGTGTCCCACCACCCCCCGGTCTCTGGATTCTACTGCGAGTGCAAAGAGCGGCAGATATGCGTCAACACCCATGTTTGGACTAAAAGCAAATTCATGGGCATGTCCATAGGAGTGTCAATGGTTGGAGAAGGTGAGTTTGATGAGTCTCTCTTAACACCAGTTTCAATTTTAGTATGCTTTATTGGTGTGACAAATATTTTACATAAGGACAGTACATTGGTACCATATCGACTGATAGCAATACATTTTTTATTTATTGGTATCAATGGATATTAAGTATTTAATTATTTGTGCTCATTTTCCATATTGTTATGTTAGTTGTATTTTTGTTATCCAATGCTTACATAAAATTAATCTTTAAACTATAAGAATGAATATACATTTTTCATGCTGCGGCGCTTTATAATGTGATTAGATCATTTTAGTTAATATCATTCATTTGTTTTTACAGTTTTTGTTAATATTTGAATTCAATTTAATATTTTTTTTTTTTTGTGGGTGTGTGTGTGTGGGTGTGTGGGTGTGTGTTTGTGTGTGAGTTGTAGGAGTTTTAGTTGTAGTTATTTAGTGCAAAAATTAGAAATGTGGCTTTGGAACTATATGAATTAATATTAGTTATTTTTCATTTAATGACAGTTAGACAAGCTAGTTTATACTTTGAGATTGATATATCCATAGCATGAAAAGATTATAGTCTTATAGATTGTCAGAAATTTTATATGAAATAAAAATAATAATATTTAATATTAAAATGAAAGTTGTGAACGACATAAGTTTTTTTTTAACTCGGTGTAGGGACAATTTCTGTTAAAAAACTGATAATAAGGTCTTAGGAAGAATTATGTATTCAAAAGTGGTATGTATATTGCGTCATTGTCTGTGGATCATGAGTTTGTTCCTACCTGTTGATTAAAGCCTGAGGGTTGTCATCAGGCGAAATGTTTTCCTCTATCCTCGCGATGTGTTGGTTTGACAAAGAGCATACCGTTCTAGATCAGCTGATGTGGGGCTCTGAGTGTCGGCCACAGGGCCTGTATATGTAGTGGTGCATATTCAGCAACTCCATCGTCCAGAGATAACAACAGAAAACTCGCCCCTTGTTGTTCACTTCACTCAGTGCTGATGTTTCTGATTCTAAACTGGTGAGGCTGCCAACAAGGGAGCCTTTAAGGCAGTATTTGTCATCGCACGCCCCTGATGTTCCGAATCTCTGCGTTAATTTACTAAGGAGACCTTGTTTTGGCCCAGAGTATGACAGGAATTAAATCACGGAATTAATTGTGACAAAATGTGATGGAAAGATAAATGTGATATTAAACGAACTTAGGGATGGAAGCAACTAGAAATCAGGATTTCAAATAAATCAAACGGATGTTTTATCAAAAAATGTGTTTGCCTACCATGGCACTGCTGAATAAAAGTCTAGGGCAGCATTTATGGGAACCTGGACCACAAAACCAGTCTGAAGTCGCTTGGGTATATTTTTAGCAATAGCAAAAAACATTGTATGGGTCACAATTATAGATTTTTATGCCAAAAATAATTAGGACATTAAGTAAAGATCATGTTCCATAAGATATTTTGTAATTCTACCGTAACTATATCAAAACTTATTTTTTGATTAGAAATGCAGGGTAAGAACTTTCTTTGGCTTCTTTAAAGGTGATTTTATCAGATGAGATTTTGTTTGCACCTCAGATTCTCAGATTTCAAATAGTTGTATCTCGGCCAAATTTTGTTCTATCCTAACAAACCATACATCAGTGTTAAGCTTATTTATTCAGCTTTCAGATTCTCAATTTCAAAAAATTACCCTTATGACTGGTGTTGTAGTCCAGGGTCACATTGTCCAAAGATACAGTAATTTTGTGAAATAGTCTAGATTAGTTGATATTCTATTAGAGTTATCAGGATATACGAATTACACTACGTTTGTTGCCCAAGTAACATTTCTTATTACTATTAATGTTGAAAACAGTTGTGCAGCTTAATATTTTTGTATTTTTCATATTTTCATATATTTTTTATATGCATCTATCTATCTATCTATCCATCTAATCTATGCATTTTTTTTTTCTTTTAAGTAGCGTTTTTTTTATGGTTTTAGTTAACTGTAATATCTCTGGCATGACAATTTTCTTTTGTGAAACAGTAAAATGCTCGCTATTCTAAAAACCCATTTGAATTTCCTGATGGAACCCATAGTCAATCAGCATTCCAGGCTCGCTACAAATTGACATCATGACTGAATTAAGGGTGCTTGAACAGCCTTAACACAGTGAATGTCCCTCCTGCTAATCAGCCACGTCGGCTCCATCAAATGTAGTTTCCTCATGTGTCAGCACGGATGAATTCGACTGTCCTCTACTGGGATCTTCAGAGAAGCTCTGTTATCAGCATTCCCACAGGGAACTGCTCCAGCAGCACTGCTTCGGGCCGCAGCACGTTTGACCCGTCTGGAGCAGAGATCCAGAGACAGGGAGCCGAACTGCACCCGCCCCCTTCAGCTCACTTGTCTCTGGGAAACAGATGTGCTGTTATCAGACCTGGCTGAAAGCCCACAGAGATTTTGCCACTAGACAGCTGTCCATTATGTAACCAGAATAAAAAGAGGCCAGGCCCACCGAGAGAGCTGCTGTTCAGATGTTACCCGAGTTACACAGCTAGACGCAATTCATCATTTTAATTAATAATTTCCAACTGTAGTTCGAGATTTGCATTATAATATAGTATATTAAAATCAAAGTACACCAGGAAACTGATATTGTTAAATGATTGAGGGGAAAAAATCTGTCATCCTGATGACACATGACCCTGGGCTGTGCAGAAGGATTATAGTGGTAATTAAGCTTGAATTTAATTTTTTTAAACTGATAGTCCTAAATGCATGCTAATGATTTGTTAATATAATTTGGAACCAATTCTAATATGCTCAAAAAAGTAGTTTTGCTTTAGGATCCAGATTTTACATTGGTCATAAAGTGTTGACATTTACAGAATTGTTTATCATACAGAGGTAAACAATGTACTAAAAAAATCTATTATTGATCTTAATATTACTGTGAACTTTTCATATTTTCAGTTTCAATTTTCAACTTTTCAATTTTTCCTAATGAACTTTTAATGTCTTTTTTATGGTTTGTTGTGGCTTCCATTTTGCTCATTATCATATATATTTTTTTACAGTCCCCCCCCCCACTTAATTTTTATTTTCTATTGCTTTTCAGCTTATCGTGTTACTAGTATCGTATTATAATATTTTATATGCTTTACATCTTTATTTATTGACTTTTTAGTAATTGTATTGTAATTTAATATATTTCGGGGTTTTTTCTTCTATTTTCAGTTTTTTAAAATACTATGAATTTATTTATTTGTTTATTCAGTTTTAGTTTTAGTAAAAGTGCTTAAACTTAAACGTATTCTAATTTAGCTGGTGGCCAAGGCAAGATTTTATTTTATTTTTTTAAATCTAATATTTAGATTTCAGCTTTATTTCAAAGAAAAAAATGTTTGTTATATATATTTTTTGTTTTATTTAACAATAACATCACTCTCCATAATCCCACTGCTCTAAGAATCCACCTTTTTAAGCGTTTTTATTTATTTTTCAGTTGTTTACCTATTTATAATGTAGATTAAGTAGCAGCATTAAATCTTTGCAAAGTTCATAAAACATCAAGTTACCAAGCAATGAATATTGAATTATTTGTTCATTTTGACCAAATAACTAAAGATCCTGGATCAACTGAACTAATACATTGAAATGTGTGATTTCAGTTTATCTATTAGGATCTTATTTCATTATTTCTTTGAGAATTCTTACAGGACATTTGATTCCTTTAGGATTGATTGGGACTAATTTAGAATTTGTGATACAATGTGATAGATGAAACTGTTAGATTGACATTTAAGAGCACAAACAGTTTTTGTATTAATGCAAAATCACTGTTCATGTTTTAATTTGATCATAACCTAAACATCTAGCATAATACTTGGCTTGCTTTTTGAGTTTCTCCTCTGCACCAAACACGCAAAAGCTTTGTAAGCTCCTTCAACGTGGATCAGTATTGCTGCCAATCTTTTATATGGAGATGAGCTGAAAGCGTTCAGTACTGTATCTACGGTTCCTGGTGAGTGTGTTCTGCTGAAGAGTGTGTGCCCTGTGTTTTACGTTAGGAGTGTTACATCTCTTGGAGCATGATGAGGAGTATGTGTTCACGCTGCCGTCTGCCTATGCTCGCTCCATCCTCACAGTGCCCTGGGTGGAGCTGGGCGGGAAAGTTTCCATCTGCTGCGCCAAAAGCGGATACTCTTCCACCGTCACATTCCACACCAAACCCTTCTACGGAGGGAAGGTTCACAGGTGAGCGTGACGAGACTTGTCTTTGAGAGCCTGTTTTATTTGAGATCAGGTCAAAGAGTTTTTCTTTTGTCATTCTCCAACAGAGTCACGGCTGAGGTAAAGCACAACCCCAGTGGCACCATCGTCTGCAAGGCTCAGGGGGAGTGGAACGGGACGCTGGAGTTCACCTACAGCAGCGGAGAGACCAAAGTGATTGACACCTCCAAACTGCCGGTCATTAAGAAGAAGATCCGGCCCCTGGAGAAACAGGGCCAGTATGAATCGAGGTGAGGAGATGCGTTCATGAATTTAGCTTCAGTAATGACCATGTGAGAGAACTGATAACGAGAATTAACATGAAGGATCTTTTCTTTGAAGTTGCTATAAGCATTGTTTTACAGTTTTATATTCATATTTCTTTTCATTAGTAGTAGACTTTTCATATTATGTGAGTAGCAGCTTTAAACCTTTGTTTAAAAGTAAAAAAAAAACAAAAGTAAAGTTTATAACCATTAAATATTGTTTAAATTAATATTAAATATTGCTAAATATTGTTAAAATTTCCTCAATTTGAAAACTTGCTAAACAACTAAATCTTATTTTATTTTATTTTTATCCCATAAGATGTGACAGACAACCCAGATATTTAATCCTTTTTATGCCTTTTCAAATTTATTTTCATTTGTAGTCGTGCTTATTTTATTGTATTTCTATATATATCTATATATTATTTTGTACTTTTTAAAAATCATTTATTTTTTGCAGCCATTTGGGTCTAGTGTCAAAAAGGCCAAAATGGTCTGATTGTCAGACTTGCTAAAATACATTTATATAAATAATGTGTATTTATGTAGAGTTTTATAGAGTGTTTTATTCATCTTGTACACAAGTCCATTACTGTCTATTTTCATTACGCTTCAAATGGACGCATAGTGAAACCTTCCTTTTAGGCACTCAGACAATACTAATAAATAACGAGTGTAAAAGATCAGAGCTCAGTGATCCAGATAATACCATGGTGAGTGAGCATCCTGCATTTTAGCTAAATCCTGCCCCTCTAGAGCTCTTCTAAAATACTTGTGACCCTCATGCACCGCTCTGGCCCTGAGCGAGCTGCAGGCTTCACTTAATAATCTCTAATGCTGCTTATTGGCTTATTGTGGAGGAGAGATCCAGCCGAACAGGACAGAGCCCATCAGAGTAGTCTAATGCTCTCAGCCTGGTGTTACCACACAAGCGTAATGCAATCAAAAGAAGAGACAGAGCGGCAGAGAGGTGCATGGAAGCAGTGCTATGCATGCGAAAAATGTGGATCTATTGATCCTCGAAAGGTTTGGGGTTTAATTTAATAAAAGATTTGGCTGATTCATCATCTGAGGTTGCTTTTCTTATCCTGATCAATATGGCTAGACATTTTGCCTTGACTTTTTTGCAGCTTATTCTGCTCAAGAAACAAACGTTTGAATGACTTGTAAAGTCATTGCCCATATTGCAAAAATACATTTTCAATATATTTTAAGCATATTTCGAAATATCCCATAACAGGCAAATATATATTGCTTGTATATATTTAAAAATATTTTGCATAAATATATATTTCACTTTTTTATACTGACCGTCGCACGAGTTCAGTTAATTTTTTTATTTATATTTCATCATAATTTTTTTTTTGTCCACCCTTGGCCATTTTATCAAAATATTTTTAATCCAAAAATATTTATATTGTCCAAAATTTAAAATGGCAAATTTATTATTACAATTGAAAATTACATTTCTTGCTCTTTGAAGTACAATTTATAACATACGCAATTATTAAATTAATTATGTTTTAAGTATGTAAAAAAAAATTCCTAAGCTATGCTGCTTACAACATTTAGCATATGTTTGAAATACATTTTGTATTTTTATTTGCCATGGTGGCAGTAGTTTTCAGGTGCAATTTAGGGTCAATTTTATCTGAGGTGTGTTATTCCACAACCATATACAAGCATGAAAAAAATCGTAGAGTCATATCAGCCAGACATCTTTTAAGCATGATTCTTTCCAGACTGACCGACTGTGTGCAGTATTCATGCGACGGTCAGTGAATCAAGCATTTCTCGTGTCCTTATCCTGTCTGGTGACAATGATTGACAGGAGGCTGTGGCAGCATGTGACAGCGGCACTGAAGGCCGGAGACATAGATGCGGCCTCTGAACACAAACACCAGTTGGAGGAGAAGCAGAGAAGAGAAGGGAAGCAGAGAACAGCCAGCAGCACCACCTGGAAACCCAAGTACTCCAGACATGCAGGCGCAGAGCCTGGTGAAACACAGGGCCGGGTGTCTGGGGAGACATCATGTACCAGGAGGGTAAGGGGTGCAAATAATGTGCTAATCCTATACTAAATAGCATACTTCATGAAGACTTGCAGTCTCCAAACCTTCGTTTGCGCATAAACATACCATTTTTCATTTTCCTAGGGATGAGCAAAACTACATTTGTTAATAAAACCCCTTTATATTTAGATGGTTTCAGTTCACCAGACCTCAATCAGGTGTGTTTTTAATGAGATGCCAAAAAATTGGACCAAACTTGATAAAAATAAAAGTTCAACCATTCAAAAGTTTAGAGCTGCAAGACATTTCCGTGTGTTGGAAGTCTGAAGCTCATCAAGCTGCATGATCCCAGATACAGTAAAAACAAAAAAGTAATATTAAGAAATATTTTTTATAAATATCTTATTTAAAAATGAAAATAATTCTATTTAACTCAATTTTTTTTATGTATTTTTTTCAAGAATTTTGATAAATAGAAATCTTCACAAAAAAGTTATCGACAATAGACTTTCGGTGAATAAAAAGACATTATCTTAAAAGAATATTTATATATATATATATATATTCTATATACAGTGGGTACGGAAAGTATTCAGAACCCCTTAAATTTTTCACTCTTTGTTATTTTGCAGCCATTTGCTAAATTCATTTAAGTTTTTTTTTTTTCCTCATTTATGTACACACAGCACCCCCTATTGACAGAAAAAAACAGAATTGTTGACATTTTTGCAGATGTATTAAAAAAGAAAAACTGAAATATCACATGGTCCTAAGTATTCAGACCCTTTGCTCAGTATTTAGTAGAAGCACCCTTTGATCTAATACAGCCATGAGTCTTTTTGGGAAAGAACAAGTTTTTCACACCTGGATTTGGGGATCTTCTGCCATTCCTCCTTGCAGATCCTCTTTAGTTCTGTCAGGTTGGATGGTAAACTTTGGTGGACAGACACTTTTAGGTCTCTCCAGAGATGCTCAATTGGGTTTAAGTCGGGGCTCTAGCTGGGCCATTCAAGAACAGTCACAGAGTTGTTTGTGAAGGCACTCCTTCGTTATTTTAGCTGTGTGCTTATGTCATTGTCTTGTTGGAAGGTAAACCTTCGGCCCAGTCTGAGGTCCTGAGCACTCTGGAGAAGGTTTTCGTCCAGGATATCCCTGTACTTGGCCGTATTCATCTTTCCTCTATTGCAACCAGTCGTCCTGTCCCTGCGCTGAAAAACACCCCCACAGCATGATACTGCCACCACCATGCTTCACTGGTGGGACTGTATTAGACAGGTTATGAGCAGTGCCTGGTTTTCTCCACAAATACCGATTAGAATTAAGGCCAAAAATTTCTATCTTGGTCTCATCAGACCAGAAAATCTCATTTCTCACCATCTTGGAGTCCTTCAGGTGCGGGCTTTCATGTGTCTTGCACTGAGGAGGCTCCGTCGGCCCTCTGCCTAAGCCCCGACTGGTGGAGGGCTGCAGTGATGTTTGACTTTCTACAACTTTCTCCCATCTCCCGACTGCATCTCTTGAGCTCAGCCACAGTGATCTTTGGGTTCTTCTTTACCTCTCTCACCAATGCTCTTCTCCCCCGATAGCTCAGTTTGGCGGACGGCCAGCTCTAGGAAGGGTTCTTGGTCGTCCCAAACGTCTTCCATTTAAGATTATGGAGGCCACTGTGCTCTTAGGAACCTTAAGTGCAGCAGAAATTTTTTTTTAACCTTGGCCAGATATGTGCCTTGCCACAGTTCTGTCTCTGGGTTCTTCAGGCAGTTCCTTTGACCTCATGTTTCTCATTTGCTCTGACATGCACTGTTAGCTGTAAGGTCTTATATAGACAGGTGTGTGCTTTCCTAATCAAGTCCAATCAGTAAAATCAAACACAACTGGACTCAAATGAAGGAGTAGAACCATCTCAAGGATTATCAGAAGAAATAGACAGCACCTGAGTAAATATATGAGTGTCACAGCAAAAGGTCTAAATACTTAGGACCATGTGATATTCCAGTTTTTCATTTTTAATAAATCTGCAAAAACGTCAACAATTCTGTGTTTTTCTGTCAATAGGGGTGCTGTGTGTACGTATTCGGAAAAATTTTACTTACATGATTTTAGCAAATTTGACTGCAATAAACAAGATTGAAAATTTAAGGGGTCTGAATATAAGAAACTGGTTTTCCGTACCCCTGTGTGTGTGTTGTGTGTAATTAGTGCTGTCAAACGATAATCGCATCCAAAATAAAAGTTGTTATACATATGGACTATTTATATGGTATATATTCAGTAAATGCACACATACGTGTATATATTTAAGAAATATATGTAATATATATTTCTACATGTGACTAATCGCTCTGGAAAAGTACGTCATATACAGTACATGTAAATATTTCCTAAATATATACATGTAGGTGTGTGTATTTTTATAATATACGTATAATATGTATACACAAACTTTTATTTTGGATGCGATTAATCACGATTAATCGATTTGACCACTAATATATGTATGTGTGTGTGTGTGTGTGTGTATATATATATATTCAATTTAGCATTTTATGGAACATTATGCGTCATGTCAATGTATTTACAATGGGGCCAAATATTATTAATTTCCCTTCACTGTCCTGTTTTTCATGATTAGCTTCAGAGTCATGCATGATATTGGTTCTCGTATCAGATCTAGCATGTCTATTATTTGTTTCTGTCCTTAAATTGGCTGCAGGGGGACGGATGGGTGTACCACAATTCTCTGTGGAAGACGAAGTGATGAAGTCAAGCTGGAGCCACATGATTTGGGTCCGTCTCAGACCTTCAGCCCTGCGGATGTGAGCGAGGGGCTGGCCGACCAATGGGACTCAAGCAGCAGGAAAAGACATTGATCCATTTCTCCAACTCCTCTCACGGAGAATGAAAGGTGCCAAAAACAAAAAATGAACTCGGTGGTAAAAAAAAAAGACCTCAAAAGCCCCTCTGGATAATGAAGATTTGATCTGGTAATCAATACAGAGTAAAGTGATTTTTCACACAGGAGAGATGTAGCATCTGTATCAGAGTATAAATGTTATATAACTGTTATTTTAGAACACCGTAAAGGCAGATATTGATGCATTCTGGGTATTCGAGAGCAGTGATGTATTCATGTTCAATAGAGCTCACCTCTCATGTTCTTACCATTTTATTTGAATGACTAAATCAATCTTACCATGAGGACAGTATTGTGCCTCAGTTGAACTTCCTGAAGCAAGAATAAAATGGATATTTAAAGGAATAGATTTTAAAATCATGTGCAAATGCATTTTTCCCTCATGATGATTTAGTAAGGTCAGTGATATGCATGCATTTTAGTCACTTCACTTTTCATTAAATCCAAGTTGGTTTCTAAAAAGTAGATTTACTTCAGGATTGCCTGTATTACATCGATTTTAATATTTTTAACCACACAAACTGGTTCGGTAAAAAAAAAAAAAAAAAAAAAAAAAAAACTTTTCGCAGAATCAAATGCTGTTGGTGTTACTCAGCTCACATGGTCACACACATACACATGATAAAAATAAAAAATGCATTGTATTGAATGCTAGTTGTTTTAATGAGGTGCAAAATACAGCCTATTTTTGTTTTCTCTCAACAAACAGTCCTTGAAAATAGTTCAGATTAGACTATTTTGGGGGTTTGTCTTATTAGTTTCAATTATTTGTATTTTTTCAAATAAATGTTAAATGTCCAAATATACATGTAAACATATTAATTAACAGGGTCACCCATGTAGACAACATTGGGCTTTTTCAAGAGACAAGTTAGTTTGAGACCAAATGTTGGTTATTGAAACATACATTTCCCATAAAGAAAAATATTTGATTCTTGAGCAATAGATGAATGTAACCATGTGGTTAAATATACAAAATAATGCCAGTGTTGTATACAGACATTTGATGTTTAACACTAGCTATGGTTCATTTTATGTTAGATAATCATTTATGTAACCTAATTCTTACAAAAAATTATTTGTGCCTTTAAATGCTTAATGTACACAGCTTTAGTAGAAAGTGAAATGCATTCCATTGCTAATGTAGTAAAGAGCTGTTGTCGGTTAACTGGCTTGATTTTGAGCATCTAAATCAGGTTATGTAAGAGTAAAGCCACAAATTCAGATATCACTAATCAGCTTCCCCCTCAGTATTTTCATAACTAGGACAAATGTGTAATATTTTTAAAACCAGCTGAACCACAACCAGTTACATAACTTGCTCCTTTTGTAACTTCCGTATTAGGCACAAAGTGTCTCGACTGAATGAAGATGAGTGCCTTCGAGCGTCTGACTGAGACGGATAATGGTGTATTAAAGCTGCACTGGTCTCTGTGCCAGTGAACAGTTTTGATCATAACACTAATAATCTATTATGTGTGTGTGCTGATGGCCAAAGTAGATCTCATAAACCCAGATTTCAGCTATATGAAAGCCAATTCAACTTTACATGCCATCATTTGCCCGCAATTATACTGTGGTTGTAAAAAACATTTCTCCATTAAAAGGTATTAACGTAATTGTATTGACTAAAATTCTAAAAACATGAAAATCACATATTTCGTTATACTATAGTAGATGTTTTACCAGTACAATTTTTTGAGAAATATACATTTTTCAGAATAGTGAAGGATTTTTTTTTTTAATGCTTGAACTACAAATACAACGATGTAATGTGCTAAGAGCTGCCGCCTAGAGGACACCTATCGAAAAACACCAATGACTTAAAGCTGGAGATGATTTCACTTTCTATTAACAATAGGATCCTAGACAAAATGGGTGGGGAAAAAAAAAAAAGATTTGAGAGAGCAAACATGGATAAGGCAGATTCTTTCATTGAGTCTTTTAATCACAAATGGCATCAACTCATTCTCACAAACAGCATCTTTGCCTTTCTCTCGCTCTTTTTTTAGATTTTTAAATTTTACAATTTATGGAATAAATTTTCACTTGAAAAAGAAACAAAAATACAGTTTTTGCATTTCAGGATGAAAGGCTTTCTCTTCTCAACTTCAAACGCATTCTTGTTAATAAATACCTTCCCCAAAGCGTCAGAGCCCTCCGAGTAGAATAATATGGATATGTTATGGAGAAGAGGGGGGAAACCGATCAAATTTGCCTTCTAATTATCTTACAAAAACAGATGAAGCAAACGCAATATGCAAGGATGAAAACCAGAAAGGCAGAAAACGAACAAAGAGGTTAGTTTAAATGGCAGCCCAGAAGAACCGAGGAAAAAACCCACTGGATGTTGCAGGAAGCACCCTTTTCAACGTAAAAAAAAAAAAAATATCGGAATATTCACACTAAAAATACGCACTCTCCACCTGCATGCTACTCGGTAGTGGATCCACATTAAGGTGAACTAAGACAAAGTGCATTCAGGCTAGTAATGCAGCATTTTATAAACCTACAACTAATTCACTTCACTCTTTGTCCTGGCAGACAGTCGTTTAGGAAGGGGAGAAAAATTAGATTTATAATTGGCCCAAGAAAAACATCCATAAGCATCTGTTTTTCACAAACGTGTGCGCAGGAGATGCCAAACCACAGCACCCCCTCTGGACAAAACACACGAGCAACAGAGGAAATACAAGCAGATCTTCTTCATTTGAATTTAGAATTATTGCATAAAATTTTACAACCAATAGAAAAACGAAACAAAAAAAAAACCATTCAAAATGATGTAACAAACAAAATCATTTAGATTCGAAATCACCACAATAGTTAAACATTACTAATAATCGAGTCCTTTGCTATGACTGCTTTAGGAAAAACAAAAAAACTAAAACTCAGAGCCACAGAGAGCCCACTGCATTCTGTCACGTAGGAAACTGGGTTTGTCAGATAACAGTTGAAACCAAGAGAGCATTTTAGGGGCTGTCGCACTGCAGACAGCTCCGTATTCCTCCGATTTTTCCATATCTTTTATTTTTAAATCGTTTTTTAATCAAAAGTTAACCATTTATTACAGGCTCTGACAAAACAAAAAATCTCTTTGGTGCTCCAAGGTTCACTGAGCTTGATGAAATTCATATTTGTTTGTTGTTTTAGCATTCAGTTGGATTATATTAAACTGTACCACAAAAATAGTGTGTGCCTTTTGAGACACAGACAGCGCTCTCGCTTCATCAGCACATTCAAGTACAAAAGAAAACACAAACAAAAAAAAAAAAAAGAGAACGCAAGAACAAAACTAAGTCCAGAGTTGTCAGATTAAAACCGCAGTGCAGATCCCCGTCCTCGCCTCATCCTCGAACCCATCATGGAACCTCCGTGTCGTCATGGCAATCGCGGGACCAAAAGCCTCCAATCAAATGTTCTCAGGTGGGCGGCGCCAGACAACATGTTTGTTCTTCTTTTTGATTGGTGGATTACTTACTAGTTGCATTTGTCCTTGTCTTTTGTTCTCCTTTTTGCCGTTCTCAACGTTTTCTTTCAATAGCTAAACAGACTTCTTGTTCAGTTTCTTGCCTTTTTTCAGAACCAATTTGTTTTTGATGTATCCCCTCTTCCTCTTGGCTGTCTGTGAACCAAAGGAAGCACGCACATTTGAAACAACATATCTGAGGAGTCAACATTCATAATGAAAATGTACCATAGGACACAATAGTACTATATCTCAAATAGACGATGGTGAAAATAGAATCTAGATTTAGGGTAACTAATCCAAGTAAATAAAGGGAACTTTTGTTCAAATACTTGTAGTATTTAGTTGTCATTTGGCTACTATCATTCATATACAATAGTTTTATAAAAACAATAACAATTTTCTGTTAAAAAAAGTAATATAAAAATGTCCATAAAGTGTCCCATCTGTATTTTCTATAAATAGTGAGTAAAACTTGTCATAAATTAACTATAAATAAATAAATTAAACTATACCAAAGCCTTAATGTTTTAAAATAGTCACGTTTTATTAAATATATTTATTACTCTATATACACATGATACAAAGTATTATTTGTAAAAGAAATTAAATACTGTAGCAATAATAATATATATAAAATATGAATTTACATTCGTTAATTACATATTTACAATATAGAATATTCATATCATAATAAATATGATCAAATGTATGTTTAAACAATATTTATCATCATATAAATATGTATTATTATTATTGTTGATATTGATATCATTAAAAAGGCTACATGGACATGGTAGCCCTCAAACATGCATTTTGTTCTTTTTACATTAAAATAAATGATCAATTAATCGTGAGACAACTAAGAATTGTCAGTTTACTATGGTCTTAATACAAATACCCCAATTAAGTGACAACTCTTAAATGTGTTCTTGTTATGGTTCGTTTAAAAATGATTGAAATTTACACAGACACATCATAGATGTTCATAAGGATGCTTCAATGGAATCTAATGGAATCTAGGAAATGGAATGGAAACCTTTTTTGAGGTGAACTTCTGCTTGGCTGCGATGTTGCGGAGCTTGTGGTCCAGAGCCTGTCGGTTCTCCTGCTTCTTCACCCTGTAGATGCGCACCAGCCAGTGCTCGGAGGTGAACGCCTCCTCCAGGTGCTTCAGATGGATGTCCTTGTTGCCGATCTCTGCGTTTCGTGTCCGGTCAAATCCAGGAGGGGTGCGGAAATCCAGCTGGGGAAGGTGTTTTGGCATTAAACAAGCAGCAAGGTTTCGTCTATGTGCATTACTACACTACCAGAGATAGCGATAGCTCAAAGATTAGCCCTTGTTTTCCAGCGTTGTCACAACACAATTACAAGACTCTTGTGTACAGACCTAATGAATAAGAGGGAAGCAACACTCACTTGCATTTCCCCAAAGCGGTAGTAAGACATCTTGTACATCAGACAGTTGAGCAGGGTTGGAGAGCCGGCCTTATCCACTCTAAACTCCCCCTGCGGTGTGAAGTAATCACTTTCCTACAAAAGAACAAAAAGATGGCCGTTTGAGGACTCATCTCTGACATGTAATAGCAGAACACATCGTCAATATCAAATGATCTCGGTTCATTAAAAGCCAAGTTTGGGGGGAAAAGACAACATCTCAAAAAACGGAAAAAAGTAAAATCACAAAAATAAAAGCATGTAAATGATGTATAATAAAAGGAATATTTCTCGTTTTGGGCGACCTGAAGCCAAACAACAGTAACGGTCCAAGACACAAAGCGCTTCATTAATTGCTGTAGCAGTAGTGCGTTAGGAAGGATTCATTTAGACACACAATGTGTCAGAGTTAATGTGACAGTCTAACAGCACACTAAAGCACAGAGCACCATCAGAATGCTAAAATCCTGTCAGAGAACATCATTCCCTCTATAGGACTGCCACAAAAAAAAATAAAAAAAATAAAATAAAAAAAGGATCCCAACTTCTTTGGCTATTTTCATTGGAAAAAAACATTACAAATTCAGCAACACAATAAACTGACACTGACCCGGATATCTTTAGGGTGCTCTCCCTCAGCAATGCGCACCATCCACAGGAATTTGTTAATGTCGTCGCCTGAATATCCAATCACTCCCCCAAAAATGATCAGGACGTAATCCACATCCAAGGACTTCATAATCTCATAGGCTGCACTCTCATTGGAGGACATGGCTTTACCGACCTGCAGAGGAAACGGAACACTGAACACTGAACATGATCTTTCATTGTCCTCAAGATGGCACTCCTGAGCTAAAGATACCAAAACAAATCAGTTCAATTCTTGATGATTTAAAAAAAAGTCAATTCATATCTAAATAACAGCAAATTAGACCGAGTTGTCTGTCCTCACCAGTGCTATGTGGCTGTTATTCCACGTGTTGTTGTCCACCAGCGTGGTGCGGTTGGCCATGCCTGCGATCTGATACCCGTAGTCCCACCAGGACATGACTCGAGCATGTTCATCTGTATTCTGCCTGAGCCAGTAATATGCTTCACGGAAATCATCCAGAATGTTGCGCGATCTGGAGGTAATTGGAAATGAATGATTTACTTCAAATTAAAATTCTTCTTTTAAACGAGAAATAGATGGCATGAAGGTGCTCTTACCCATCATGGTTGTATGACGCCAGCACTACACTAGGACTGGAGTAGGCGTTGCTGGTGACCCACGTGCAGTGCACAGCAAACATCATCAACAGCATCAGCATTAACATGGTAACGATGCTTTTGATGTTAGGGCCCAAACCCTCCTCTGGGCGATCCTGCTCCGAAACATGCTTTCGGACTTTGCCGGCCTGCAAATGAACATGGACACAGCAATTAGATCAGACTGAATACAGATGAGCTACAAACAAGCTACCCATGAATCACCATTCTGTTTTCTGTAACTACAAAATATTCCCTATAAACCAACACGGGGTCTTCAAAAAAGGTCTGTCAATTACTGATCAAACTGATCCCCCCCCCCCAAAAAAAAAAAAACTAAATAAAACTAAATAAAAATTACTAATAATAACAGTAATAATTTGATTTAAATAGGACTAGTTATTAAAAGAGAAACACTGGGTAAATATTACACAACATTTCTCATAACTATTTAAATATACACATTGTATATATATAATATATATTATGCACCTAAAATATACATATATACACACAACTCTCTGTCAAAAAAATATAGCGGCATATAAATAATTGATCATTATTTTAATTTATTTCAAAAAATCAGGTAATATAAAATACTGTATTATAATTAAATTTTCAATTATATGATATTACTATACACATAATAATATATCTCAACTAATTGTCAACAAAGGTTCGTTGCAAAATACACAAAAATGGATTTATTAAATAGTACATATAAATTTGAATAATAATATATAATATAATAATATAACATCATAATAACTTGATTAATATTATTTAAATAGGACCATACATATTATTGTACGGCAGGCTTAAAATGTAACATTTTAGACACCAAGGGGTCCTTAGCCTGACCTCTGTCTCTTAGATGGACCGTAAAGGGTTCATCGGATGCTAAATTCACTTTTACAAGTTGTTTGAACTGAATGTGTGTTGGCAGTGTGTGTACACCACCCTATAATGATAAAAATCCACCCAGTATTTTTTTTTAAAAAATCCAAACCCCTTTCTCATATCAAGCCATTCACAGATTCTTGGCAGAATGATGTAGTTCTGCACAGGCCCCTCCTACGATTGTTGATTGACAGTGGCGTCAGTCTTTGGTTTCAACAGACCCACCTGAGTGAGCTGTCATCAATCCGCCATTGTTTGACGCTGGAGCGGGTGTAGACAAGAATGTCTCCTAAGCGATTGAGGTGTTCTATTGTTGGATGTAATAATGAACATAGCAGTCGTCATTTACTCCCGACATCTGAGCCGCTGAAGACGCAGAGGATTACTTTTGTTTTTGAAGAGAACGCACTCCCGATCTACCTAAATGTCCGCGTGAATCATTCGTGATCCAGCTTCACCTTCAGAAGTATAAGATTTTTTTTATTGCATCTTTGCAAATCGCCTTTCCTAATTATGTGCAAATTAGCAAGTTTCACGATGAAGCGGCTTAAGTTCAGAGTCTCTCAGAGAGCGGCTCGGAAGAGAGGGGCGGGGTGAGCAGAGCTCATTAACATTTAAAGGAACATGCAACAAAACGGTTTGCTGTAAACCGAGATGTTTTTGACAGGGTAAAAAGAGTTTTGTTTTACACTACCATTGAGCAATTTCAACCAAAGTATGTTATAGACTTTATTAAGACCCTACAGAATCATATCAACAAATCATGTCATATCATCATATAACTTTATTATTATTAGTATTATTAAAATGCATTTAAATGATACCATGCACGTTACTCTACAGCAGGCTTTATTAAAATGCAAAATTTATTCACTAAGGTGTACTAACCTTTGTCCCTTCACTGACCTTATCATAGAGGTTCCCCTGATTCCTCTTGTCGTCCTCATCGCTGCTGTCCTCAGCCGGCGGGTTCTCACGCTTCATGTCATCACCCAGGTAGTGCTCAAACACACTGGAGAAGGCGATGGCTGAGAGCATGCACACCACTGGGGTGAGCGTCAGCATGAGACGCACCATCACACCGGCAAAGTACACCGCGCTGATGGCGTACAGAGCCACTAGAGGGCAACAGAGAAAACATCACTTATGATTCCAGCAGACAATGTGGAAGTGCAGTGTAGAATAAACGTTAATGAACTGCAGTGTAGTGTTTATAGTTCTGTACTGGATAATGACTCCAGAGAGAAAAGGAAAACACAGAAGAGGGCATTTAGACATGTAACAACATGTCGCCTGTTCACATTCTCTTTACGTTCCCTTGTTTATTCTAGTGAAAAACCTCAAGAACACCATGACAGCAATTAAAAAATAAAACAAATTCTTCTGGGAACTGAGACTAATTCAATGCATTCTGTTCTCCACGAATGAGAATACTCATAGCAGACATCAAAACATCAGTGAGTGTTCTCAGGCATAAACAGGACACAATCACTACAACTTAAAATTGTTCAGAATAAACAGCCTGCTGGCAGAAATAAGCTCAAGGATGTTTAGTGGTACTTCTGGAAGAACAAAATTAAGTTTTTACACAAACGCTAGAGACATTTCAACAATAAACCCTGACAACACATATATATTCAATTCTATGGATGAACTTTTTTATAAACTAATGCTTAAAATGATTCCAAAGTAACTTATGAAAAAGAAAATGAAATGAAAATGAAAAAGACATTAGCTTGATTAAGTAATGGTATTTACCGTCCCTAAAAAAAAAAAAAAAAAAAAAGTATTTGGACATGTAAGTCACACAAGTTTAAATGGCATTGCATTAGAGATGAAATCATAAAATCAAGTGTCATCTGGAATCAAATAATTACTAGAATTTTTCTCAGAACTTCACATTTCTGAGCCATTTTTGCAATGACTTTAAACGATGAACTGAATTGAATGCAGACGCATCGTCTGGTAATTTCAAGGACGTTAGACATTGCTCACCAAAGACTCGCTCATCGTTGATGTTCTTGATGCAGAACCAGAGGCCTGCTGGGAAGGTGCAGACGAGGATGTGCAGGTCAAAGAAGAAGGAGACCCAGGTGGTGGGCTGGTGCTCTGACACAGAGGCGATTATGGGGATGTGAATCTTTGCATATCTGAGCATAGGAGGCAGGGAGGGCTTTGTGTTAAATGTTGCAAATAAAACTAACCAGCATTGAAGGGATAGTTCACACAAAAATGAAAATTATATCATTAACTACTCACCCTCATGTCGTTCCAAACCCATCAGACTTTCGTTCATCTTCAGAACACAAATTAAGATATTTTTGATGAAATCCGAGTCCTTTCTGACTCTGCACAGACAGCAACGCAACTACCACGTTCAAGGCCCAGAAAGGTAGTAAGGACATCATTAAAATAGTCTATGTGATATCGAAGACTGACACAGAAGAGAATTGTTGAATAAAGTTGGTTTTGTTTTCTTTGCATACAAAAAGCATTCTTGTAGCTTCATAAAATTAAGGTTTGAAACACGGAGGGACGATTTGAAGGATGTCTGACTACCCTCCCTTTTTTTTGGGCCTTTGAAAAACATTTCAGTTGCGTTGCTGTCTATGCAGGGTCAGAAAGCTCAAAATCATTCATCAAAAATATCTTAATTTGTGTTCCGAAGATAAACGGATGTGGAACGACATGAGGTCGAGTAATTAATGACAGAATTGTCATTTTTGGGTGAACTATTCCTTTAAATTACTGCATTAACAACACCTCTTGCTATTTGGCTAGCAGTTGACATGAACTAAACTGACACGGCCTAGGTGACAGACAAAAAGATGTCATTTCAGAGGAAGAATGCACTTTTGATGAACGATTATGAAGACAGTCAACCACCATACATTCCGATTTCATACGGACTTTAAAACCAGTCTAAAATTTTTCAGAAGAGTTCAGTTAGACTGCGTCAGTTTTGAGTGCAAAGCATCCACAAAATCCACATCAAAACAACACTTTGAAGAATAAAGCCTACTCTATATCAACGAAGCGCATCTCCAATGGCAAAAAAAAAAAGTTTCACTCCCTAAGGGCTAAAGTTTGCTTTATAAAAAGAAAACAGAGCTCAATAAGTGAAACAACGTCAAGACTCTGGACAGGCGAAAACTGCACAGCGTGTTAAAATGAGTGCAGAACGGGGTTGTTTGTTGTGGAGTTGCTCTGCTGTTCGCTCTCTCAATTTTGCTGCATTACTGCGCTCAATTTTGGCGACTATCAGTGTTGTGATCATTATCTGGCGACCTGACCTTCTGTATCTGTGCAGACTGTGCACAGCGAGAACTCGACAGGACTGTGGGTCCTTCCCTGCAGAGCTGCTGCATTGAGGGGTTACACATTTATGAATTTATGATGGGTGACAAGAGCAAAGAACAAGAAGCTGGCAATAAAGTAATGGGTTTACGTCTGAGAGGTAAAAGCATAAAAACACTGCTGTACCTGCAGAGCTGCCCAAAAAATGTAATAAACAATCGAAATTACGATACAAGGGCTATCGGTAACAACAACCTGTCCTATTGAGTGTGTTTGATCCATAGCTGTATGATTTGTTTCACGGTGCACAAAATGAAGTCCTGAAAAGTTTGCGCTAAATGTTGCACCAGTCGCTTTCACCGTAACTGGTGTAACACCCAATATACTCTGCAAGTGAGTGATGTGACAAAACTAGAATGCGTGGTGAGAGCTTGCAATAAACTGCAGAACTCAGACACTTGAAGTGACAGCTTGATTGCAATGGGATGGGAATATTCAAACATTGTTAGCTTCCTGTGTATATCACTTTTAAAATTAGTAGTTTTTTATGCTGCTCAGAGAGCCAATGTGAAGCCAACCGTTTAGGTCTTGATCTACTTGTATAAAACAGCAATAAAATTACTTCAGGAACATTTCAGTATTTTAGCAGCCTACATAAAGTATATGACATGCAGTCCATACAAAGTAAGTATTTACATGTAAATATACAAGTCTCAAGACGTCTGTCGAGAAACAGTTTGGGTCACCTTGAGTAACTTCAAAATCAAGAGAATCTTTGTCTGTTTTTAGGACCATTAAGATTTGCATTTTAACAAGTTTTAGTATGATTAAGCACATTTCCCATTCAATATTCTATGCAAAAAAATAAATAAATACTATTTACACGTGGCATTTGTTATACAATTGCTTATGCTAATCTACATTCCCATTTAATAATAATAAAACAGCCATCATTGAATCATTACAATATCTGTAAATATTAATAGTAAAATATTGAAAAATATATGGAAAAAAAGAAATTTATCCTTTTGGGGTGAAATATGACCTATGCTATCTTAATTTGTAATAATGGATTTTCCTCACATTAAAAAAAAAAATTTCACAGAATTACATTGGTTAAAGTTTACTACAATGTAACGGTCAACTAAAACGCTTTGCTTTTCGTTAAATCAACTGGTAATAAAATTTTATTAATTTCAATGATGAAAGGCACTGTGACTAATATATATATATATATATATATATATATATATATATATAAGTGAGATATTGTCCCTATCTAAGTGTTACCCAAAACACTTCTTGACTGGCTTTGTGAATTCTATTAATATGTGATTACATCAAGGCAAATAACAATTACAATGTGTCATAATATCAGGCACTACTTATCTATGAACTAGAAGTGGGGTTTCAAAGGCGGCGTGAATGAATATCAACTGAAGGCAGCTACTCAGACATAATTCAAGCAATCCAAGAGGCTGCTTACAGACATAAATCATGCTACATGCTAGAGTCCCTGACAAAATCAGGTCTTTTGTTGTTAAGCCGCTTAACAGGGTGTGCTAATGAGCTATTAGCAACTTACTCATACGATGGAACACCAAAACAAAGTATATGCAATGTAAACTGTACGGCATACTTACCCTGTGTCCCAGAGGGAGTAAAAACGCCCACTCCAAGGAGCAATGTACCCTGAAAGCACATTAACACAACAGAGTGATTAAACGCAAACACGCGCAAGCAAACCACCCGACCATTACGGACTCAAGAGCACTTTCAAGCAGCTTCTGAGGAGCTGACGAGCTTGGACTACGTCCAGTAAACCTTAATACCACACATATAGCCGGCAACGTTTTCAATTAATCTACACCACGAGACTGCGCTCGGTTTGAAAAGCAGTGTGGCGAGCAGAGGGAAGTGCTTAATGAGATCTCAGAGGACTGCTGCAGATGAGGCCCTGCAGCAGAAAGATTAATGAAAGCTCCGGGTGCGACGGGAATACAAGCAAATCACCCTGACTCCATATATACCGGCAGAGGTGCGGAGTTAAGAGGCTGAGGTCATGAGTCACGCTGTATTCAGGTGAGAAGGCAGAGAATTGGATGTGATGGTGTGGATGGGTTTTTCTTTTTCTCCTTTCTTACTGAAAGATGATTGGATTGGATGATTTAGACAAGGGCAAAATATAATTTAAGAATTTGCTATTCGAACGTCAAAAAAAATAAAATAAAGTGTTTCATAGTTCATCAGCGTTGTGTCCTCTACGTGACAAGTAAACAGCAATGAAGCTTTTTAATATTACGTTGCGAAAAAAAAAAACAGCTTTTTATTCTGCAAATCAGTCACGCAGTGTGACAATTTATTATGGTGCAATCTATTTACTGACAATCTTGTAAAATAGCGCAGCATAAAAAAAATATATACATCTTCCAGTGACACTTGCGACCTTTCAATACAGAGTGGGGTAAGAAATGTCAATAGCTAAAGTTGTGACAAACCCTTAAACCAGCAAACAATGCATCATTTCTAGTATGTAACCACATATTTGATATATATATGATGAATATGAGACAAGTGACTTTGTTAAGCTACTAACGTGTATGCATGTTAAAGTAAGATTTCTACATGGCAGGTAAATGAAATTGTCAAAGCATGATTTGGTCGCAATATTTTTTATTTTATTTTTTTGCGCTACAACATGGGATTAATCAATGCATGCTGATGAACTTTTATCACAGTTTATAGTTATATATGGAAACAAAAGTGGTTAACATTCAACCCATTCTTTTTCATTAGTAGTATTTCGCGATCTTGTCGTCAAGTTTTACAAGATAATTGTCTGTTTTGCTTGCATACATCTACACAACGTTCACTTTAAGACTAAAACAAAATATGGATTCATTGTTATTCTTAATTAAAAAGCACAAAAACAATAAAGCTAATAACTACGTTTAATGACAAAAAACGAATAAGATGGCATACACCACATATTATATACCGACTAATAAATTACAGAACGTTTAGCAAACACTGAGGAATCAAATATAAAATAAAAAAGAGCCTCCATAGCGTAACGTGAGGTAAAAAGCAAAGATAAGCTTTTCAAAAGGAAAACATAATGAAAAGTAAAACTAAACTTGCTGTCGTTGACAGTGCTTGCATGTTTTCTTCCCTCCCACAAGAATACCAACATGTTCACCTTCTCTGGTTTAAGTGGTCTTTTACTTTAGCTTGAAAACAATCCATCGTTTTCTCAGTATTCGTGTCATTTTTGCTGCGCGCACCTTCGCACTCATGCTGACGCGGCGAGTATAAACCAGGCTCTACACTCTGCGCAGTTCAAACGAGTAGCGCGGTTTCGTTATGCTTTCAGTTTCGTTTGATGTTTCTCATATGCAACAGAAATTGCAGCGTTTATGAGTTGACCAACGCGGTGGTCGCTCCAGTGCGACTGCACACAAAATTTAGTCGCACAGGCAGAAAAAATGGTCGCAGTTTGGAGCCCTGCGTTACAATAATATTGTATTTCAAATAAATGTTCTTTTTTAATGTTGCATTCATCAATAAATCCTTGAAAAAAAATTATGGTTGCTACAAAAAGATTAAGCCGCATAACAGTTTTTACCATTGATAAGAAATGTTTCTTGAGCACCAAATCAAACCGTATGATTCTTAGCATCATATGACACTGAAGACTGGAATAATGGCTGCTAAAAATGTAGCTTTGTCATTACAGGAATAAATTACATTTAGGATATATTAAAATAGAAAACTTTAAAAAAAAAACTGGAATAATGACCCCACCTATTGGGCGAAGCGGTCCTTTTTTTTTGTTTTTTTTTTTTTTAAAGTCTAATTTAATTTTTTGCAATGTTTATCGATTCCTTCTAATTTCAGACAATAGCAAACATGACAAATAATTAATAAATAATATTTATTTTTACCTCTCTCACTTGTTCTTGTCTAGAGGACAACTTTAGTAAAAAGTGGAACAGTTTATCCCACTATGACTAACTGAGGTTTAATCAAAGGCTTATTTAAACCAAGCCTGATTAAAAAATAAAAATAAAAATCCTTCACATTTGTGGTCGTAGTTTGGTTAAAGTTTGGTCAAGAAAACGGTTCAAATTAAATGTATTTATTTAATTGTCGTGTTTTGCACTCACCTGTGTAAGTCAGGTAAATGACCGTAAGGAAAACCCCCCCTGCTGCCAGAGAAACGCCCAGAAAAAACAATGTCTGGAACTCCTGCCTGGTCAGTCTATCCTTCAGATACTGCAGAAAGGCGTAAGCCTGAAGCAGTGCAAATACACCTGCAAACACACACATGCACCATTAATCCACATACTCAACTTTGTCAGACACTTTCCCAACGGTCACGAATTCCTGGTGCTAATCTAATGACATGTAAATCATCTCTCTCATGAGTTTATGGATTTGAGTTGAGAGAGATGAACTGAGATCAGTGTAAAAGAGCAACAGTTGAAGAAGACTAGAGGCAAACCAGTCTTACCTGCAGCAGCCATGTGCTCACTCGTCCTGATGGGCTGGAAGCCAACGAACGGGATCTGCATGGACAGCACCAACCCCACTATATAAAAAGTGCTGTAGGCTGAGATAAAGAGAAACAGAAAAAGAAATCAAGATTTATCTGAAGCAAATATGCTTACCAGAACTATCAAACTTAGTGTCCCCTAGATGGTCATTGTGATAGCGTCTCCCCAAAAAAAAAAAAGCTCTTATGTGAGCACTTAAAGGGATGGTTTACCCAAAATAACGATGTCAATATTGTCTCACCGCAATTACGTTCAACCCAGTATGACTTCAGTGGAACACAAAAGGAGTAATTCTGAAGAAAATGTCCTCCATGGAATTACAATGAATGGTGACAGACTGTCACACATCAAAAAGAGTACACAAAAAATGTATCCTGAAAGTGGTCTTAGACTATGACTTGTGCACTTTATGTTGGGAACAACCTGAGGTCGAGTAAATCAGTAAATACATTTTCATTTATGAGTGAACTATCCCTTATCCCTGTGATGAACTGCTTATGACCCTCTATTGTAATTCACTTACAATAGAAAAAAAAAAATCCACAAATGTTATTTCTTCTTTTGGAAAGAAATTCATGTTTTTATTAAGCAAGGGTACATTAAAATGGTCCAAAGAAACAGTAAAATGTATTTACAATGTTACAGAAGAGTTCCATTTAAATAAATTCATTTTTTTTAACCTTACTATTCGTAAAATGATCATGAAAAAAACGTTACCATGGTTTCCAAAATAATATTTCCACTGTTCTGTACCACTTTGCACTCTCTCAATCTGCATTGAGGCACTCTTAATATTGTTAGTTACCTATGATTAATTGCCTGGTGCATTTCTCCCCATTTGCAAATTACTGTGGATAGAGTCTGCTAAGTAAATGAATGAAAAAAGTCTCTTTAAAGCACCACCACAATTTGCAAAGTATGACTGCTATCTGAGAAGAAGCTATTGAGTTCACTCCAGTTTTGTTCTGGATTTACATTTATCCAATGGCAGCAGTGGATTGTGGGTCTGCCTGAAGCAGAACGGGGTTGTGTAGGGAGACTCAGGGCCTCGGATGTCCTCGAATGCGCTCTAATCCGGGCTCCCATCCCAGCAATACAAGAGCAGTTGAGTAAAAGAGCCAAACAACACGACAAAAATTGTACTTGAAGATACACACTCTTATTTTGGATCAAGAAACGTCCACTTTGAAAGGAAGAGGTTGTATATCACAACAAATAAGCTATTTTAGTGCATAATATACATACAGTATTTTCCTCTTTTTCTAAACCAGATATCAGAGTTTCCTACCGGTCTTTTCTTATTAGCCAAAAATGACAAGTACTGCACAATAATACAAAATGGAGAAGAAACACTGACACGCCAGTGACAGAGCAGTCATTCCTAGAAGAATGACAACCGTAACAGTCTGCCACCTGTGCAACACTTGAACGACAGATCCGTGGAGTGGACCCCTACCTGAGAGACAGGTGTTGACAGTCTATCAGAAAAGAGGTCCAAAACACACTGGTGCGAGTGTGTGTACATGAGAGACGGCGATACAGCTGCGCAGTAGAGGAAACTGAAGCCGCTTGTGACAGAGCAACTGTATGAGCTGTCAGCCTTTGAGAAGCATCAATTAAGGGCCAAACCGGACCAGCTTCACTCTAAAACGGGATGCTCTTATAAGACAATACACACCTAAGACTCCAGACACACAAACACAAAAAAACATAGCATTTCCTCATTCGTGGACAGCTGACGGGTGGTTTTGTAAAAGAAACTCTCAAAAGGAATTGGAAAAAGAGCAGCGATTAAGAGAGTTAAAAAGGGTTGATTTAACTAGTGACGAAATATGAAAGGTCTGGAGTCACAAAAATGGCTTTCAGAACATCTAGTTCTGGTACTGACTACCTGGAAGTGGAACTACACACTTTTCCTTTTGCATTGGCACCTACAATGGGAACCCTGTGGTGACGTAATCTAGTCGTGTCATTTCTGTGCACCACACTATAGCAGCAACAACAAAGGGCAATGATGGAAGACGCCAGGATTGGAGCTGTGCTTTTGTTACTCTTTGGATACTGTTGGTTTTATGTTGTTAACATGAGGGATGGAAAGGAGACATGCAAATCTGAGACAAAAGAAAGAACAAAGAATATTTTGACAACTCCAAATCTCTCTGGATGACGACTACGTGAGTTTCAGGAACTTTAGAACTATTCTGACAAGTTGGACTACTTCTGAAGTTTCTGAAACATGCATTACTTCCTGCAGTGTGAAAGCAGCTAATATATCCATAGTATCTGACTAAAATCTGGTCTACATCTAGGGCTGCAACAACGAATCGATAAAAATCGATTACTAAAAGAGATTTCATAATCGATTCGTTGTGTCGCGCGATGCGGAGACGTTTGATTATAAAAAAAAACAAAAAAAAAACTTTAGTTGAGCGCGGAGCGGAGTGAACACACTCGGTCTCTCTCGCGCACTGATGCTAGCAGAGTTTGGCGCCTCATATAGGCCCTGTCCCAAATGTGGACTTTCGGTCTCGTGGACTTAAATTGTGCGTGCTCGCCGAGTCTACGAGTTCGTAGCCCGTCCCATTCAGCATTTTAACGCTCTGAAGTGTGCTCAGCAGCACCCCATTTGTACCCTTGAAGCGGTCTTCCGCGAAGCCCACATAGATGCAGGCTCCGCACACTTTTAACTACCCAGGAATCTTTGCGAAATGCCAATCAGACAACGGATGGGAGGAGATTTCGTTCAAGAGCAATTGATGACATGGCTGAGAAGAAAATATTTAAGTGTAGGTATCATTACGGTTTTTATGACCTAGGTGTACATTTTACCAGTTGTTACCTACAGTTTATACAAACATTATGGTCATCGACCAGTGGTTGATATCTCAAACATAATAATAGCGCGTTGAATAATACGATCGCATTATGATTCATTAAATAAATAGAACCGAATGTCAGGGCTTTACTGAGTCATATGTAAACCTAGTATATTTAAACCTGTAAATTCATCTGAAGCGAAGCTGAGGATGTCCACAGCCAAGTGAGGAACGAAGTCCTCACATACTTTGGAGAAAAGAGCCTTGCCAAAGGAAGAAAACCCATTATTGTGGTGGAAGGCTAACAATGAAAGATATCCCATGTTGGCCAGGCTAGCCAAGTCTTACCTCTGCATCCCTGCCACTTCAACACCATCTGAGCGGCTGTTTTCTGCAGCAGGCAACATAGCCTCAAAGAAAAGAGCGAGCCTGAACCAGGAGCAGTGGACATGCTCCATTTGTTGCATTGCAATTCAAAGTGTCTGACAAAGGGATGGAGAGATAAGGTGTTGTGTGTGTGTGTGTGTGTGTGTGTGTCAGTTTGTGCGTCTGCGAGTGTGTGCGTCTGCAGTGTAGTGTAGAGAACAAGTTCTGACATTCAAACAAATCCTGTTAAATTTTCTGATTTGTATTGTTCTTTATTTTTTATAAATTATTTATTGTTCTGGCAGCTCAGGTGGCACTTTATTTAAAAAAAAAAAAAGTATATATATTTTGCAGAGATGTAAAAGCATCCATGTGGTATGTTTTTTGTTGTAAGTCCATTTTTTATTTTATTTTATTATTATTATTATTATAACAGCTCAGGTATGTTCAAGGAGCAAAATGTTTGTGCACTTTCTAAAGGTTTTAGTTCTGTTTTTGAATAAAGGGTTGGAAATGAATGCTTTTCTCGCTTTTTTGTTTTTTATCCGATTCATCGATTAATCGAAAAAATAATCGTGCAACAGATTTACTCGATTATTAAAATATCGTTAGTTGCAGCCCTATCTACATCACAGCTTATTCTGGCCAAGAATCAGCAGTTCTTGGTTCTGCGCAAAAGAAAATAAAAACATGACTTTAACAATTTTTTTTAACAATTCGTCTTCTCTGTGTCACCCTGCCGCGTAAACAACGTATGTTGTTCTGTGTCAGCTGCGCCACACTGATACGTTGTTTTTTTCAAAATGTAAACAGTGTAGAAAACGTATCCGCGTGGCGCAGCTGACACAGAACAGCATACGTTGTTTACATTCAGTGGATACTCTCCAAAATGCTGCTAGGGTGACTCGGAGGAGACAAATTGTTGAATCAAGTCGTTATTTTTTTTTTTCTGCGCACAAAAAGTATTCTCGTCGCTTCGTAAAATTACGGTTGAACCTCTGATGTCACATGGATTATTTTAACGATGTCCTTACTACGTTTCTGGACCTTGATCGTGGTAATTACATTGCTTTCTATGGAGGTTCAGACAGCTCTCAGATTCCATCAAAAATCTCTTAATTTGTGTTCCGAAGATGATGTCTTACGGGTTTGGAATGACACGAGGTTGAGTAAATTATGACAGTTTTCATTTTTGAGTGAACTATCCCTTAAGAAAGACCACCGTGCTATATTAGCTTAAAGTCTGAGTCTCTATTAATGTTTGTAAAGTAAATATCTGAGAAATCAGTAGACGAAACGGTTTTATTTTGATGCAATGAGCACAAACTACCTCAGAAAAATCAACTAGAATTTAGCACTTCAACTTCAATACACTACATTACTCTTCAAAACTGGGGGTCAAAATAATTTCAAAATTAATGCTTTGATTCAGCAAGGATGCATTAAACAGAGTACAGACATTTACATGGTTATAAAACATGTCCATTGCAATGATAGTGTGCTTTGAACTTTCCATTCAAAGAATCCTGACACTTTCCACGAAATTAAGGCTGCATAACTGTTTAATACACTGCGATATTCCGAATGTTTCTTGAGCACCAAATTAGGCATATCAGAATCACTTCTGAAGGATTCATTGGCCCTGAGATTGGCTGTAAAATAGTCTCAGCCTCAGACTTCCACGCCCCAAAAAACAACCATTGCTGACCTGTCTGATATACTACGGCACATAAAATTGGAAACACTTCAGGAGTTTCTAAGTCATCATCGGATTGGTTGAATTAAAAAGGATTTCCGGGAGACGTGCGTGTTGCGTTCTTTAACGTTCCGCCTTGAAACAAAGATCCTGTGATGCCAAATCCCCTCATCAAAGAAGAAAGCAGTCGTGTTTACAACTGTGACAATGAGTGCTTTTCAGGATCAACTAAATGCTGGATTTTTAAAAGTATGTGAAATATGTAAAGTTCACGGCATAGATTATTTAAAATATGTCCAAGAGTTTTACACACAGGTTTGTTATTGTGGCAACATTTCCACGCCCCTAAACATGACGAGGCACAAAACAAAACATGATTGGTTGCTTTACCTGTCAGTCATATGGCCTCTTGGGTGGTCTTTGGCCATTCAAAGCGGCCAAGGTTCCCAGACCTTCTGACGTCAATCTGAAGGTCTGGCTACATGAGACTAATAGTAAAATGGCTGTGGCAAACACCACTTAGGCAACCCTTTAAAGTTAAGTATTAACAGCCAATCGGTTCAGGGACATTATTTCATATAGTTCTTAGCCATTGTGGCACGACCTACATTAACAGTCATACACATAGACTGTTCGGCGTGATGTCTTAGGCTCGCAAAGCAGACGTCACTCTAGAAGGAGACAGCAAGGTGAAACAGAAATGCAATAACCAAATCCCACTGGTTTTACACCATTCTCTCCATCCATCTCTGAACATGACTGCTGTTCTTTGTCCAAGCCCCGGCCCCATAAACCGAGAGCAGTGCTACTTAATCTAATCACTATGATCTATTAGGAGAGGTGGCAGTGATACTCCATGTGGAGTCGGGCCATGGCAAATGTGTAGTGGGACCTGCGGCAAGTGCAAGAACTTTCCAGAACTGAGCTAATACCCAGCATCCATCAGTAGTGCATTTTGCACAGAGCAGCTGTGGCAGAGTGGGAGTGGCTTATAAAGATTTAAACAAAATTAGCCCAGTGGCACAAGGCCCCGTTCTTTTATCAGAGTGCTCACTTAGGAGCCTCACAAAAGCACTGCACCTTTAATTATTCATCCACCTAAAAAAAAAAAAAAGTGCGTGACCCATCAAAGTGAAAAAAATTACTCTTTGCTTTTGAAGGAAAAGAACTGATGTCTTTTTTCACTTTGCAGAAAGCTTATTCGTGCTATCAGAAGTCCTAATTGACAAAGTTAGCATGTCATTTTGGCGTTTAAGACCGCATGTCTGGATTCAAAGGCTTTTTCCACGACACGAAGATCCATGCATCCTCAGATCAGCGCTGCATATGTGATTGGTTGTGAAAGGCAAGAGAGAAGTGGGCGGAAAAAATGTGTCATTAAACATCATCATCAACTTTAAATGCTGCTGTCAATGCAGAGAGAGACTCGTGCTGTCGAGCACTTAGCGACCGCGGCTGCGCAAGCATTTCTGTATGTCCAAATCAAAAAGCTAGTGGGAAAGAGCAGGTTCACGCTTCATTGTACGGGAGAACAAGCACTACATGGCGTGATTGTGTGGGCAGTGATGTGTGTACTTCATACAAAGAGCAGAGACGCTCACACAAACATACACACAACACAGGTGACTCACCGATGTACAGCCTCCTGCTGAAGCGCTGCATAAGGAGCAGCACGAAAACATGGAGAGGAATCAGGTTGATGATGAAGACATATCCTCCCCATGCAGACACCTGCAACACAAAACACGTCACGTTACACACACACACACAAAAAAAACACAGCTAAATACTGAAATATTTTGTCTGATGATACTGTATCAGGATTCTTAAGATTAGGAATCAGTATTTTTAGGGAAGTAGCTAATACTTCAATATATTAATTATAAGGTTATTATATTTCAGGGATTCGGGTTACAACAAAGACAATGTTGTTCATGGTGTATTGCGTGTTTGTTGTGTACATTAATCATCATCATATGAAGTTATTCATATCGTGAAGAATATAATAATATAATATCAAATGTGGGAGAAAAAAATCCTTGCAAACATACATTGGTTTAAGTTTGGTTTGTTACGAAGTGACCTCGTCAACTAAAATGTTTCTTTCATTGAATACAATTTGTTATTTCAGTTAGAGTAAAATTAATTAAAAATTAATTAATAATATTGACAGACATATTACATGATTTTTATTAACAGATCAAAAATGAAAAACTGCCAATGCCATTCATTTTAGTCAGTTTTACATCAAGACTAAAGGGTCAGTGTATAACTGACTAAAATTAATGAGTGACATTGACAATATTAAACAAAACTAAAAAATAAATTTAAATTAATAAAATGAAAACTATATTTAACAAGACAATTGTCAAAAGACAGAAACTGTTTATCTACTCAACCGAAAAACCCAAAATTACTACAAGTTTAGAAAACGGCACCAACTAAATTTTGCACCAGACAACTAAATATCTGTCATTAGCCACTGGTTAATAAATTGTTCGCTTTCACTAATATATTTTAACTGCATGTTGTGTCCTATAACTGCTTTAGTTCGCCTACACACTATGACACTTTGACAGAGCATTTGACAGGAAAGACTCATTGTATAAGCTCATTTATGCCATGGAAAGAGCTGTTCTAGATGTAAATAAAGCAGAAATACAGCAAACAGTACTGTAGGACAGTTGTGGTTTCCCTCTCATCTTGACAGCACACTATTCCCATTTATATCAATGAATTTGCATAGTTATCTGACACATTGTAAAAACTGCAGTGTGTAAATAGCCTAACTCACTGTCGCATGGCTGGGAGCTCTCTCTCTTTCTTTCTCTAACACCCATATGCAATATACGCAATATACCACTGTTTTGAATAACCACACACTATAAAGGTAAAGAAACGCAGTGTGTCGTGACCAAGTTATATCACATCGCCCAGGTCTCTGCTGGCTCTCAGCCCTATGATACACCACAGTTACCAGAAAACTCCATTAGCACACTCAGCCTTTGGAACCTCTGCACTTTTCTAGGTCACCTAGGATGTCCCGTTCAAGAGAGCATCTCTCAACTCATGCCCTTGGTAGCGTCTTTGGGACATATCGGACCGTACTGGACCCCAAGGTCTCAATGGAGCAGATGGCTCAGATTGCACTGGTGTCATTTGTTTATAAACACATTTGGAAAGCCAGAGACTACTGGGGGCTGGGCAGGGCTGTAGGCTTCCATTATTAATGAGCGCTGCCTTCCTCCAGGAGAAGAAGCTCACGTTTCAGAAATAGCTGATATTCATAACTGACTGGCACGTGGCCCCCACCAGGGTGGCATGATGGATGGTGCTGTTTGCTTTTCCATTTATTTTACATATCACATTAATAGGTTGAAAAAGAGCAAGAGAGACATGCAACCAGCCCCAGAACACACAACACTATGAATGGATATCATAAGAATTTAATGATTCTGGTTCAGCTTACGATTCCACTTAACGATCATGGATCCTTAACTTTATATTACGCAACAATATTTCATAGCGATTACACTGTTTTACGTCTCATGAACCTTGCTTAAAAAAAAGTGAATGAATCAAATGATACGACCAAGAAATGACGTGCGGTTCATTGAGTGAATCAAATGTTAATTCTGAAAGCGTGCAATTGGTTCAAGTAGGTAAATGGTCCGTTTCAGACGGATGAGTTTGTTTGTAACTCATTTGAAAGTCGTTTTGACAGATTCAGAGAAAATAATCATTTCACAACTCACTTAATACCGAATTGGACTTCATTGGTCACATTATACATTGCTGTTCAAAAGTCCGTGGTAAGCACATTTTCTTAATACTTTAAAGATATTTCTAAAGTTACAAAAGATTGTCATTTCAAATAAATGCTATTCCTTTCAACTTTCTACTCAAAAGAATCATGAGAAAAGCCATCACAAAAATAGAAAAACATTTTCAACATTTATAATAGAGATCTGCTTCTGACGCACCAAATCAGCACATTAGAATGTTTCTGAAGGATCATTGACCTAAATACCTGGAGTACTGGCTCGGCTGAACATCAGGGGCGATTCTAGGATTTTCATTTTAGGGGGGCTCAGCCCCCAATTAGGGTATAGAATTACTATATATATATATATATATATATTAAGGGTGCTCCGATTGATCAGCTACCGATCAATATCGGACGATAATTGCTTTGGGATGATTGATCAGCAGTCTCTAAAAAGGACGATCTAAAAAAAAACGATCTCAAGCTGATGACGCTGCCGGGAGAGGTTTGGCATGACATGCAGCGGCACTGTCTCAGTCTCTGTTCCGCACGGTAAATAATTACTAATGCAAAGGTAGAGGTACTCCCTGCATATTTCTTCATTAAATAACTTATAATAATTTATAAGTTAGAAGTAACACAGCGTGAGTGAATCACCGCACGCTCTCTCTCTCCTTCTCTCTCAAAATGTGCAAATGGCTTCAAATCACCACATCGCTTCTGTCTATAAGCCAGCTGCACACTGCACAGTTGACACAGGAATTGTCACTTGCACAATTGAGGCAGTGTTGTCATTAAAGTTTATAAATTGCATTTCTTTTTAATTCTTGCCAGTGTTTAACCATTCAGTGCTCGCGCGCTCTCCTGGAGACCGTGCGCTCATGCACACTCTCAGCACACACACATAATGCCAGGTTCATATTTCTCTGTTTGCAGTGCATACGTGGTGCATATTATTTCCGCCCTCATGTTAACGGATTAAAGTGTGCACACTGCACATGGTTGCGGTCTGGCAGTGTGTTCCAGGAGCGGTGTGTCTGCAGCAGTACAGAGATTGTTTCCGCACGAGAGTCTATGTTTGCTACGCTGCAAGCACTGAATTAAAGTAACAGCGCATTTTTTGCAGTAAATATGAACATGGATTGACACGAAAATGTAGTAATTACACCATAAATGCATATTATTAAAGTCTACTGTGTTTCACAGTCAACACATATGGTTTTTTGGCTAAAAGAGCACTTTTAGATAAACAAGGCAATAATAGATGGCACTCGTGGAGGTAGGAAAACAAAGTTCTTTATGAACCGCAGGATTGCGTGTAATAAAAATGTCAATGCAAAAGGAAAGGCAGTAGAGCTGACTTTTTCTGTCAATGGTAAGTTTTAATTTAGAAAGTTTGTAGTTTAAATGTTTTGCCATTTGCTTGATCAACTTAATATATAAATCTAGAAGTAAATGCAAAAGTAAAAAGCATTGAATAATGTGTTTCTTATATTTATTGTGTTTAACATGTCTGTGAACGATTGTATTACTGTACTGCGTAAAAAAAGAATTGCAATGCTGAAAAAACATTTTCAGTGACAATGTTTGGATTTGAAATCAAAATAATGGATAAATGTTGTGTTTGTGGTAAACAGCCACGGATCAGTAGCGGACTCCTGTGTGAAAGCAGTCAGTGCTGCTTTCCCTCTCACAAGTCACCTAAGAGTGGAAAAAATGAAATTCAGGCCCTAAAAAAATCCTGATTGGAGTATCACTATAAATAGTTATAAATGATAAAAAGAAGGCTTTAAAAAGATCGGTATCGGTAGATACTGCTTTCTGTGATCGGCCTCAAAAATCCTGATCGGAGCACAATATATATAGCCTAATAAAAAATGTTTGACTAATAGGGGTGGTATAATAAACTTATATACCAAAAAGTTATGTATTCCACTGTATTGCATAGATGGGTATAACATAACTGAATAAGCCAAATAAGTCTTCATGATCTCTCTAGACACACACCACAGGAATCACCTGTTCTTGTAACAAACTAAATTTTACTGTAGGCATTAGTACAACCCTCTTTCCTTAGCTCAAGTATGTAAACCTCTTTGCCACATGCACTAGAATGTGTATTACATTGAATGTTAACTTTTCAAATGAAAATGGCAACATGGTCGTTTTATAAAGTATGCGTTCATATGTGCTTCATTTTATCTGGAGGAAATAGCTGTGGTGTGATGAGGGGTGAACGTAGCGAAAACTTAGGCTACAGTAGATGGCGAACCGATTTATATTTTGTAAACTGTATTTATGACAAAAGAACTGCACAGATGCAGATATTATAGCAATCTATCAATAAACACACACCTTGTCCTCTGTTTCGCGCTCTGCGCCGCTGCGGTCTGCGGATTGAAAAAGAATGCACTGAAAGACGGAGAAGAGCCGATCGAAGTCTGCCGCCGTTTTCACATTAAATTTAAAGGGGACTGAGGCGATCACGAATTTGTGTACGGTTTATGGCGCTGATCGCAAAATTTAGGGGGGCCGAGTAGTCATTTTTAAAATACACCAAAATAAAAACATTATTTGACCTTGTAAACCTTTTAAACTGTATTTTTTTGCTCATTATATAGCCTTGGTGAGCATAAGAGACATCTATTAAAAATAAATAAATATCTTACCAAACCCAAACTTTTGAAAAGTAGTGTAATTCCCTATAGGCAGTGGCAGGAAAAGCTGTCCAGGTTATTTACTAAGTACCATTAATAGAAATTAAATGCCATAAACCACCCGAACATAAAAAAAATCCAATGAAAACTCACCATGTAAAAGTACGAGAGGCAGCAGCCGATGGCCCAGAAGACCGAGCCAGTTTTCACTGATTTCACCTGTGTGGAGAGGACGCACTTAAGTTAATTCCACTAATCCCAAACAAAGGGTCTGATACCATCACCTCAAACAAAGCCAAGACGACGAACACTCAGAGATAAGAAAGAGACCAAGGAAATTCAATGTTTAAGTCAGGCTTGACAGCAAAGTCCTTGGCGTTTCAGCTGACAGCGAGCTCCAGAGAGAAGAGATGGGCTAAAAATCACAGCGCCAAAAGAGACAAAGTATGCTGCCACTGCATCCGTTCCAGCTGTCTTGTCGATCAGCTGAAAAAACGTGATGAATGTCTATCAAGGTTAATTCATCATTTCAACAGTTCGGGACAGCGCAACACTTGCGGAAATGTTTTTTTCATCATTTTAGAACAGTTCTCAATGGGCATCATAGTCCTCATGACTCATGCGCTATATTCGAAGTCCTTTGAAGTCAAATGATAACTTATGAACAGGCAAGTTATTCACTGATAATCTTCTCTTCCACTGAGCTGTTACCTTGAGAACCACTGTAAGAAAGAATTTAACCAGAGAACTTGGAATATACAGATTCATGAACAAATAATTGATCAATTTTGTAATCTGAATCAAGTGATTTACTGAAAGAATGTGACTCAACAGAACTAGAGAACCGGATCACTTAGATTAAGGATTCATTGATTTTACTCAAAATAACGGAATAGTATTCAGATTCATGAACAAATGATTCACATGTTTCTGACTCAAAAGAATTCAATAGCTACTACAGATGTCATTATTAACAGTAAATAACGATGAATGGCTATCAAATGGCTTCAGAAGACTTGGTAAATGACACAAAAGTTATACAGTTGCATTATGATTCATTTCATATTAAATTCGTTAGTTTTGATGAACGACGATGAATTAACGTACACAAACAAACTACTCACCCATAAGTAGTAGGTAAACTGCAAGGCAAAAATGGCGATGCCCTCATTGTCAAACGAGCCGGCCACAGAGCGTGATATGTAGCCTGGTACGATAGCGATGAAACACGCCGCCAGCAGGCCGGCACCCTGGTTCCACAGCTCCCGCGTCAATAGGAAGGTAGAAATGGCAGTCAGGCCACTGAAAACCGGGGCCAGAAACACGCAGACATCACGTATGTGCACCGTCACATGAAGCAGATTCAGTATGTAGTGGATCAGGCCCGCAGTCATCATCAGACCAGGATACACCTGCAAAAGACAAGATATGGGAGATGCTATTAGTTGCAATCGAATGCGAAATTGATCAACTAGAAGTTTGGCTGCAGCAATTTGAGAAAAAAAAATAACTAATAAAATCAGGATTTGTAAGAAAGTGTGCAAACATTACTAAATATTTGATTGGCCCCAAGACATAGAGATAATGAGAAGTTTAGCCCAAGCACACCCTTAGGAGCCTGGTAATCAATCGTATTAAAGGAATGGTTCACCCAAAAATGTCTCTCAACCACCCTCAGGCTATCCAAGGAGTAGATGCGTTTTTTTTTTTTTTTTATCCGATTAGATTTGAAGAAATTTAGCATTACATCACCAATGGATCATCTGCAGTGAATGGGTGCCATCAGAACAAGCTAAGAAGTTGATGAAAAACATCATACTAATCAACACGACTCCAGTCCATTAATTAACATCTTGTGAAGTGAAAAGCTGCTTGTTTTTTCCAAACAAATCCATCACTGACAAATCCATCAAGATGTTTTTAACTTCAAACTGCTGGTGTCCTCCATCCATGATATTGCTTTTTCCAGTGGAAAAAGTTATCTGAACCAGGAGAGAAATATGCACAGATCAAGCAACGTTTACAAATCCACAACAGTTATAAACAAATGCATTGGTGGATTTTGACATGAGAGGACAACAGGGGACGGGCTTTTTTACTGGCGGAAGCGTTATTATGGTATTTTGGCAATGATTTAAAATGAAAACGCTTTAATGATGGATTTGCTTCTAATAAACATGCGGCTTTTCACTTTACAAGATGTTAACAGATGGACTGGAGTTGTGTGGATTACAGTTAACTGCGATGTCAATCAGCTCTCATTTTATCAACTCTCATTCTGATGGCACCCATTCACCGCAGAGGATCAATTGGTGATCAAGTGATTTAAATTTGCTAAATTTCTCCAAATCTGTTCTGAAGAAACAAACTGATCTACATCTGAGGTCGTGTACATTTACAGCAAATGTATTTTTTTTAATTCATCTTTATTCCATTCTAAACCTGTATGGCTTGCTAAACCTAAAAGAAGATCGTTTGAAAAATGTTTTGGACCCAATTGACTTTCCCTGTATGACCAAATTATCTTTTTTTGTGTTTCGCAGAAAGTCATACAAGTTTGGAACAACATGAGAGGGAGTAAATGATGACAATTTTCATTTTCGAAGCTGAATTCATCAGACAAACAGCAGTGAGAAAGGAAACACCCCATTCTTTACCTCCATATTCCCACTAGGGTTGTGATGGTGAGGAATTTTCCCACCGGTTAATCGACGCGTGACTGACAACACCGGTAATACCGGTATCACCGCGGGGGCGGGGCGTTCCCTCTTTTCCTCACTTTCCTTCGCTTTTAAATAGCTTGTAAAAGCGGTGTGCCCATTTTACTTTCACTTTCAAATTGCGGCAATTCGGATTAAAGCAATTGTTAGTTTTTAGTTCGTTTTAATTTTCCCTCTTTTCCTCGCTTTTAAATAGCTTAAAAGCACCGTGCGCATTTTACTTTCACTTTCGAATTAGCAGCAGTTCTGCGTCAATTGCTTGAGTGCAACAAAAAAAATACAACGTCAAACTCACTTTAGCCTATATATAAAACATAGAACTTTTATAAACAAATAAAAATACACTATGCTATAGGGCAGGCTATGCCTAATATAAAATAACAAATAACTTACATAAAGTTTAAATAGGTATACAAAACTGGAAATAAGTAAACATGTATAATATATAACCAAATAAATAATAAACGTATAACATACAAAACAAATGTCACATAAATAATAAATGACACCGTTAAATATAAGTAAAATCAGCAAACATGTGCACAAATTAAAAAAACTTCCAAATCACCTTAGATAAACGGCAAAAGTCAAAAAGCTTTTCAAAATCCAAAATATTGCCAAACAGGTGCTTTTGCATCTAGTTTCGAAACTAAATCATCCGCGATCGTTTTGTCTGTCTCACCTCACTCTTCTTGTCAGTCAGCTCGACTCCCTCTCCTCACTGGAGAAATGAAATCTGATCTGTGATGCGACTGTCGTTCGGCACGTTGCATTGAGCAGCCGTGTTCAGTTTTTAATTGTATTGTCTGTTCTTTTACTGAACTAAATGGTTTTTATTACTATAAATCAAAACGACGGTGGGGGTCGGTGACGCGGTGGGCAAGTGACGTAGCCGGTGTTGTGGCTTAACAACGGTATCACTGTCAGCACAGTCTATCGCGGCAAGCCTAATTCCCACCCTGTCTTTCATCTCTCATGCGATGAGCGGTGTCTGCAGGCTGTGCTGGGAACAGACCAGCCTGCACTGAAGGCCGTATAACAACTGCTTGAACTGTACACAACAACAGATGCTGTTCTCTGCCTCCTGCAGCCCCCCTACAGCTCCAACACCAGAGCTGTCAGATGCCAAACGCTAGCCAAACTTTCTCCAGCCAGGGAAAGAGCTCATTAGGTTCAGCAGCATTGCACTTCTCAGTGACAGGGAGTGTTAAAGGGGGTGGCCTTATTTAGGGACGAAAGATGCTGTTTTCAAGCAGAAATCATCCGGAGGCTGTCTGTCCATAGGCGCTTGCACATAAACAGCCTCTGGCATGAATTTAACTGCATTTTTTTTTATATAGAGGTCATAGGTTAACAAGAACCGTTGTCAAAATGCAGACAAAACAGATCTAGCAATTTACAGAGCTGTAACATTACTGGAAAAGTTCTGCATTGATGCTATATGTGAACAATGCTGCAACATTAACGGTTCGAGGAACAAGGTCAGAGCGCTATGATGCGAGAAGTCTGCTGTCAAAGAAATAGAGCTAACCACAAAGTTTGCAAGAAGCGGAAATTATTCCATGTGACTCGGCATCACAAACGACTATAAAACAAACATTCGTCATGGGAATGCAGCAACAATAATGTGGACATCATGCATTCAACTACAAATAATTGGTGTAGAAGTAATTCTGGATTAGGAAGTGAAAGGAATTGTCAAGAAACGACAATTGATTTTAAATGATAGACTTGTGGATGGCAGAAAGTGGTATAACAGTTCACTTGTTTTTTAACGCATAAATTAAGATGCATCAATCTTGATTTTAAATGAAACATTTGTGTTAGTCAAGAATTGAAAACGAAAAAGAAAATATGGTAAAACTACAATAAGGTTATATTATTATATCTTATAGATATTATATATGGTATTGGGTACATAACTCAATCTAACAATGAACGGACAAATACTCCTACAGCATTTAGTATCTTCTTTATATTTTTGTATTTTATATTTTTAAATACAATTTAATGTACTTTGAACAAACCATTGAGATATTATTTTGTTTTTAAACATAAAAGAAAACTGATTGAACACATATAATAAAAAAGACTAATAACGTTGTTAGAGAAATATATAGTCATATATACCTGATTGCGAGTGTTATTACCAGAAAAAATAAAACTAAAGCAAAACAAGAACCAGAAGAAACAAAGGTAAAGAGTACAAAAAAAAAACAAACAAAAAAAACCGTCAGACTTAACCGTCCTCCCACTATTCTGCCCAGTGGGTACCAGGCCCTCTCATCAAACCAGTTGAGAAACTCGTAAAAGCCATTAGTTGTGAGATGATGAGTTGATCTGTAGTTGAACCTTTAGACAAAAAAGAACAGAATAGAACATATTGTCACTTCTAATGGGGGAAAAAACAGCATTTTATCAACATTGGCCTGTCACAATGTGTTTGATGGCTAGAAGTGGTACGTGTGTTAAGACACTTCCTAAATGACAGATTAAATACTCAACTGCCAATCATCACCGGTGCCAAAGCACAAAGCCCACAACAAGAACATCCACTGGAAAGCACTTAAACGGTTAACAACCAACAGAAATATAGATTTAATAAGACGTTTCAGTTATTTAATCTTGAAGGACAAGTATTTCCAAGGACAAGAATTGTTGACTCACTGTGTTCAGTGCACACAGACAGAAAGACACCTGTTCAATCAGTCATGCATACTTGAACAAGGATTTCTGCTGATTTTCCTTTAGGCCAGTTTTCTGCCGCAAGATGAATAAATAAAATAAACTCAATTATACAGAGTTGTATTTTGGACACTTAATAACAAATCACTTGGCATTTTTACGTTTTTTTATATATAGTATATATATAATATATATAGATGTGACCTGTGCTGGCAAAATGAGTCACGATGAGCAAATTTTCAAAAACCTGAAATTCAGGCTGTCGCAATACGTCGATTTTATTAGACTATTTGATTTTTAAAAATCCTCGACTTCATTTTGCTCGCGTCGACTAACCGGCAAAATACCGGAAGGGGCGCATTTCACGGACGAGAATCCATAAAACACATTAGACTGTTTCCCAAGGCTGCATGATATATTAAACCCATTTAAAAAACATAATTAAGCATAATTGTGAATTCACAAACGCTACGATTTAATTAACTAATTATATGCGATGCAGTTCTAATACATTATATGCGCTTTAATTATTTACATGCGTGTAGGTTAAGTACGAGCGTCACACAGGGGCTCCGTTCACAGTAGTTCCACAGGAACTGTTTTCATTTGCATGTGTGGAGCGTCTCAAACTCCATCTCTGCATGTTGTTGTGAGTTTGGGTTTATCATAACGTTCATCTGGGAACGCAACGTGCGCCATTTCATCAGATTTGTAAGGTAAATCATTTATAAATCTACGCAAACTCAGGAGAATACATCGGTTTCAAAATAAAAGCTCAAACCCTCACTCTGAGTTTACATGTTTTGATGTCCACATATTCTTTTAATTGCAGTGGCTAAAGCATTTCTGTCCTAAAGAAATGGCCAAATATAAAAAATTAAGTGGACATTTGAATTAAATGGTGCTTGGTCAATATTAACTCTTTCCCTGCCATTGACTAGTTATCTCGTCTTTTAGAAGACAACGCTTCCCCGCCAAAGACGAGTTTTTATGGCTTTTCGTGTTTTCACTGTTATACACTTGGGGCGCTATTACACATCTTCTGAACTAGTACAAAACCTCCCGAACAAAAAACACATGTGAACAGGATGGAGAAACTAGCGATCTCTTATGTAAACAGTTGCATATGAAAAATAATGCGATCATCAGCAATGGCAGCATATAAATGAAAACTGCATAATGTTACGGAGTAAAATGTTGATCCAAGAAGTGGTATATGTCTGTGCAAGCATTGGAGGTGTTGATAGAAGCGATTTACTGGATTTATGCTTTGATAATCGTACTGAATATTACCCAGATGTAGTTTGATAAAAATGTGATTTTCTCACCTTTTTGATCAAAATTATGCATTTTAATGAAACCTACCTATATTCAAGTGTTGATAAAAAAAGAATGCTTCAGTGCTTGATTTTTTTTGTTTAAAAGTAGAGCTCTGATCTTTATTTTGGTGTATTGAATATTCAAATATTCATACAGCAAAATATTCTGGAGGCCATCAAATTTTAGTGAAAATCATCAAAATCGCTGGCGGCGGCTGGCAACTTTTTTCAAAAATGCTGGCGGGGAAAGAGTTAAACAAGTATTAGATCGCACAGCAGTGTGTAAAAACAATCATTAGGCCGTTGGCACCCTCCTCGGACTGCAAAGGCCCCCTTTGCTGTAATGTGTAATGTACTTTAGCTCTATTGTTTATAATACATTATGCATTTTAACTGTTTTGTTCAATAAAACCATATGATTTCCTGCTTTTGATACTTTATTTGAACTAATTATTGCCTTATTGCTATTATATATGTATTTTAAGTAATTTTAAAGGCTATTGTTCGCTTTGGTCTATTTTTATTACCACAAAAAATTAATTAGGCACTATGAAATTTGTTTTATTTCCAAATTCAGTTTTTTTCCATTTTCCTTTTTCTATACTCTGTTTTAATGGTTAAATTAAATTGTATTAATCAAAAAGCCTGTCTAATGAATTGAGTTTCAGTTTTATCTTTATCAAATTCTGTTTTCCATTATTTTCTGTATTCCATTTTAATGGTTCCATTAAATTTAATAATCAAAAGCATCTCCAATTAATTTATTTAAAAAGCAGCTTTTTTTCAGAAATACTACAAACATTTACATTTTCTCCTAAATAAATTCTGGTAAATAACAATTCTGGTAATACTCCTTTAAAAATTGTTTTTTGATTATAATCTTATTATTAGTAGGCTAGAACACGTGGATATGTTGTTGTTGTTGGATATGTTTACTTTAAAAAAGGGATTTCATGGAAATTTGGATTTCATTTGGTTTAATAAAATATTCTAAAGTAAAATTGTAGATTTTTTGTGGGAAATTAATCGTTTAAGATTATCGATCAATCCGATAAATTATTCGCTAGATTAATTGAAATAACGTCGTAGTGCAGCCCTCACCTGAAATTGACATTTAATTTCTCTTTCGTCTGTAGCTCAAAATTAGCCTGTGCGCATTCACATTCATTTTGCCAGCACGGGTCACATATTATACATACATACATACATACGTATATTATTACTACTACACATTTCTTTAGCAAAAACACTACTTCTTTGGGTGGTTTATAAACACTTTAAAACTCCAATGCTCAAACGAATACATTTCCTGGCAGTCTTTATCAACTTGGAAGCATTAATTTGATGCACACCTGATTAACAAAAACCTCAAACAAAAGCACTATGAACATGGCTGCAATTAAAATATGTAATCCTCTCTAATGCCTTTATCAGTCCAAGTTCAGCAAACTTTGTCCCGGCTATCTCTCCAAACTCCAGAGTACTCAATCTGAACCTTTTCTTTACTAACAACAGAATATAAGACAATAAGCTTTTTAAAACACCCCTTAACCACAAAGGGAAAAAAAATTTATAAAAATCAACAGCACAAATACGAAGTAATTGCTTTGTATTTAAACTAAACATTCTATTTTTTAGCACAGAAAAAGCCCAGGACTAAGCAAAGCCTAGCTCACTAAAATGCATGAGTTCAATAATATATGCAGGAAAAGCCTAGCTAAATGGAAAACAGAATAATTCACAGAACAATCATGTGATATTTTAACAACTATGACAAATAATATATAAAAAAAACAGGTGGATGAGTGAATATAATTTCTATGTACTGCATTATAAAATTACCAACCATAAATGTTCAATGAGAGAACATTCAATGGACCATAATCAGGGATACTTTTTTTTTTTACTATACTTTGCGCAAATGAAAATTAGGCTCTGAGGAAGAGACAAGTGAAGGCTAGTCAATCACTCAGCCAAAACACCGAAAATGAAAAAATGATTCTGAGAAAACTAATGTGATGTAAACTGTGAGTGATTGAAGACCTCAAGACAGCACAACCTATTAGAACGAACAGCAGCTAACCCTCACAGCCTCAATCTCATTCACGTAAAATATAGCATCAGGCCTGGCTAGGGTCCATCAAATACTCCTCTCTTATTGAAAGTTTACTGCTCCAGTGGATTCCTGATTGCTGCTATTGTTAATGCAAGTAGATTGTGTCCACTGGGACAGAAAAGCATTATTTCTGGATTTATTTAATCAGATTCTGCATTCATGGCAAGTGTCAGCACACGGCCTGCCATCAGATTAATGTCCTCCTCACTATTTTGTAATACAGCCGTCTCACTGGCAAGAAACACTCAGCGTTCACAGGAGAATCTGGCAACCCGACGCTTGAGTAGGAGGAACGGCAGAACTGTGAATCACGCGTATTTAAAGACTCCTTTAAAGCACACAAACCCTCCATCAGTGACCCTGGCTGCTAACTGACACCACAACCTGCTAGCTTCCATTCCCGCCTCGCTGACCTTCGGGAACCTTTACTGGCATGGTCAAACTCTCCATCACGATCTGATATCTGAACCGGGTCCTTGGCATTCACAGAGCACTGCAGTGTCCTTTCTGCAAGGAGGCAACATGAACACACCAGCAAAAGCAAATTATACCCTTGTTGTCAGGTGTTATTGCAGATTTGAGATATTTTATTGAAATGCAATCTTTTTGTTTCCATTCAAGCAGACAGAAAATGTACTCAAATGCCTATTACCTACACAAATAGCTGCCCAGGGATGCTGTTATGAAGATGCCCATCAAGTAAACAGACTTGCATTAAAGAGACTTTGGTTATACGCTGCTAAAAGTTGAATATGTATTCAATTGATGGTTTTCCTCTTAACATGGTCATTTTGGCCCTTGTGAAAATAAACTCTTAAAACACTTCTAGTTAAAGGGATGATTTCAAGTTGTCCGTTCTCTTTGGAGTGTTACAAGTGATTGTGCATAGATAAGATCCCTGAAGTTGCAAAGACTAAAGTCTCAAACCAAAGAGATATTCTTTATCAAAGTTAAGAGTCAGCCACGCCTACCTAAAGTGGCTCGTTCTAACACGCCCCCACCTATCTACATCACTATGTGGGAAGATTATCATAACGCCGTTTATTTGGCACTTCGGAAGTGATGCTTTTAGGAATCTTTAAGATTACTTACAACAGAAAAACAATGCATTTTATGGATGACCGTTTCGTGAACCTTGGAGAGGAGGTAATTCTGATTTTGCTTTGACAATCTGGCACTTCTGAATCAGCCACTTTTATGTTTTGTTATTAGTTTAAGTATTGCTATTGACTGTTCAAATGCGGAGATTTGCGCATCGTGTGTGTGCGCGTGTGAGAGAGAGAGAGAAAGAGAGAGCGAGAGAGAGAGCGAGAGCGAGAGAGAGATACCTGACTGGAGAGAGAGGCGCGAGAGCGAGCGCGAGAGCGGGAGAGAGCTGCGCGAGAGCGAGAGAGAGAGCGAGCGCGAGAGCGAGAGCGAGAGAGAGAGCGAGACACATCACAGTGGAGTCAGCTGTCGTAACCGTGGCTTGCACCTGCACTGGGTCATCTGGCCAATCAGAGCAGACTGCACTTGGCGGAAGGAGGGACTTTGTAGAAAACAAGCGTTTGAGAGAGGCGGGGCATCAGGGGACTTCACAATAATGTACGTATTTAAAATAATGTGTTTTTTGACCATTCCAGCATGTCAACATTTCGATTACACCACAACACAAAATATGATCTTTAAAAAAAGCATCATCTGCCCCTTTAAAATTCCAGTGTATCCAATAAAAGTTCCCAATTGCCTGCAGAAGAGGAAAATCAAACTAGTAGCAGTTAGCTTAATGCAGTCGGTTGTGGAAATGAAACTGACAACTGCACTTTAAAACACTATATATTGTAGTGGCGACCGATATTGTTTTTTTCGCCAGCCAATGCGTGGCCCGATATAATTTATTTATTTTAATTAATATTTTAAGAAATTTGAAATCATTTGAAAATGGATTAAAAATAAATTTGTAAAATAAACATACTTATACTTTATATGACAAAGTATTTTTCACAAATAAAAAAATATTTAATTAAAAATATTATTAAAAAGGAAGTAAACTGTAACCAACAGAGCACAACAGTATTCTGGGAAGTTTGCGTGCATTTGGAATCATATTTCAAATAAAGCCAAGGTAACACTCATTTTACACACAGCGAATGACAATTGATATGAAGTGGCAAAATGCAGAAAGCTCAACATAATTTTAAATCAGCAAATTTAATGTTTAAGCAGGGTTCCTCAAGTCTTACCCTGGAGGTCCAATGCGCTGCAGGGTTTAGCTCCAACCCTGATCAAACTCTCCTGCTTGTAACTTTCTAGTAATCCTGAAGACCCTGATGATTTTGTTCAGGTGTGTTTGATTAGGGTTAGAGCTAAACTCTGCAGGAAAGTGGATCTCGTGGGCCAGATTTGAGGATCCCTGGTTTATAGCATTCAATTCACACGAACCGACCGTCACGCAGAGAACACGCGATCACGCAGGATACAAATGCACACTTCATAATATCTCACAGCTGGATTCGACTAAGTTTTCAAGGTTTTTTAAATTAGATGTTCATTAGTCATTTAAAGATTTGTTTAAATGATATAAATGTGTATTTGTTGAATGCTGACGGCAAACGAAAAAGTAATATAATGTTTGCCTTTCTATTACTAATATTATAAAAGCAATCGTTATAATACTTTTTTGTATACATTTTAATTTCTTTGTTTAACAGTTCTATCAGATTATTACAGACTTCTATCCGTATTAGACAGAGCTGTTAACGACGACAGCGAACAAGAGGAAGAACGTGAGCACTGTGTGCTCAGGCGCTGCCGCTCTTAGCGCAGTCAAAATAAAAGTCCGCCTCGAACGCATCGGCCAAACAGAAAAAAACTGATTGGCCGATGCCGATATTTGAAAAATACCGGCCGATATATCGGTCTACCACTAAAAAATTGGTCATCTGCTGCGGGGGGGGGGGGGGAGGCTAATTTCATTGCCAGCATTTGTCAATTTAAATTGTTTGTATGATTTAGTTTTGAGTTAGAGACAGTTTGGCTCGACGTGATGCACAAAATATTCTTTTTAAGTGTTATTTTACTTGATTTAATTTGTGCAATGCATAAACTTCCATTCAAAAGTTTGAGGTTAAGATTTTTTTGTGTCTTTGAATGAAACATATACTCACCATGACTGCATTTATTTAATCGAAAACACAATAACACTGCAATACTGTGGAAATATTACAATTTAAAATTTAAGATTTTTTTTATTTTAATGTACAATTTCTGCTTAATATTTTTGTGGAGGCTGGAACATTTTTCAAGATTCTTTGATGAACTTGAAATGGAAATGAAGCATGAAAAGAAACATTATAGATGTCTTTACTTTTGATCAATTTAATGGATCCTTACGGAATAAAAGTATTAATTTCCTCTCAAAAGAAAAAAAAAACTTGCTGACCCAAACTTTGAAAGGTAATGTACCCCAGTCTTACATATCATTTCAGGCATGCTCTTCAACGGCACGGTTGTCTTCTTGGCAAAAAAGTACAGTGTGGGACAGCCATAATTGAATCATTTTCATTTCAATTTATAAATGTATTTAGATGATCAATTTAATACATGCAATAATGCAACAGGATAAAACAAAAGCTACTGAAATGCAGAAAAACTTTGAATAAAGGCATAGAGAAAATTATAACCATAGTTTCTGACCTTTATAACAAAAAGAAAAAAAAATTGAAATCTGTTAGGTTTTAATAAAAATCAACCCCTGGGACATAAGTTGAAGAAACACCCTAACGCTTCCGTGACCGCATACAATTCTCCAACAATCATCGCCAGGAAACACAATCACAGGGAAGTCACAAGGAAATGACCCGGGGCAACACTGAGTCCGTGTCATTTTAAGGTGGGGTAATCTCAGCAGACAATGTGCAAGACTATCAGATTTCGTGACAGTATTATCAGCTGGATACATAGAGATGTCTTTGAGCGCAGTGAATGGATTTCTTTATTCTGCAGTTTAACCTCTGTGACACGTGTTCTGCTCGACTTTCCCGACGACTCTGAATTCCGCACTTCATAAAACTCAATTTCACACTGCGTGGACATACACACATAGCTTTGAAAAGGTCCCGTTCAATGGCATGGAGCAACCTAACATTTATTAACAGCCACTGCTGAGGGTATGGGAGAAATTGCTGCTTAAATGAGAAAAAAAAAAAACATATTATTAGAGATGCACCGATCGATCGGCCAGGGATCGGAATCAGCCGATTTTCCTCATGATCGGCCCGGATCGGTGATCGGTCGGTCAGTCTCACTTCTTTCCGATTTCGAGCCGATCCGTTTTGTTACCAGCGGCACAGGCAATAACGTCAGCAGCGCATTCTCGCTCTCTTCTCTCTCATTCGCATAGTGCTTGTATTGCGCATTATTTTATTCATTCCCACAGGTTTCGTGCTTATACCAAACGCGCGTGCACCACGACTGATCTATATTAGTGGAGCGCACAAGCCGCGTCTCAAACAGCTTGTGAGCCACAAATAACAAAATGAGTGGCTAACTGCGCTAAAACATTCAAATGCATACAAAATTATGTCAAAATGCCCGTTTTGGCGAGTATCCAGTTAAACACAGTCAGTTTTGGAACGTTAAATAGTTGAGAAAGAGAACGGATGTTGTGTAACAGTATATTGGGTCCGTGGATAAACTCTTAAAGGTACCGCAATCCAATATTTATGCTGCTGTCTGTCATGTTAATCAAAGAACAAAAGACAAAGAAAATAACTTTCTGCTCTTTACTGAATACGTTTTATAACTTTAATGTTCTGTATCTTCTTGTAAAAATTAAATACAGAGAATGCCTTACCATTAAATTAATCAATGTAATAACACTGGATGTTTTCTTTCCTTTGATTTTTACTTTCCTTTCTTATTATTCTTAAATGCATATCAGGGCTTGCAAAATTTCAAAATCCCTGGTAGCCCTTAGGGCGGGTACTCTTCAGATTTTGGTAGCCCGAGAATTTAACTAGCCCAAATAAAAAATATATAGAAAATCAGATAGGAGTTGAAATGTCAATCAAAATTATTTTTAATACACAAATATCAACAAATATGAAGGAAGTAATTTTATTTCACTATTTACAGGGTATCTACAGAATTTTTAAAAATAAAT